>CM060902.1:455116932-455755732 GCA_030737815.1 Allium fistulosum
AAATATCTGATTATCTCAAACGATAGTCAGAAAACAAATCAATTATCTGATTATCTCAAACGATAGTCAGAAAACACATATTCAATTATCAAAAAGCAATAATCAAATTTCTCAAATCAACATATATTCGATTATCACAAACGATAATCAAATTTCAAATTCAGCAAATATTTAATTACCTCAAGCGATAATTAAATCTCAAATCAACAATTATTTAATTATCGGAAGCGATAATTAAATCTAAAATCAACAAATATTTAATTATCTCAAGCGATAATTAAATCTCAGATCAGCAAATATTTAATTATCAAAAGCGATAATTAAATCTCAAATCAACAAATATTTAATTATCTAAAGCGATAATTAAATCTCAAATCAGCAAATATTTAATTATCTAAAGCGATAATTAAATCTCAAATTAGCAAATATTTAATTATCAAAAGCGATAATTAAATCTCAAATCAGTAAATATTTAATTATCAAAAGCGATAATTAAATCTCAAATCAGTAATTATTTAATTATCTCAAACGATAATTAGAAACAACAAATATCTGATTATCAAAAACGATAACCAGAACTCATATCAACAAATATCTAATTATCACAAGCGATAATTAGAAACAACAAATATCTGATTATCAAAAACGATAATCAGAACTCATATCAACAAATATCTAATTATCACAAGCGATAATTAGAAACAACAAATATCTGATTATCAAAAACGATAATCAAAACTCATATCAACAAATATCTAATTATCACAAGCGATAATTAGAAACAACAAATATCTGATTATCAAAAACGATAATCAGAACTCATATCAACAAATATCTAATTATCACAAGCGATAATTAGAAACAACAAATATCTGATTATCAAAAACGATAATCAGAACTCATATCAACAAATATCCAATTACCTGCAGATAATTGGAAACAACAAATATCTAGAAATCAATTAAGAAGACTAGAAAATCAACATAAAAGCTTGGATCGATCCCATCAGATGGCGAGTTTTTAATTCGCCGCACGTGCAACAACATATGGCCGAAGCCTACCAAGTACTCAACATAATTTTGGCGCCCAACAAATGACCCGAAGGTCCAACATATGACCCGAAGGTCTAGTACTGGTATTTGACCCGAAGGTCCAACATATGACCCGAAGGTCCAACATAGTGGCTCGAAAGCACACGAAAGCATCAAATATTTCAATTAACGAGTCCGGAATTAACCAAAATAGTAAACGCACATGTCCCATAACCACGAGTTTTACTAAATTGTTTAATTCTCTTCATCGTTTCCTTGAAAGTGTAGAATCATCAAAACAACAGATATTCAATTAACGATTCCGGAATTAACCGAAATAGTAAAAGTGTGGTTCCATACTCCGCACTTTTGCTAAATCGTTTAAATCTCTTCATCGTTTCCTTGAAAGTGCAAAATTGTGTATTTTTGTAAAAATACACTTTACATTCTCAAACGGACAAGTCCGGAATTAAGCGAATCAGTAAAAGAAAGGGGTCATAGTCCTCGATTTTGCTGAAACGTTTAAATCGCTTCCTCATTCTTTTGAAAGCACAAACTGTTAAAATTTTCTGAAAACAATTTATTTTATTTTTTAAAAAAAAAAATAACAATTCACATTCTCAACTGGACAAGTCCGGAGTTAAGCGAAACAGTAAAAGAAAGGGGTCATAATCCTCGATTTTGCTGAATCGTTTAAGTCGCTTTCTCATTCTTTTGAAAACGTAACTGTTAAAAATTTATAAAACAATTTCCATTTTAAAACGAGTTTCCAATCACGTGATTAAAACAGCAAATCAGCAACAGTTTCGATAAGGAAATTGTACTTCTCAAAATACCGTAAAAACGGTTACACATCAGTTTTGCGGAAATACCGCTTGAAAATCCACTTTAAAAAATTTGGCTGTTACTGAAGTCAAAGCGACAGAAATTTTAAAACATCAAATATCTCATCAAAGGATTCACATCAAAGTGTGACATCTGTGAATTTTCATTTATTAAAATTGTCAACAAAACACCGTGCCTCAAAAATTCAGCATTGGTGTAAAAAGTCCGTTATAAAAATAACGGCAACAAAATACATATCATAACCAAGCATCGGTTCAACGTAAAATAAATGCAATAACGTGCAATTCAAATTTTTGCACGTACTACAAAATGAACAAAGAAATCATTCAAATGTATCTTCAATGAAGATAATTCAAAACAGCAAAAATCTAATCACTAGATGATTAGTACAAAAGAAAGCCAGCGGAAATTTCAACAAAGTCACATATCTGCAATTTCTTCGAATCCTCAATTCGGATTCGAAATTCTCAAAGAAACAAAATAATTACAGCTATGTAAACAACAAATGAAATTCATATCAATTTCGTATTTTGATTTTTAAATCAAAAAGATTATCAGTTGTACTCAGCGAAGACAGTTTCACTGTTTCCGCTGCGCACTCTGATAAACAAAACACAAATCAATCAAATCATCAGAACACAATTTCACTATTATTTTTAAATAAAGATATTTAAAAATTTCATCCAAATTTCAAAACTTTAGTTTTGACTCAAACACAATTAAAACGTCGACCAATAGTTGTAACATATGTTCCATCCGAGTTAAGTTTTATATTATGTCCATAAACCCCAAGCTCTGATACCAACTGTGACGCCCCACCTCTATGCTCATAATAACAAAGAGTATTAAAACGAATACTGTCTATTATTACGAAGAATAAGGCTGGATAGGAGCGACCATCCGTAATTGGCCTTACACTAATATTGGTTATATCGATAGGAGTGGTATATACTTTTTATTTTTCATCTATTAATTATTTACTCCCATCGACATATCCAATTATCAGTATAAAACAAACTACGATAGTTCATAATAGTTTAGGACATTAGATATAACAATAACACAGATAATATAAATGCGGAACACAGATAAAAACAAAAGTCTCAGATATATATAACTGATGTCAGTTAATACATAGTTGACACTATACATATGATACAACTACAACTGTCGACTCTAGAAGTTATATATACAAGTACATTATCGACTAATATACATGAATACATATCATTCTATACAATGACACGACTACTACAAAATGACTGACAACTTCAGAAGATGTGAAAAGTCTTCAATCCCGAACAGCAACTCAAAGAAAGAAATCTACAACCTGAAATACTCGGGTCTGACCCGAGTATTACATTCAAAAGAAAATAATACCCAGGTCAGTCTAATTCAAACCAGTTTATTAGTGCATATAGGCAGTAATAATTTAAATAGACGACAGTCACAATAATTCCCGTCTATCCGATTCTTTAAACAAAGAAACCGGATAACGGTCACATAACACTTAACAGTGTTTAACAAAAATCAGCAGATTTAAATCAATTTAAAGCCATTGAAATTGTCACTTTAAAACCATCAGAGTACGATTGGCTGCCGTACACGCACGCGTGTACGGCCTCGCCAGTACAGCATAAAAGATCAATGCATTACGCCGCAAAGAAATATCAATTCAAAACTGTCGATTTGGGTGGCTGCAGTGCACACGCACATACATGTGCACTGCCTCGCCAACTCGAGTGAATACTAACAACAATCGAAGCTACAGAGGTCAAGTCAGTAAACTGCAAGTATCAAAGAGGCAAGAAACAGTTCAATACCCAAGCAAACTCAAGAACAAGTTTCCAAACAACTCATCTCTGCACATTTCATCAAGTGCAAAAGTTTTATAAAAATGAACTGCAGCCTCGCTTTGGATTCAAGGGCAAACTGCAACAATAACTGCAGCCACCATATGGAAGCTTGGGTGAAGGCAACAAAAATAACAAGGATGAATGAAAATGATCAAACGAACAGTGTACAAGAAGGCCACACAGTGAACTGGCCAAGACAGTGATCGCGCAAACCAAATAGCAACCAGACATAGTGATATCAAAGAACTCAACAGCAATAACAAATGAAACCCAAAGCTACCCAGACACAAGTGCAATCACAAAATGTACAAATCAGATCAACACTTGCTACTGCTGTAAATACATAGAGACAACTGAAAAGTCTGGGCAACAAGTAGATGCCACCATAACTCAAGACCATCAAAGAGACAACATAGAAGCAACTGAAAACAGTGCAACATACAGTGATGAAGTGGGGATGAAGCAAGAGCTCAAGTGAATCAAGTTCAGATATGCAACTCAATAAAGCAACACTGGAATATGCAGTACAACAGTGTACTCAACTCAAGGCTAAGACCAACATATCAATTCCAGATTTGGTCAGAGAGTCCACAGTATAAATGCAGTGACACTTAACATATAGGCATATGTGACAGTGCAACATAGTAGCCAAGGCCGAAGTAGGGAGAAAACCAACCAAGAAGATAATAGGTTCACATCAAAACAATGCCAAATGAACATAAGGCAATTTAACAACTACAATGCAGATTGCATCAAACCAGAGAACATCAAAATAAGATGGTCATAATGCAGATTGCAAGATAGTCTAGACTCAACATGAGCACCAACCTGACACAATGTCAAACAGTGCTAACCCAAATGAATGGAGACAACAGAGACTTGAGACCAGCAATGCTACTGGATGAACAAACATAGCCATAGTAATCAAGTACAAGACCCGAGCTCACCACAGCAAAATGTTAATCCAGGACAAGAAGATAACACATATGTGCTACATGAATGCATATGCAAGCGATCAGGTACAACAGCTCTAGTAAGTATATCAATATCATCACCGAAATAAATGATCAAAGTCAGGCGAAGTCAAGACAGTGAAGGATTTCAAGTGAAGTGCTTAAATTTATAGTAAAGTTTAAAAGAGAATATCACAACTAAGTCAACTCAATCAAAGATGAAGTCCTGCAACTACTCACAAACTACAAATACCAAGAGGTCAAAGCCGAAGTCAGAGTTACAGGGATGAACACAAATGCAGACTCACGTTTATATGAAGTGAATAGGATACAGCCATCAACACGAACAAAAGATCATCACAATGCAAACTCCAGTGTGAAGACAACAGAAGTGATGTCAGAAGTCATACAGCTCAAACTACCCAAATATCACAAATTCATGTCCAACATGATCAAGTACGACTCCAGAAATAAACAGTGAAGTGCAACAGAGGAGGGTCCAGAGAAATACAGGGATATGCCAAGCAACCAGACCAGCAACAAAATGAACAAACTCCACATTTAAATTCAAGAATATATACATACACACATCATATGCATATATATGCACATATATAGTCTTGAATAAACAGGTCAAAATGAATACAAACTTCAAGTGACAGTGGTAACTATACAAGTGAAAGCAACAGTGAAGAACACTATCAAGTCGAATGCAACAGGGAAACAAAGGCACCAGTAAACAAAACGTCAAGTTCGAATCACGACGACAATTCGACTGCCGAGCATAATACTGAACGGTGGATAAACAAATTCGAAGACAACATTCTCAGAAGCCAACTAGGTCGGAAATCAAAACCCAAGCATCAAATAGAAACATACGTTCAAGAGAATAAACTACCCATTCCAACCAATATATGCGACGAAGATAAAGGGATTCAAACCCTAATAAAACAACTTAAAACCCAAAGCACGAAACTGAGCAGTTGAATTAGATGTGAGCGGAAGACCACTCACCTTTGCCACGAATTGGACGCGAGCGAGGCGAAGGAAGTCGGAGCCTTTAATTCGCCAGAGGATCGAGATCGCCGAAAGCCCTAGTCTCAGTCGAGGCAAGGGTTGAAGAAGCCGAAGCTCAAGTTCATCAGAGAGTCATCGCCGAAAGCCCTGGTTGTTCAGAGACGAGCGAAGCCGAAGCCCTAATTTTTGTGGAGGAGAACGAACGAAGCAATATGAGCATGCCCTAATTTCGTGAAAAAGGGACAAGGACGAGCCACCATTTTTTTCTTTATTCGATTTTCTTAGTTTTAGGGTGGAATGAGAAAAAGGGGTTGGGTTTTTGAATATAATCATGGTTACAAACTAGTGGGCCGAGATTAATAATAAAAACCCAAACACACATAACAAATTACCAGAAGAATTTAAATCGGATTCGAAACTCTCAATAGCAATTTACAACTAGATTTAATCGTCTAACGACGATATTAATCAATACAAAAATCCGGGTTGTTACAGCTGATGTATTCAATAACAAACTGCTCAATTTATAACACACTAATGGATATAATGTGATATAATAAACAACTACAAAGATTAAACATAATCAAAGCTACATCAATTTCATTAACTATAAGATTTAGTCATATATAAAATTTTAAAAACCGTGTTTTAATTCAAATGTTAGCGACATAAAATCTTACAGTTAAAAGTTTGTTAAAAGAGCATAATATAAATCAAGGAAAGTCCAAGCTCGCCTCCTTCAAAAGTCTAATATTCCTACAAGAAAAAAAAACAACTAGAGATAAGCGGTGGAAGAATGTCATATAGTGCTTGGAAATGGTCATTCAACACACATAACAAGAATGGTTATTCAAACAATAACGACCTGCATACTCATACTATTTCAAAAGAGTTCATCAAAGTTTAACACATACAATCAATCTAAAAGTATAATCCAAATATTTACCAAACATAATCCAACAACCAATTTATAAGCCCCATGCAACACACGGGCTTTCCACTTGTATACACATATAAAGCCTTTGATCTCATTAACTAGTACAGATAAAAGAAGCAACAATGTATGACGAATAAACACACATGTATAACAGTTTTATATCTATATATTAAAATAAATATACCGTACCATGCAAGATTTCACAATTTTTTTGGTATAATCTTTATCTGTCACTACAACGTTTTAAGAAACTGTTACAAAGAAGCTTTTTAATGTGTTGCAATAACAACCAAGAATATTTAAAAAAATACAAATGGATAATCAGTAAGTATAGTGTAAGTAGTAGGTTTAGTTGGAAATGTTGGTCAGGTCAACTATAGTGCGGCAAATGCAGGAATGATAGGCTTAACCAAAACTGTTGCAAAGGAATATGCAAGTAGATGCATTACAGTGAGTTCATCCATACTGACATATTATCAATCAATTGCCTCGTAAAATGTACACACTCTTAATATTAGAATTTATTTCCTAGACCTTTATGCTCCAAGGTAAATATGGATAAAAAAACATGGAAGAGTGCATAGGAAGGAAAAATTAAGAGCAACAATACCTGGGTAGCTTCACCACGTAAGCCAATGTAAAATATCTTAGCAGTATTTCCACCAAAGTTTTCAGGAAAATGCAACGTCAGGTTGCCCACACTCTGAAACCTTGAGAATCTGATTACATATTTATATATCATAAAAAAAGCGCATTGATGTCTCAAAATTTATGGATACAAAATAAATATATCAACTTGCAAAAAAATTATTCACAATAACTATAATTACATCCATATAGAAGCAGTGCCAAAATGCGAGCCTAACCGTAAGTCAGCACAGACGATGATCCAAAATTTGATAACATTTGGATTTATACACTGACAATGTAAATATATCAATAATTAAGAACTGAAATGATAATCCTGCAACCATAAATGTGTGTATTGAACCACCATTCCATATGTATAAGCAGTATTATTATACCTTTAGAAAACTGAGCACCAAAATAGTTACAGATAAATAGTAAAAAAGTGTTGAAATAATTATGTGACTGCTAAGCATCACGTTTACTCCATAGAATATATTTTGCTGTTTATGATAGAAAATCAGAACTAAGACAGATTCAACCTAATATGGCTAGTGTAATTTTACTTTTCAAGCTTGATGCTTTAGAACGAGGGCATCACAGTTAGTTTTTTTATTTGTTGCGACAATATCAATGAGTTGGCATCATATGCAAGCTAGATGCTTGATAGACATATATGCATTTCATGCATATGCCTGTACTTACGTACATGTTATCTATCATAAAGATCCATTACTATCAAAAGTGAAAAATCAAATTCCTATAGAAGATAAGAATCAATGTTTAACGGAACAAATTTGTCTTGATAGTTTAGAGATACATACGTCCAGTGTAATTGACTATCCTATATGAATGACAGATAACATAAGTACCTTTATGGAACATTTTTTAGTAATGCAAAGAGCATGACCTACCCATCAATTTTAACAAATTGTACAGTTCCTCTTTTACCTCTACCCGGATTCATCGGAAAAATATCACGTGAGTTACAACATGAAACAACTATTTCCTAACTATACTGCATATATAAGTCTACTTACTAATCATAACCAACTTTCATGTAACAAATTAATACATTACAGTCAAATATAGAGAAGTTTATGTTGCTACATTATGACATCTCTTCCCTTATATTTATGCATCAAAATATTAGGAAAAATCTGTTTCTAACAAATGAGGAAGATGGGTTCTACCATGGACTAAAATTTACCGTATTGAGTTCCTAGAACATTCGATTTTCATTGACAGAGATAATTCTTCCATTATTTGCATCAACATGCATTCTAAACTAATATTTATTATGTTTGACAGGTTATGCAATACGTTTTGCTTACTACGGGTCACATAAAGCGAATCACCTGCTACAATACGTTTTGACAGGTTCTGCAATACGTTTTGACAGGTTCTTTAAAAGTAAATATGCTACAGGTTATGGAGTATATGAAACAATATGTAACAAAGAGAAGGACAGAAATTAGAGTACCTGCACTTGACCATTATCCCAAATGGATTTGAAGGAAAACAAATTGTGCAGTTGCCGATACAGAAGAAAGCCATTATCCAAAAAGTTTGCGTCAAAGCTTTAACAATTACCTAAATGAAGAAAAAAATTACAACAATTAATTAAAAAAGAATATGCACATTTATTTATGATTTATCTATTTGAATTAAATATAAAAAAGAAAGAAACGAAATATGATCCTCCTAAGTGTAGACAAAAGCAAAATAAATTATATCTTATGCTTACTAGAAGGTGAATCTACTATAACATTTGCAGAAGGTCAAGCTACAGTAGAACCAATTGCATCTTCGATGGTTTCAAACTCAGATGTAGACCTCCATAAACATGCGTTTGGAATTTTTACCGTGTCTACCCAAACATTTTGGAATTTTTAAGAAAAAAATATAGTTTTAAACTAGCTGTTCTTTACGGTTACATTGTGGCACATAAAAAAATTGTCATAAACATTGCCATGTCAAGTGTTAGCATGAAAAACTCTGGTCACTATTTTGCATCTGATATTCCGATAGGCATAACTCATGCTGGCTTCTACAAAACAATCCAATCAATACAAGCATACTTCATGCACATTTTTTTAATCAAGTTCAAGTTTATACAGTTTTATATCAATTTTTTTAAATTTGTTTCGTATCTATGTAGACAGTAACGAAATACCTATGTTAATGTATACCATTTCGATTCTTATTTGAATTTTTATATTTTCGCATGTTACGGTTACTTATATCCTTGGCCTTCTCGAAATGTTAACTAAAAGTGTGCTCATATTTAACTGCTAATTGTTTACTATTGCACGCTTTCCGTAATGTTTTTATTTTTTTGTTTCTTATCGTGCAAACCACTTTTGATTAAATAATTTCTTGCCATGAAAAATTGTAATAATTCCTTTTTAAAACTATACAATTAGACGGTCCGTTTCCACGGTTATACTAGTTACTGTTATGGGTATCAAATGATACCGTAGCAACACAACTTCAACGCAATACCATCACAAGAGAGATTCATCTCCTTTTGCACTAACGATCGTTTACACGATGAATTTTAAACCGCCTATGAAATGTACTTTTACTCTTGAGACCCATGCTCATCATAAGAGAAAAGAAACACATATCTTGCCAGCTCACCGATCCCTATCAATATCAAGAAACGATCCTGACCGTTATTTAATAATCCAGTGTCCACTTTTCATTCAGCCGCTAATCGTGTCTCATTCGCCCAATTCGTACCGCCAAAACGCACCAATTTTTCATAGCCAAATCCAAAACCCCTCACTATTAAATCCCCAGTTATCCGTCTACTCTCCACATCAATCAAAACCGTAAAATTTATTTAGAATAATAAAATCTACCAGACTTGAAAATGTCAGGAAGAGGAAAGGGAGGAAAAGGATTGGGGAAGGGAGGAGCCAAGAGGCACAGAAAAGTATTGAGGGACAACATCCAGGGTATTACCAAACCTGCCATTCGTCGTCTCGCTCGTCGCGGCGGCGTCAAGCGTATCAGTGGTCTCATCTACGAGGAGACACGTGGCGTTCTCAAGATCTTTTTGGAGAACGTCATTCGTGATGCCGTTACCTATACGGAGCACGCTCGCAGGAAGACGGTTACAGCAATGGACGTTGTTTACGCTCTCAAGCGTCAGGGAAGGACTCTATATGGTTTCGGCGGTTAATATTTCGTTTTTTTACAGTGTTTGTTTGGAAAGTTGTCTCTAGATGTTTGGATTTGGAGTGCATCTTATGTAACCCTTTTGATTTGAAATGAAGGTGATTGTTTTTGATGATTGGTGTCTGTTTTTTGATCTCAATCTGGCTTTTATGGTTCTATTGTTCTTGAATTTAATAGATTCTTTTAATATCATTAGTAACTTCGTGAATTTGAGAACTATCCATAGGTATTTTGTATGTATGCTAAAACTGATCATCAGCCCTAATTAGCTATAATAGAGTTCTTCAGTTTTCCGAAGTTACCAATTAATTTTATCTGTCTAAATGGATTGATTTTATTTTGATTCAACTTAAGGGCATATAAAAAATAAACAAGTACCTCTTGATTATATTTGTTTTTATTTTATTCTTGAATACGTGTTATGTTTCAAAAAAGTCTGCATGAATCAGTGACCTTTGTTGCTGTAATGAAGAACCCACTTGGCAACTATTTAGGTTAACCATCTACAAAAGGATTTTTGATTATTAACTTCCAAGTTGCTTTGCCTGAATCTTGAAATTATTACAAGATACACGTATTATTCTATGCAGGTTTGAAACATGGTTAAAACCGTAAAAGAATTGCAGGCAGAAAAGAGTAGTAAGGTTTCAAAGCTCTGGTTTAGAAACAGCTAAGAATATTGTTATTAGTCTTCGAAATTTTGTAGTGTTCTAATAAAAATTAAAGAGGACGAAGCTATAGAGTTTGATTTAGATTCCTATGAAGTGTCGTAAGAAGTATCAGGTGTGGTTTTGATCTGGGAGGAGATACTTAATTCCACTTATATCTTGGCCTTTCTTCCATAGGGGCTGTAATATTAATAGCTTTGAGCGTGCTAAAGTGGAAACCCTCTGTAAGATTAATGCCTATGCAGTAATGTTATTGGTTGGTAGCATGACTCATCCAAGTCTGTTTTGCTGCAAGTGAATTCAACATTGCTGATTTTACTTGCTGAAAGTAGTTAATGTTAGCTCATACTTTTGTCTCTTTTTTGTTGCTTTGCACCAGATTATGGACTAAAGTGCTGGTAGAAGAGTGTATTTGCTGTTGCTACTTGCAAACAACATTTAATAGTAACAGAAGGAGACAGGTTAGTAGTATTACATTTTGTTTTCGACTTCAAATGGCTAACAAGTTCTTAAGATATTATTTTTAAGGCTTGCCATTAGACACTATCAATTTGGATAAGTGGCGATCTGTTATGATAGGGCTGTGCGGATAATGTATGGTGTTTTTAATAGTTTCAAAAATGTTGAAAAACATTAGTAGTGACTGTTATTGATTCCAGTAAATCAGGGTTGGATGATTGTTTATTAGGCCGAAAAAGATCACTTGCATTCTTTGAAAACTCTATAGGGTAGGATGGACTGTCATCATCAAAAAATAATATATATAAATTGTCATATTCAGAATGTTTTTATACTTCAATGCTGCAGCTGCCGAGTATAATAAATTGATAAGAACTTTGGAAATAATCTCCAACAGTGCTAATATTCAACTATTCAGCTGAATTGGGCCGACTCGATTCAAAAAGCTGAAGTGGGGCAGAGCATTCATTTTTTGTGTGTTCAATGCCGAGCGATCATTTTTTGACGTTTAACTTTTAGGCGTCCAAAAATGGACACCCAACGTTGAGAGCTAAAAAATTGGGCGTCCACGGCCATTTTTGAGCTCCATCACTGATTCCGTAGCGATTATATCCACATGTACATATTATAAGATGATAAGCGAACTTCTTGTTCGATTTTCGGTGGTATGATTAGTTGTTTTTGCCGACTTGATTTGCATTTATGTTGACATCTTTGTCTTTCTTCATAACGTCTCTATTCTCTTACTTGTCTTTGAAGTTCTACTTGTTCTCTTTTATGCTCTCTTAAATCTTCATAGTATATTTTTTGCATTTTAACGTAGAAATCAATGTCAGTTTTTGGTGATGATGAATTGGAAGTCATTTGGTGCTCTAGGGAACCTTCATAGTCTAATGATGTAGGAAGGGAAATATGACAGATCCACCATGATTGAATAAATTTGTGTTGTAACAATTCCGTATGGAGATGTAATTTATAATAAATACACATACATTCAATAATATTGCACATCAAAATTTAAAGGTGAGGGATGTATCACTCTCCTAAAAGGAGAAAGGCATTAGAATGTCAAAAAGGCTAGTGAGTTGACTAAACAATTCAACCATGATAACGATGCAAAAACACATAAATAAGATGATGGGATGTATTGTTGTCCTAAAAGGAGAATAGGCACCACAATGTCAAAAAAGCAAGTAGGTGAATTGACTAAACAATTCTAAAGCACATAAATAAGGCCATGGGACATATTGTTTCAAATCTCGTTTATCGAGATATGATTTAGCGAGAAACGAGATATTAAAATTTATTTATATATTATTTGACACTCATATTGTCCAAGATAGTGAAATTTGAGTGAGATCTTATTATAAGTTATGTTTTATATTTGCATATTTTTTTACTATTTTTGTGGGTCAAGATAAATAAATTATGGATGGACCACTATAAAAATCAGTTTACTACGAAAAAAAAACACTCTAATGACTTTTTATTGGCCATCTAGTTCTTTTTTTTTACATTTTAACGAGTGAGCAAAAATAAAAGACTTTTTATTTATTTTTATGTTTAACATGCGAATGAGTAGAATCCATTCAGTTATATCAAATCAATCATGGTATCAATCTGATTTAAAAAGTAAAATTAATAATATTATATTTCGATAAAAATTATAACAAAAATCATTAAATATCAAATTTATACGTTAGTCTCGAGATGGACTTTAAAATCCAAGATGTCAATTCGATTGTACCGTAGAGATACGCTCATCTCATCCGAGATCTTGTTCAATATAAGATATTGTATGTAAAATTCTATAGACGAGACGCGATCAAAATCCGAGATTAAAAATCTTAATGAGACGTATCATTGTCCTAAAAAGAGAAGGAACCTCACTGTCCTAAAAGGTGAATATTTATACTGTAGATGTAAGCATGGAAATGTTAGCCAAAGAGCACCACTTTCGATGTGGTTTGGATCAACCCTCGATGGAAAAAAAATTGTTCAGAACCGGAGCGTCTTCGCACAATCAAAATGAAAAGCGTTACGTTCAAGACTATTGATCTTTATGCTGGTGAGCATGTAAAAATTCAAAAGACTAATTCCCCACTCAAAGTTCAGATAGTGAAATGTATAGGTGGTAGACTATAACCCTCGGTTAAGGCGTCGATAAGAGGTCGATCAAAAGACTGTATTGGCCTAATCTGTAAAAATGACCCAAATGGGTTCAAATGTAGTCTAGGTATGATGTGTAGGGAAAATGTCTTAAACATGGATGATATACTTAGCCCAACTGCCGCAATGATGGATATAGTGATCTTATATATTTAAAATTTTATACAGATCACTATTTTTTTCTACTTCAACAGTAATGCGTTGCAAAAACTTATAAAAATATGCCCGGGTACTTTTAAAAGCAGTATTGACCTATGAACGCACTCCGTAGGCTGCTCCTCGACAATCCGTAAATCATAAATCGTTGTTTCTGGAGTCTATGGAACATGCACAAGACTGGCCTCTGGCATCCCGCTGTTTCTGATGTCCTTGCGATTTTCGTAGCACACTGTGGTGTTTTGACATAGTATTTAGTGAAAAAAAAGAAGTGTAGCAAAAAATAAACCGAATTTTTTGCACACTGAGTTTGAACGTCTTAGAAATGGACGTTCTTCTGTTGGGCAAAACCATGGCATCAACCTTTATAAATTGATTATTTATTATTTTCTTTACTTTGAATTATTGTGGTATTTTAATATTCTATGTAGTGGGCTTTACTTTTAAACATGGATTGGAGGCGCATTTTATGTTATTTGTTGGTGACCTTTTCATCCATTTTTACTTGATGAGCTACTCATTTGTCTGTTGAGCTGTTCTTACATGGTCAACATTCATTTTGAAGAGTGCTGGTATGATTTGCTATTCTTGTAGAGAGATGCCACTTGAACCTACATAGATGAAATTTAAATTGTGTCAATAATAGTTCACCAGCACCGCCTAGCAAATTTCATGGAGTGTCATTTAATTTGAACCTACATGGATTAAACTTAAATTGTGTTAACATTCAGTTTGAAATGAATTAACCGACTTAACCGATCCATTTTGATACGGTTACTGAACTAAACCAGTTTGAATTCGCTTTGTAAAATAATTTTTTTATTTATCGGTTTAACTGAGTTAACCGAACTTTTATTATATTATCCAAATTTATGGTATTTTAATATTTTAATACTTAGTTTAGTAATAAAAAACAAAATTTACTTATTGAATATGTCAAATTTTCTTATAAGCTTATAAATATAACCTAATGCACGAGGCTCTAGCATGATTAAGGGCTCCGAGGAGGTCGATAATGTACGCAGCCTTTTCCTCGCATTGCGAAGACGCTGTTTTTGGACTCGAACCTGGACGTTCAGAACACCATGCGGGTGACTTAACCGTTGCGTAAAGGCTCCACCTCTCTTATAAGCTTATAAATATATTTAATAAATTCTCTTTAAATATAAATTTATGTTTTTCATTTAATAAATTCTCAACCAAAATGCTCGTGGAAAAGCAATCAGTGTGAATTATGCCCGATTTATCATAGATAAGCGAAAAGTATCTAATGCGTCAATGTTTTAATGCAAAGAGTTTAGATTTTTGAAAATGCAATCGTTGGAGAAAATTTAGAAGGTAAATCGGACCTATCTGTGATAATTTGAGCGTAATTCATGTTGTAAACTTAGCGGAGAGCTGGAAAGAAAAACACGACTCAAATCTCATCGTAATTTTCTCTTCTACAACTTTTAAAATAAAAAATGACTTCTCATCCTTTGCCTTGTCCGCGTAAAATCCGATTCATGAATGGTTCAATGTTGAAACATCTAGATTCGTTGATACGTACTTCTCGCTTTGCGTTCTATTTTAATTTGAAAAGAAGACTTGACTTCATACATGATGTCTGCAAATATTTAATACGACTATGCTTTGGAATACACTATTAGCATCCTTATTCGTTATGTTAGGCTTTGCAATCATTTTCAAAGTTTGATGATGGTAGAGGGAGTTGGTTGGGACGTTGATAGGAGAGTCATCATAGGTGATGATGATTTATGGGCATGAGTTAAAACATAGGGCATTCTATTTTTGAACGGTTTCATAGTTCGTTCTTCAATCGACCGTAAAATGGTTGATTATCCACTACAGGGATATCTGGTTAGCAGAATGTGTTCATACTGCAATCATATATATATATATATCACCATTCCTCCACATTTTTATTACAGTGAAGCAGTGTGCCTTGTCAAATCGAGGAGTGACGAGAGTACGAAGGATATAATGGTTGGATTGGATAGTATTGATTCGCATCATTTTGATGACGTATTTATCACTCTAGAGAAATATGTTATAGACTACCCATGCCTTGGTCTATTATGCACCATCGACCGAGTCGAAAGGCCAAGCGCCATGCCGGTGGACCTTCCATTATTGCTTATGCTCTTGCTCGTCATGCTGCCACAACCTCCGACCGGTACAAGGAGGTTATGAAATGGCTTTGTGATTTAGGCTAGTTATTTGCAAATGAGATGACTACCAATAGAGTCGGATGTATGCTTTAGGAGCAATTGTGTAATTTGTTACATATATTTAACTCGATAATCAATCTTGTTCATAACAAAAGTGTTTGATTTCTATAATATACTTCATTATATAATTAATTAAGTAATTAATTTAAAGTACATTAAATAGAAAATTATTAAATGATCTGTTATGTGATAGTAATTACAATGTGTTGTAATCATGAAATTTATCACACTAAAATAACATATTATTTGAAATATCCATAGTCAAGATATTTCAAAAAAGGATATCGATTCATTCGTTGAGATTGGAGCACTTAACACTCTCTAAAAGTTGGACAGTGTATTACTCATGATCGTTGGGGGCACAAATTGGTTAATATTACTGGTCAAATGGAGAATCATGAAGTGACGATGCTACATAGTTATTTCGACTAGAGAATACTGTGGAATTTCACTGTGGATATTCCACTTTGATTATTGTTAAATCATGACATGACGATCCATCAGACGACTATAGCCGGGTTTGAGTTGAAGCATTGGAAGTTAAACACTATTTAATGGATAATTTGTCTTCTTGGATACAAGGGGTTAATATCACGACAGCTGTAGTGAATGCAAAATCAAAGTCTTAGGTCAGAGCAATAATGTTAATAATAATTGTTATTATTGAATCAAGGAATTTGTGTTTGGATTAATTAAGTTGAATGTGGACGATATTGGAATTTTGACCAAAATTAAATTACATAATTCCTAAGGCGATATAGTATCAACAAAGAGAATTGGTGTAAATAATCATTACTACCAGGTAGCACTTATAATAGTAAAATTGGATTGTTCAAAAAAGATGTGCAAGAGATAAATTTAATGTAAATGTTATATCACTAGCTAAGGTGACATGTGAGCGTTAATGTTCGAATTGTTCGATATTGATCGCTGACTGAATTTACACCATTGAGCCGCACAACCGTAATGATGAATACTGCGAGAAACCACATGATTTAGTTAATTTATAATCGTTGTAAATTAATTAATATTTATGAAATATTAATTATTATATTTTATTTAATTCGATTTGATGTTTGAATGCCATCAATATTTAATGAAAAACGTACTTATAAAGTTATATATGCACGTATCAATATGCGATATTGGTAAAATTGGTTTTGGAAAATTTGACGGTCCATATAGCCTCTATATTGGTCGACCATACATGGTAAGGGAGATTTGATTGAGATTTAACGAGGAATTAAAGATGGAAGGTTTTAAGGAAGGAATCGGAAAACTTTCATTGTTTCTTTAGAACAAAATTCTTTTTATTCATTCAGCATTCTTTTTACACATTTCATTTTTCGCTACTCTCTTCCTCTCTTCTTTGGTCGAAAGTCCACGACCTCCAAGCCATAAAAATTCCTAAAACAAAATCAAAACAAATAAAATAAATGTAAAAGTGATGCTTCAAATCATTTCAATTTTTGGAGGTGATTCAATCAGATCTAGGAGATTTTCTTCATTTAAGGTGTGATTTTTGGCTTCATCAAAAGTTAATTTTCAATCTCTTTTAATATATGTTACATGTTAGAATGATTTAGATCCCCCAATTTTACATCTCATTATGATTATATGTTACATTCTATTAATTTAGTTTAGATCTCATATCTTATTCAATGAATTTATATATGCTTATGTTGTTTAATCTTTTATTTGATATTGTTTTAAAAATTAAAGTTTAATGAAAAAGAAAATTCAGATCTGGATCCAATTTTAATCAAAATTGTTATCTACATATGTTTATTAATATTATTTTGATTTAAAATTTATAAAATGATTTTTGTGCAAAATTATAAATCTAAGGTGGTATTTTCTTTCTAATTCAAAACTAGATTTCAAATCGTTAATTTTTAAACATTAAAACATATAAAATTATGAGTTTTATGTGTGCGTTATTTTAAATTTAAATATAGTTTGTTATCATTTATATATGTATATATATAGTTGTTATTTTATATGTAATTAAAAAAACCATGGACAACAAAGGCATATATATAGGGATAAATTTGCCCGTTGCGGTGTAAATCCCATAATCTATAAAGACATTCAATGTACTCGCTCACAACCTTAAGCTGACACTTTATCCAGTCCACCAATCCAGAGTATACAGGTCCATTCCATCGATCCGAGTTAGCTATTCCAAGTACACAATGAGCATCCTTACAATACCACTACTTTCGAGTACAACAGAAAACACTTCGAGTATCAATGACCCCTTATCATGTGTCTCCGAGCCCTTTCCTTGCTCCATCTAGTTTTCATTTATCCTCAAGGAATCATTCCACATTTCTTTCTTTCCACGATAAAACCATTCAACATTCTACCATGGGTCACCCTTCCTAGAACCCGTCTTTATGAATAACCATTCTCACGACTCCATTCAACATTGAGCTGTTATCATCGGAACATAACTTCATCACTATCGAGTTACCATCAATGAAGTTCCGTAGCCATCATCTTTCATCGTGCCACCACATCATCATCGAACGTTAAGTGAACAAACAACACCTTCAACACGACCTACATGATCTATACTTCTTTCCCTGGAAGTTTTGTCACCATAGGCATCATTAATTCATGTTGGTACTGACCAAAATAGGTTGGTATCGATATGAATCCCTTGGCTTATACTTATCCAAAATTTGGCTAACTACTTTTCTCCTCGATCTCTTCTCCATTTTCTTTCTTAGGAGCCTCTTCCTTCATGCCTTGAGTTCCAAGTCCCAGCACGAACCCACGTCTAGAAAAGAAGTCGGTACCGATCAAAAGTGATCGGTACTAAATTGTGTACTTAACTAAAATTTAGGTTTTAAGTTCCCAAACCCCTCCTTTTCCTTGTCCTAAAGCCGTCCCCGAAGTTCATAGCCGAAATCTCAAAGCACCTTACCAACGACTTGAACAAGCATCTCTACCGACCTGATTCTAGATCCACTACCGTCCTTATTTTCACCACTCAAATCACCTCGGAATGACCTATGACTTGAAGTACCAATTCCTCCCATCCTCCATAGCCTCTCCTGCAAGTTTCATCTCAACTTCGTTTTGCCTAAATCGACGACCGATCCCTAACTATCCTAAAAGCACTAGCAAACTATATATATGCAAAGCATACAAATATACATATCATCTATAAATATTCATTGAACATAAATCAATTCAAACATGATGAACATACAAGATTTTACCTAGATCCAAGTTTATACAAAAATGACAATATGATCCAAAATGGGTTGTAAAATCATTTAAAATCAAATTTAATATTTTTAATTTAGGTTTTAATTCAGTGTTAACCTCAACTAAGTCCCATGAAGCCGATGTAGTGAATCCAATGGATGTTCATGTGTGTTAAGCAATCATGCTTTATACATCGGTCGAGGAAGTGATATGTGGTTCAATCTATGCAGTGTGTCTCCCGTATCCTTGGTATAGTGTATGGATGCACTCTGTGTAAATACCTTGCTTGTTTGGAAAAAGAGCTCCGATACGCGATGGAATTGTGTGTTGGGTGTTATTCATTAACGCAGAGTCTACGATAATGAAACTGTTATCGAAAGTGACATGGAGACTCTCTTTGCAGGACTGTAGGAATGTGATGGGGAGTTCAAGTGTTGACTGGACACATATCCTAGAGTTCATTAACTTACGAGTGTAATGAGCATTGATATGCACTTGTATGGATAACACTTAGAGTCGTGACAACCAAACCCCAAGAAACCGATCCATGCTCGAAGTCAATCTAGAATTCATTCGAATTAAGTAAATCTTATTCTTATATTCCACTACCGCCCAATGAATTGACTAAGGCAAGCCACGACCATGGGTTTTTCAAAGCGACGGTGATGGAGGGCAAGTTAAAGCATGCTATGGATCAGCTATATGCGAAGGATCGTCACTAAAGCATAATGATGGTCAAAGAGAGGCTAAGGCGACCAGACCATAGCAACGTCCACCTACTCAAAGTCAAGGCTGAGATTTAGAATGGGAGAACTGATGACTGGAAAAGAGGATCAAAGTGGGTTGTTGATCTTATAAACCGGCAGCGCTGGAGTAGGCTAGATTTGATAGTGGCGAACTTTGATGAAGTAGCGAAGTGGAAGTCTTCAACTCTTATAACCCGCTGAAAGGACGTAATGCTACAACTATTTGAAATTATGTGTCGATACTCTCAAAAGAGGTGCAACGTTTCAGGAAAACGGTCCATAAGATGGAAACATCTCTATAGATGAAGATTTCAATTTTGTCGCTTGTATCTATCAACACACATTGTTTTCACAGAAGCATACTTTGGATGGTAAGTGTTATTCGACATTTGGACCAAGCAATATTTGGATTTGGAATGCGAAATGAATCAAGAAGCTTGAAAGAAATCAAGGACATGAAGATTGAGAGATTCAAGAAGTTAGAATCAAAAAATGCTCAAGTCCTATCGGTCTGTACCGACCCATATGGATCGGTACTAAACCATAGTTGAAGTTCTAGAGGATCCATTCTACTTAGAGCTAGAGCCAAGACCTAAAGGTGGAAACCAAAAGTGGCATTGAAGTGACATGGGCCGATACCGACCCATAGGGTTAGTACCAAACCATAACGGTTCTTAAAATTTGAATTTGAAAGGTACTTGAAGATTTGTACTATTCCAAGGAAGTCAATTATGGAGTCAAAGCAATCAATCGCTACCGATCGACATAGGTTTGTATCGAACCATAATAATTAATAGAATTGGAATGATATGACCCACTGTTCATGTTGGAACTTCAGATTTAGAGATATTAACTTGTTCAAACTGGATTTCATGACTTTTAATGGTGGATTTCGTCTATAAATAATGAGTTATCATCAACAAGAAAAGGACATTTGGATCCTTTTATCGAATTGCTGCCTTTTTCACAATCAACTAGTTTTGAGAACTATACTTGTTGTAAAAGTGGTTGTAATTGCAAGCATCATCTGAAATAAAATTAACAGTGTACGTAGCTTGATATTCCCATCGAACCACTTTAAAAACTTTTGTGTTCTTCTATGTTCTCTTTGATTATTTTTACCTATTAACCTTTTTTTTACTTAATTAGAGTGTTTGCTAAGGGTGCCAATTAAACCCGATCCGATGGACCTAGACCCGACCCAGTGGGTTCCGGTTCTTGGCGAGTCTGATTTTGTCAGTTCCAAACTATACATTTTAAAACCTTGATCTGACCTGAAACGAGCTTCCGGTTAGCTCGATTCGGGTCCAGTTGGGTAATAGCACTAAAAATGTATGTATTTCTTTGTTTTTTCTCGGGTCTATGATATTTTTCATCATCTAGACACGACCCAAGATCCATTGGGTTCGGGTTTAAGTCTTCTCGGATCGGTTCAGTTTGGGTATACGATTCTCGGTTCTAATAGCAACCTTTTGAAATTGTTCTAAAATAAGGCAGGACAAAATATATGTTGGTGTGGATTAATAAAATGAGCTTAATTATCTAAGTGTGATAAGATCTTAATTATAATGGGTTATACCCTGAATGGTGGATCTAGGTAAGATATTTACATAGCCATTAGCTCTACTATAAATAAACCTAGATGCCTTCATCTTAAATGTAGAGATTTATTCTCTTCATAGAAAATGAATTATATATTATAGTTAGAGATAGGATCAATCTTAGGTGAAGCTGATGGTTCAAGGTGTGTTCGACTAGTAGGATCATCGGGTAATTTTTTAAATCATTTTCACCAAAATCCATTTATAAATTTATTTTTAAAATTAATTAATTTTAATTTAACTTCTAAAAAAAATATTCTTTTCTCTCACACTGTTCATTGTCGTGCATGATATGCATGGATTTGATATGACGCCTAAGTAGTTGATTGAAAGTCTACAATATGGTGGATCGATTATATAAATGACAAGTATATAACTAAATTAAACTATAGTGTATCGATATTAAAGAATGTAAATAAGAATAATCACACCAGGGTTTTTATGCTGGTTCGGACCTCCCGTCCTACGTCCAGTCCCGAAGCTCCTCTTCGGAATTTCCTTTCACCAAATAACCCTCACTTCACCCGGAGGAACAGATTTACAATAGCAGAGTTTCTTTGTCAACTGTGTGTTCTCTATTACACGGATTTTGACTATATAGTACAAATGCTTCCAATATATATCTAGAGAGTATTGTCTATGAGAAACTGTATTTTTGGAAGAGTAGAATACAAGTATAGATTGCTAGAGATCAAGAGTATATGATAGTGTGTATAATCAGATAGCATAAGCAGTAAGGTTAATGTTCTCTTTGATTCTTGATGATATATATAGTTGTAGAGAGATTCCTTGAGTAGTTGCATCCATTAACAAGTGCTCTACAGTTCATTCTGATGATGATGAAGAGTTGCAACGAAGAGAAGCGAAGATGTCTTTTCAAATGCGGCAGTTGTAATTTGAATTTTAAATTCCGAGTTCAGCATCAGACGTCTGGTATTTGTTTCAGACGTCTGGCTATATATATTTTTTGTATACAGTAGCCTTTCAGACGTCTGAGTGCATCAACCAGACGTCTGATCCTGTCTGTTTTGTATTCCAAAGGATTTCTTCAGACGTCTGGCTAGTGCACCCAGACGTCTGAAAACTGTGCATGTTTACTCTGTGCATCTATCTTGTTGCTTCATCGATCCTATTGACTTGTAGTCTCTTGTAATGTTCTTTGAGCCTTGTTCTTGTCTTTCTAGTGATGTTGTTCTAGCAAGCTCCTGTATATATATATATATATATATATATATATCTCTGTGTGTGTGTACATTTGATTTTCATTGTATAGTTGTTGTCATTAAAACCATGGATTTGATTTCCTAACAATCTCCCCCTTTTTGATGATGACAACTATACAATGTACTTATATATAATTTTTTATAAATCTCCCCCTGAATATGTGCTTTCCATTATCTCTCCCCTTTGTCATTATCAAAAAAGAATGAGGGAATCATATTTGTAAATTCCAAAATCTTTCCTTTTGTTTCTCCGAGTACCTGCAATAAATAATTTTGGTACCCACTCACTATGTTAGGGTCCGGGGGGTTAGGTCTTTGGAAACCATACCCATTTTGGTGTGGTTGAGCCTTTATAAATATAATTTTCATTATTAACTATCATATCAAAATAATCATCAATGTATTTTTCTCTATTTTTCCAATTAACAGGAACCCAAATACTTAGATAATTTTTATTCATATTTCCGTTCAATGATTTTGTACTTCTAGAGAAATTATAAACATTATTGGCCATGGCAGTATTTGAATTTCTATAAGAATTTGATCTAGACTTTACTCGAAATTTAGTACTAGCACTAACATTTTTTCTATACATGAAAGCGTATCTAGTGCTATTTCTACGATCAGTTTTATTATATCCTAAACCACTTTTATCATGTAAAGATCTAGAACTAGATAAAATCATGTTTAAATTGTTTTGACCTTTATTAAATTTTGTGACTTCAGTGTTAAGTTTATCAAATTTAGCTTTGAAGTCAAAATTATTGTTTTCAAAAGAAATATTAATGTTTTTCAAAATATCATTTTGCTTGTTTAATTCAAAATTCTCCCTTTTTATCGTACAGTTCTCATTTTCGAGAAGAAAAATTCGAGCATCTGAATTATCTAAATATGATTGTAATAAATCATTTTGTCTTTTCAAATCCGTAATTTCATTTGAAAAAATTTCTTTTTCTTTTTCAAACAGTATTTTTATTTTGCAAAACATTGATTTCCTCCAAAAGATCATTGTTTTTATCTTCTAACTGCTCATTTTCTTTTTGTAGGAAATCTTTTTGTAAAACAAGTTCTTCTATGGTATTTTCAAAACATTTAGTTTGTTTTATCAAAAATTTATTTTCCTCTTTTAAACTGGAAATTTCTTGCTCACAGTATTTTAACTTTTCTAAAGCAATTCTATTAACTTTATTCAAGGTTTTACAATCTTTTAATAATTCATCATGTGCTAACATAAGATCTTTATATAAAGAATCGAAGCATACCGATTGTGATCTGGGTTTAGCCATGAAGCAATTGTTTGTTTTCTCCTTTGATTCTTCTTTATTGCTCTTCCTCTTCCTATTGCCTTGACTAGATCTCTTTATAGCCATTTATTCTAGGATGTTGTTACGATCTCTAGAATCCTAGGCTCTGATACCAATTGAAAGTCTATAATATGGTGGATCGATTATATAAATGACAAGTATATAACTAAATTAAACTATAGTGTATCGATAGTAAAGAATGTAAATAAGAATAATCACACCAGGGTTTTTATACTAGTTCGGACCTCCCATCCTACGTCCAGTCCCGAAGCTCCTCTTCGGAATTTCCTTTCACCAAATAACCCTCACTTCACCCGGAGGAACATGTTTACAATAGCAGAGTTACTTTGTCAACTGTGTGTTCTCTATTACACGGATTTTGACTATATAGTACAAATGCTTCCAATATATATCTAGAGAGTATTGTCTATGAGGAACTGTATATTTGGAAGAGTAGAATACACGTATAGATTGCTAGAGATCAAGAGTATATGATAGAGTGTATAATCAGAGAGCATAAGCAAGTAAGGTTAATGTTCTCTTTGATTCTTGATGATATATATTGTTGTAGAGAGATTCCTTGAGTAGTTGCATCCATTAACAAGTGCTCTACAGTTGCTTCTGATGATGATGAAGAGTTGCAGCGAAGAGAAGCGAAGATGTCTTTTCAAATGCGGCAGCTGTAATTTGAATTTTAAATTCCGAGTTTAGCATCAAACGTCTGGTATTTGTTTAAGACATCTGGCTATATATATTTTTTGTATACAGTAGCCTTTCAGACGTCTGAGTGCATCAACCAAACGTCTGATCCTGTCTGTTTTGTATTCCAGAGGATTTCTTCAAACGTCTGGCTAGTGCACCCAGACGTCTGAAAACTGTGCATGTTTACTCTGTGCATCTACCTTGTTGCTCCATCGATCCTATTGACTTGTAGTCTCTTGTAATGTTCTTTAAGTCTTGTTCTTGTCTTTATAGTGATGTTATTCTAGCAAGCTCCTGTATATATATATATATATATATATATATATATATATCTGTGTGTGTGTGTGCGCATTTGATTTTCATTGTATAGTTATTGTCATTAAAACCATGGATTTGATTTCCTAACATTGATATCGGTATCAGGTGCATATTGATCAAGTATCGATATGAGATATTTTAAAATATCCTAATAATATCGAACATGATGCACCTAGGTCGAGCCAAGGCTATAAGCGGTCGACCGTCACCTGTGTAATTTCGATAGTCAAGCATGGCCTAATGGCCGGGATTCAATATACTTCAATCGAACGACTGACATTGATCTGAACCCCTATAAATGCAGATATAAATCCTCACTTCTAAACTCATACTTTCGAAGCGGCGGCGGGAGCTCTGCCATTTTCTCTTCTCCTCCAAATCCTAAATTCTTAGAAATAGTTATAGTTTATACTTATATACAATTAAAGAATCGTAGAAGATGATTGAGGAAAAAATAGGGTCAATCAAATCGCCAAAGCCAAGGTAAATTGTAAATCCGGATCTAAAATATAAATCAAATTCCAAATCTCTTTTCTATTCTAGTTCTTTGATAAATATGTGTACGTTTACGTTGTATAATGCCAAATAGGTAGAAAATGGAGTCAAACTGGAATAACAGATCTGAAGATTTGAAAAGCTAAAAAGATGAGTGAGAAATTATATATTTTTATATAATGTTAGAATTATATCGTTATAAATCCATTCTTGTATGATTGAAATGTAAATTAGAATTGTGGGCTAAAATTGTTTATGTGAAATAAAATTATAAACCCTGCCTACATATTCTATTGTTGATAACTTGTATTGTACATTGCACGTATGTAAACCTGGAGATTACTGAGTATTAGATGTCCTTAAAATTTATAGAATATGTAATAGTTCCAAAATTTTGAATTTAATATGATTTATGCAAATAAAATAGTAAATTGAGTTACCACAGTAAATTGTAGGGATTTAAGTAGTATTATAATTAATTGAATTATGTAGCGTGTTGCAATGTGGATTTATATACATTATCAAATTTCAGATTTATAAATAAAAGTGTAGCGGTTAAAATGATAAGGAATACACCTAAAAGAAAGAGATGTATAAAATATGGGTATTTACCATATTTTGTACTGCTTATTTCAATAACTATAAAAAATATAATTCCTTGTAGTTCCAAACGTAACACAAATTCCCTTTTGGATAAGATATAAAAATTTACAGTGCTTACCATTCCATTTTGAAGAAATGTAATTTCAATGCATTAAAATAAAGTAATCCCTAAGGATAAATTAAAGAATTATATTGTAACAAAAATGGTCTAAGAAAAGAATATGCTCAACATAAGTAAAACATAAGTGAAATTAAAGAAATGAAAAGATAGATAAGTCATAAATTAAAATAACAAGGGTTGGATAGTGCTCTAAAACAAGGTAGGGAATTAAACGTAAAAAAGAAATAGAAAGTAAAATAGTGGGAATAAGAAAAGGTATCTAAATCATTTAAAAAGAAAGCGGTAAATGACCTTAAACTAAATAACATGTAGACTCATAAAGAAGTAGGAAAATATTATTAACAGCGAACGGTCGAGGCACAATAATTAAACAAGAATGAATGAAGATACACACTCCCCCCCCCACACACATACACACATGTAGCCTCAAGTATGCGTTTATGGCGGGTGTGAGTTATATAAGTATGTAAATTACTTAAATGGATAAGAATGAGCAATCTAAATAAGATGGTGGACAGCAGTTGTGCATACGTTATACCGATGTGGGACATATCCAACTTAGGACCCGTGGTGTTATATACGCTTGCGTATAGGTGAAGAAATACCTTTGGTAGAATCTATTTCAACAAGTTAGGGAGGGTATTGTCTTGATTGCGTTGGGCAATCTAAATAAGACGGTGAGTAGCTCAACGCTATATCAGTATGTGTTGGTACCAAATCAGAAGTAGGAGCTGTACATAGGTTGAGTGCGTCATCAGTCTTGCGCGGTCAACAGGAAATACAAGGTCACACCAACATGTTACACCTCCTACTATAGTAGGTAACGTTTGGTCATGCACCGCCATTGTTATTTGCTAGTTTGTTCGTTAGGGAAAGGCTACTTAACCCATAAAAGAGTTCTTTCAAAAACGGATGGGGTAGTCCGAGGAGCTAAGTCCTTTATAGTCCATGGAGCTGAGTCCATAATAGAAAGCAGACAAGTAGTAAATCACCAAAGTAAAGCAAGATAGAATATGAATAAATTATATTGACGTCGTTATTAGCCACTATGGAAGTTCATTGGTATACCCGACGACGAGGACGTAATATTGCATTGGTAATGGATCTTGATGGGGTGTCGGTTTATGGATACTAACTGGGATAGTATGTTGGTCCAAAGGGAGACTGTGGTACTTATACACACACATGTATGTAGTTATGGCCTATTTCGAGTAGACAGAGTGTATCGTACACGTACTTGGAGTCGAGACAACTAAGTAAAATGAGGAGACATAATATGTAATGGAATACAATCATCATAAACTAGTGTTATGTGTAAAATGTATAATTCACAGTCACCGAAACGTTGTTCTGATGCCCCTTCTCATTACAACCTACATGATATCTTTAGAGAGACAGGTACTGGTGTAAGGCGGGATCAGTGGAATGATAGTTTTCTAATGCATGCTCGGCACTGACAGGGACACTGCATATTGGAAGTGTCAATCTTGGTCAATAAATATATGTTTTATTATACTTTACTATTCCGCTGTGAGTGATATCAATGGTGCCAGTAAATTCTATGAATGACTTCGGCTTAGCGTCTATAATATGTCCTAGGGATGACGATAGTAGCTCGTCGGAAAATTGTTTTTCGACGAGTAATTTACCGATGTCATAAATGATTTTGGCATCGTTAAAGCATTGGCCTAGCATCAGTAAATCTCGATTTGTCCATTTCAAGTGAAGTCGATAAATTCCATAAATACGTCAGCAATATGCCCCACGGATGGCATCGACGACTCATCGGAAAATTGTTTTTCGATGAGCAGTTTACCAACGTCATAATGGCATTGGCCTGGCGCCAGCCAAGCATTCCTTGACCCTATTTTGGCGTCGATAAATCCGCTTCTTCTTGTAGTGATTTCGGTTGTTTCAAACATCAAAAACTGAAATATGCAAACCAAAAAGGTTTAAGATTTTCGACCTTTGATCCCAAACTTAGCGCAAACGTATATTATAATGGATGGACATGTGCACTGGTTTTGCTAACTTAGAACATTTGGTAAATTTAATTTCATTCTTGTTTGCATGTACTCTTTAGTTGTTAATAAAAATAAAAACTAATCCACCATCATGTGTTTTTCTTAATTTTCGTTTCACTCTTTTGATTCTTTGTAAAACCTGCCTACTATTTAACAAGAATACACAGGAACAACAAATTTGCTAAACGGAACTTCCATAAAACACAATTTTTAAGTTTCGGAATACACAGCCGTATCCTTTTAAACATGTTTTGAAAAACAATCATATTGTTAATTTCGGTCAAATTGCAAATATCTACAGTGCTTTGAATTTTAGATATTTGCGGTGAAAACTGAAAATATTTGCATTTTTTCAAAAAAATTCAAAAAACGATTACTTTTAAACGGATACTTTGATTGATTGCATATTTAATTTAAAAAAAGAAAAGAATATATATGGAAAATACATCTCGGGCGATAATTTTTAATCTATTTCAAGAAGAAGCACAATGTATTAAGTTTCGAAGTAAGGAGGGAACCTATTGATGTTTGTGCGGTGTTTCAACAGGTTTATTGGTTATGTTTCTCTGATTTGGTATGTATTAATCTAAAATTTGGAGATCGCGTGTGCAATAGGTGGTGTAACAACCCTAGTCGAGGTTAAAATAAAACAAATATATTGAAATGGATTTTTGGAGAATTTAGTTAGATTTTTGGGATTTTTGGGAATAACATGGATAAAGTTGATTTAAAATTCAATTTAGTATTTTAATCGTGTTTTGTGAACCCAAAAGCCATTAAAAATTCATATCAGGGAAATTAATGATAATTGTGAATTTTGGGATTATTCTGAGAAATAAACGAAAACTATTAGTAATGTGAATAATTTTTATATCATTGAAATAGTTGAGAAATTATATCTATTTCATAATTATACGATGGATAATTAAATAAAAATAATTAAACAAGTACTAAATTAAATAAATTATCCTGGTAGCGAAAAATAATTTGCAAAATTAAGTGTAAATCAATTTGAACTAAATTGAAATATATTTATAAATAATAACAAAGATTTATATTTAAATTCAAATGTAAAAGAATTGAAATTTGAAAGCCAAGTGGAAATTTAAAATAAACCTTAATCAAATTGAGCTCAAGAGCTACCTAAGCCCATTCAAACAAACAAATAAAAAATAAAAACTCACCCAACCTTTACTCTTTCCATTTTAAACCCCTACATCCTGATGCCCTAATTTCTAAAATCGAGTTCAAAAAAAAAAGAAAAAAAGAAAACAAGACGCTCGGCCTTGCTACTATGGCCGACGTTGAAGTCATTAACCGCACGCGCAGGAGGAGGTGAAGCTCAGACCAGCCGTGACATCAATGGTAGGGGCGAGTGCGACTTCGATGAAGGATGGGGAATCGCCGATGCACGAGATGCTAAAGGGATGAGCGGTGGTCGAGGGGCGAGCGTCAGGTGATGGACCGATGTTGAAGTTGGAGTGGCGAAGCGGGTTTGGGTTGGAGCGAAGATTGGCATCGACTGATGTTGATGGGTAAGGCAGTAGTGAAACTTGAAGCAAACGAGCATGCTTGGGTTAAGATGAGTTATTTATAACTCACATAGCTATATATATGCAAGTTTATTCCCTATTATGCTTCGGTTGGGATTACATCAATGATTGGTAGTGAATGGTTGAATTGCTTGTGAATTACATAAATATTTGATAGTGATTGAATTATAGGATTAATATAAATTGCATGCTATAATTTCAATTGGGTCGATGTTTGAATTAGATGAATTATGTGTTTAAAATATTGGATTTAAATCGATAATTAAAAATGAATCAAATGATTGAAATAAGGTTGCATGTTAAGATTTTATCGTTCATTTCAAGTTTAGATTGATGATTTAAAATACATATGTTGTTTGTATAATCGGTGTTGTCGAAAAGCGACTAGGATTACTAAATAATTCCCATATTATGGAATTACATTTTTAGAGCGATGTTGGCTCTAGATATTGAATTGTCGATGAGTTTATTGTTTGAATGTTTTAAAAGAATTCAAAAAAATAGGATTTTATTCATTCTGATCCTTATTTGAATTTTATTTACAAAATATATAGTTAAATTATATTATATTCTTAACTTATTTCTTATTCAAAATTTCTATTCAAAGCTTTTAAAAATGAGTAATATTTATTTTAAAACCTTTTATATTTACTATTATAAGTATAAAACTTTAGAGGCAAAAGATTAAAAATAGTATTATTTTACAAAAGCGATTATGAAAGTAATAATTTTAATTTCAAGTAGTTTTGTATTAAAAGAGGTTTAAATGGTTTGGAAGAGTTCCAAAAGCTTTTGTAAATAAGTAACTCTTTTAAAAAAAATGAGTTTATGGATTATAAAATGAGAAGTTTGAAAGTAAGTATATATAAATTAATATAGAAACTAATTCCTATATGGTAAATACTTATTATTTGCTTTCAAACTATAAACCCTTATCGGCTTTTACCGTGTTTAGCCTTTGGCTAATTATATACCATTTTGGTATTTCTTCGATGAATTTTGGAAACATTTATTTCGAGCAATTAATGATTTCAATTGTGTTTCTGTTGAATTTCTTGATTTTCTATGAAACAAAGAATTTTAATAAACGATTGAATTGTCGGGTGGTGGGACACTTTGTACAATTCTTTCGATTATTATTATAATTTGTTAAATAGAGTTTGAGTGGAAATTACTTACTTTTATTAAATACTTGAATTTACTATATGGTATGGGACGGTTAGTTAAATTCTTGTGATTACTGGAGTAATAGGAATTAACACTTAGAGTTGTATTATCTTAGGGTGTTCGGATTTTCGACCGATATATCCCCTAAAGAAGATAACTCATTTTTCATCGATCTGAGAATCTATACATTTTGAGATTTGGGTAGGTAGACCTATTTCTTGGGGGTTAGGTCTATTCTAGTATAACATGACTATCCTTTTTGTTGTTTGGATGGGTGTTATATTGCAGCCCTATCAGCTTATTTTACAGTTGGACAATGTTTACCTATTTATTTTCGTTAGGTAAATTCACATAGTTTGGTCATAAACACGGCTACCTATTTCTTTTCGTTAGGAGTCGGGGGTTTTTACCTGGTAGTCTATTTCTTTTCGTTAGACTATTGCACTATATGGCTGGGTTTATTTTAGTTAGACCCTGTGTTGCACTGTATTACACTGATAGTTGACTATCATTATTATTTCATTAGAAATGATTATTTCATCAGAGGTTTTGGAAATAGATATTTAGTATCTTTTTAGCTCTGGCGAATTTTTAATTGGTGATCACCATATTTTGAGATGATAGTCCATTAGAGACTTGATATGAATTTATGAAATGGTGATTTTGATTAATATGCCTTATTTAGATTATTTGGTTTTTAGGCATATTTTGAGATGACTTATTTTAGAGTTAAGTCATTTATGGATTTATAAAGCAGTGAATTTAATTAATATGCCTTATTATGATTGTTTGTTCGACATATTTTATATGACTTATTATTTTAAGTCATATAGTTATGATATTAATATCTCACTTTTTATTTAGATATAGTCTGAACCGTTTATTATTTTAATACTCGGGTTAGGCCGAAACTTTACAGGTACAGGGACCCATTGACCTTTGGATTTTGGGCTAGCATTGAAGCAGACTATTTTGATAGTTTTAGTTTACTTCATACTTGTATATATTGACAGTTAGGAGTTTATGTCATCTATATTATATGATTGTGGCTTTGTACCTGATACAAGATTTTGGATATGATGTATATATTTATGTGGGTCTAGTACTGATATTTTGTAAACTCACATTCTATTGTGTATATGATGATGTATATTATTCTGCCGTGATCTGTGACTTTGATTATGATTTATCTATATTATATACTATTCTGAATATTTTCAATCAGTGTGTTTATTACTTTGTATTAATACTGCACACATTAAATTTTCAGTTCAGATCCTCAAAAAGGTAAATAAGACGTATCACTATTAGTATAAAGATATATTCACGTTCAATCGCCCTTAACCAGCTGTATTCTCCGGATTAGTGGACGACATTACTTGAAATGTTCTTTGCTAAACTGGGAATAGCGGTGGGGTCGTTGCAACTTGGTATCAGAGCTGGATTCAGAACATTATAGAATATAAATTGTACAGAGTCGAGATCTAAACCTAGATTACCTAGATTCTCGTCCCTTGGGTGAGTAGTGGTCAATAATTTAATTATTTAGGAACAGGAATATAAAGTATTGTTGGGAATAATCATTGGGACGTATTTGAAAAATATTTTGATAATACTATATAACTTATTGTTTTGAAAATATTGGAACTTACTTTCATTAAAAGTGAGATTTGAGAAATAAATATAGATTAGACCATAGATGGCTTAAGACTGAATTGTAGTGTCCTGATCTGTTAATGATCAGAGTTGCATAGCGGGACCAGATAGACTGCTTTTTCACTGAGCATTTTAAGAAGTTATAATTAAATATGTTTGATTGTTTTGAAAATTCTAAATAATTGTTGAATTAATATTGAGTAGGAATTTTCATCTAAAAATTTATAGCCTGCTCGGTATTAATTGTTAAATATTATGGTATCTTCATTAGTGTGGTTACCGCAAAGGAAATTGAAAACTTTGTTTTATATAAAATGAATCTGTAAGTGATTGTGAAAAATAATAATTATATTGAGTAGAAATCGCTACTGAGAGTTAAAACTTGCTCAAAAATAACAATAAGAACTTGCGGTATCTTCAGAAGTATAGTTACTACAAGAAAAAGTGAAAATTTTAATATATATATATATATATATATATATATATATATATATGAAATTTTAATTCATATGTGTGATTATAATTAAGATGAATTAAAAATTTGATATTTGCTTGAGGTGTATATTAATGAATGTATGTGCTATGGAATGGTTATCTATGCATTATTCTTATATGTAGATATTAAGATTGTTTGAAAAGACTTTATTAAAAGCAAGCATCTGTTTAAATTAAAATCTTTTTAGTATTGGATATACATATATATATATATATATATGGAATATTTAGAAAAACCTAAAGTATTAAAAGAAATATGCATAACAATAAAAAGGGACTTTTGCAGCGTTGAAGAATTGTTGTCATTATCATCCGCGGCATTCGAAAAACGTTGTATTATGTGCCGCTGAGAAGAGCACGAATATACCGTAGAATTTTTGAAAAGTTGCTAAAAACGAATATACCGCAGCGTTTCTGAAAGGTTGCTAAAAATGGATACTGGCGAAAAGTTGTTAGTGCAGCATTTCTAAATACTGTGAATTCATTTAGCAGCATTTTGAAGAACGAAGTCAAAAAACATGCTTCAACATGTCACTAATATAACATCATTTATGAAACGCTGCAATAATATATAATGCAGCGTTTTTGTTCTTAAGTTTGATACCCGTAGCATTGTTTTAGCTTCGGATTGTTGTTTTACAGCATTTTGCTATTTTAGTTTGCAGCACTTTAAAAACGCTGCGGTATATCAAAGTTTTGCTTCATTTTTTTCATTTACTGCAGCAGTTTTAAATCAGTTATAGCTAATGTATTCAATAACAAACTGCTCAATTTATAACACAATAATGAATATAATGTGATATAATAAACAACTACAAATATTAAACATAATCAAAGCTATATCAATTTCATTAACTATAAGATTTAGTCATATATAAAATTTTAAAAACCGTGTTTTAACTCAAATGTAAGCGACATAAAATCTTACAGTAAAAAGTTTGTTAAAAGAGCATAATATAAATCAAGGAAAGTCCAAGCTCGCCTCCTTCGAAAGTCTAATATTCCTACAAGAAAAAAAAACAACCAGAGATAAGCGGTGGAAGAATGTCATATAGTGCTTGGAAATGGTCATTCAACACACATAACAAGAATGCTTATTCAGACAATAACGACCTGCATACTCATACTATTTCAACAGAGTTCATCAAAGTTTAACACATACAATCAATCTAAAAGTATATACACTACACCAAAACAGGCAAATCCTAACATTTATAAGTGTTACAAATAATTTCAGTAACACTTTTTAAGTGTTACTAATGGACTGTGAGGAATGAAGCGGTCAAATTTGTAACACTTATAAGTGTTACGAACATACGTATTACTAACACTTATATGTGTTGGTACCCAAATATACGGTAACGCTTATAAGTGTTAGTACAAAAATATACAGTAACGCTTATAAGTGTAGAAAAATGATTATTTAGTAACACATATATGTGTTGTTGCACATAAATTGCTTTGCTTATCATTTAGGTTTGTAACGTAGATAAGCGTTGTTATCCAAAATATTGGTAACACTTATATGCGTTACTAATTGAAATTATGTTTTTACCCTATTTAATGCACAATTAATATTAAATTCTTAAAACAAATGAATATATTATCTCATAAATGATGATGTCCATATCACATATATAATTCATCATAACAATTCAATATGAAGTCTAAAATGCTTTCATATCAAATGCAACAATATCATATTTAGATAATACTATAATATCGTATTTAGATAATACTATAATATGAGCTACAAACTTTCCAATTTCAAAATACCACAATATACAAACTTTCCAATTTCAAAATACCACAATATCATATCCAAATTACAAAAAACAAGATAAAGTTTTACTACTGATTTGCCACTTGGTTTTGTAATTCCGATGACCATTGACGAAAATCTTCCTTTTTATTCTTATCGAAAATTGCTTTTGAAGCTTGCATCAACTTTACTTGTTTTGCAGAGGAGGTGGAGCTAATTGCACGATAATAGTTTTTCTTTCTATCGGAGCCAAAAACTTTAGAGATGAGATCATTGTGAAGGTCATAAGTGTTTGCTTCCTTGTTACCGCTACATTCCAACTTCCGTTTTTCTTCCTCTACCTCCACAAGTGCCTACATTCAATATGTCAAATGAGAATTCAAACATCAAAATTACTATTAATTAAGACTTAGCTTTCATTGTATAATAATATAGAACAACAGTGCACTTCCAACTCAACTATTCATGTATGTGCAGGTTAAGTATAGATTGGATTACTCAATTATAACCAGGTCTAAAATATAAACAAAAACCAATAGATTCTTCGTAAACTCTACTAACCGTGTTTTGGCATTTTAACCTTCATATCTGCAACATGCATAACGGTTGTTTAAACTTGGGACAACTATACATAACAGCTGTCATGTACCATTTATGTGCATATTGGGATAGTTATATATAACATAGAAAGGCCAACCAATATTTTCTGACATAGCACAAAGGGGATGTGGTCAGTTGCCACTTTATTAAACGCACGCAGATATATTACATTTTGCTAGGACCGGTTTTAATTGTAATAAATTTATGACCAACCGAATTTCAAATATAAGTTAACAGTTCATTCAATGCAATAAAGTACTCTTATTTTTATTAATGTCGGTTGTAAAGGATATTTAGTCTTAGAATACATTCAGTTTATTGGACTTTTTTCCCTGAAGAAAAAAGACAGCAGTGTAGCTCTAATTATTGAAATACGTTTGACCAAACTTCGGCTTTAACAGATTTCCATCGCAATTTTATGGTGGGTGAGGTTGTATTTGCTGTTCTAAGTAGACAATATTGTTTGGCTGTTGGGAGAACGTTGAAGTATATAAACAAAAACAAAAAACAAAACAAAAATATTTCCATCGCAAATTTCCATCGTATTTATATTTTAATCTAATACTTTGCCAACCAAAAATGGCCTCAGTTTAAACTGAGGCACAATGGATGGCCTCAATAAACTGAGGCCAACATGGACTGTAAATATTATTAGAAGATGAGATTCAATGAAATACAAGGTGGTAGCAACAATTAGTTGTTCTCGGATTGCAATCATCGTTCATTTACAACAAAAATAATACAAAAACTAATAATTGACGATCATATGTCCTAAATATAATTTAACAAGTGGGAACAAAGAAAATATACGCTGGAAATTGACAGTAAGGGTAAGAGTTACCTGAGCCTAATATTGATATTCCAACTACTAAAGACCTCTAAAATTCTATATGTTGCTACTGTTTTACGTTTTGTTCTATAATAACGCCATTATCATTTGGTAAGACTGGGTTTTATTTTCATGTTATTTGATGTTTAATCAAGCATGCATGTTGTCCTGTAAAGAATTGGACCATTGAAATACGATCAAGTAATTAATAGTATTGTAACATTTGTCATTATAATAACTATTAATATTATGATTATGAACTAGCTAACGTATATAATACAGTTCAAATGATTTTTTTGCTCAAGCACGCACTTTTGCGACTTTGACATTTAAGTTACCATATATCATTAGAAGACTTAAATAAGTTAGAGGAGGATAGTCCGTTCGAATTTGTTGGATGTCACAGAATTATTATGATCAAAAAGGAATTTGATTTAACCTAATTTCTTCGATTTATTTATAGATAGAAACATACATTAAAATCTTTTTGTTTAGAAAGTGATACAGACGTGAAAAAAAGCATTGAATACTTACAGGTTAATGCATAATAATATGATAGACTAATACCACCTGAGATTGGAAAGCTTTCAAAGTTTAAACATTTTATCTTTCTAACAACTATTTCAATGGTGAAATGCCCATATCTGTTGGCAATTTGAAAAGCATTGGATACTTGCAAGTGCAAACAAAAGAATCATATTGAATTTACTAGTCAAATGAAAGATTCGAAGTCATGCTTTCTCTTGTAAAATAGTTTATAATTTCATTAAAACGGAGCTTAAGAGCATCTCCAACAGTTTGGAGTGCGGAAATTCGATTTTCCGCACTCCAAAATGTTGGAGCGAAATGAGGGCAGGCGCCTGTTGAACAGGCGCCTGGTCACCAGGCGCCTGTTGAACAGGCGCCTGGTTAATGCGCCTATATCAGGCGCATTTTCCCCATTTCCTTTCATTCTTGCCTCTTCTCAACCCCCATTTTCAAATTAACTTCGCGTCCAAATGCCGCCCCGTCCGGTCAAAACTGGTAGACGTACCGTTCGATATACGACTGATGCCAATATCGGACCTGTTCATGTCCCTCCCGATGCTACCGTGACTCCAGACGATCTTCGATCTTTGCACGACTTGCCCCCTACTATTTCGCATCGACTTACTGCAGCTATAGCGACGCCACAGGTATACGTTTATTTATTTATTGCTTATTGAACGACCATGTAAATATAAATGTATAATAATTCCTTATTTACTTTAACATTACATAATCATATATTTAGGTTCGTCACGTAGCGATGCGAGGTAGTTGGTATAGGTGTATGTCTGAATATTTTGATCAGTTACCGAAGCCGATTTTGGATAGGCTACATGCATCACCTTTTGGTGAATTTCTTGCTTTACCTAGATTTGCACATGTAGATCGTTGTCTGGTAGAGGCCCTTACCGAGAGATGGTGGCCTACCACTCACACATTTCATTTTCCTGATTTTGAGCTAGGACTGACTCCTCTAGATTTTTATATGCTCACTGGTATAGAGGTTGGTCGACCTGACCGTCTCCCTGTTCCATTTGATAGTTCGTTTGAGGAGTTCGAGTCATATTCAGCTTATTTACCGACTATGGCCGATGAGGAGGTTAGAGGAGGAGCTGTTACTCTCCCCTGTTTGTAGCGTTATATAGTAGAGTACATGGCCGTTGAGGATATGCACACTCCCGTTATCCGTGCATTCATACTATACCTTTTTGGGTCTACATTTTTTAGTAACAATAAGGGTACTATTAGACTTGGTTTTCTGGCTGGGTTAGTAGATGTGGATGGACTACATATATATGATTACGGTACTGCTATTATTGGTTATTTGTACGTAGCATTAGATACATATGCGCTTCAGCAGTCTAGACAAATGTATGGCTTTTGGTACATTCTTCCATTTTGGTACTACGAGTATACTGCCAATATGCACCCCCGACTTATTGTAGAGGCGAATGCCACACCTTATATTTACTTTCCTAGATTGCGTCGTTGGGGTCCTCCTATGCATTTGTCCCGTGTTGCACAAGGCGTGCACAATGAGTTGATGGAGGCTAGACAGCAGATGGATATAAGGCGGCGTAGTAACAATATCATTCGTCCATGGGATCAGTACTTACAGTTCCTAGAGCCCGGTCCTGACCATCCACTCACTTTTCATTTATCCATGTCGCGACGTAGGATTTGCTTTCAGGTTGCTACATGTCCATTCATATGGTATTTAGATCGGTGTTGGCTACTGTTGTACGGTATAGTTCGCATTCCATCAGATCCACTACCATGGGATGATATGTATGGTGATATTCGGGTTGGACCAGCTTATATTCATGCGATGAGGGGAGCGGGATGGGTGGATGGTGAGCCATTTACAGTTCTGGGAGACTTTGATTCATATTGGGCTCGAGTAGCCCCACGTGCTTACGCTTTGCCTAATTATATTCGGGGTTTGAACTCCGATCATATTGGGCCGCGTACCTCTTCTGGTAGAGTTCCACTACCGGTTGCCACCTTTGAGCCTACATCATCTCAGTACACGCAGCCTCCTACTTTCGACCCACCACCTCATTCGTTTAGAGCGTATGATGTACATGGTCAGGTTGTGGAGTATCCCTTGCAGTATCCTACAGACGACGCTATTACGGGTATACCATCCGCCGGATTGTACCAGCCTCATCAGGTCTGTAAGAGTTTTTAATTTTCCTTAATTTACTTGTCATTATATTATCCACCTGTGTATAATTTTTCTTGTGCGCATATCAGTTTTCTCAGTACATGGATTATGATAGATGGATGATTGCTGCATTTGAGCGTATGACGCTCGATTATACAGGGATGATGTATCAGAGTTACCAGACTGCGGTCCAACAACAGCAGACTCAGTATGATGCGCAGATACAGGGATTACAGACCCAGATTCAGCAGCTTCAGGAGCAGCTCCATGCGGGACCTCAGCCGCACGACTTTGATGACGTCAACGACGACAGTGACGATGATGGTGGAGACGATGAGGAGATTGATAGCGGTTCTGATCACCATTGCTGAACTATACAATAACAATGTTGAGTGTAGAAGTAGACGTACGAAGGTAGAGTTGAGGACTGCGTATGGGAACTTCTGCAACGCCTGTACGCGGTACAGTACAGTTATCAATGAAGTTATATTTGAAAATGTATTCGAACCAACCCGTTCCACCTTTGAAGGTCGTTACTTTCTCAAATATCACAGCACGTTCACTGGACATGAGGCTTATATCGTAGGTCAAAATTGGTTAGAACGATTTGGTTATCCTTAAGTTGAGTGTATTCTCGTTGAGTTTGTTAATGTAAGTTCATATTCCTAGTAGTGGTATTTTTTGTTGGTTGTATTACTGTTGGGTGTTTCAGTAACATTGACTTGTTTCTTTCTGTATTATTGCGTTAAGAAAATGGCTACAGTATTACTGCTTCAAAAGTACATACGGTATTATTGCTACAGTTGGATGATAAGAATAGTGCTTCAGTAGTAAATAAAGTAATGGGATGGCAACAGTTGTATGATGGGATGGCTACAGTTGCTTAAACATGGGATGGCTACAGTTGTATGATGGGATGGCTACAGTTGTATGATGGGATGGCTACAGTTGTATGATGGGATGGCTACAGTTGTATGATGGGATGGCAACAGTATCGAGAATTAAGCTATAAAAGGCTTGCTAGATGTTGAAAAGTATTATTGCTCATTCTTATTTCATACAATTTCAAATATAACAAATGGCGGCAGAAGATTATATATTTTTTGATGATAGCGACGGCGAATTTGATGAAATGATGGAAGATCATTTTCGCCGCGAAAAGGAACTACTAAGTATGGCTGCGCTACAGGTTGGTCAATCGAGCAGGCTACACAGTGGATCAGTTGTTGGTCGTCGGTATAAAAATCGTAGACATTCATGGCACAACGACAGACTGATGGAAGACTACTTTGTTCCAAATCCTACTTACACAGATGCTGATTTTAGAAGAAGATTCCGCATGCGGCGTCCTCTATTTCTTAGAATCCTCCACTGTATCAAGCAGCATGACAAATACTTTATCTTCAAACCCAATGCATCTCGTACAATGGGTTTGATTGGAATTCAAAAAATGACAGCTGCACTCAGAATGCTTGCATATGCAGGACCGGCGGACGCACTTGATGAAAATTTGAAAGTGGCGGAAAGCACGGTATTAGAGTGTTTGGAACATTTCTGTCAAGCTATCGTGGACATTTACGGTGATCAATACTTACGCCGACCTAACGAGGCCGATATAGTTAACTTATTAAATATGCATGGTAGTAGAGGTTGGCCCGGAATGTTAGGCAGTATAGGCTGCATGCATTGGGAGTGGAAGAATTGTCCAAAGGCGTATGCTGGAGCCTATCAGGGTAAATCTCATAGGTCCTCTATTATTCTTGAAGCTGTAGCGTCGTATGACTTATGGATATGGCATGCATTTTTTGGAATGCCAGGTTCGAACAATGATCTTAACGTAGTCGAACGATCTACGTTGTTCAATGATTTAGCAAACGGAAGATCAACTCCTTGTACATTTACTTTGGGAGGTAACACGTACGATCATGGATATTATCTAGGTGATGGTATATATCCGAAATGGAGTACCATTGTCAAGACAATTTCTAACCCACAAAACAATAAACAAGCAAAGTTTGCAGCGATGCAAGAAGGCCAAAGGAAGGATGTTGCAAGAGCATTTTGGGTTCTTCAGTCTAGATTTGCCATAGTCAATAATCCGTGCAGACTTTGGTCACCAGTTAAAATGACAAAAATAATATACACTTGTATTATTTTACATAATATGATTATAGAGGATGAAAGAGACATGGAAGAAGATTACGTGTACGAGGGTGCTTTTACACCATCGCATGTTTGGCGCAACGATATGATTGGAAGCGCACTTGAGCTCGAGTTTCATGTAGAAAGCCAAATGTCATACCGTAGTGCTCAACTTCATCGAAGACTACAAAATGATCTCATAGATCATCTTTGGGGGTTTTCTGGAAATCAGTGAAACTCTATTTCTATTCTTACGTTTTCTACTATTGTTTATGTTGTTTCTTATTAAGGTTATTGTAATCTGTTTCTGTATAATTAAGCTAATGTTGTTAAAATCATTTTTCAGTGTAATGCAATTTAAATGAAAAAACTTATATTACTAATTGCTTGCATTAAGAACACAATACAAATAACGGTACTTAAAGATACAATGGTTATAGAAACGGTAATTCATTTAATGATCCTCTTCAAGTCTACGCCTCATAATTTCTCTCCTTCTTTGCTCTGTATACCGCAGTTGTTCTGCAGACATATGTGAAGTATCCATGAACATTATTGCATCTTCATCTCTTTAGCGGTTTCCAGCAATAAGTTGATCCATTCTTGATAACTTTTCTTGGTGTTGCATTGCTCGAGTGTCCATTGCCCGGTTAAATCTTTCTTCAGATTCAAGCATGAGTTTTTTAATTTCATCTTGATCCGCTGCAGCAGTCTGCTTCTTTTTGGCCGCTTTTGCTCCCTGTGGCCTAACAAAATGATCTTCAGTTGGGGATGGGCCTTCTTCTGATCCTAAACCGAAGCTTCCTTGGGATTCCATAGGACTGGAGGTTTCTCCAACTCTAGGCGTTTTACCCCGACCGCTGTTTGATTGAACTTGTTGAACGGTCTTCTGAAGCGATGATTTCCATTTAACGTGCTCGACCAACATGTCATACACGTGCATGAACTGATAAAAATGTGGTGCTTGTTTACTATCAGGTTTATAGATTTGTTTGAACAACTTGTTTGCGGCCATTCTCTGTTCAAAAAATAACTGGTAAACTTAGAGAACTAAGATAACAAAAAAAATTAAATTATATTGAAGCTTACTAAATGCGTTTCATTCCCAAAGCCACTAGGATTCGTTTGCTTCAATTTGAACATTTGAGAATCGAACGTTTGCGTTTGACGATTTATTTTTCCATAATGACCTTTGACTGAAGATAGCGTTCTTTTCCGATTCATGTTCTTCCGATTATAGCAATTAGTAATTTTGCCCCAAAAAGATTCACCACTTTGATCGGTCCCTCGAATAGGATCGACTGATAGTGCACAGTAAATGTAGCAAAGATCGTAGTCTTCCGCAGCGCTCCAACTTGCGTTAGTTACTTCTCCCCCAATCGGAATCGTAGCGTCTTGCAAGTCATATTCTTCAAAATTGGCCCTTGCAGCAACAACGTCGAAATCAGAGTACATTTTCAGTTGAGATCAATGGCAGAAAAAAATTGCAAAGAAAGAAGGAAATTGGTTTGAACTGAAAGAAGAGGGGGAGTATTATTTGAAGATGAAAAATGACCATTGGGGAAATGGCCGTTGGAGGATAGTAGGCGCCTGTTAAACAGGCGCCTACTTGCAACAGGCGCCTGTTGCCAGGCGCCTGTTCAACAGGCGCCTGTTGCCAGGCGCCTGTTCAACAGGCGCCTCATCCCATCGCGATTTCTCAGCCCGAAGGCCCCCCTTTCCACACTATCACATTTTCTCGCGCTCTGTTGGGAACGAATTTGGGTGCAGATTTCGGAATTTTGGAGCTGTTGGAGATGCTCTAAAGTTTGGCAAATGGCAATTCATCTTTTTCTTCCTCACTCACTTCCTTCCTTCGCACCCATGCACAAAATTCCATAAGAAAATCAGTATTTAAAAAAGAGAGTGCAAACTACAATAAAGAGGATATGAGCTAAGTTTTTAAAAAACTAGGAAGAAACTTCGAACAGTGCTAAATCGAACTATACATAAAATTAAAACCATATAATGCAACCCCGAAATTAAAAACTGTATTAAATAAATAAAGTGAGAAAATTTTACACCTTTCTATATTTATTATGAATTGAACACACTTGATGCAATGAATATTCATTATGATAAAAATATTTACATGCATGACGTGAGTTACCTTTCCATTTCTAGAACTACAATACTATGAAGACAGTATTGCAATGAATAAGGCGAGTGATATAGTAAAAAAGCGATGCTGCTGCTCCCAAGTTTAGAAAAAAATAACAACACACTTTTTCATGCTAGTTAAATTGTCAAAAGCACTACTTGCTAGTTCAGGCAATTTTATACAAGTTTATTTATGTGAATATACCAATGGAAGTTTATTAAACGAGAGAACCCCAGTATAACTACCTAGAACGGTTAATCTATATTATATTATTATTAGTGAGTTAAATTTCAAGCTCACACAGGCCCCCTTGAAATTTGGCAACTGAACAGTCTACGAGTATTTTTATCTTCCCATTTTCGTACGCATTTTTATCTTTCCTCCTTGCGTTCACCAAAACCTTATGTTCTGTCGCCGTTTTTGGACTGAAAAATCATTCGTTGATCGTTTTCTCCTTCATCTTCTCATCTAACCCTAAATATTCATTTTCCTAATTTGAGATATACCCATTGAATCGCAACGCCCCAGATTTACGCCATTTCTTCCCCGTCATCATTGAATCGCATCACCCTTTAGCTTCGAATCACCGCCATATCGACTGAGCTGCCACTATGAAGCGCCATGTCATCGTTACTACGCTAGCTCCAAACATTTAGTCCTCTTTTGATCGCCATCTACAGGTATCGAAAATTAGGGCTTTATACGAGTAATCTATAATCGATTTTTTTGCAGGTACGTACTAATTGTAATGTCGTTTTCCCCCTAAAATTCAATTATGTTCTTAGATTCATAATATATTTCTGTTCTTTTCAGATTTAGTAAGAGGATCTATGGCTGACCACAAATTCTGGAACCAGTTTAATGATTTGAATGTTCGAAAATACCAAGTATAGGAAGTTGATAACTGATAGAATTCTTCTGATCAAACCATTAAATGATGATGATGTATCTCTTCTTTCGTTTTGAACTAGGTATACCACTCAACCCATTAATTCATATTTAGAGACTTTTTTCTTTGTTTTTTTGGTCTTTTTTAGAGTTTCTCTTGAACTATGTTCTTTTAAAATGAAACGACATATATGAGAGCTGTGACTTTAAACCTTCAACTTTAGTGACCTTCTTCTTCGACTTGAAGCAAATAATTGGCTTTATACACTCTCTTTGGAAAACAGGTATTAGGATTTTAAACAATTTGTTAAAATCGAAAATTAGACACTATGGCTTGAAAGTTATGTGTTTGGTGTTCCGATTTTTTTATAATTTGCATGACCAAACTTAATCTATGATGAATATTTTTGTACCTATAAAGGTATCCACTGATTTTTTGTGAATTATGCTTTTTTATTGGATACTTTGGTAATTCTAGGTTTCTGGTCTTGCAGGTTGCTTGAATTGGGTCCTTTTTTTATGCACACTCATCTTACTTTGTTTCAAAATTACAAACCAAAAGCCAAAAGACTCATTGAACCCACAGTAACACAAACAAAATTTTCATTATAGTGATCTGGGCATTATGTCCATACTGTTTGTAATTCGCTAGCCATTTATATCATGAGACATGAATTTTGTGCATCGATCCCGAATACATTTACAATCTCTTGGAGATTTTTTTCTGCATCACAAATATGAAACAGAAGCTTTGTTCTGACATATAATGTTGTAAATGTACACTGAATAGGTAAGCTATCAATGTGGAGAAACCGTCAAACAACCCACCTCAAACTTCAGGGCCCTATAACATATCCACTAAGCTCTGCTAGCATGATACATGTAATGGTAATGGCTTCACAAGCGATATTTAGTTTAAGAATGATAGACCTCCCAGTTATTTTTTTACCTAATATATGATCATTACTGACTTAACCATTATTTTGAGGTTTATCAATAGATGCCATGCCCATGGTGGAAGTTTCATTCCAAATCATGTCATAGAGAAACATAACGTATTCCCCACATGTTGAATGACTTCTATCCATATCCCCTAAGTGAAGTGTACATGTACCTCACAAGCCATTTGTCAAAGGATGTGTGCCAACTACTCCAAAATCTCTCCACATCATGGCAGCTATTTATACATCTAGGTATGTTCTCTGGATTTCAGTCCCACTAATTTGGGACCAGCAGCCTACTGTTTGTGCCTTTGTATAAGCTTCTAAGGCATATTTAGCTATTTAGCGAATGGATTGAAGCCTATGTTCTGTAAACATGTAATGCAGATAAGTAGTGAATGAACATCTCTCATATAACATATACAAATGAAGGTATATAATATATTTTTGCAAGGTTTATGGCTATTATTTAACAGTGATTGTAAATTTTTTGGCTGAAATATCATTAGAAATATAAGAGTAATTTCCATTACTTTAGAATCAGAGTTAACGTTCGTTGATGATAGTTTCTTTTTGCAGTTCAGCCATAGGCTCATAGAATCATCTAATAGTAACAGTTTTCAATCATGAGTGGATTTGTGGATTTTATTTTTGGTGAGGTAATATGCTTCATCGAACTTCACCAAAACTTAATGGCTCAATAATAGAAGAGAGCCCACAAAGTTTTGGTTGGTTAATAACTTAATATATTAACCTACCATGTTTCCCACACCTAAAGTTCATGCACCTTATCATTATTTTTAATTTATTATTATTATTTTATTCTTTTCTTCTATATGATGAGCTACAATTTTAAGAACAAACCAACAAATTCCGGCAACTTATTGTGTGATAGCTAAATGCATTACCTAAAGAGCTATTAATGTGGCTTAAAGGGCAATGCACAATTGAGCAACACTAGCTGAATTTTAAAAATACTATTATCAATATTTTGGAAAAAATTAATAATTACTCCGTATTATTTCTTCATTAATCTATCAACTTTTCAAATCCTATTTTAAGACTGCTATAACCATAAACAAGTTGACTTCTTAGATAATGGATATTTCTTTAGTGGGATTTTGAACAGGTAAAGGGAGTCAAATCAGCCTTACCACTTTTGTAAGCGTGTGCTCAGATTATTAGTTTAGCATAAATTGATTTATAGGACCTTTACTGAAGAGACAGTTTCAAAACCTTGGAACCTTAGAATTGAGTTTAAACTAGAGATTAACAAGCGTTAGTGGATGATCTTAACTTTAGGTAACGATCCTTAATGTGTAATTCTAATTTATGTTAACTATCTACGTCATCAATTTTTTTATTTGCTCTTTGGATTGTGTAAAAGTGGTTTATTAGTCAAGTGTTATTATATTGTTTTGCTATTAAGAAATTTTTTTTCCTATGATAGTCATGAAAGAACATATAATGAAATCATATGTTAACATATTCTCCAATACTTTATCATGCAATGGTGTTATATGCAAATCAGTGTATTTAAAACATATATTACTATAGTATCGAATATTTCTTTATATGTTTGACAGTGGATAATGCAATCCTGTTCCTTCATATTTCTTGGTACGTTTGGCAGTGACTGAATTGACAATTGATAAAAAAAATCAATATATCTTCATTATCGTACAAACCAAATATAATTCATTTAATAATGATGACCAAATCAACTTATATTTCTTTCCTTTTGTACAATGCATTTTTCGTTTTTGTTCAACATTAATTTATATGCAATCGAAGACAGCATAGTTAAATGTCTGCATTCAATTTTAGCAATTAGCCAATTTATATGTATTTGTTTTGAACATTTTTGCTAAGGAATTTGAAGACTTTTTGTTGATTAAACCTACAATTTAAAGTGCATCCTTTTCGATTGACTCAAATGTTTCAGTCAAACCATTATGGCAATTAGGGTGGGATCCAATTCTTAGCTGATCAAAATATTGTGATAATGTTTCACGTCCAATTCAAAAGCTCATGCTATATCAAATTCTTGCATCGTGGTCATAAGATAGAAATTTGCTACTGACTCTATTTGATAGAATATGAGTTTTAGTTTTGGTTTAAATGAGTTTTGCTAATAATAAATAATAAATAATTGTCATATATCTGGCACTGTTTCCTTTTAGCAATTATTATGGATTTCAGTTAATTATCGCTCCGAAACTTCATTTCAAAAATCCTTTGTTCTTGATATGTTTTCTATTAAAAAGGTTTGAAATTGCTTCCCATTTGATATTTTTGCTAAATCAAGTTATGTTATTTCTACCCCGTTCTAACATGTTCTTCCTTGATTTTGAAAATCGTTGGTGGGTTAGTTGAAAATTTATATATTTTATATGGTGTGGGTAAATAAATTATTTTTTAAGTGAAATATTGAAAATATTGTTTCATAAATTGTCTTTTTTGCCGATCATGTGGTGGATTTACATTCTCATTTCCCGAATGTTGTGTTAGATGTTTTTTTATCATAGAATCAATATCCAAGTGCAACGATAAATTTTCCTTCTTAACAAGGAAAATTATTTACTTTAGATAGATATTAGATTTGTGTTAGTTTAAAGGTAACCTTTTAATACAGTGGATATAACTTTGGTTTATGTTCTTTAATTTTTCATTGAGGAGAACAAGTTTTTGAAAATGTTATGCATTGAGCATTTTTTTAGGTGCATATGGAGATTTTTACCACTAAAGAAGGGAAATATAAGCATTGCCATGTCCATTGGTAGTAATTATGCAGTCTTCTCGACATGTATCAACGTCAAATTCAAATAACAAGTCAAGCTCCTCCCACACTGCAGCCGATGCTTCAGTTGGTCCATCAATGTATGTTATGCCTACTCCAGCATAGAATTGCAAGTCGTCATATATCAAGTGGTTGAAATATTAAAATATGAAAGTTCAGTACATTGTGCATGCTACCAACAATTAGAACATGGAAATTAGTGGAAACATATTTCAATAGTTTTAAAGTGCAGATAAGTATAGGCACTCGCTATATTTTACATGATTTGAAGCTTTAATTTTTCTTAATGAGGTTCATTACTCTATTTGTTGGCTCAAGTTCACAATTAAGAGCTACAATAAGCATTTTCCTATCCTCTATAATAAACTTCATGCACAATAAACACTAATCAAATTACTTGAGTGAGTAGGTCACCATGTAGTGGTCAAACTGTACATCATTGCTCAAATCCCACTGTATTACACCGATCTACTCAGTCTTTGAGTTTTCCACTGTTTTAAACCAACCATTGCATGTATTAATTTTGAACCATTCTTTATCTCTAGACAGGTTAAAAAACACAAACAGGCACAATTAGAGAAATATACAAGTCATCGGTTATTGGCACTAAAGGGCATACATTTAAAGTCTATTCTTGACTAATTTAAGTCGAAATCGTTGCTATTCTGAAATATTTTCAACTGTTAAGATTACTATTGTAAAATTGCTTAGAGAAGAACAATAAAATGTAAACTGCATAGCATATTTACAAAGAGAACAAATATATAAGTTTTTTATGACTTCAGGCAAATGGAAACAATATTATATCATCACAAGCTAACAATATAATATTTTATGTCGTTAAAGCATGGTTTTCTTACTATAATGTTCAAATGGAACTATTTGTTGCTAACAAGAAGAAGTTATCTACCTACTATACAGGATCATATTAAGACAAATTATTTTCCCTTCGGTAAATATATACTAGAATGATACATAGTTCAACAATTAAAGCATGCTATATAATGATTATGTAATATCGCACAAATATAATAAGGATCAACTATTCGCAGGTGTGACGTAATGGAAAAGGGGTGCTTAGGTCTGTTAATAGACACATGTTCGAGCCCTGCCTTGCACACATTCTCATCGGGTTCCCCTGAATATATTCAAAAAAAAACAATAATAATGAGGATCAACTAAAGCATATATTTCAGTTATCAAGTCTTTTGTTTGTCCTTGCTAGACATTATTCGTGTACTTTCAACTTAATATTTGTTGATTAAAATAATTAGTTGCCTCCTTTTCCAACTGCCTCATTTGCCTCTATTGCAACTGAGGCAGTTGACTCAACTGCAACTAATGCAGTTGCCTCATTTCCAACCGAAGCTCTTGCCTCACTTGGAACCGAGTCTTGCCTCACTTGTAATGTGAACTCATTCGGTAAACTGAAAAAAAATGCCATTAGTTGAAACTGAGGTAGTCAGTTGCCTCATTTTGCAGCTGATGCAGTTGCCTCAAAAGCAACTGAGGCATTTGACTCAACTGAAACTGAGGCAGTTGCCTCATTTCCAAATGAAGATCTTTCCTCCTTTTAAATTATCAACATGAATTGATTAATTTAATTTCCAATTTAACAATGATCTGAAGCAATGAATGTCCGTCTCTAATATTAGAAACGATACCAAAATGAAACATTTCATACTATTAATGAAGTATTCTTTTATCTAGCATCGATCATCCCCATCTTCATGCGTTTTCAAATTAATTTTGGTTTTGGCAGTTTACAAGCAAGTGGTCTTTCTTAATTAGCTAGGCAGATCTACCTAGCATCCTCTGTAAGTATATCTAATATTTCCCTAATTTTTCCAAGTTTGGCTATATGTTAATTTTATGCAGTTTTATGCCTAAAAAATGCCTCAAGCTTTTGAAGCCTTTTCTCTAAAATTCTGTATTATGTTCATTTTTATGGTTAAGATCATTATATCTGCTCTATTTGTTTTTATGTGTGTCCAAATAGCTGTATAGCGATTGAAAATGAGATCAAATATAATTATACACGTGCTAATTTAGTCGATATCCAAATAAGTCATTACACTATCTACTGCCTCAAAATGAGATCAGTGGGAAATTATGAAACCATTGTTTCCTTTATTTATATCTTTGTTGGTAGGAACCACTTGATTGCTTATACTGTTTTCAGCTTTTATGTTGCAATCGACTTTTCAGACATGGTTAAACCAACCCTATGGCATTTTGCTTAATGATCAAGTGCACCATCGAACTATGGAAATACCAAATTACTGCCCGAAGCCATTACCAAATTCATTCAACTGACAATAAAGCGAGTTTGTATACCCTATGAAATATTATGTTTTCCATTGTTTGGAAATTGTTCACATCCTAAAATATTTTCTACTGCTTTGTTTTAACTCTTTTTATTCAATTATCATTCATCTTTGGTAACTGCTTCTCATTAATAGTATTATTAACACTAACAAATGCCTGCACGAATCATACGTTGTAGACTTTGTACAACTTTCCACTGATACCAATGGTAATAGAAATTTCAAGATATTATAGCAGTTCGACATACAAACTACAGCTGAATACAACAGCCGACGACAACACAACTACAGCTTTATTGCACGAATAGGCTTTGCTGCTGTAGATTACCATGGGCTCTTTGGCATAGTCAGTTTTTTAAAATTGATTATATAAATAAAGGCATTTCTAGCTGACATGAGTTCGCCAAATATAGTAATGAACGATGCTGATATCTTACCGATTGAATATATGGTAGAGTTAAGGCTTAGATTTTATGTCTATGTATATTTTGCCTTAATAATGGTTTTAGCAATATTATGTTTTCCAAATGTTTATACTTGGTACAAAGGTGTTCCCTATATTTTGTTTTTTGGATATAGTTTGTTCTTAACCGCCAGTCTCCTTTATTTTGAGCCATGGAGTTCTATAAGGTATATAACTCTATTTACTGTTCACGCCTTCAACCCATCCACTATTAACTACATTATATTATAACACCGTTTATTTTTGGACTGTATTCAACTTTAGCCTATTGGCACACAATCATGCTCCACCCGGTCCTACTAACTAAATACAAGCTAGAAATTGAAATTATTCACTCATATGCATGGACAGATTTTATTTTGCAGGTCCATATTCTGGAACAGCATCACGTGGTTGACAGAAATAAAGCCAACGAGTTGCCCTCATCTGCATTTTACCAACCTACATCGTAGTTATTTATATATATATATTTTAGTTGTTTTTGCTGTTTCATCATTCATACAGGCCCGTGCAATACTGTAATTCTCTTCTATGAATTGTTGAATATTATAAGCTACTGTTTTTTTGGTTGAGACTTATGTAAAGATATATATTGGAAAACATTGTTTATGTTGCTCATAATCAAGCTTCTCTATTGTACTATTTTTCTGAGTAAGGTACTGTTTTTTTTATTGTTTGTTTCTCCCATATATGGTGCCTCATAACCCTGTTGGATGTTCAATTATATAGTTGTGTTGGAATATAATATTTATAGCGTTATGATATTTTGATTTAAGTACGTTATGTATCTTCCTTTGCACATCCACATTCATTTTCTGTTGTTGTAATTGCAATTACTTTGTACTGACAGTTAATATTGATTTGTCTTTTTTAAGGGCTTTAATATATCAGAATTATTGTTTTCTTTTCATTGATAATGTCCACTATTATTAAACTTTCGCACAAATTTCATTGCATTTTGCTTTGTGCATTCTAGAATATGGAACACTGCTTGGAAATAAAAATTTGTCATTGCTTGGTTGCCCTATACCAGCCATACATGTTTCATGAAATTTTGGATAATATGCATGTTAACTAGCATTTCAAAAGGATGATTTATTTGCAAACTCATACCAAGATAATACTGATATGTTTTGAATAAATAAAACCTCTTTTTTACTAGGTTTTACATCATCGAATTTTTTCAGTTTAGACATAGGTCTATCGATGGATATTTCAAATAACCAAAATCTGTACGCATCCATATCTGAAATGTAGTTAAATATCCAATATCCAGAAAAATGGATGTAGATGTGGATACAAAACACATCCGCATTTGAAAATTGTCCATTCGGTTTTTCTTTGGAATTATAGTCTAAATTATGTGTATTTTAGTATAATAAAATATATTTGTTTATTATTTTATTAAGCTAGATGTTTATATTATACTCACTAAATGTATATTGACTGCTCCAAACTATTTATGATCATCATATTTCTTTATTTTTAACACTTTAGTAATCAACGAAATTGAAAAAAAATGTTTATGTTAAACTAAAATTTTCCACTTCTTTTTCTTGGTACATCGGTTGTTAGTGGATAGGATAATTATCCGATATTCGTCTATATCCACGGATGCAGATATCCGATACCTAAACATGATTTCGGTTGCGGATACAGATATGACACTATTTGCAACCGAAAGTATCCGTTTACATGTCTACTTAGACATATTTCTTAAAGTCGATTAAATAAGCTTAAATAAGCAGTAACAGTACAAAATAGTGCCCTTGTGACGCAGCAGCGGAAATAACAAAATGATGATACGGTGAAAGTGACGATCGATGGAATGAAGAATACCGAAAGGCCCAAATTCGTTGATCCGAAGATGCCGAATTCTAGCTATCCCAAACACGTTGATAGCGCACTATACCGTGTTTAAAGATCTGCGATTCTTCGTACGTTGATCTAGCGCACTAGATACCGTGAATCGGCTTCAGCAATCGTTGAATCGAGCGCACTCGATTATCCGAGAGTGGAGATAGGAGATTACACTCGACTACCAATTTGGATGAAAGCACAAAGCTAACAAAACGAAATTTTATTCAGAATCAACTAAACTTTACAAAATGACCCAACCTGCCTATTTATAGGCGTTACAACTCACGCACCAAAATGTACAACACTTAAGTCGTTTCCGACTTATAACCTGCGACTTAGTACAATCTGCAACACACCTGCGACTTATGACTCATCATAAGTCGGCAGCGACTCAACCATCACGACTTAGCGACTCAACGAGTTACAACACAGAGTTACAATCCTGCGACCTAAGATACAATGCACACGACCTACGACTTATGTACAGACGACTCAACACATATATACAACAGTTCAACAAAACACCCACGACATACGACTTAAAACCTAACGACTTATCAATGCCCACGAGTTAGCAGGTGCCGCGACTCACCACTCAATAACAAGCGACTTAACCCAGTTGGGCCAGTTCACGACTTAAGTCTTGCACATTCTCAACTCGTGCTGCTACTTCGTTGTCTCGTGGCGCTCCTCCTGTAGTCTTAAGTCGTAGCCCCTTTCCCTTAAGTCGTGGACGACTTAAATCTCCTTCCTTAGGTCGTGACCCGCTTGAGTTGAGTCGTGAACGTCCTAAGACTTTGCAACGACTTAGCTTCTCCACAGAATTCGTAGCCTGGATTGCATTACTAGGTCGTAACCTTTTATCTCTTGCTTTTATATGTCGTGGACGACCTAAAGCTGCTTCGTTATGTCATGGACGACTTAGGTCTTCAGCTTCGTTAAGTCGTGGACGACTTATAGCCGCTTCGTTAAGTCGTGGACGACTTAGGTCTTCAGCTTCGTTAAGTCGTGGACGACTTATAGCCGCTTCGTTAAGTCATGGACGACTTATAGCCGCTTCGTTAAGTCGTGGATGACTTAGGTCTTTGACAATTATGGGTTGCGCTGCATCATCCTCCCCAGGTTGAGAAAAATTCGTCCTCGAATTTGTAAATTCTTCCACATCAGCTTGTTCATCCCCATAATAAGGTACCAGATGTTTAACATTAAACACATCAGATGTATATACATCCTCCAGCAGCTTCAACTTATAAGCATTTTCATTAATCCGTTTCACGACTTCTACAGGACCAATTTTCCTGGATTTCAACTTGTTATAAGCGCCCACTGGAAAACGATCTTTTGTTAACACAGCATATACCATATCTCCTTCATTAAACTCAACATTTCTTCGCTTCAGATCTGCAGAGCATTTATACTTCTCATTCGCCTTCTCCAATCGTTCCTGAACGATTTTATGACATTCAGTCAATCCATCAACAAAATCTACAACTCATTTTACCGTCCCCTTCGGTTGTGGTACTACCGTTAAGTCCAACGGTCCCTTTGGCAAGTTTGAATACACAACTTGGAATGGACTGAACCCTGTGCTACGATTTACCGCATGATTATGAGCGAACTCTGCCTGGCATAACTTCATGTCCCAACTCTTCAGATTATCTTTCACCAGACATCACAATAAATTCCCCAGCGATCTATTAACCACCTCCGTTTGTCCATCAGTTTGTGGATGGTAAGCGCTACTAAAATTCAGCTTCGTTCCGACCATCTTCCACAAACTTAGCCAGAAATGACTCAGAAAACGAGTATCCCTGTCCGACACAATAGATTCTGGCAATCCATGAAGTCGATATATCTCTTTGAAAAATAACTGAGCAACATGGACAGCATTCGCCGTCTTCTTATAAGCAATAAAATGTGCCATTTTCGAAAATCGGTCAACCACCACATAAATGGAATCATTACCACGCTGCGTTCTCGGCAATCCCAACACAAAGTCCATACTCACATCAACCCAAGGCTTAGTTGGTACAGGTAACGGCATATATAATCCAGCATTGGTCGCAATTCCTTTTGAAACCTGACAGATATGACATCGCTCCACAAACCTTTCCACTTCTTTCCTCATTGATGGCCAAAAGTAAGACTGAGAAATCAGCTATAGTGTACGGTCTCTACCCACGTGGCCCTCTTCATGTAGCTCCTTCACAATCTGCATTCTCAAACTACAATCCTGTACGCATAATCGATTTCCTTTGAACAGAAAACCATCCACCATTATAAACTCATCTGTCTCCCCCTTCTTGACTTTATCTACAAACTTTGTGAAGTAAGGATCATCAATGAATAATTCTGGTAATAATTCAAAACCGGTCACCTCAACTTTCATTGTTGTCAATAAATGACTCCTCCTACTCAAAGCATCAGCCACACGATTCGTCACTCCTGACTTATGTTTGACAACAAACGTAAACTGCTGCAAATAGGCAATCCATGATGCATGTCTTGCTAAAATCTTGTCTTGCCCTTGTAAATGCTTCAACGCCTCATGATCAGTGTACAGAACAAACTCTTTCTGAATAGATAGTGTCTCCAGTGTTTAATAGCTTGCACAACAACATAAAATTCCACATCATACGTACTATATCTCATCTTCGCTCCTGATAACTTCTCACTGAAATATGCAATCAGACGTCCCCTCTGACCCAACACTCCTCCAATCCCAACCTTGGATGCATCAGTATGTAGTTCAAATACCAACTGAAAATATGGTAATACTAGAATTGGTGCTGACGTCAAGAGTTCTTTGATTCGCTCAAAAGCAACCCCTGCTCCCTCCGTCCATGCAAACTGTTTACCCTTCATACAATCAGTCACAGACGCCATCACACTACTAAAGTGTGGAATAAACCTTCGATAAAATGAAGCCAACCCTTGAAAACTACGAACTTCCGTTATCGTCTTGGGTTGCGGCCAATCTCTGATAGCTTCAACTTTACTTTGGTCCACCTGTATTCCTTCTTTCGATACAACATACCCCAGAAATAAAACACTCCTCGCCATAAAAACACACTTCTTCGTAGCAGCGTAGAATTGTTCTTCATGAAGGATAATTAACACTTTCCTCAAATGCTGAACATGCTCTTCTGTACTAGCATTGTAGATCAGAATATCATCAAAGTACACCACCACAAATTTTCCAATGTACGGCCTAAAAATTTGGTTCATCACCCTCATGAAGGTACTCGGTGCATTCGATAGACCAAACGACATCACCAGCCATTCATACAACCCTTCCCTCGTCTTGAATGTTGTCTTCCATTCGTCCCCTGGTCTAATTCGTATCTGATGATAACCACTTTTAAGATCAATCTTCGAAAAGATCACGGACCCACTGATTTGATCTAATAGATCATCAAGCCTCGGCATCGAAAATCTGTGTCTGACTGTTATCTCGTTCAATGCTCTACTATCTGTGCACATCCTCCATGTTTCATCCTTCTTGGGTACCAATAAAGCTGGCGCTGCACAAGGACTCAAACTCTCCTGAACTCGCCCTTGTTCCAGTAATTCCTCCACATGTCTCCTTAACTCCTGATGTTCCCTTGGACTCATCCGATAGTGTGGTCTATGAGGCAATGCAGCACCTGGCACCAAGTCAATCTGATGCTGTATGTCTCTAAGCGGTGGTAACTCCTCTGGAAACACATCTTCGAATTCCTCCAAAACTGGTTTCACTTCCTCTGGAACTTCAGTAACTTCGCTGCTTTCATGCCCAATCAACATAAAAACTTCAGGACTCTCTTCTATCTCTTCCACGAACTCCTTCAATGTCAACAAAGTTTTCAATTCCTCGATCTCCTCTAACCTGTTCTCATTCTGCTGTCGCTTTTTCGGAACTAAGGTAATCTTCGTGCCTTCGAACAAGAAACTGTAACTATTCGTTTGACCATTATGCTGTACTTCACGATCGTACTGCCACGGCCTTCCCAACAGCAAATGGCAAACATCCATGTCAACTACGTCACACCAAATCTCATCCTTGTATTTCTTTCCGATAGAAAATGGAACATGAGCTCGCCTCTCTACCTTTACTTCTCCTCCTTTCCTCAACCAAGCAAGTTTATATGGACTAGGATGTTTCTCCGTTTTCAGTTTCAACTTTCTCACAGCTTCCGTTGAAATGATATTATCACAACTCCCATCATCAATGACAAATTTACAGACCTTTCCCAAAATAGTGCATGTTGACTGAAAGATGTTACTCCTCAACCAACTCGACTCTTCATCCTACTTCGGGGTTAAACAAGATCTTCGTAGCATCAGATTACATCCCTCGTCTCCCGACACTTCTTCCTCCTCATCACGTTGTGAATTGAGATCTTCTTCGACATCCTCATCCTCCACTTCAACAATCATAGTTCTCTTCTTCGGTTTTGGACATTCGCTGCTCTTATGACCCACTTCCTGGCAATTATAGCATTTGAAATTGGTATTGACTTTAGGTTTAGCCACTTCATGAACAACAGGCTTATTCGATGCTTTAGGAAGATTAGAACTACTACCCACTCCTTTGTTCTGCCCCGTAAAACTTGGAAACACACCTCCCCCACGTCTTCCTTGTTTCTCCCAAGCCAACGCCTTTTGATGTGCCTCGGCCACAGATTTGGGGTCGAACATGTTCACCATATCTTGGATCTGTGCTCTAAGTCCACCGACAAACCTCGCGGTCAATTGTTCTTCTCTTTCCATGATATCATTTCGAGCAATTAACTGGTAGAACTCATCTGCATAATCAGCAACCGTCTTCGTTCCTTGCCTCAAGTTCTGTAATCTCTGATACATTAGTGATTGGTAATTATAAGGCAAGAACGTAGCCTTCATCAGTTTCTTCATCTTTTCCCAAGCAACAATTTTTGACTTCCCCATCCGATCCCTAGTACGTTTGGTTTGCTGCCACCATGCCATAGCTCTCCCCCTCAGTCTAGTAGCAACCAACTTCACTTTACGATCCTCCGAAACCTCCTTGAAGTCAAATATTTCTTCAACATAAGCTATCCAATCAAGAAACTCCTCGGCTTGCATACCTCCTTTGAACTCTGGTATTTTAGTCTTCATCCCAGACTCCCATTTGTGATCATATTCCGAATGATTTCTTCCTTGTCCATGTCCTCGTCCATGAACACTACTACTATCATACTCTTCTTCAAAATCTGATGTATATCGATGTCGATCCTGACCACCAACATCTCTACTACCATCACGTCTTCCACCAACATTCCTTCTATCTACATTCCTCCGTTCTCGATCATTCACATTCCTCCCATGTCTTTGATCATCATCAACACTTCTTTCTCGATTGGAATGTGGTGAGACTCTACTTCCCCCATGGTTGGATTCAGGTGAAACCCTTCTCCGATTCTGATTCATCTCCAACATTATCTTCTCTAACCGTCCAATTCCTTCATTAAGTTTCTCACTAAAGTTTTCATTAATTCTTTGCTCCATCTCATCAGCTTCTTCTCTTATATACAAAGCTTCTACGTTTTGGTGACGATTAGCTCTTCTCGGTGGCATGATTTGAAACTTTACAAACTCTTCAATTCTCGGCTTGACTTTCAAAATGATACCAAATGATGTACACGGCCTTCACTTGCTTAGCTCGGCCGAAGCTCTTCAACACTTCAAACTTCAAATTCTCGGCTCCAAGACTCGATTTAGCTATGATTGGCTAAAACAAGCTCTGATACCAAACTGACGCAGCAGCGGAAATAACAAAATGATGATACGGTGAAAGTGACGATCGATGGAATGAAGAATACCGAAAGGCCCAAATTCGTTGATCCGAAGATGCCGAATTCTAGCTATCCCAAACACGTTGATAACGCACTATACCGTGTTTAAAGATCTGTGATTCTTCGTACGTTGATCTAGCGCACTAGATACCATGAATCGGCTTCAGCAATCGTTGAATCGAGCGCACTCGATTATCCGAGAGTGGAGATAAGAGATTACACTCGACTACCAATTTGGATGAAAGCACAAAGCTAACAAAACGAAATTTTATTCAGAATCAACTAAACTTTACAAAATGACCCAACCTGCCTATTTATAGGCGTTACAACTCATGCACCAAAATGTACAACACTTAAGTCATTTCCGACTTATAACCTACGACTTAGTACAATCTACAACACACCAACGACTTACGACTCATCATAAGTCGGCAGCGACTCAACCATCACGACTCAGCGACTCAACGAGTTACAACACAGAGTTACAATCCTGCGACCTAAGATACAACGCACACGACCTACGACTTATGTACAGACGACTCAACACATATATACAACAGTTCAACAAAACCCCCACGACATCATTTCATTTACTGCAGTAGTTTTAAATCAGTTATAGCTGATGTATTCAATAACAAACTGCTCAATTTATAACACACTAATGGATATAATGTGATATAATAAACAACTACAAAGATTAAACATAATCTAAGCTACATCAATTTCATTAACTATAAGATTTAGTCATATATAAAATTTTAAAAACCGTGTTTTAATTCAAATGTTAGCGACAGAAAATCTTACAGTTAAAAGTTTGTTAAAAGAGCATAATATAAATCAAGGAAAGTCCAAGCTCGCCTCCTTCAAAAGTCTAATATTCCTACAAGAAAAAAAAACAACTAGAGATAAGCGGTGGAAGAATGTCATATAGTGCTTGGAAATGGTCATTCAACACACATAACAAGAATGGTTATTCAAACAATAACGACCTGCATACTCATACTATTTCAACAGAGTTCATCAAAGTTTAACACATACAATCAATCTAAAAGTATAATCCAAATATTTACCAAACATAATCCAACAACCAATTTATAAGCCCCATGCAACACACGGGCTTTCCACTTGTATACACATATAAAGCCTTTGATCTCATTAACTAGTACAGATAAAAGAAGCAACAATGTATGACGAATAAACACACATGTATAACAGTTTTATATCTATATATTAAAATAAATATACCGTACCATGCAAGATTCCACAATTTTTTTGGTATAATCTTTATCTGTCACTACAACGTTTTAAGAAACTGTTACAAAGAAGCTTTTTAATGTGTTGCAATAACAACCAAGAATATTTAAAAAAAATACAAATGGATAATCAGTAAGTATAGTGTAAGTAGTAGGTTTAGTTGGAAATGTTGGTCAGGTCAACTATAGTGCGGCAAATGCAGGAATGATAGGCTTAACCAAAACTGTTGCAAAGGAATATGCAAGTAGAAGCATTACAGTGAGTTCATCCATACTGACATATTATCAATCAATTGCCTCGTAAAATGTACACACTCTTAATATTAGAATTTATTTCCTAGACCTTTATGCTCCAAGGTAAATATGGATAAAAAAACATGGAAGAGTGCATAGGAAGGAAAAATTAAGAGCAACAATACCTGGGTAGCTTCACCACGTAAGCCAATGTAAAATATCTTAGCAGTATTTCCACCAAAGTTTTCAGGAAAATGCAACGTCAGGTTGCCCACACTCTGAAACCTTGAGAATCTGATTACATATTTATATATCATAAAAAAAAGCGCATTGATGTCTCAAAATTTATGGATACAAAATAAATATATCAACTTGCAAAAAAATTATTCACAATAACTATAATTACATCCATATAGAAGCAGTGCCAAAATGCGAGCCTAACCGTAAGTCAGCACAGACGATGATCCAAAATTTGATAACATTTGGATTTATACACTGACAATGTAAATATATCAATAATTAAGAACTGAAATGATAATCCTGCAACCATAAATGTGTGTATTGAACCACCATTCCATATGTATAAGCAGTATTATTATACCTTTAGAAAACTGAGCACCAAAATAGTTACAGATAAATAGTAAAAAAGTGTTGAAATAATTATGTGACTGCTAAGCATCACGTTTACTCCATAGAATATATTTTGCTGTTTATGATAGAAAATCAGAACTAAGACAGATTCAACCTAATATGGCTAGTGTAATTTTACTTTTCAAGCTTGATGCTTTAGAACGAGGGCATCACAGTTAGTTTTTTTATTTGTTGCGACAATATCAATGAGTTGGCATCATATGCAAGCTAGATGCTTGATAGACATATATGCATTTCATGCACATGCCTGTACTTACGTACATGTTATCTATCATAAAGATCCATTACTATCAAAAGTGAAAAATCAAATTCCTATAGAAGATAAGAATCAATGTTTAACGGAACAAATTTGTCTTGATAGTTTAGAGATACATACGTCCAGTGTAATTGACTATCCTATATGAATGACAGATAACATAAGTACCTTTATGGAACATTTTTTAGTAATGCAAAGAGCATGACCTACCCATCAATTTTAACAAATTGTACAGTTCCTCTTTTACCTCTACCCGGATTCATCGGAAAAATATCACGTGAGTTACAACATGAAACAACTATTTCCTAACTATACTGCATATATAAGTCTACTTACTAATCATAACCAACTTTCATGTAACAAATTAATACATTACAGTCAAATATAGAGAAGTTTATGTTGCTACATTATGACATCTCTTCCCTTATATTTATGCATCAAAATATTAGGAAAAATCTGTTTCTAACAAATGAGGAAGATGGGTTCTACCATGGACTAAAATTTACCGTATTGAGTCCCTAGAACATTCGATTTTCATTGACAGAGATAATTCTTCCATTATTTGCATCAACATGCATTCTAAACTAATATTTATTATGTTTGACAGGTTATGCAATACGTTTTGCTTACTACGGGTCACATAAAGCGAATCACCTGCTACAATACGTTTTGACAGGTTCTGCAATACGTTTTGACAGGTTCTTTAAAAGTAAATATGCTACAGGTTATGGAGTATATGAAACAATATGTAACAAAGAGAAGGACAGAAATTAGAGTACCTACACTTGACCATTATCCCAAATGGATTTGAAGGAAAACAAATTGTGCAGTTGCCGATACAGAAGAAAGCCATTATCCAAAAAGTTTGCGTCAAAGCTTTAACAATTACCTAAATGAAGAAAAAAATTACAACAATTAATTAAAAAAGAATATGCACATTTATTTATGATTTATCTATTTGAATTAAATATAAAAAAGAAAGAAACGAAATATGATCCTCCTAAGTGTAGACAAAAGCAAAATAAATTATATCTTATGCTTACTAGAAGGTGAATCTACTATAACATTTGCAGAAGGTCAAGCTACAGTAGAACCAATTGCATCTTCGATGGTTTCAAACTCAGATGTAGACCTCCATAAACATGCGTTTGGAATTTTTACCGTGTCTACCCAAACATTTTGGAATTTTTAAGAAAAAAATATAGTTTTAAACTAACTGTTCTTTACGGTTACATTGTGGCACATAAAAAAATTGTCATAAACATTGCCATGTCAAGTGTTAGCATGAAAAACTTTGGTCACTACTGATATTCCGATAGGCATAACTCATGCTGGCTTCTACAAAACAATCCAATCAATACAAGCATACTTCATGCACATTTTTTTAATCAAGTTCAAGTTTATACAGTTTTATATCAATTTTTTTAAATTTGTTTCGTATCTATGTAGACAGTAACGAAATACCTATGTTAATGTATACCATTTCGATTCTTATTTGAATTTTTACATTTTCGCATGTTACGGTTACTTATATCCTTGGCCTTCTCGAAATGTTAACTAAAAGTGTGCTCATATTTAACTGCTAATTGTTTACTATTGCACGCTTTCCGTAATGTTTTTATTTTTTTGTTTCTTATCGTGCAAACCACTTTTGATTAAATAATTTCTTGCCATGAAAAATTGTAATAATTCCTTTTTAAAATTATACAATTAAACGGTCCGTTTCCATGGTTATACTAGTTACGGTTATGGATATCAAATGATATCGTAGCAACACAACTTCAACGCAATACCATCACAAGAGAGATTCATCTCCTTTTGCACTAACGATCGTTTACACGATGAATTTTAAACCGCCTATGAAATGTACTTTTACTCTTGAGACCCATGCTCATCATAAGAGAAAAGAAACACATATCTTGCCAGCTCACCGATCCCTATCAATATCAAGAAACAATCCTGACCGTTATTTAATAATCCAGTGTCCACTTTTCATTCAGCCGCTAATCGTGTCTCATTCGCCCAATTCGTACCGCCAAAAAGCACCAATTTTTCATAGCCAAATCCAAAACCCCTCACCATAGTTTTCATGACCGTGTCGTGCCTTAAACCGTGATGATTGAAGGTTTAAGGTTTTGATGGTTCAACCGGTCGAACCGTCGGAACCGTGATTTTTTTTTGAAAAATTTGCACATTTAGCTACAAACTATACAAAAAAATATTGAAATAATAATGTTATGTACACAAGCTATAGACGGCCTTCAAGGTATACAAACTTGATGAGTCTTACAGTGGTATTAGAGTAGTTTGCAGCAGTGAAGAACAAAATGATGAAGTTAGTGGTTTAAAATTTGGAACGATAATAATTTTTGAAATATATATTTACTTATTTTCTTCAAAGCAATGAAAATAAGAGAATATTACACGATGAGAATGTAAGAAAAAACAAAAGAACCGTGGTTCAACCAGGTAAAATTGACGGTTGAACCGTTGGTTTAAAGATCCGACCAAGGTTCATCGATAAATGAGGTCTGATTGAGTTCCGGGCCGTGGTGGTGCAAGGTTCAGGGTTATTCGAGGTTGGACCGCGACAGGGTTGGGTCATGAAAACACTGCCCCTCACTATTAAATCCCCAGTTATCCGTCTACTCTCCACATCAATCAAAACCGTAAAATTTATTTAGAATAATAAAATCTACCAGACTTGAAAATGTCAGGAAGAGGAAAGGGAGGAAAAGGATTGGGGAAGGGAGGAGCCAAGAGGCACAGAAAAGTATTGAGGGACAACATCCAGGGTATTACCAAACCTGCCATTCGTCGTCTCGCTCGTCGCGGCGGCGTCAAGCGTATCAGTGGTCTCATCTACGAGGAGACACGTGGCGTTCTCAAGATCTTTTTGGAGAACATCATTCGTGATGCCGTTACCTATACGGAGCACGCTCGCAGGAAGACGGTTACAGCAATGGACGTTGTTTACGCTCTCAAGCGTCAGGGAAGGACTCTATATGGTTTCGGCGGTTAATATTTCGTTTTTTTACAGTGTTTGTTTGGAAAGTTGTCTCTAGATGTTTGGATTTGGAGTGCATCTTATGTAACCCTTTTGATTTGAAATGAAGGTGATTGTTTTTGATGATTGGTGTCTGTTTTTTGATCTCAATCTGGCTTTTATGGTTCTATTGTTCTTGAATTTAATAGATTCTTTTAATATCATTAGTAACTTCGTGAATTTGAGAACTATCCATAGGTATTTTGTATGTATGCTAAAACTGATCATCAGCCCTAATTAGCTATAATAGAGTTCTTCAGTTTTCCGAAGTTACCAATTAATTTTATCTGTCTAAATGGATTGATTTTATTTTGATTCAACTTAAGGGCATATAAAAAATAAACAAGTACCTCTTGATTATATTTGTTTTTATTTTATTCTTGAATACGTGTTATGTTTCAAAAAAGTCTGCATGAATCAGTGACCTTTGTTGCTGTAATGAAGAACCCACTTGGCAACTATTTAAGTTAACCATCTACAAAAGGATTTTTGATTATTAACTTCCAAGTTGCTTTGCCTGAATCTTGAAATTATTACAAGATATACGTATTATTCTATGCAGGTTTGAAACATGGTTAAAACCGTAAAAGAATTGCAGGCAAAAAAGAGTAGTAAGGTTTCAAAGCTCTGGTTTAGAAACAGCTAAGAATATTGTTATTAGAGCATCTCCAACAGAACGAGAATTCTCAAATCCGCACCCAAATTCGTCCCCAACAGAGTGCGAGAAATTGTAATAGTGCAGATTGGGGGGCCTTCGGGCTGAGAATTGGAGATGCGTTGAGGCGCTTGTTGAACAGGCGCCTGTTGCCAGGCGCCTGTTGAACAGGCGCCTGGCAACAGGCGCCTGTTGCTAGTAGGCGCCTGTTAAACAGGCGCCTACTATCTTCAACGGCTATTTTCCAACGGTCGTTTTTCCTCTTTAAATAACACTCCCTCCCTCTTCGTTCATTTCAAACCAATTTTCATTTTTGCAATTTTTTTCTGCCACCGATCTCAACTGAAAATGTACTCCGATTTCGACGATGTAGCTGCAAGGGCCAGTTTTGAAGAATACGACTTGCAAGACGCTACGATTCCTATTGGGGGGGAAGTAACTAATGCAAGTTGGAGCGCTGCGGAAGACTACGATCTTTGCTACATTTACTGTGCACTATTAGTCGATCCTATTCGAGGGACCGATCAAAGTGGTGAATCTTTTTGGGGCAAAATTACTAATTGCTACAATCGGAAGAACATTAATCGAAAAAGAACGCTATCTCCGGTCAAAGGTCATTATGGAAAAATAAATCGTCAAACGCAAACGTTCGATTCTCAAATGTTCAAATTGAAGCAAACGAATCCTAGTGGCTTTGGGAATGAAACGCATTTAGTAAGCATCAATGTAATTTCATTGTATTTTTTTTATCTTAGTTCCTTAAGTTTACCAGTTTTTTTTTGAACAGAGAATGGCCGCAAACAAGTTGTTCAAACAAATCTATAAACCTGATAGTAAACAAGCACCACATTTTTATCAGTTCATGCACGTGTATGACATGTTGGTCGAGCATGTTAAATGGAAATCATCGCTTCAGAAGACCGTTCAACAAGTTCAATCAAACAGCGGTAGGGGTAAAACGCCTAGAGTTGGAGAAACCTCCAGTCCTATGGAATCCCAAGGAAGCTTCGGTTTAGGATCAGAAGAAGGCCCATCCCCAAATGAAGATCATTTTGTTAGGCCACAGGGAGCAAAAGCGGCCAAAAAGAAGCAGACTGCGGCAGCGGATCAAGATGAAATTAAAAAACTCATGCTTGAATCTGAGGAAAGATTTAACCGGGCAATGGACACTCGAGCACTGCAACACCAAGAAAAGTTATCAAGAATGGATCAACTTATTGCTGGAAACCGCCAAAGAGATGAAGATGCAATCATGTTTATGGATACGTCACATATGTCTGCAGAACAGCTGCAGTATACGGAGCAAAGAAGGAGAGAAATTATGAGGCGTAGACTTGAAGAGGATCATTAAATGAATTACCGTTTCTACAACCATTGTATCTTTAAGTACCGTTATTTGTATTGTGTTCTTAATGCAAGCAATTAGTAATATAAGTTTTTCATTCAAATTGCATTACACTAAAAAATGATTTTAACAACCTTAGCTTAATTATACAGAAACAGATTACAATAACCTTAATACGAAACAACATAAACAGTAGTAGAAAACGTAAGAATACAAATAGAGTTTCACTGATTTCCAGAAAACCCCCAAAGATGATCTATGAGATCATTTTGTAGTCTTCGATAAAGTTGAGCACTACGGTATGACATTTGACTTTGTACATGAAACTCGAGTTCAAGTGCGCTTTCAATCATATCGTTGCGCCAAACAGGCGGTGGTGTAGGAGCACCCTCGTACACGTAATCTTCTTCCATGTCTTTTTCATCCTCTATAATCATATTATGTAAAATAATACAAGTGTATATTATTTTTGCCATTTTAACTGGTGACCAAAGTCTGCATGGATTACTGACTATGGCAAATCTAGACTGAAGAACCCCAAATGCTCTTTCAACATCCTTCCTCTGGCCTTCTTGCATCGCTGCAAACTTTGCTTGTTTATTGTTTTGTGGGTTAGAAATTGTCTTGACAATGGTACTCCATTTCGGATATATACCATCACCTAGATAATATCCATGATCGTACGTGTTACCTCCCAAAGTAAATGTACAAGGAGTAGATCTTCCGTTTGCTAAATCATTGAACAACGTAGATCGTTCGACTACGTTAAGATCATTGTTCGAACCTGGCATTCCAAAAAATGCATGCCATATCCATAAGTCATAAGACGCTACAGCTTCAAGAATAATAGAGGACCTATGAGATTTACCCTGATAAGCTCCAGCATACGCCTTTGGACAATTCTTCCACTCCCAATGCATGCAGTCTATACTGCCTAACATTCCGGGCCAACCTCTACTACCATGCATATTTAATAAGTTAATTATATCGGCCTCGTTCGGTCGGCGTAAGTATTGATCACCGTAAATGTCCACGATAGCTTGACAGAAATGTTCCAAACACTCTAATACCGTGCTTTCCGCCACTTTCAAATTTTCGTCAAGTGCGTCCGCCGGTCCTGCATATGCAAGCATTCTGAGTGCAGCTGTCATTTTTTGAATTCCTGTCAAACCCATTGTACGAGATGCATTGGGTTTGAAGATAAAGTATTTGTCATGCTGCTTGATACATTGGAGGATTCTAAGAAATAGAGGACGCCGCATGCGGAATCTTCTTCTAAAATCGGCATCTGTGTAAGTAGGATTCGGAACAAAGTAGTCTTCCATCAGTCTGTCGTTGTGCCATGAATGTCTACGATTTTTATACCGACGACCAACAACTGATCCACCGTGTTGCCTGCTCGATTGACCAACCTGTAGCGCAGCCATACTTAGTAGTTCCTTTTCGCGGCGAAAATGATCTTCCATCATTTCATCAAATTCGTCGTCGCTATCATCAAAAAATATATAATCTTCGGCCGCCATTTGTTATATTTGAAATTGTATGAAATAGGACTGAGCAATAATACTTCTCAACATCTAGCAAGCCTTTTATAGCTTAATTCCCGGTACTGTTCCCATCCCATCATACAACTGTAGCCATCCCAGCATACAACTGTAGCCATCCCATCAAACAACTGTAGCCATCCCATGTTTAAGCAACTACTGTATGTAGGAGCAGTGTTGAATGGTTCTTATCGTACAACTGTAGCAATATTACTTTATCTTATCATACAACTGTAGCCATCCCATCAAACAACTGTATCATCACATCATTCAACTGTAGCCATTTTCTTAACGCAATAATACAGAAAGAAACAAGCCAATGTTACTGAAACAGCCAACAGTAATACAACCAACCAAAAAATACCACTACAACCAACAAGTAACAAACTCAACGAGAATACACTCAACTTAAGGATAACCAAATCGTTCTAACCAATTTTGACCTACGATATAAGCCTCATGTCCAGTGAACGTGCTGTGATATTTGAGAAAGTAACGACCTTCAAAGGTGGAACGGGTTGGTTCGAATACATTTTCAAATATAACTTCATTGATAACTGTACTGTACCGCGTACAGGCGTTGCAGAAGTTCCCATACGTAGTCCTCAACTCTACCTTCGTACGTCTGGTTCTACACTCAACATTGTTATTGTATAGTTCAGCAATGGTGTCCCAAAACTGAGTTGCCATTATCTCTTCATCGTCGCACATCTGATCAGTTTGTATAAAAACATTTACTAAATGTTTCAATTCCGTAGCCGAAAATATTATGTTACTCATTGATTGAATTTACCGAACTTTTAAATGCTGTGATATATGAGTACAAAACTTTCTCTTAAATAAACAAGTCGTGATCCGCGTACAATAAAATGAAGCATGAGATTAAAGACCACGTGTCAAACATCCATAAACTGTTCGACAAACAAACACAAATGTGTTTGTTACATCAACATCTTCACAATTCTAGTACATATACGCTTAATAATAACCAAGCATAAATTAGCATCATCACCACCATATATACAGTCACATAATAACACAGTATAAAACATCTAAATGGAGCACATCAGTCTATGTAATCAGAACCGCTATCAATCTCCTCATCGTCGTCACTATCGTCGTTGACGTCATCAAAGTCTTGCGGCTGAGGTCCCGCATGGAGCTGCTCCTGAAGCTGCTGAATCTGGGTCTGTAATCCCTGTATCTGCGCATCATATTGAGTCTGCTGTTGTTGGACCGCGGTCTGGTAACTCTGATACATCATCCCTGTATAATCGAGCGTCATACGCTCAAATGCAGCAATCATCCGTCTATCATAATCCATGTACTGAGAAAACTGATATGCACACAAGAAAAATTATACACAAGTGGATAATATAATGACAAGTAATATAATGACAAGTAAATTAAGGAAAATTAAAAACTAATACAGACCTGATGAGGCTGGTACAATCCGGCGGATGGTATACCCGTAATAGCGTCGTCTGTAGGATACTGCAAGGGATACTCCACAACCTGACCGTGTACATCATACGCTCTAAACGAATGAGGTGGTGGGTCGAAAGTAGGAGGCTGTGTGTACTGAGATGATGTAGGCTCAAAGGTGGCAGGCGGTAGTGGAACTCTACCAGAAGAGGTACACGGCCCAATATGATCGGAGTTCAAACCCCGAATATAATCAGGTAAAGGGTAAGCACGTGGGGCTACTCGAGCCCAATATGAATCAAAGTCTCCCAAAACTGTAAATGGCTCACCATCCACCCAACCTGCACCCCTCATCGCATGAATATAAGCTGGTCCAACCCGAATATCACCATACATATCATCCCATGGTAGCGGATCTGATGGAATGCGAACTATACCATACAACTGTAGCCAACACCGATCCCCTAAATACCATATGAAAGGACATGTAGCAACCTGAAAGCAGATCCTACGTCGCGACATGGATACATGAAAAGTGAGTGGATGGTCAGGACCGGACTCTAGGAACTGTAAGTACTGATCCCATGGACGAATGATAATGTTACCACGCCGCCTCATATCCATCTGCTGTCTAGCCTCCATCAACTCATTGTGCACCCCTTGTGCAACACGGGACAAATGCATAGGAGGACCCCAACGACGCAATCTGGGAAAGTAAATATAAGGTGTGGCATTCGCCTCTACAATAAGTCGGGGGTGCATATTGGCAGTATACTCGTAGTACCAAAATGGAAGAATGTACCAAAAGCCATACATCTGTCTGGACTGCTGAAGCGCATATGTATCTAATGCTACGTACAAATAACCAATAATAGCAGTACCATAATCATATATATGGAGTCCATCCACATCTACTAACCCAGCCAGAAAACCAAGTCTAATAGTACCCTTATTGTTACTAAAAAATGTAGACCCAAAAAGGTATAGTATGAATGCACGGATAACGGGAGTGTGCATATCCTCAACGGCCATGTACTCTACTATATAACGCTGCAAACAAGGTAGAGTAACAGCTCCTCCTCTAACCTCCTCATCGGCCATAGTCGGTAAATAAGCTGAATATGACTCGAACTCCTCAAATGAACTATCAAATGGAACAGGGAGACGGTCAGGTCGACCAACCTCTATGCCAGTGAGCATATAAAAATCTAGGGGAGTCAGTCCTAACTCAAAATCAGGAAAATGAAATGTGTGAGTGGTCGGCCACCATCACTCGGTAAGGGCCTCTACTAGACAACGATCTACATGTGCAAATCTTGGTAAAGCAAGAAATTCACCAAAAGGTGATGCATGTAGCCTATCCAAAATCGGCTCCGGTAACTGATCAAAATATTCAGACATACACCTATACCAACTACCTCGCATCGCTACGTGACGAACCTAAATATATGATTATTTAATGTTAAGGTAAATAAGGAATTATTATACATTTATATTTACATGGTCGTTTATTAAGCAATAAATAAATAACGTATACCTGTGGCGTCGCTATAGCTGCAGTAAGTCGATGCGAAACAGTAGGAGGCAAGTCGTGCAAAGATCGAAGATCGGCTGGAGTCACGGTAGCATCGGGAGGGATATGAGCAGGTCCGATATTGGCATCAGTCGTATATCGAACGGTGCGTCTACCAGTTTTGACCGGACGGGGCGGCATTTGGACGCGAAGCTGGTTAGAAAATGGGGATGGGAAGAGTGTGGAATGAGAGGGAACGTGGAAAATGCGCCTGTTCAACAGGCGCCCGCCCTCATTTCTGTTGTAGAAATGAGGGCTCCAACATTTTGGAGTGCGGAAAATCGAATTTCCGCACTCCAAACTGTTGGAGATGCTCTTAGTCTTCGAAATTTTGTAGTGTTCTAATAAAAATTAAAGAGGACGAAGCTATAGAGTTTGATTTAGATTCCTAAGAAGTGTCGTAAGAAGTATCAGGTGTGGTTTTGATCTGGGAGGAGATACTTAATTCCACTTATATCTTGGCCTTTCTTCCATAGGGGCTGTAATATTAATAGCTTTGAGCGTGCTAAAGTGGAAACCCTCTGTAAGATTAATGCCTATGCAGTAATGTTATTGGTTGGTAGCATGACTCATCCAAGTCTGTTTTGCTGCAAGTGAATTCAACATTGCTGATTTTACTTGCTGAAAGTAGTTAATGTTAGCTCATACTTTTGTCTCTTTTTTGTTGCTTTGCACCAGATTATGGACTAAAGTGCTGGTAGAAGAGTGTATTTGCTGTTGCTACTTGCAAACAACATTTAATAGTAACAGAAGGAGACAGGTTAGTAGTATTACATTTTGTTTTCGACTTCAAATGGCTAACAAGTTCTTAAGATATTATTTTTAAGGCTTGCCATTAGACATTATCAATTTGGATAAGTGGCGATCTGTTATGATAGGGCTGTGCGGATAATGTATGGTGTTTTTAATAGTTTCAAAAATGTTGAAAAACATTAGTAGTGACTGTTATTGATTCCAGTAAATCAGGGTTGGATGATTGTTTATTAGGCCGAAAAAGATCACTTGCATTCTTTGAAAACTCTATAGGGTAGGATGGACTGTCATCATCAAAAAATAATATATATAAATTGTCATATTCAGAATGTTTTTATACTTCAATGCTGCAGCTGCCGAGTATAATAAATTGATAAGAACTTTGGAAATAATCTCCAACAGTGCTAATATTCAACTATTCAGCTGAATTGGGCCGACTCGATTCAAAAAGCTGAAGTGGGGCAGAGCATTCATTTTTTGTGTGTTCAATGCCGAGCGATCATTTTTTGACGTTTAACTTTTAGGCGTCCAAAAATGGACACCCAACGTTGAGAGCTAAAAAATTGGGCGTCCACGGCCATTTTTGAGCTCCATCACTGATTCCGTAGCGATTATATCCACATGTACATATTATAAGATGATAAGCGAACTTCTTGTTCGATTTTCGGTGGTATGATTAGTTGTTTTTGCCGACTTGATTTGCATTTATGTTGACATCTTTGTCTTTCTTCATAACGTCTCTATTCTCTTACTTGTCTTTGAAGTTCTACTTGTTCTCTTTTATGCTCTCTTAAATCTTCATAGTATATTTTTTGCATTTTAACGTAGAAATCAATGTCAGTTTTTGGTGATGATGAATTGGAAGTCATTTGGTGCTCTAGGGAACCTTCATAGTCTAATGATGTAGGAAGGGAAATATGACAGATCCACCATGATTGAATAAATTTGTGTTGTAACAATTCTGTATGGAGATGTAATTTATAATAAATACACATACATTCAATAATATTGCACATCAAAATTTAAAGGTGAGGGATGTATCACTCTCCTAAAAGGAGAAAGGCATTAGAATGTCAAAAAGGCTAGTGAGTTGACTAAACAATTCAACCATGATAACGATGCAAAAACACATATTGTTTCAAATCTCGTTTATCTCACTCGAGATCTCATTTTCGAACTTAAGCGAGATGTGATTTAGCGAAATGAGATATTAAAATTTATTTATATATTATTTGACACTCATATCGTCCAAGATAGTGAAATTTGAGTGAGATCTTATTATAAGTTATGTTTTTTATTTACATATTTTTTTACTATTTTTGTGGGTCAAGGTAAATAAATTATGGATGGACTACTATAAAAACCAGTTTACTTCGCAAAAAAAACACTCTAATGACTTTTTAATGGCCATCTAGTTCTTTTTTTTTTACATTTTAACGAGTGAGCAAAAATAAAAGACTTTTTTATTTATTTTTACTTTTAACATGCGAATGAGCAGAATCCATTTAGTTATATCAAATCAATCATGGTATCACTCTGATTTAAAAAGTAAAATTAATAATATTATATTTCGATAAAAATTATAACAAAAATCATTAAATATCAAATTTATACGTTAGTCTCGAGATGGACTTTAAAATACAAGATGTCAATCCGATTGTACCACAGAGATATGCTCATCTCATCCGAGATCTTGTTCAATACAAGATATTGTATGTAAAATTCAGTAGACGAGACGCGATCGAAATCCGAGATTAAAAATCTTAATGAGACGTATCATTGTCCTAAAAAGAGAAGGAACCTCACTGTCCTAAAAGGTGAATATTTATACTGTAGATGTAAGCATGGAAATGTTAGCCAAAGAGCACCACTTTCGATGTGGTTTGGATCAACCCTCGATGGAAAAAAAATTGTTTAGAACTGGAGCGTCTACGCACAATCAAAATGAAAAGCGTTACGTTCAAGGCTATTGATCTTTATGCCGGTGAGCATGTAAAAATTCAAAAGACTAATTCCCAACTCAAAGTTCAGAAAGTGAAATGTATAGGTGGTAGACCATAACCCTCGGTTAGGGCGTCGATAAGAGGTCGATCAAAAGATTGTACTGGCCTAATCGGTAAAAATGACCCAAATGGGTTCACATGTAGTCTGGGTATGATATGTGTATGGAAAATGTCTTAAACATGGATGATATACTTAGCCCAACTGCCGCAATAATGGATATAGTGATCTTATATATTTAAAATTTTATACAGATCACTATTTTTTTCTACTTCAACAGTAATGCGTTGCAAAACTTATAAAAATATGCCCGGGTACTTTTAAAAGCAGTATTGACCTATGAACGCACTCCGTAGGCTGCTCCTCGACAACCCGTAAATCATAAATCGTTGTTTCTGGAGTCTGTGGAACATGCACAGGACTGGCCTCTGGCATTCCGCTGTTTCTGATGTCCTTGCGATTTTTGTAGCACGGTGGTGTTTTGACATAGTATTTAGTGGAAACAAAAAAAAAAGTGAACAGCAAAAAATCAACCGAATTTTTTGCACACTAAGTTTGAACGTCTTAGAAATGGACGTTCTTCTGTTGGGCAAAAACATGGCATTCAACCTTTATAAATTGATTATTTATTATTTTCTTACGTTGAATTATTGTAGTATTTTAATATTCTATGTACTGGGCTTTACTTTTAAACATGGATTGGAGGCACATTTTATGTTATTTGTTGGTGACCTTTTCATCCATTTTTACTTGATCAGCTACTCATTTGTCTGTTGAGCCGTTCTTACATGGTCAACATTCATTTTGAAGAGTGCTGGTATGATTTGCTATTCTGGTAGAGTGGTGCCACTTGAACCTACATAGATGAAATTTAAATCGTGTCAATAATAGTTCACCAGCACCGCCTAACAAATTTCATTGAGTGTCATTTAATTTGAACCTACATGGATTAAACTTAAATTGTGTTAACATTCAGTTTGAAATGAATTAACCGACCGAACCGATCCATTTTGATACGGTTACCGAGCTAAACCGGTTTGAATTCGTTTTGTAAAATAATTTTTTTAATTATCGGTTTAACCGAGTTAACTGAACTTTTATTATGTTATCCAGATTTATGGTATTTTAATACTTTAATATTTAGTTTAGTAATAAAAAACAAAATTTACTTATTGAATATGTCAAATTTTCTTATAAGCTTATAAATATAACCCAATGCACGAGGCTCTAGCATGATTGCGGGCTCCGAGGAGGTCGATAATGTACGCCGCATTTTACTCGCATTGCGAAGAGTCTGTTTTCGGACTCGAATTTGGACGCTCAAAGTACCATGCGGGGTGATCTAACCGTTGCGTCGAGGCTCTACCTCTCTTATAAGCTTATAATTATATTTAATAAATTCTCTTTGAATATAAATTTACGTTTTTCATTTAGTAAATCACTCATTTAAATAATAACATATGATAATTTCTCTTACTTCTTTTGTTCGGTTATTGATTGAATTAACTGATATTAATTCGGTTTTGATTTTTTTCCGGTTCGAATTGAGTTTTGACATTTTTTACTCCAAAACCGATCGAGTGTTCACTCCTACTAGAAACAGTGACAGTCTTTTGATTGTTAGCAGTCATTATAAGACGATGGTACATATTGATTTTACACTTCCATTTTCAAGTTTTGATGGTCTTAAGCAAATAAATTATATAATCATATAATAGTTTGTAACTTAAATTTGTTTTTTCACATTCTTTTAAAAGCAAATCATACATAAACCTACTTTGGGATGCAACAGAATTGTTTATTCTCACTTTTCTAACGTTTATATTCAAAATCATATTTTCTTATAAACATGGTAGCCTTCAAAGTTATATAAGTTAGTGGCAATTAGAATCCGTCCCTTGAAATCAAACTTAATATATAAAAATCTCTACCAATAAAAACTTTTGAATTATATCTTTATAATTATTTTTAACAATTTTTTTATGTGTAAAATTCCTTGAAATCTAGTAGCATGTTTGCACAAGAATTGATGAAAATTTTGGTTCTTCTATTTTTGCAAATATTCTCATTTTTATAATTGCATTGAAAACTACAAACATTTGGAAATATTCATATTATTGTTGTAGAAATTTATATATTATGAAGAGAGTGGTTGTATTGCAAGTTGATTTTCGGTATTTCTTATGATTTGTATAAAATTTTAAATATAAAGGTAATCCAAAAGCTTTCATTGGCAATGAGTCTTTATGGATGCGTTCTTTTGGCACACAAAAGATGCGCGAGAAAAGAGCATGAAAGGGGAAAGTGTTCTTGTATTACGAAATGAGCATTTGAAAGAGTTTATAAACAATTATTTTTGTTATTGTTTTATTTTGTTTTAATTATTTTTAAATTATACAGTTAAATTAATTTATATTATTTATAAATTATGAAATACTATAAAAAATGCAAATAGAAAACCAAATTTTATTATACATTAGTAGTTTGGAATACAAATACAATACTACGTATCTCTCCTAAATTGCCCTACTAGCTACAAAATAAGCCGTTTAAGTTTATCGGGCTTGTTTATCAACAAACAAACAACTGTGTAGCCTACATCACTATTAGCCAAAATGTATGTGATTTTCGATTCGAAAAATGGACCATCCTCCTGTTGCACAACCATACGTCTACCAATGGTTTGTGTCATCTTCACATCATATGAATAAGCTCCACCCGTTTGATGTCTACGAATAGAAATAGTACCTTAGAGAAATGAATGTGCAGAAGCTTGAGGAGTGCGAGTGTTGATCTCGGCAGTATCGCCCATGAGAAAGTCGTCCTACATCTGAGTGTCGAATTGGGCATTGGCGGACGGAGTCTTCGAAATTGCGAACTTACGAAGGGAGTTCCGATGTAGTCGTCAAATATCATATTCAGCTCCTTCAATTTTGGAGGCGGACAAACTTTGAATTTCTTGTACTTTTTAGCAGCCACGTCCCACCACTTGTCATCTCCTTCGAGGATGCCCTTCATATTCCAGAGCCCTCCTCCAATCTGCAGCATTCAATTCCAAGTCCAACTTATTTTTCATCCGACTGGCGTTGTAATTGACGCTAATCTGTATGTTGAAGGTGTTGTGATTTCGTTGTGCCAATAACCAATCCGATCTTTTCGAGATTCGATGTTGACATAACAAATATCGATAATGGCCAACGTTTATTTCTTGGTCCATTCTATAATGTGGCGGGTAAAAGAACCGAAGGATTCATGAGTTGAATTTTAAAAAAAATCAAAAAAATTTGAGAAAAATACATGATGGAAACGGTAGTACGAAAAGCGCAGATTTGAAGAAATTTACCTAAAAAAGTAACGTTGAATCGGTAAAAATTGGGTGAATTTTCGGTTTGAGGGAGGGGAATGATGATTGGGTGAAGAGAAAGGAAGGGGAAGAGGAAATATAAAGAAGGGGGGAAGAGGCGACCGTTGGAAAAGTCGTTGGCGTCGGATGTGTCGGAAGCCAATCGTTCATTTTTGACGGTTCAGCCAAACAATGCAATTGAGTGGGCCCATCATTGACGCGTCAGAAAGGCCAATCTAAAATCGTCCATTTTTTGACTGCGAACAATACCAAATTATATAGTTTGGTCAGAGGGAGATGAAGCAAAAGACCCATGTTATTTAGTTAAGAATGTAGTAGATAAATATGATGTGAGATTTTCAGATTTGCAATATGCTGTAAGTATACATGATGTTGTAGCATTATGCTTATAAATATTTCAGCGGATCTTGTTATATTGATATAATATTTCCAAATAAAGTAGATTTTGAAGACTGATTAATGAAAATATTAGTTGCATTTTTTATTGCATTAAAGAAGATGACGAATTATCTACATGAGAAATTAGTAAAGATTTTGTTTAGAGGAACGTGTGTCATTTTTTCTTCTTCACTTTCTATCTATTCTATAGTCTAATTATGTATGGATTCTAAAAAGTACCATAACAGATCTTTGGTGGATGTGTTTACTGATTTACCCCTCTTTATGAACAACCCCTATCTTGGTTTCAAGGTTGCCGTTCTACATCTTTAATCTATTTAACTACCACTGTATAGGTTAGATTCCACGCATGACGGTCTATTTATGCTATAAGCTTCTGTTTCATTTTATTGTCGAAGTACCTGGTTACACAGCTATTATTTCACTTTGAGTGTTCAACGTTCGTTGGCCCTAGATTTAGGGTGTGTTTGTGCCGAACAAAAACATGGTATTTGAGTGGAGAAGATTGATGAACGAGGAATGCGTTTGCGGTTACGAACGATGTATTCGAGCGGGACATTTGAAGGGGAGGATGGAGAGAGAAAAGAAATCAACGACTGGTTATATTAACCGTTGGGGACACGTTCGACATTGACGGCACCTAAATGAGTTAAACATACTAAAATCTTAGGCCCCGTTTGGTTTGCTATTTTTAGTTTTGTGTTTTCGTCTAAACAAAAATTTGCATTTATTATGTATTGTTGAAAAACAGACAATTTTGAAAAATGAAACTAACATAGAAAATAAAAAACAAGTTTATTTGATTTTTCGTGTTTTGAGACATAACAAAAAGATGGAAAACAATTCATCTCCTTCATTTCCCGTCCATCGCGATGGCTAAGAATTGTAAAAAAATTCCCACATTTTCTTGTATTTTGTAGTGTATGTTGAAAATGCAAAACACAAAACTCAAAACGAAACCAAACGGGGTCTTAGGTTTTTACCTGTTTCTGTTCTTCACGCGTCGGACGTCAATGACATCTAAATGAGCTAAACGTACCAAAATCCTTCATTCTGATCGTGGTTTTTACCCCATTTCTGTCCTTGACGCGTCAGAAGCATCAAGAACGTGGTAAGAAAAGGCTGCGAACGGTACCTCAGTAGATGTAAAGTTTGAGTGGTATAATCAGATAAAAGTATTATTCATTTTCTGGGATGTTCACAAAATATCCCTAAGGCATCTTTTGCACAAGGTTTTTCTATGCTTCAGACTTCAGTTTATAAGGAAGTCCACTACGAAGCTACAATTACCTATAATATATTGTGCTTATTGTTTATGAAAAGATTTTAACTTTTGAACCCTTCTAATGATGACTTTTTCTTATAATAAATATTCACCTAGTTCATTGAGCTAAGTTTGGGCATGTTAAAACTCAAAATCAACAATAAAGAATTTGCGAAAAAGAGTTCATAATATGTATGCATGTATGTATATGTCCAGTAAATCTGCACCTAAGTTTCATCGTGTTCATATTTTGTATATTCAGGGAAAAGATATTATGTTTCACAAGAAAGCACTTCTGATCTTAGACTGGGGAGGTACCAAGAAAATGGACTGAATTTCTTTTGGACTGTGCTTCTTTTTTTTTTTAATCTGAAACAGCCAGAATTTCAGGTGATAAATTTACCATATTCTAATCTACTTTTGTTAACAGGATGTTTCGAATTGTTTTCTTATGTGGTGGTGTATGGGAAGCCAAAGCATCCAAACATTGTTGTCCAGGTTTTCTTACCTACCAATGAAATCTACATGATGAATATTCATGATTGAGCCCAAAACGATGCATATTACAAATTATAACCAGCATAGATGCATGGACATATAAATAAAATACATGTAGATGTACACAGCGACGGAGCTACATGGGTGCTGAGGAGGGCAAGTGTCCACTCCAGGATTTGCAGAGAAAACAAGGAATATAAGATTAATTTTTTTAAAAATCAAATTTAACTATTTTGAAGAAGAAAAGATGGATTAAGAAAGGAGCTGAAAGGATGGCTGTAATGTGAAATGTGTTGTGTCAACTGCTTCTTACACTGAAACTAAAATATTATTTAAAGTTGTTTTGCATTAATTTTTGAAATAACTTGTTTAATTTGAAACCAGTGATTTAGTTGTAAGCTGAATTATATTTCAATGGCTATACAATAGAAGTTTTTAATAGTCATCTTTCATTATTTTATTTTCAATTTTGAACAACTTTTATCAATGTTATAGGATCTTTATGAAAATGGAATAAAAAAACAAAAATTTCAGAATTTTTTATTATTATAAATTATACAAAGTGCCCACCTCAACCTTGAAATCTGACTCCGCCACTGGATGTACAGCTGTTATCCTTGTATCTTCACCGCTCATAAATTCAAGTGTGATAAATGTATATGCAATATGTATTGTTTTGCTAAACCGTGCCACAACAATGAGAAAGACTGGAAACAATATGAGTGAGCAGTTAAAGGTATATCTGTGCAATCAGAGGCTACTGATGATGATGGATGGACTACACACACATATATATAATAAAGCTTCATGTTAATATGGCCTATTTGGAGCTTTGGCTTGCCCAAGACGAGTGAAAATTTTGTTCCCTTTTACAAAAATTGACACTTTAAAACCCAATTTATATTTATAACAAGCATTCAATTAAAGTTTTGCTTTAAACAGTCAGCACGTTCAATTTTTATCCGATATCCCACTACACCAGAAATGCCATTTTGCAACGGTCCTGAGCCGTTGCAAAATTATTTAGCAACGGCTTTAAGCCGTTGCGAAAATGACAGTGGTAAAAATTTAGCAACGGCTTTAAGCCGTTCTTGAACAAAAATCAGAAACGGCTCTAAGCCGTTGCAAAATAACATTTTACAACGGCTTAGAGCCGTTGCTAATTTTTGTTTAGCAACGGCTTAAAGCCGTTGTAAAACGTAACTGCACAACTTTGTTAGTTTGGTTTTGCAACGGCTCAAAACCGTTGCAAAATTTAATATTATTTTTTAAAAAAATATATAGCCTTTTCTGCACTCCTACAGTAACAACCATTTCTTTATCATACTCAATACAAACATTTGCAAATTTAACATAATATCACAAAAGAAAGATCATTAAAGCAAATACTTTTCATAGATTCAACACAAAAACCAAACATAACAAGTCTTTTAATTATAATGTTCAACAACAATACATAACACTACATAGTTCAGCAGCAGCAACAACAATATTACGGTATGCAGTACATACTTTTGGCAACGCCTTCCTCCAATCGCCTGATCATCATTGCTAATACATCAAAACTGAAATTACAAACAATATTCCTGTTAACATCCCATTTGAAAACCCGTAAATAAATAGAGTACTATGAGTATATATGTCAGATCTGGCATGCATAACTACAATAGCAAATGATCCTACATGCTTATACCTTTTATTTCATAGTGCCAGGAGAGTGCAATGAATTTTGATTAAAATATCCACGTATTTTTATGAAATAATAGATGATGTCTAGACAGCCAAATCTATGATGTCTAAACAGCCAGATTTATGATGATACCAAATTTGTTGTCATCGACATGGTACAAATACATCAGAAAATCAAAGTAGAATGATGAAAATTACAGACAAAGATTTAACAGAAGACTGTCATATTTATTTTTTTGCAAAGCTGCATGCTGAGCGCCCCTGTACAGTTCTGAATTGAATAGTGTAGTGACTAACTGGGAAGTGCCAATATGAAGTTCAGTTTTTTGCTTTTTCAATTTTTAGAACAAGTTGTATACAATGTTGCACTTCGATTAATTATGGATTTGATCAAATGCATATAATTGTAAAATTTATTATTGAATCATATTATTTCCTGGTTAAATAAACTCCCTCTTATATGTTATTACTAGATGATGCACATAACTGAAACCATGATGAGTAAAATTATGGGTCTGGTTTATACCATTGTACTTTTTTTGTTGTATGTCATTAAATACTAAGTTATGTTATGGCTTTCAATTCATGGTACTAATAAGTCCAATATGAAATGTGAAAATGAAGAATATAATTTTAAATGTATTGTTATACTTTTAACCTCTGATGGTTGACCAGTATAGTAAGAAATTTAATCTATCATTCACTCTGGAACAAATTGAAATTTACCTTAATTAAGTTTAGTACGGTAATATATCAAGAAAACAAATTTTACTTTATTTGATATTAAAAAAATCCAAATAACAAAATTTTAATACTTTTGGAACTGGTTTGCTTCATCTACCATTCATGTATGGCTAGCAAGTATTCTCCAACTACCAGTCAACAAAAATACTTGCCCATTTCTTATTATTAGTTGCATATATTTGCATTCATTTCCTAACTTAACAGCTTATCAAAGAACTATCGACTCATTAGACTCATTAGTTGATTGGGTTGCCTAAATTTTTACCTTATAACTAACTTAATCAAATATTTATATCTTCGACAAAGATTAACAATCAGTGCATTTTCATTTATTTCTCTCAGTTTCTTTCACCAGTGCAATTAATTCAGAAACATTCAACAACTAGTCTCAATGATTAGTGCTTGTCTTCTTCTAATGCAGTAACGTAATGAATGCTCCCTTGAACTAACTCTACATTTGACACATGAGAAGTACGTGTTAAGGACCACCGTCTTCTACAAAATTTCAATAGATTTATGAACCAACAAAAAAAAATTATTTTATGCTTGAGCATTTCTATCAGTTGAAACAAATTTGTTAATGCATTGTTATATTCGTTGTTGTCGTTGTCGTTGTCTAGCCAAAATTAATTTTAGTAAGTTGGATTCTGCATTTCGTACTACCCAATATTTTTTAATGTAGGAGTGGTAATTTTATATTCTCCAGTGCAAAACGAACTCATCATTTTCACAGTGGGTTTATTAAGTTGAGCATGCAAGCTACATTTCACTATCTTGTTAGGTAAATTCTGACAATTAGTCTACTGGGTTATTTACAGAGTTTAGCAATAAAAGAACTGTATAGTTTCTGAAATAATCTGATCCACTTGGCATGCATAAGTAGAGATAGTTAGGCATGAGAAAAATTAATACCTGTTACAAAGCTTGCATCTCCATAGTTAAAGAATAGAGCTTTGGTGATCCAGGTAGAGTTACACAACAATCCTACAAACTCCCTGCACTGAAATAGATGATATAGTAGTAAAAAAGCTATTTTTTAAGCATTAATAGGCACTGATTAAAGAAATTTAATAAATATATCAGCACAATCAGATCAGCATATTTCATGCAAAGCCACACTAAAAAAATGACAGGCGAAATTTTTTTAAAGCTTTTTTGTCAAATTGGAACCATGCGTGCCCACTTTTTCAACATGTCAGGCATGTAGCCACTTTGTAATATGTCAGATCATATTATTTATTAATATACCCAACATGTACTACAATATATGTCAGCTTGCATATAAATAACTCATGTAGCTTGCATATAAAAATGAATACAATTGTTGGGCATCAAAGCAAAACATATGCTTGAGTGTGTGACAAGTTTTCCAAACATTTATAAATTGTGACAGGCAATTTTCGAAACATGCTATGTTTTATAAAACATTTACAGGCAAGCACTTATATTTATACTTACAAAGTGATGTCTAGTGTTTTCAAGCATACACAGGCAGTCAGGCAGAGGCGAAAAAGATATAGAAACAAAAGCGCTTTTTAAAAAAAACAAAGAAAAAGAAAATGCTGCCTATATTTATATATAACAGAACAAGTCCAAATGTGAACTAATAAGGACATATAAATTAATATATGAATGCATTCTCACTAAAAATGTGTACCCCTGTTCAACATGACATGTCGAGATTTCAAAAAAACTAGAATACTCTTATATGACTATTCTTCAATGCAAAGGATAATGAAGTAACACATCCTTGAGGTATTCCAATTGACAAGGCTAAGAAGTAAAAAAACATGTGTACGCCTAGAGAGAAGGTGGGAAAAATAATTCATGGTCCAGAGAGATTTCAACTGATCTGAATGTAATTGCACTAGGAACTAACAGTTCCTAATTTCATAAATTAAAATTTTACTGACCAATTCATTTATTAGTAATTAAATCAATGCAGTAAAAAAAATCTCAAAAATTTTAGATATAACAATGTTAGATTCTTATCTCACCTTGAATTCAATAAACCTGAATTGTGGAGTAGGATCTTAACTTTAGCACTAGCAAAATAGATATGGCTTTAGGTAACTATGATTTCTAAAACCAATTATCAAAACAAAACCCATTCACTCAAACTCAATGGCAAGAGTTAGGAAAATCAAACATTGATATACAGAACATAGCTTCAGACATTCCCATACCATCTGATCTTCTCCATTTATGCAACTAACAAGTAATTAATTATTTTATTTTTATTTACCATTCTAAGTGGACTGGCAGCTAGCATGAACTAGTAGCCCTGCTGTTATTAGCAACAGCTGCTTTTGAGAAATGATTTAAGGCAAGCAATTAAAATAGCACAACTAAATCACTTCTGTGAAATAAATTTAAGTTTATCTGAATGCCATACCTGAGTTGTTAATCATTTCAAATACTAAGGAAAATGCTTGCAACGAAGAAAAAGAAGAATAATGTAAGGAGGAAGTTTCAAGCCGTATCATATATAACTGCTTCTCACTTAAGTCCACTGAGACTTAAAAGCTAAGAATTACAACATAGACTAAAACATAACCCATGGAGCTAGATTGTACAATATTACATGCAGCCTTTTTTTCTTCTATTTTTTTTCTCTCACTGCTGCATTGCTGCAGCCTTCTAGGCGAAAAAGAAACATCAGCCTTCAATTAAAATGCCAATAGAATATATGTTTATTAATTAATTTAACAACTGGCATTCTAATATCCTTTTTTTATAATATGCAGGTTGCAGGAAGAGCGTACTGCAAAAATGATATTCAACTCCATGCTTTCATTAATGTGAGACTTTTCCCTTTCTTATATTGTTGGTTTAGTTATGAAAGCATATAATGAATTTGGCTGCAAATGTAGAGCATTTGAAGGACGGATCGTGGGCTTTTATATCGTTTATTCTGCATTCTTCGCATTGCTAAACTTAAACTTATCATAGAATTCAGATCCAGTGGAGGAATGGTTTTTATTTATTTGTTAGTGAAGTATGTATGTATTTATCAAAATCTATTCACTGTGTGCTTACAAAATTCCTCTCTAAACTTAAACTTATCATAGAAATTTTTTTCTAAAACATTTCGGGATTAATTTTTAATTTCTCTTTTAGAAACATAAATATTTGTGCTTACAACACATGATAATCATATCCTCTGTTTCGTTATGCACACTCCTTCAATCTATTCACTGTGTGCTTCATTTTGGCCAACCTAAATCTACAACACTGTGTAGAAATTTAGCAAAATCACTGATATCAAACTGAGCATATCAAAACACTTTGGATAATCTATCCACTTTTACAGCCAAGGTAAGTTCCCAAGTAGTGAACGCTTCAATATAGAAATATTTTCAACTCATTTAACATATGTAGCCAACGGAACTTGTTATTTAGAGTTAAAATCTAACACAAGAAGGTAGACAAAGTTCAAACAAAAAAAGTGAAATTTGACATCATACGCCTGAAGAAATTCGTACTTTTCCAAACAAAAAAAGAGTTAAAATCTAACACAAGAAGGTATACCACTAAAAGAAAATACAAATAAACAAAATTCGTACTTTTCCAAGCTTCATACGCCTGAAGAAATAATTTGTGTTACCTAATTTGGGATTTGGCAGAAGATTAGGTCTCCAATTCTACACAATCGCCTTGGGATGAAAGTTGCAATCGCCTTGGGACGATGATTTCCATTTGTGAATTTTCTCCCCCTCAGATTTCAAGCAAATGGACTGGTGAATTCATGAAGAAGACGAGAAACGACATGGGGGCGATTAGGGCAGTGGAGGGAAATGAAAGGGAGGGGGTGCGATTAGGGCAAACGCGATTAAGGAAATGAAAAGGAAGGCGTACTGTTTTGGGAACGGGGGTTTGATACGCAAGTGGACGAATGAACTAAAAGGGAAAAAATATAACAATAATTTACAACGGCTTTAACTAGTTGCAAAACTAAAACGGCCCTAAGCCGTTCTTAAGTGTTTTACAACGGCTCAAAACCGTTGCTATTTAGCAACGGCTAAAGGCCGTTGCGATTCTTCCGCATGGGGGCGTTACAAAACTGCCAATATGGTGTAGTGTCCACAGCAGAAGTCACAGAACCAACAGCTAATTGAAATGATTAATGAGGTCAAACTCAAAAATGGAAGCATCGGCCATTTTGCTGTTCTACACTTGAATGTTCACTTGCTTTATATACATTTTAACTGGAAATATAACGATCAAAAGAACGTTGAAACAAAAATAAAATAAAAAAATACCACTATTGTATTGAGAAAAGTAGCAGCAAAGCAACGAAAGAAGTTGTGAACACGAAAAGAAAAAAGGACAGAGAACGAGCTTGCACAAAGTGACGTTAAATGGATGAGATTTTGAGAAAAGAGGTATTTTGTAGTTCATATGTAAGAAGGTAGAATTCAGATGTTTTTTACCTAGGTACTCATTATATTTCACAAAGATTGGTTGTTCATATATCTGCATAGATTGTATATGTGCGAGACATTAAGGCCCAACAAGAGTGACATTGGCTGTAAGAATTCGAAATTAAGGCACATTTTTATATTCTTTCGCAATGATGAAATTTTGTTTGGTGAAGAAGGCAACTGAAGTTGCCCCTTCAGTTGGGTTCTCCAGGCAACTGCCTAGTGGGCCTAGCCCAAAACCCAGGTCTGGTGAAAAAGAGGCTAATCAAAATCAAAGCTTGGCGAGTATCTTAGATCATTTCTTAAACACATGTTCATTAAAAACTACCATAATCAGTAGGAAATGACTTATGAAGCTACTGGATGGGTATGCAAAACCAAGATCATCACACTACACCAAACATGTCTTTTTATAACACTTTTTTCGTTTCAGTTTGTAACGGTTATAACCGTTACAAATTTCTAACGATTATTTCCGTAAGAAGCATTTACCACGGTTATTTCCGTTACCAAATTGGTAATTTCGTAAATAGGTAAAAGTGGTATGGATAGGATTGTCATTTTTCCTATTATTATTAATCATCTCATCTCTCACGCTTCTCTCTTTTCTATTTTTCTGTAAGTCAAAATTCCATTCTAGGGTTTTCGCCTCCTCGCACCTTCGCCCCTTAACACACCCTCCACCCCGGACTTTCTTCCGTTGCTTGTAGATGCAAAAAAAATGCCGTGTTGCTAGTCTACATCCTGAGTGCTTTAGTGCTTGTGTCAGGTGGTCAATGGGTGGCTCGCCATCACAATATTCATCGATCTAATTGTTGAGATGCTACCTATGATTGATGAATGTGATGCGGTCGAAGTTGCTGGAACAAGACCCGAAACAATAGCCACTACTGTTAGCAAAAATCGCGATCTAGAACTCGAGTTTGCCTATCGCTTGGAGCTGTTGTTGAATCTGAAGCTAATCGTATAGCATAAGACTATCAGGCGGAAGTCGTCGAAAATTACAGGCATTGCTACTACCAAAAGAAAAGCTATAGATTGGGTAACAAGATGCTTAAGATGCTGCCAATCTGGATACTGATGTCGAATTCCCTTCCTCGGTCGCTGCTGCTATTTTGGTCCTGTCAAAGAATACCGATGCCTACAGCCTTTTCATAAGTAGGAATTGCTTTGTACACCTTCAGGTATAGCAATTTGATAAAAATTATACTTGAATAATCAATTTATTATGGGTATTGATTAAATACAGTGGTTCAAGAGTCACCACCAGGTCTAGCCATTTTTTTTCTCAATGGACTGGTTCGTGCCTCTCGGTCGGTTCATCAAGGAAAACCCCGTTTGCTGTATGACATTCAAAGCCTTTGCTTTCATACATTGATTTTTGCTTAACAATTTTTATTTTGGTTGATTTTAGAGGAAAATATGGAGTTGGATCGATTCAAAAGCTGAAATTGGTAATACAGTAAGTATTTTTGTACCGAGGGTAAAGATGTTTGGGCAATTGACTAGTGGACTTGAAGCAGCATGGTCCAAACTTAAAGGAGAAGATCATTTTATTTTGTTATTTTGGTATAGTTTCTGCAATTAGTATGTTTTTTTCATTCATGACAAGAAAATATATAGCATTGATGTTTGTTGAAATTACAATTCATGATGTCCACACAGTTGAAACTTTTGACGTAGTGTAGAATCAATGGCTACACGTTCAATTAACAAAATGTTTTTTGGACTTGATGTTTTTGAAGAAATCCACATTGTCCACATTCTAAGATAGGGTAATGGTTCTTGGGGTTCTACTTAATCTTAATGACAGCAATAATGCTATTTTTTTAGGTTTACTTTTATCCAGCAAATAGCATGGATAAAGATAAATAAAGGGGAGTGTTCCCACATAAACGGTTTCCACATTACTATTTCTATTTTTACCTGTGCCGGTTTATCGAGTATAGATCTGGTAAGTTTAATAATGTTCTTAAAAGCCCCTATATAGTTACCTCGTTATTATGTGGTGTGAGCGCTGAGCGGAGTTATCTAAAATCTCGAGTTCAAGCTCCTATAACGGAGATGGGTATAAAACCATGTAAATAACCCGGATTATGGCTTGTGGGTTCATTGCGTACTCCTTAGAGTTTACAAACTATTGAGTTTTTTGGTATAAATAAATAACCTTCTACAAATAAGGCATTTTACCACTAAGAAAATTAGGCCGAACTTGGAAAATTTTCAATCTATATAAAATAATTTATACAAAGAAATGATATACTGCTCACTTGTATTCGATATGGCAATGTACATTTTTTTTAAAATATATTACACGAGATGGAATATCCACATGTCTAAACTAAAAACTAACTTTAAAAAATAGTACAATTTAAATGTTCACAATTTTTATTGATGTCCATCCGTTCCTTCAGCTTATTCGAATTTGAACGAGTGTTGTTTCAATCCAATCTTTTACAGCAGTCACCCTAAAAAATTAATTATATTAACCTCACGCTAAAGTAGGAGGCAAAATAGAATGGATTCCTAACTAGTAATAAAACGTCAAAATTGCACTGCCCCAAATCCCAAGGTGCTTGTGAAGATATTAGCAAGCTCGTTTGATAAAGAACTGTAAGTTGGACTAACATGAGTCATATGACTAGATGATATTTATTCACAAATCAATTGCAATGCATTCTATACTATCAGAAGAAATCTCTTTATCTCTTTTTTTGCAATATACATTATAGTTATATTATCTCTTATAAACTAGACTATAAAAATCATTAAATAGATAATGTAGCTATTGTAATTTAGCATTAAGCTTAGCAAGAGCCATGTAATCTGCCTTTGCAAAAGATCGAAAAGGAGCAGGTTGTTTTTACTATCACCTAGTGAAACAATTGGTTGTACAACGAGTAAAAGGGTAACCAACCCAATGTCATTTAGTATATCCTTGAAAGGAGAAAATATACTATTAGAAGATAAAAGAATATCATGACCAATAGTTTGTTCTAAATAATGAATAATATGTAAGTCTAGTATGCGATAATGTAATGTATTTAGATTGTTTATCTAGAGGTAGTGAAATCAAATTTTAATTACATCAATTTGCCATGTTCAAGATAATATAAAATAATAAATTTATTGTTCAAACTGAACCACAAAAAGTGCAAGTAAACAAAAACAAGCGGAAACCTGAAAACCCCGACAAAAAAAGATTATATCACAATCTTTCAAATTTGTCAAATTTAAAATTAGTATTGAATTTATAATTTTCTATATTATCAAATTAGTTTGATATTAATGTTATAATGGTTGGTGAATATAAAGTTTATATGGTCTTTGTTTGTTTCATGAGTACTATTGATACTTGATTGTTGATACTGTTGTGTTATTTTATTTTGTAGAAACATTCAAAGTTTACTTGCTGTTGACCATGAGTTGGGTCAGAATGCTAATATCTTGGCCAACACCTTTATAAATTTTTGATAAATGCAAGCAATTGTCATGTTGAATAGTAATTTGTAATTGCATGTGTGAATGATGCATTCAATTTTATGGTGCACGTAATTTTGAACTGATAAAATTTTGCACACGTGATTTTTAACTGATAAAATCGCTTCAGTCAGCATGGGAAGTTGTATTAATTACAGATAGGGTAACATAAGATGACATCCAGTCAGTATCCTGTATTAATTATTCTTCAAAAATAAATATTTTGAAGGAAAAGAACTGCATTCATATTACAATTAATAAATGTTATATAGCAGACACTGAATTATTTTTACTTAGAACACACAATTCAAGACATTATAACACACAACTTCTAATGCACATCAAAAGACATTATAACACACAACTTCAAGGTTAATCAAATTTATCATCCTTATAGACTAATGCAATGTGTTTTAAGCCACTATGTTAAGTTTTCTGTAATTTTTTGTTATTATGAATTGATTTGTGATCTGATCTCAATACCAGATGTGACTTTGTTTAATGCATCAAATTTTCAACAAGTTTTTTAATCCTGTGTATTTAGTGTTGTTTTTTTAATCAAACTAGGATGTTAAAGAGGAGAATGTGTGGCATCTTCGTAAATTTTGATGTGGCTAACACATGCTTGGTTCAATCGGTTTAGGTCAAAAAGGTACAATTGTAATTGTTCACTTCCTTATTCTTTGTATACACTTTAAACTTAATTTGATGTAACTTGTGGTGGTATTAAAAAATTGTAGTGGTTCTTACAGATTTCATCAGTTACTTAAATTTTAGAATTAGTTACTACATGTATTTGAAATAGGTATATTTTCTTTTCTATTTTAGCTCCTCTGTCAATACTACATGATATTCTTAATGCTTTCTATGTACCATAACTATAGTGCTGCAAAGGCAGAAGTGATTGGTCTAACCAAAACTATAACAAAGAATATGCAAACAGAAATACTACAGTAATTCCTACTACTACTTTCCCCATTTATCAAAAATGATTCTTAGATGAGTTACACTAAATATCTGTTTGTATTTACAGAGATACTTTCAAGATTTCGACTATCCCACAACAACTTTCAGGTTCCAGTTCAATATGCAGCTCTCAATAGTTTGGAAAATGGCAGTCCTATAGATGCTAAAATAGTAGTTTGTAACTCCTACCATTATGTCTAGGAGAACTGAAAATATTTATGGTCATGTTTTAATTAGTTCTTTTTAGCTGTTTTGTACGAGATTTATGTATTTACAAAAACTATCCATAGTAATGCACATGTCAATTGCTATATGAAGTTTATTTGTTTGCATGTGCAATATTGACGTCCACATTAATGCATGTGTTGGTAGGTATATATGCATATTATAAAACATAGTGTGCTGATACGTATTATCAACGATATGGATGGTAGGTAATGATTTGTGAATGTTTTGAATACTCACGCTTATAACCGTGGTGAAACCCCAGAAAACTCACGCTTATAACCGTTATACTTCAAATTACGATTAAATCCAGATTTGACACACTTATAAACGTGATAGATATGAAATTTCCCACGTTTATAACCGTGATTCATCATTCTCACGCTTATAACCGTGAGTAAACACCATAACTCTCACGCTTATAACCGTGAGCAATACCCAAAATTATCACGGTTATAAGCGTTATTTTTTCTGTGATAATATTTGCCCACGCCACTTGGGACAACGCTTATAACCGTGGGAAATTTAATTTATCACGGTTATAAGTGTGATAAAATGGCCTTTTTGGTGTTGTGTCAGGTAGGAGGCTAGCAGTTTCTTGTGTGAGCTTTTGCATTGCCAATTAAGAATTATTGGATCTCCATTTGGTTATGTTATGAGACCTCACATGCCATTACCCATTACGGGAACTTACGAAAGTTATTTACATTTGATGCAATAGGGAAATTATTTCCTTTGTTTGTTAGTGCATTCAGTAATTTTTATAGGCATATTATGATCACCGCGTTTAGCAGAAGATTCACTTCAGGTACTTGTTAATCATATTTCTTCTGCTTTAAATTCAGCTGAATGGATTATTTCATTGTATCTTATATACAAAAGATAAGTTGCAAATCTATGTTTTTTCGCCAAAATATTGGATCTTTAGATGTGGGTGTTATTTTAATCATGTATTACACACCATCTTTAAAAATGAAGTCATAAAGGTTATGCTAATGCGAGGCATGAGTATGATTAACTCTAAAATCACCTAGCCATTTTAGATTGGTTTAAGAATCATATTAATATTATAATCCAATAAATGGTGGATTGCTTCAGTATTTTCACTGAAAAAAAAAATTAAGTATCACTACAGATGAAACATGTTGTATGGATCATATATGGATTTACAAACCAACGGTTCAATGTAGTTCCCTTGTTTAATGAATAAGCCTGGAATATTTTTTTATATGATAATCTGTGTATATTGAATTACCGCAGCTGTGTAAAATATGATAGTTTCCTTTCTGTGCGTATAAGAAAAGGAGAATAATATATCTTATGTTCATTTTTCTGTCAGGAAGATCCATTGGAACACTAAGAGCAAAAAAGATTTGGGGTCTCCTTGCGGTGGTGATGTTGGTCGGAGGCAGATTCATCAGGTGATGGGTAGAAGCACAACATTGATTGGGTAGGTAACATTTGTAAATATTTGAATACGTAAAACAATAAATATATAACGAAGGAAGTTGCATGAGATAGTATTCTTATTTTTGGGCTTTACGCTAATTTATTTTGACACTTGTAGTAAGCAGATCTCATTAACTTTTGGTTCGATTAATGTTCCAAAAGTATGAAAATATTTTTGAAACATAAAAAAAATGCAATAAGAATAAAAAATGACCAAAAAAGCAAGAGCTAAGGTAAAGTAATAGAATAAAAAATAAAACACCACATGGGAAAATAAGCACAAAAGGGGATGAAAAATAAAAAAAGAAATGCAACCGTTAAGTTGAAGACAATTTGAACAATAAAGCATATTAGCAAATGAAATGCAGCCGGCCCTTTGGATACGCAGTAGCGAGATAAGTTGCATGTAGGGACTGGCTTTAAGCTTGTATGCATGGAAAAGCATGGTGCTTGTGGTCAGATGTTCATTTTATAATATTTCCTTTAGTAAGCGATGATTGAATATTAGATGTCATATTGATAGTAATTTTTCATCTAGATGTTCATTTTATAACATTTTCCTCCTTGGATCTCAATACAAAATTTACGCAGAACCAAACCTGGAATGGTACCCTTAATTTTACATTAGTAATGATTATTTTGACCGAATAGGTGCTAACACTACAAGAAAGGTGTTACATCATTTTGCCTTGGTTTTCTATAATGTTGTTTATTTGTTTATCACTTTATTCATGTGATGTACTTTTTGGAACATTGACCTTAAAGTGCTTCATTCGACCTGTAACAACATAGATTAAATTTTTGCTCAGGTTCTCCTTAGCAACATACTAAGCATGCTTTGTTTTTCACATAAATGGTCAACCTACATCAATTTCAAAAGAGTAGACTCATCATAAGATATGACCAGTGTTGACTTAATCTTACTATGTACAGTTGCTTTTTAATATTGTTATTCACTTGCTATTTTTTAGGGGATATTTGGTGTGTCATGACTCTTTGTTAGGTCTACCACATCTCTATTTTGTTGTGAACGAATGGTGATTTAAATCAACATTTGATCACAAGCATTGTTTTAGTGCGACTACGCATATTTTATGGATCTAAACTTGAAATAACAAATCATAAACTTGGCAACCTTTATATTTTTACAGATCCTGCAAGTTAAGTATAATTTGCTTTCTGCATCATCAACTATGTTTTTCTACTGATGTAACTAGATTGTAAATGTAGGTTGAAAATTATCAAAAAATTGCAGCTCGGAAAAGTGAACTTGAAAGAACCGATCAGTAGAAAGAAAAAACTGGAGTCTTTAGTGGTTCATATGCGAAGAATCCTGCTACTGGGGAATTCATTCCAATTTGGGTGGCATATTATGACTTGGGGAGGTTCATTTCTATAACTTCTAGCTGTTCATTACAACTTTCCGGAGAAAATTATGCTATATAAATATCATAATAAAAACATGTTATGTCACAGAATTTTTTTTAATTATAAATGACACTTCTTCCTTATGCTCTGCAACCTGTTCTTTCAGTAGTGCAATGCAAGTAGCTAAAATATTTTCTAATTATATTTTTTTGTTAAATAGTCATGGACCTGGAGCAATTATGGCTGTACCTGCACATGATTCTCGTGATCATGAATTTGCTGAAAAATACAACATTCGAATTGTTCAAGTTGTGACTCCAAATGGTGAAACTCCCAATCATGGTAAACCATATACAGGCGATAATGGTATTTTATTGAACTCTTTTCTCACTGGATTAACTATTAATGGCTGGTCATGCAAAGACGCTTCTTCTAAAGTCATTGAGTGGCTAGACAATACAGGCAATGGGAAGAAAATGGTGATTTCTTGAGCGCCTTTATTGATTATTAGCTCATTCTCACTTCCATAACCTAAAACTGTGTTTTTCTACTGATAGTCTAGGTGTAAAGTGCTCTTACAAATCACTTAGGAATCAAATTTGTAACCGTTGCTACCACCAAACTTTTGTTTGACATAAACTCTAATTATTAGTTTAACTCAAAAACATTGTATAACCTCCATCATATATAGATTATATAAAACTTCATTATATATCATATATACTGTATATAGATTGAGAGATGTTTCTACATCATATATCGTTCATAGAGATATTTAAAATGTTTCCTTGAACAACCAAAATGGTACAAAAATATTTAAACAAAAAGAATGTGCTTATTGGGAATCAAACTTATGACAACTTCTATACAATTTTTTTTAGTGATATCAACTCCCATTGTGACATAGAAATCAAAAGCATTACATCAACTCCCATGTATGAATTAATTATGCTATGTATGAATTATACCATGTGAAGTACGAATGAATAATAATCATAATATCTTAGCATGTTAGCTTATTATAGAAATGAATTATATATGAATTAATATATAATAATTATAATATATATATATATATAATAAATGAGCATATGAATAAATATAAACTACATATTTATATGTAAATCATATAAACTATATTAAATTGTACACCCAGACACACATACTATAAATAGCAATAGTAAATAGCAATAGTAATAGTAGTACGAGTAATAATAATATCTTGATAAACTTAACCAAAGCTTGAAAAGTTATTATAGAATTTTACATACTAATTAATATAACAAATAATATAATAAATGTATACAATAAGTATATGAATTAATACGAATTATATATATATATATAATAAATAAATATTATATAAACGATACATATATACATATATACGCAAATCATATAAATTATATTCGTAAATTGCATACACACTCAACATACAAGTAATAGTGGCGATGGTAATAATAATAATGGATAAACTCATTAAACCAGAGAATATAAACGTATCATAGAATTATATATGCAAACAATACAAAATTATACATGAATTATTATAAATAAATTATAAATATATTAAATAATATCATATAAACAGTACCATCACTTTTCACTTGTTCTAGACTGCATTTCATGTTATTGTTGCTTGCATTAGCTATGTTTCGGATTGTGTTTATTGTATTAATTATTTATTTTTGCTAATTTTTAAACTTTTACTTTACAGGTAAATAGGTATCTTTGATACAAAAAAGTACCGCAGCATGTTATAGATTCAAATTTATTTTTGATGCCAGAACTACATTTTGGTTTGTATGCTTTTTGTACGACTACTTTTGGTCACTAGCTACTATTTGTTTTACATTGTTTATGAATATTATGGACGTATTATATATGTTTTGATGTAAGAATATCGTGTGTTTTGATTATGAAATGTGTGGTTAATATATTATGTTGATTATGAAATGTACGTGTTGATTTTAACTGCGTTGGTATAAAAATTATGATTGATATGCATAGAAATAGAACCGCTGAAAGGGAAAACCCAAAAACAGTAAACCATAGCGTTTGTAAAATGCTGTGTACACTTCAACAGCGTTTTAAAAATGCAGTGGTACATTTCAACGGCGTTTTTAAACTGTCATAAAAGGGTTCTTAACAATGGTAAACGTAGTAAAAAGATCACTCATAGCAATAAATTAAACGCTATGAATAAATTTGACAACAAGAGATAAACGTCGTTAAATATAGTCGACATCAGAATTTAAACGCTATGAAAAGGTTTTAGAACTTTAGCATAAACGCTGTAAAATGCATTAACAACAACCAAAAAACGCTATTAAAAATGGCATTTTACAGCGTTTACTCTATTGTTATGGTATGTTCCTGACTTATAACTGCATGTCGTTACATAGCGTAGTTAAAAACACTATTAAAGGCTTCTATAGCGTTTTATAAACGCTGTTAAATGTCCAGTTTGTTGTAGTGTTTGATGTTTGAATGCCATCAATATTTAATGAAAAACGTACTTATAAAGTTATATATGCACATATCGATATGCGATATTGGTAAAATTGGTTTTGGAAAATTTGACGGTCCATATAGCCTCTATATTGGTCGGTTGATTGAGGTTTAATGAGGAATTAAAGATGGAAGGTTTTAAGGAAGGAATCAAAAAGCTTTCATTGTTTCTTTAGAACAAAATTCTTTTCATTCATTCAACATTCTTTTTACACATTTCATTTTTCGCCACTCTCTTCCTCTCTTCTTTGGTCGAAAGTCCACAACCTCAAAGCCATAAAAATTCCTAAAACAAAATCAAAACAAATAAAATAAATGTAAAAGTGATGCTTCAGATCATTACAATTTCTGGAGGTGATTCAATCAGATCTAGGAGATTTTCTTCATTTAAGGTGTGATTTTTGGCTTCATCAAAAGTTAATTTTCAATCACTTTTAATATATGTTATGTCATGTTAGAATGATTTAGATCCCCTAATTTTACATCTCATTATGATTATATGTTACATTTTATTAATTTAGTTTAGATCTCATATCTTATTCAATGAATTTATATATGCTTATGTTGTTTAATCTTTTATTTGATATTGTTTTAGAAATTAAATGTTAATGAAAAAGAAAATTCAGATCTAGATCCAATTTTAATCAAAATTGTTATCTACATATGTTTATTTATATTATTTTGATTTGAAATTTATATAATGATTTTTGTGCAAAATTATAAATCTAAGGTGGAATTTCTTTCTAATTCAAAACTAGATTTCAAATTGTTAATTTTTAAACATTAAAACATATAAAATTATGAGTTTTACATGTGCGTTATTTTAAATTTAAATATAGTTTGTTATCATTTATATATGTATATATATAGTTGTTATTTTATATGTAATTAAAAAAACATGGACAACGAAGGCATATAAATATAGGGATACATTTGTTCGTTGCGGTGTAAATCCCAGAATCTATAAAGACATTCAATGTACTCGCTCGCAACCTTAAGCCGACACTTTATCCAGTCCACCAATCCAGGGTATACAGATCCATTCCATCGATCCGAGTTAGCTATTCCAAGTACCCAATGAGCATCCTTGCAATACCACTGCTTTCGAGTACAACAGAAAACACTTCGAGTATCAATGACCCCTTAACATGTGTATTTGAGCCCTTTCCTTGCTCCATCTTGTTTTCATTTATCCTCAAGGAATCATTCCACATTTCTTTCAAGTGTAAATACCTTGCTTGTTTGGCAAAGGAGCTCCGATACGCGATGGAATTGCGTGTTGGGTGTTACTCATTAACGCAGAGTCTACGATAACGAAACTGTTATCGAAAGTGATATGGAGACTCTCTTTGCAGGACTGTAGGAATGTGATGGGGAGTTCAAGTGTTGACTGGACACATATCCTAGAGTTCGTTAACTTTCGAGTGTAATGAGCATTGCTATGCACTTGTATGGATAACACTTAGAGTTGTGACAACCAAACCCTAAGAAACCGATGCATGCTCGAAGTCAATCCAGAATTCATTCGAATTAAGTAAATCTTATTCTTATATTCCACTATCGCCCAATGAATTGACTAAGGCAAGCCACGACCATGGGTTTTTCAAAGCGACGGTGATGGAGGGCAAGTTAAAGCATGCCATGGTTCAGCTATATGCGAAGGATCCTCACTAAAGCATAATGATGGTCAAAGAGAGGCTAAGGCGACCCGACCATAGCAACGTCCACCTACTCAAAGTCAAGGTCGAGATTTAGAATGAGAGAACCGATGATTGGAAAAGAGGATCAAAGTGGGGTGCTGATCTTATCGGCCGGCAGCGTTGGAGTAGGCTAGATTTGATAGTGGCGAACTTTGATGAAGTAGCAAAGTGGAAGTCTTCAACTCTTATAACCCGCTGAAAGGACGTAACACTACAACTATTTGAAATTACGTGTCGATACTCTCAAAAGAGGTGCAATGTTTCAGGAAAACGGTCCATAAGATGGAAACATCTCTATAAATGTAGATTTGAATTTTGTCGCTTGTATCTATCAACACACATTGTTTTCACAGAAGCGTACTTTGGATGGCAAGTGTTATTCGACATTTGGACCAAGCGATGTTTGGATTTGGAATGCGAAATGAATCAAGAAGCTTAAAAGAAATCAAGGACATGAAGATTGAGAGATTCAAGAAGTTAGAATCAAAAAATGATCAAGTCCTATCGGTCTGTACCGACCCATATGGATCGGTACTAAACCATAGTTGAGGTTCTAGAGCTAGAGCCAAGACCTAAAGGTGGAAACCAAAGTGGCATTGAAGTGACATGGGCCGATACCGACACATAGGGTTAGTACCAAACCATAACGGTTCTTAAAATTTGAATTTGAAAGGTACTTGAAGAGTTGTACTATGCCAAGGAAGTCAATTATGGAGTCTAAGCAATCAATCACTACCGATCCACATCGGTTTGTACCGAACCATAATAATTAATAGAATTGGAATGATTTGACCCATTATTCATGTTGGAACTTCAGATTCAGAGATATTAACTTGTTTAAACTGGATTTCATGACTTTAATGGTGGATTTCGTCTATAAATAATGAGCTATCATCAACAAGAAAAGGACATTTGGATCCTTTTATCGAATTGCTGCCTTTTTCACGATCAACTAGTTTTGAGAACTATACTTGTTGTAAAAGTGATTGTAAATGCAAGCATCATCTGAAATAAAATTAACAGTGCACGTAGCTTGATATTCCCATCGAACCACTTTAAAAACTCTTGTGTTCTTCTCTGTTTTCTTTGATTATTTTTACCTATTAACCTTTATTTTACTTAATTAGGGTGTTTGCTAGGAGTGCCAATTAAACCCGATCCGATGGACCTAGACTCGACCCAGCGGGTTCCGGTTCTTGGCGAGTCGGATTTTGTTAGTTCCAAACCATACATTTTAAAACCTTGATCTGACCTGAACCAAGCTTCGGGTTGGCTCGATTCGGGTCCAGTTGGGTAATAGCACTAAAAATCTATGTATTTCTTTGTTTTTTCTCGGGTCTATGATATTTTTCATCACCCAGACACGACCCAAGATCCATTGGGTTCGTGTTTAAGTCTTCTCGGATCGGTTCGGTTGGGGTATACGATTCTCGGTTCTAATTGCAACCTTTTGAAATTGTTCTAAAATAAGGCAGGACAAAATATATGTTGGTATGGATTAATAAAATGAGCTTAATTATCTGAGTGTGATAAGATCTCAATTATAATGGGTTATACCTTGAATGGTGGATCCATATAAGATATTTACATAGCCATTAGCTCTACTATAAATAAACCTAGATGCCTTCATCTTAAATGTAGAGATTTACTCTCTTCGTAAAAAATGAATTATATATTATAGTTAGAGATAGAATCAATCTTAGGTGAAGCTGATGGTTCAAGGTGTGTTTGACTAGTAGGATCATCGGGTAATTTTTTGAATCATTTTCACCAAAATCCATTTATAAATTTATTTTTAAAATTAATTAATTTTATTTTAATGTCTAAAAAATATATTCTTTTCTCTTACACTATTCATTGTCGTGCATGATATGCATGGATTTGATACGACGCCTAAGTAGTTGATGTCAGTATCAGGTACATATTGATCAAGTATCGATATGAGATATTTTAAAATATCCTAATAATATTGAACATGTGTAGAACATGTTATAAATGATATTCTATTATGTTATAATGTATTATTAATGTTAAGTATTCAAATATTTGGATACAAAATTCTAAATTACTATTAACGACTAATTGCATATAGTTTATAGATTATAATCTGTATACTGAGATGTTCTATTTAATACAAATCATAACATAGGCTCATAAAAATCAAGAAATTCGTATAATGTACATCTTTATTTTTTTATACTATATTCATTGTTTCTTTAGTTATCTAATCATTTATATTACATTCTCGTATTGTCCATATTTATAGTTTAACCGTTTGTGTTTTCACTTAATTTATTGAATAAGCAATGTTGATTTAATACCAATTACTACTTTAGCTCTTTCCTTATCGATAAGTCAAATATATAACTTTACTGCTTTTTAACCTTTTGTTCTAGGTGCATGATAATAAATAATAAAATGAATTTTCATAAGTTAACTTACCAATTAGAAATGGTGACCAAATAATAAATAAAAAGAAAAGTAGCTCTTTCATGATCCTGTCTTTAGCGGTAAATTCTTCAAGGAAAATAAAACATATAAAATAATGGAATAAATTTAGTTTTCTTTATTGAAAGACTAATGAAAAAGCCTAAAACTGTATGGTTAAAACTAAAAATTAAGTGCATTGGGATTTCTGATATAGTCTATGAATTGTCATTCACCATTTATAAAATAAATAAATATTGAGAATGTAAAGATATTTATTTGTAAATATATTTCTCCAATGCATGCAATAATGAATAACATTCTTAAAAAATATCGAGTATTTTACACTAAATATCGAAGCAATATATCAACAAATATCAGACGATATATCGTTAATGATATTTTAAGTAATATTTTGAGAAAATATCAGCTTAATTATCCGATATTAACTACATAATCATGCAAGTCCGACATATTCTTTGACGAATTCATCACCACGCCGTAGTTGACGATCTCGCCTATAGTTTATCATCGCATGGCAATTATAGGTGAACTTTGCAAGTTTTTCATCGTCTCAAGTAGTGTGGCGGGGACAATGGGTTTCAAATTAGGGTTTGTATATGTGGTGTTGAGTTCATGTATGTCATGATTTGGTTGACGAGAGAAAGAAAATAAAGGCGACAACGACTTCTCTAGTGGGTTGTGGTGGCACTGCCAATTCATTGAAATTTTTCCATGGCGGCTAAGGTTTTCAACGGAGAAAGGTAAAATTGTTATACCCCCTCATTGATTATTTAACTACCCATTTATTATAGAATAGTTAATTTTTACTATATATGTACATTTACATTTAGATATAGTATGATCCATGTGTTCTTTACGTAAAACTCGGACTGGTTTGAAGCATTTCAGGTTCAGGGACGATGAGACCATTTTGTGTTTTCTGAGCATAGAGGAGGCTAGTATTTAGTATAGTTATATATCATCTTGTATTATATAGCCTCATGTATAAATATCCTTGTGATGTATATTAGACAAACCTTGTATACTTTATATTATATATTATAGATGTGATACTGACTCAGTGTTCTGTATCATCTATCATATATTATGTATTGTTCTGTCTTGAAGGCACACGCGTCTATTGCTTTGCGCCGCCATTGTATAAATATAGGTTTATTATTTATTTGGTTTTTTAAAACGTACCAGTGTTAGGCCAAGGGAATATTCACATGTGTACTCCATATAGTCTCATTCTCTATATTATCTGACAGTATTAGCTAACAATACCCTTGGATAACATGGATATATAGGTGGCATGTTTCAGTGAGGGTCAAATTATGGATGAACAAATGTTGGTTATCTCTTTAGTTTTGTTTAGGATATTATTTTTGAACAAAAGATATATTTTCATAGTCAAGAAATATGATTGTGCTACACGAATGCCATGAACATGTAACAACAAGCGAAGATCTCAACATACATAATGCAAGATGACAAATTATTCCTAATGCTTATAGTTTTAGAGATGCTTATGTTTGCTGCTGAGGTTTACCATCCATCTATATCAAATATTAGAACAAACATTTATGAGAACCACCTTAACAACTTAGCTTATAGGTAAATTGTAACACCTCGTGATTTTACGACAATTAATAAAAAAGAAATTACTTAATAACATCAAAAAAATAGAATTTTTATAAATGTCGGAATTTGGCTACAAAACCTTGCACCGTTGGGTTCGTGGCAATTTTCTGATCAATTTTCATATATAATGTTTTACGATCGGAGTTCAAACAAATATTAATTGACATCTGAAGTTTTAGAATTGGAAGTAATTATATATGTAATTATTAAGGTAATAATAATAATTAACCAAAGTTAATTACCATCATTTATACTTAACGGATTATTAACGTTGCTTAAACATTAAGAATGTGATAATGAGAACGAAATTATATCGTCCATTTAAACAAAGAATAAAATAAAAAAAATTAAACAACGTTGATTAATTAACGTCTAAAACAAACAACAGGTCGATCCATGATGCACCCAGGTCGAGCCAAGGCTATAAGCAGTCGACCGTCACCTGTGTAATTTCGATAGTCAAGCATGGCCTAACTGCCGGGATTCAATATACTTCAATTGAACAGCAGACATTGATCTAAACCCCTATAAATGCAGATATAAATCCTTACTTCTAAATTCATATTTTCGAAGCGGCGGCGGGAGTTCTGCCATTTTCTCTTCTCCTCCAAATCCTAAATTCTTAGAAATAGTTATAGTTTATACTTATATACAATTGAAGAATCATAGAAGATGATTGAGGAAGAAAATAAGGTCAATCAAATCGCCAAAGCTAAGGTAAATTGTAAATCTGGATCTAAAATATAAATCAAATTCCAAATCTCTTTTCTATTCTAGTTCTCTGATAAATATGTGCACGTTTACGTTGTATAATGCCAAATAGGTAGAAAATGGAGTCAAACTGGAATAACAGATCTTAAGATTTGAAAAGCTAAAAAGATGAGTGAGAAATTATATATTTTTATATAATTTTAGATTTATATTGTTATAAATCCATTCTTGTATGTTTGAAATGTAAATTGGAATTGTGGGCTAAAATTGTTTACGCGAAATAAAATTATTAACCCTGCCTACATATTCTATTGTTGATAACTTGTATTGTACATTGCACGTATGTAAACCTGGAGATTACTGGGTATTAGATGTCCCTAAAATTTATAGAATATGTAATAGTTCCAAAATTTTGAATTTAATATGATTTATGCAAATAAAATAGTAAATTGAGTTACCATAGTAAATTGTAGGGATTTAAGTAGTACTAGAATTAATTGAATTATGTAGCGTGTTGCAATGTGGATTTATATACATTATCAAGTTTCAGATTTATAAATAAAAGTGTAGCGGTTGAAATGATAAGGAATACACCTAAAAAGAAAGAGATGTATAAAATATGAGTTTTACCATATTTTGTACTGCCTATTTCAATAACTATGAAAAATATAATTCCTTGTAGTTCCAAACGTAACACAAATTCCCCTTTGGATAAGATATAAAAATTTACAGTGTTAACCATTCCATTTTGGAGAAATGTAATTTCAATGCATTAAAATAAAGTAATCCCTAAGGATAAATTAAAGAATTACATTGTAACAAAAATGGTCTAAGAAAAGAATATGCGCAATATAAGTAAAACGGAAGTGAAATTAAAGAAATGAAAAGATAGATAATTCATAAATTAAAATAACAAGGGTTTCGATAGTGCTCTAAAACAAGGTATGGAATTAAATGTTAAAAAGGAATAGAAATAGAAAGTAAAATAGTGGGGAATAAGAAAAGGTATCTAAATCATTTAAAAAGAAAGCGGTAAATGACCTTCAACTAAATAACATGTAGACTCATAAAGAAGTAGGAAAATATTATTAACAGCGAACGGTCGAGGCACAATAATTAAACAAGAATGAATGAAGATACACACGACACCCACCCCCCTACACACACTTACACACACGTAGCCTCAAGTATGCGTTTATGAAGGGTGTGAATTATATAAGTATGTAAATAACTTAAATGGATAAGAATGATATGGTTATTAGTATGGGTTGGAATGTGAGGTCAATATTGTTACAAAATAGAAGTCTGCTCACCGCAAGAGGCCACCAGCAGTTGTGCATACGTTATACCGATGTGGGACATATCCAACTTAGGACCTGTGGTGTTATATACGCTTGCGTATAGGTGAAGAAATACCCTCGGTAGAATCTATTTCAACAAGTTAGGGAGGGTATTGTCTTGATTGCGTTGGGCAATCTAAATAAGATGATGAGCAGCTCAAAGCTATATCAGTATGTGTTGGTACCAAATCAGAAGTAGGAGCTGTACATAGGTTGAGTGCGTCATCGGTCTTGCACGGTCAATAGGAAATACAAGGTCACACCAAACGTGTTACACCTCCTACTATGGTAGGTAACGTTTGGTCATGCACTGTCATCATTGATCATTATTTGCTAGTTTGTTCGTTAGGGAAAAGCTACTTAACCCATAAAAGAGTTCTTTCAAAAACAGATGGGGTAGTCCGAGGAGCTGAGCCCTCTATAGTCCGTGGAGCTGAGTCCATAATAGAAAGCAGACAAGTAGTAAATCCCCAAAGTAAAGCAAGATAGATATGACTAAATTATAGTGACGTCTTTATTAGCCACTATGGAAGTTAATTGGTATACCCGACGATGAGGACGTAATACTACATTGGTAATGGATCCTGATGGGGTGTCAGGTTATAGATACTAACTGGGATAGTATGTTGGTCCAAAGGGGGACTGTGGTACTGATACACACACGTATGTAGTTATGGTTTATTTCGAATAGACGGAGTGTATCGTACACGTACTTGGAGTCGAGACAACTAAGTAAAATGAAGGGACATAACATGTAATGGAATACAATCATCATAAACTAGTGTTATGTTTAAAATGTATAATTCACAGTCACCAAAATGTTGTTCTGATGCCCCTTCTCATTACAACCTACATGATATCTTTAGAGAGACAGGTACTGGTGCAAGGCGAGAATAGTGGAAGGATAGGTTTTCTAATGCATGCTCGGCACTGTCAGGGACACTGCATATTGGAAGTGTCAATCTTGGTCAATGACTATATATTTTATTATACTTTACTATTTTGTTGTGAGTGATATCAATAATGCTCTGATATGCATTTATTTGCAGGATACCAAATCAACGATCCGTATTTTAATGAACTTGGGTTTTTAATTTAGGGAAAACTTGGGCCCACTGGAGTGCGGGTTGTTACATTTGGTATCAGAGCGAGGTTAGTCGATCTTGAAAAATTAGGAAACGTTAAGTTAACGTATTTGTATTTTGCCTATAAATATAAAAAAATTATACGCCAAATCCTATAAACTCCGACTATAGAGTTGTCGCAGCCATACACATAAATATGGATAAGATGATTATGAGTCAGAATAAGGGAAGAAGTTGAAGAGTGACACTTACCCCGACTACTCCACGAAAAGTAGCTTGCATGGAAAGGCATTGATTTAAGAAGAGCATGCGTGCAGTTAAGACACTAAATTATTTTTGAAATTGGTGAAAAGATTCTAAATTGTACTTTAAAGATTAAAGTTTTGGGATTACATACTTCAAAAATTTTAGTTTTAATCTTTGAAAAAAATTTACGAAGACCAAACCAAAACTTTAAATATGGAGTAGATAAAAATGACTGCTTAGATAAGGCGGGGGTAAAAGATAAGGCTATGAAGAAGATAGCGATGATTGCTCGTAGAGTAGCAATAATGAATCCTCGTAGAGTGTAAAGAATACTGGTGAGAATGAAGGAATGTTTTGTTAGACATGTGTGCAAGCCATAAGATGAACCGACAAACGAATGATAAGTTGTATTAAAATACACTTCTACGATTACTAGAGTATGCTCGTATGAAGGATCAAGAATGAAGAAGGTAAATATCAACATTTGAATTAAAAGAAGATGGTAACAGTGGGTAATGAGATGTCAAACACATATAGAGGACGTTGGTAAACTCAAATTTAAGAAAGACAAGATAGAGGGCGAAAAATTTATTCCGCCAAGCTAATTTGTCAATGAGTTATTCTAAATGTGCATAGTTTGTATTTCTTATACACTACAGTGTGGGAATGCACAATTTGTTCCATAATTAGGTGTGGTAATGGAAGTAATGAATAGATCTTATTCACCAGAAGCCATAAAGAAAAGTTAAGATATGTGGGTTGGAAAATGTTTGAACGTCAGAAAGGTCCATTTAATTACTGGTAAGAAGTGATAGGGCCACAACATCGTTAGTCAGTTGATGTTGAAGGGCAGCTTCCAATAATAGTTTCTTTGAGTTTTGGGTTGTAAGCATTTATTAATTTTGTAACACACGTACGATACCATGAGAAACGTTCCTTTTAAAAATTGAATTTCCGAATGGACTGCGATATTAGTTGGAAAATCGTGTAAGCAAGGAAATCTCATGTTGACACTTAACTAATGCAAAATAAATAAATAAAAGACTGTGTTTATAGAATAAATTAGAGAATTTGTTATATTAGCTACTAAAATAAAAGTTAAGTCCTAAAAGTCTTAAATTTTTGGGAAAGTAAATTTTGGTGAGCAAATGACATGGAAAATTTGTTGTGAAGCCACGGATCAATGTCCCTGTACTTTAAAAACCGAATTTATAAATGAACTTATGTGCTAGTTATTGTTATAAACAAAAAAAAAGTTTTTGAAAAGTTGAAATTTACCACGTAGTTAGATAGAGTCCACTATGGACGTTAAACTATCGACTAAACCCCGATTTCACGTGGTAAGGCATAATTTTCTATCAATATTTCTATCAATATTTCAAAAGGATATATAAAAAGATTTTCGAGCTGTAAAAGAAGGAATTTTCTAATTTTCGATATACCACATACTTAGCTTGGGGGGAATAGTTGATGGATTAGCTAGTATGGATTGTACTGAACATCAGAAGTGACGGTAAAATAGAATACAATTAGAGGCAATGGAAAAAGCTGTTTTAGCTATGGAGTCACTTTCTCCATACCTTGTCGATAGGTGAACTAAATTAGTTTTAAAATAATTAAATTAAAAAAATTTAAAGATTTAAATAAAATTTACTTATGCGGACCGTACTTGGAAAAGTTGAAAGAGAATTAGGGACAAAAGAGAAAATTCCAAGGTACAATGGAAAAATGGTACATAAGAGAAGGATGAAAATATGGAATTTTCCATTAAACCCCTTTTCGGCATAAGAATATTTGTTTAGAAAACTGTATTTTTCTAAATTTGGTTCTTAACTACGGTGAGAATTGGATGAAAAATTGGTTGAACTATACTTCTATTCGTAGAAATGTAAGAAAATATAGATGCAAAAGCAAGTTTTTGGATTTTCAAAATTTACATACATATAGAACTGCCATTATATTTAGGTTGTTTGCATCATATTTTCAAAATTGTTTTAAAATATGCATTCACATAGGAAGCGCTGATTTAGAATTGCTCAGTATGCATATCATATATGTTGTGATACACCGTACACTTGTACATGATTGGTTGCAAAATTGATTGCACTCTAATTGGTTCAAATGGTTATGCATTATATTACATGATTCTGCCCTTAAGAAATTTTGAGGATGAAATTTTTTAAGAGGGTGAGAATATAACACCCCATATTTTACAACAATTAATTAATAAATGATAACGCCGAAAATTAGAATATTATAAATGTCAAAATTTGGTTATGAAACTTACACCATTGGGTTCGTGGCGATTTTCTGATTGATTTTTATATATAATGTTTTACGTTTAGAGATCAAACGAAAATGTTATTAACATTTGATGTTTTTCGAATCAAAAATAGTTATATATGTAATTATTAAGGCAATAATAATGATTAACCAACATTAATTATCGCCAGTTATACTTAACGGATAATTAACGTTGCTTAAACATTAAAAAAGTGATAATGAGAAGAAAATTATATCAATCGTTTAAACAAAGAATAAAATAAACAAAATCAAACGACGCTGATTAATTAACGTCTAAAACAAACCATATGTCGACCAATGATGCACCCAGGTCGACCGGTAGCGGTCGATCCAAGGCTATAAGCGGTCAATTGTTGCCTGTGTAACTTCGACAGTCAAGTGTGGCCTAACGACCCAGATTCAGTATACTTCAATCGAACGGCAGACATTGATCTGAAACTCTATAAATACAAATCTAAATCCTCACTTCTATACTCATATTTTCGAAGCGACACAGGAGCTCTACCATATTCTCTTCTCTAATCCTAAATTCTTAAAACTAGTTATAATTTATATGTATATACAATTATAAAATCGTAGAAGATGTCTGAGGAAGAAAATAGGGTTAATCAAATTGCCAAAGCCAAGGTAAATTGTAAATCCGGATCAAAAATATAAATCAAATCCCAAATCTCTTTTCTAATCTTGATCTCCGATCAATCTGTGTACATTTACGGTTTATAATGCCAAATAGGTATAAAATTGAGTCAAATTGGAATAACAGATCTAGAGATTTGAAAAGCTAAAAAGATGAGTGAGAAATTATAAATTTTTATATAATATTAGATTTATATCGTTGTTAATCTATTCATGTATACCTGAATTGGAGTGGTAGGCTAAAATTGTATATGTGAAATAAAATTATAAACCATGTCTACATATCTTGCTTTTGATAACCTGTATGGTACATTGCATGTATGTAAATCTGGAGATTATTGGGTATTAGTAGTCCCTGAAATTTATAGAGTAAGTGATAATTTCATATTTCTGAATTTAATGACTTGTGCAAATAAAATCATAAAATGAGTTATCATGGTAAATTATAGGGATTTAAGTAGTATTTTAATTTATTGAATTATGTAGCGTGTTGCAATGTGGATTTCTATACATTATCAAGTTTTAGGTTTATAAATAAAAGTCTAGTGGTTGAAATAACAAGAAATACACCTAAAAAGAAAGAGATGTATAAAATAAGGGTATTTATCGTATTTTACACTATCTATTTTAATAACTATGAAAAAGATAATTTCTTGTAATTTCAAACTTGACACAAATTCCCATTTTGGATAAGATATAGAAACTTACATTGTTAACCATTCCATTTGGGATAATGTAAATAAATTAAAGAATTATAACGCAACAAAAAAAGTCTAAGAAAATAATATGCATAATATAACTAAAATGGAAGTGAGATAAAAGAAATGAAAAGATATACAGGTCGTAAATTAAAATAAAAAAGGAACGGATAGTCTTATAAAACAAGGCAGAGAATTAGATGTAAAAAAGGAATAGAAATAGCAAGTAAAATAGTAGGGAAAATTGGGAAGTAAATAAGAAAAGATATCTAAATATTTTAAAAAGAAAGCGGTAATGACCTTAAACTAAATAAAATGTAAACTCATAAAGAAGTAGGGAATGTTGTTAACAATGAACAATATACACAATAATTAAACACGAATGAATGAAGATATATATATATATATATATATATATATATATATATATATAAACATATACATATATATACACGTAGCCTCAAGTATGCGTTTATGATGGGTATGAATTATACAAATATGTATATAACTTAAATGGATATGAATGACATAGTCATTAGTATGTGTTGGATGCGAGATCAGTAGTGTTACATAATAAAAGTCCGCCCACCGCAAGGAACTTCCTACAACTGTGTGTATTTATACTGATATTGGACATATCCAACTGTAGGACCCGTGGAGTTATATACGCCTGCGTATAGGTGAAGAAATATCCTCAGTAGAGTCTGTTTCAACAAGTTAGGAAGGGTATTGCCTTGATTGTGTTATGCAATTTTAATAGGATGGTGAGCGGCTCGATGTTATGTTAGTATGTGTTGGTACAAATCAGGAATAGGAGTTGTACATAGGTTGAATGTGTCATCTGTCCTGCATGGTCAATGGAAAGATAGGGTTACACCAAACATGCTATATCTCCTACTAGGGTATGTCATGAGCTGCCACAGTTGTTTGCTAGTTTGTTTGTTAGGGCAAGGCTAGTTTACCCATAAAATAGTTCTTTCAAAAATGGATGGGGTAGTCCAAGAAGCTAAGTCCTCTATAATCCGTGGAACTGAGTCCACAATAGGAAGCAGATAAGTAGTAAATGTGGGTGGTGGAATTATGGATCTTAAGGCTAATTAAACACTAGAGGAGAGGGTGAATAATGTTTTTTTATTTTTTGTAATTTTTTTAAATTGTTTTAAGATTATCATTAAACAATGCAGAATGAACAATCACACATGCAAACACAATAAGTATAAATGCAACAAAGTAAAAAGTAGAGAATTAGTGAGATCACATCAGGATTTTTATACTGGTTTAGACTTACCCTACATTCAGTCTCGTACAATTGCTTGTATATATTTCTTTTCAACATGCCAATATTTCAACGGGCAGAAGACAAACCAATACAATCTCGATTTCAAGGCTCTGAGACACACCCTCCTGGTTTTCCAGGCTCAGGGTACGCCCACTTGATTTAGACAGGCTACAAGCACACCCAATCGGATTTCCAGGCTACCAAACACACCCAATTGATTTAAACGGGCTGCAATCACATCTAAGATAATACAACTAGAGTTTGGTAGTTTTTCAAAAATCAGTTTCTTGACCTTTGGATACAGTGGATCCTATAGCCTCTTGAACATCACTTTGATCTTTTTTTGAGAGAGAGAGAGATGATTGAAATCAGATAGTAAATAGTATAGAACCAATACAATTGATTATGGTTGAAATTAGGAAGATTTGAATAAGTTTTTCACTAGAAATTTTGGCCGAGTAAAAGGAGAGAAGATAATAAGAAGTAGTTGTTAATTTTTTTTGAAAACCCCCTATATAGATAAGAAACATACATGTTCTTTCGTGAAGAGTTATGACGAATAGACACTTCATTTCAAAATTACGGCATGTATGTCGACATATCATCTGCCTATTTGTCGACATAGGCCATTGTAATTTGAAAACTTATTTATTTTAAAATGTTTTGAAGATCCTATACTATGTAAAATAATTTGATACTTTGTAAAATAGTTTAAACATAGTTTATAAACATTTTGAACTTTAAAAACCTTTTATAAAATATTTTAAATATATTTTATAAATATATTTGTTTCAAAGATAAAGGATTAGAAAATGGTAAATAGAGATAAAAGATTGCTACTAGGGACTTTAACAATATTCCATGACTCTATACACCATACTATAGTCTTGAGATTTTCATGTCTTGGTATTTATACTTATGAGTTTTCATGTGCATTCTTTGAGACTTTTATACTGTACGGGCTTCAATTCAATACTTGTATAATATCCTGCACTATATATTATATAACTTGTCAAAACATTAGTATCCATATTTTATATAAATGTTTATTGTTATCAAGGTTGTTATCATCAAAATCAATAACTGAGGTGCTAACAATCTCCCCCATTTTGATGATGACAGTTATTAATAATATGTTGTATAAAATGTGATATAACTCCCCCTGAGTTAGATAACTCCCCCTAAATATATGCATTTGTATATTTTATATTTCTCTCTCTCTTTGTCATCAACAAAAATGAGTGAAAAATAAAATCAAAATCCCTAATTATAATACTTAGTCACTATAGATTCAAAATCAATAATCTAAGTTAAAATGATATATAAATGATGATATATAAATGATGATATATAAATGATGATATATGGTAAGAAATTACACTATTATATGTATTAAGAATGATGATACGAAGAGTTATAAAGTAAATTTTATTTATTCAATTCGCATTATACATAATTCATATGTACAAACTAATCCAAACCGAATAAAACTAAAACACACAAATCCAAATACTAAAATGTAAAAAAAACCAAATATAGTCCTAACAAACCAAACTATTATGTACTATACTTAAGTCTATGGTTTTCTCTTAGTTATGGGGGACTTGTGGATAGAATAGAGAGGGTAATGAAGACATAAGTTCCTCGTTTGTTCCACGAGATTTCCATCTCGATTGAAGCATACTTCGCCCACACATTTAACCTCATCATCATCTTCTTCCTATTTCTTTTCCTCTTTTTCCTCATTTATAGGAGTGAATGTCAAGATTAAGATTATCCTCTTCGATCACTATTGGGTTCGTTGAATTATCTAATAGATATTTTTGGAGATTACGAAGAATCCGTCCTTGCTTCTCTTGTTTTTTAAGAGGTGTAGTTGGAAAACCTCTCTTTTTGAAAGCGTATTGAGTGTATGCTTTAGATCTTCTTCAATCTTGGTTACTTTGGCCATGGTAGTGGTTTGAGAGGGGCATAGAGTGGGAGTTTGGAATGAAAATGGTGCATTCTTTTCTCTTAGTCGTTTGAAACTCGAGGAAGCCATTAAATTATTTTTATTTAGAATTTATAGAAGTGAGAGACATAGAAATGAGTTTGATTTCAAAATTTGGTGGTTATATAGTTGCATTTCAAATTTTGAATTTAGGAGGAAAATATGTTTTCTGAAATTACCAGTATATGTCGACATATAGGAAAGATGTATGTCGACATATGTAGTGTAATTTTGATATTTCATTTTTCTTTCACAGTTAATATTTTTATTAAATTATTTTTATATTACAGAGAAAGAACATATTCCTAACTCTCTTATATGTTTAATAAAAGATGTTTGATTTAATGGTTTTGTTAAAATATCAGATATTTGATTTTTAGTATTTAAAAATTCGAGTTAAATTACTTCTTTGTTTACGTTATCTCTTAGAAAACGATGTCCTATATCTACATGTTTGGTTCTAGCATGATGAGTTGGATTTTTAGATAGATTTATTGCACATATTGGTGATTTAGTAAAAATTTAAACCAAAATCTTTTAAGGTTTGTTGCATATAGATCACATTTGAACAGGCTAATGCAGCTGAAATATATTCTGCTTCTATTGTGGACAGAGATATAGAGTTTTGCTTTTTTGCTAAACCAGGAAACAAGAGTGTCCTAAAAAGTAACGAGTTCCACTTGTACTTTTTCGGTCTAATTTGCATCCAGCATAATCAACATCACTATATGAAATTAATTCGAAAGAATCTTCTTTTGGGTAGAAAAGTCCATACTCTAGGGTATTTTTTACATATCTTAATAGTCTTTTACTGATTTTATATGAGTTTATTTAGGTCGAGATTGATATCTTGTACATAGACAAACACTATGCATTATATCTGGTCTACTAGCAGTTATATAGAGTAACGATCCTATCATACGTCTATATAATTTTTCATCCTTCTTTTGAGTTTTCTTCCTTATTTAATTTCTCATTAGTTGCCATAGGAGTGGCTTACCACTAGTATTTGACATATCAAATTTCTTAACTAATTCTTTAGCATATTTTTCTTGGCTTATAAAAATTCCATTATTTAATTGCCTTATTTGTAGTCCTAAAAAGAATGTTAGTTCTCCTATATGACTCATTTCAAATTCCTTGGTCATTATATCTAAAAATTCTTTATTTAATTGTTCATTTGTTGAACCAAAAAATAATATCGTCTATATATAATTGTACAAGTTGAATATTATTATTGTTTCTTTTAATAAATACAGTACTATCTACCTTTCCTATTTCAAAATTAAATTATAATAAATAGGATTTCAGCCTATCATACCATACTCTAGGAGCTTATTTTAGACCATATAAAGCTTTCTTTAATTTACAAACTTGATTAGGTAATTTTTTATCTTCAAAAGTGGGGTTTTTTTTACATGGACATCTTCTTTAATAAACCCATTTAAAAAGGCACTATTGACATCCATTTGAAATAATATAAAGTTATTATGATTTACAAAAGCTAGTAAAATTCTAATAACTTCTAATCGAGCTATAGGAGCAAAGGTTTCATCAAAATCTATACCTTCTTCCTGACTATAACCTTTGAGAGACTAATCGGGCATTATTTCTAACAACTTCTCCTTGTTCATTCATTTTATTTCTATATACCAATTTAGTCCTATTACAGACTTATCTTCAGGTCTTGGGACTAATTCCCAAACATCACTTCTGATAAACTGATTTAGTTCTTCTTGCATAACAAGAATCCAAGAATCATCTAATGATGTTTCTTTTGGATTTTTGGGTTCAATAGTTGAGATAAAAGTAATATTACTCATTTTATTTAATTGGTTTCTTGTTTTTACAATAGATTCTATATTTCCCGGAATATTTTCTATAAGGTGATCTTTCAAATATTTTATTCTTTTATTTGGATGTAAATTTTTAGAGTTATTATTATTTTCATCGTTAGTGATTTCATTATTAGTAATTTCATTAGTTTTATCAACATTTTATTTTTCATTAAAACTGACATTATTGATTTTAAATTTTCATCAAATGAAACATGTAATGTTTCTTCAATGGTGTTAGTTCCAGTGTTAAATACTCTATAAGTTTCATTTCTATTAGAATAACGAATAAAAATACCTTTATGTGATTTAACATCAAATCTATCTAAATTATCCTTTGTATTTAATATAAAACATCTACTACCAAAAACTCGAAAATAAGATACTTTAGTTTTTTTATTATAAAATAATTCATAATGAGTTTTCTTTGTCAAAGGGTCTTATGAAAATTCTATTTAAAATATAACATGCCGTAGCAACTGCTTCAGCCCAAAAACTTTTAGGTAATTCACTATTGTTTAACATTGTTCTAGCACACTCTTGTATGGTTATATTTTTACGTTCTACTACTTCATTTTGTTGAGATGTTCTTGAAAAGAAAATTATGAGTTATTCCTTTCTAATTACAAAAGTTTTCAAATTATCATTTTTGAATTCTCCTCCATGGTCGCACCTAATCGTGTTAATTTTAGTTGATATCTGATTCTGCATTTTTTAGTAAAATTTTTAAATATTTCAAAAGCTTCACTTTTAAGTTTCAAGAAAATTGTACATGTAAATCAAGAAAAATCATCTACAATTATAAATACATATGTATTGTGATTTATTGATTGTATTTGGGAATGTCCAAAAAGATCTAGGTGAAAAAGTTCAAGAGGATGAGAAGTAGAAATCATATCTTTGGATTTAAAAAAACTTTTATGAAGTTTTCCTAATTGACAGGCATGATACAAATTATTGACAGTAAAACTCATTTTTGGAAGGCCCCTAACAAGTTCATATCTAGCAACTTTAGAAAGGTATTTAAAATTAAAATGACTAAATCTTTTGTGTCCAATCAAAGGGTCATTAGATTTAGTTAAAAGACACAGATTGTCATTAGGCACTTTCATGCTTAAAATATAGAAAGTTACGTTTCTTAATTCCTCCAAAGACAATGTTTGACTCATTATCTTCGATACAACAGTTTTCTTTTTCAAATTTAATTTTAAAGCTCTTATCACATAATTGATTAATACTAAGCATGTTATGTTTCAAATTCCTAACTAGCAAAACATTAGAAATAGTATGAGTTTTAGAGTTACCGATATTGCCTATGCCAATCACATATCCTTTTGAGTTGTTTTTGAAGGTAACTGATCCACCATCTTTATAAACAATATCTCTCAAGATCTCTCAAGATCTCTCGATTTCCAGTCATGTGTCTTGAGCATCCACTGTCTAGTATCCATTTGTCTTTCTTGATTTGTAATGTTTGATTTTCAAGTGTCTATTCATCGTTAACCATATAACAAACTTATTCCTGCAATTCAAAACCATACCTTTCCAAGAAATAAAGTGATTTTTCAAAATAATTATTCCCTAATAACATATTGGTTTCACAAAAATGTTTTTTATAGAAGTATTAAACATATTACTAGCCATTTAAACTTTTCAAAAATCAAATTACAGTTTTTGAAAACCTAATGCTCAGATACCAAATGTAGGTTGCAGAATTATGGATCTTAAGGCTAATTAAACACTAGAGGAGGTGAATAGTGTTTTCTAATTTTTGTAAACTTTTTAAAATTGTTTTTAGATTATTACTAAACAATGCAGAATGAACAATCATAGATGCAAACACAAATAAGTATAAATTCAATAAAGTAAAAAGTAGAGAATTAGAGAGATCACACCAGGAGTTTTTACACTAGTTCGGAGTTACCCTACGTCTAGTCATGTACAATTGCTTGAACAGATTTCTATTCAAAATACCAATCTTTCAATGGATTAGATGGCAAAGCCAATACAATCTCGATTTCAAGGCTACGAGACACACCTTCCTGATTTTCTGGGCTCAGGGTACACCTACTTGATTTGGGCGGGCTACAAGCACACCCAATCAGAATCCGGGCTACCAAGCATACCCATTGATTTAATCAAGCTACAATCACACCTAAGCAAATACAACTAGAGCTTGATAGGTTTTCCAAAGTCAATTTCTTGATCTTTAGATACAATGGATCTCATAGCCTCTTGGACAACTTTTTGATCTTTGATTGAGAGAGAGAGAGATAATTGAAATCAGATAGTAAATAGTAGAGAATCAATACAATTAAGATTGAATTGATTCTGGTTGAAACTGAGAAGATTCGAATAAGTTTTTCACTAGAAATTTTGGCAGAGTAAGGAGAGAGAAGATAATAAGAAAGTAGTTTTTAAAAATTCATTTGAAAAACCCCTTTATATAGTGAATAAACAGACATGTCCTTTCTCGAAGAGTTACGATGAATATACACTTCATTTTTAATTCCAAAATTACGGTATGTACGTCGACATATCATCTGCCTATATGTCGACATATGCTAGTGTAGTTTGAAATCTTGTTTGTTTTAAAATGTTTTGAAAATCGTATACTTTGTAAGATAATTTGATACTTTGTAAAATAGTTTAAAAATAGCGTATAAACATTTTGAACTTTAAAAAACTTTTATAAAATATTTGTAAATATATTTTAAACATATATTTTGTTTTAAAGATAAAGGATTAGAAAATGGAAAATAAAGATCAAAGATTGCTACCAGGGACTTTAATAATATTCTATGACTCTATACACTATACCGTTGTCTTGAGATTTTCTTGTCTTGGTCTTAATTCTCATGAATCTTTATGTCCATTCTTTGAGCCTTTTATACTGTACAGTCTTTTATTCAATACCTATATAATATCCTATACTATATACTATATACTATATACTATATACTATATACTATATAACTTGACAAAACATTAGTATCCATATTTTATAGGAATGTTTTATTGTTATCAAGGTTATTATCATCAAGATCAATAACTGATGTATTAATAATAAATCCCTAAAGCAAAGCGAGATAGATATAACTAAATTATAGTGACGCCGTTATTAAGCACCGCAGGAGTTCATTGATATGCAAAATAACGACGAGGACGTAAAACTGCGTTGGCGATGGATCCTAACAAGGTGTTGGGTTATGGATACTAATGAGGATAATATTTTGGTCCAAAGGGGACCGTGGTACTTATATATATATATGCGTATGTAGTTATTGTCTACTTCGAGTAGATGTGGAGTATCGTATGCGTACGTAGAGTTGAGACGACTAAGTAAAATGAAAAGGCATAACACGTAATGAAAGACTATCGACATAAACTACTGTTCTATGTAAAATGTATAATTCACTAGTCACCAGAATGTTTTCTGACCCACTCCCCATTACGAACCCACAGATATCTTTAGAGAGACGGGTACTGGTGCATAGCGGGAACAGTGGAAGGATAGGTTTCCTAATGCATGTTCGGCACTGACTAGGCCATTAGATATTGGAAATGTCAATCTTGGTCGGTAACTATATGTTTTATTATACTTTACTATTTCCTATGAGTTATATCGATAGTGCTCTGATATGCATTTATTTGCTTATTTTTAGGATATCAAATCAACGATCCATATTTTGGTGGACTTGTGTTTTTGATTTAGCGAAAACTTGGAGTCACTAGGGCGTGGGTTGTTACATATATATTGGATGTTTAGCACTCTCTTAGCATCAAAAGATGTTGTACTTTTCATCTTTATAGTATCCCTTTTATTATCTTTAACTTATTAAACAACAGCTCACAGATACATAGCAAATGAAGCTAAACATAAACTGGCATTGACATTATACATAAATTATCTTTATAGTTTCCACGCGAGACCATAGAGGAGTGCAATTGGCATTGACATTATACATAAATTATCCTTATTGTTTCTTGATGAGCCAACTTAGGGGCGTGACTCAGCCAGTGCTCGCAACGTGGACAAGAAAATTAATGATATAGAAAAGGTATGAACATTATTCTCAAGTCCATCCATGAATCTTCATATTTAATATGAACTTCCCTTTGATGTTCTAGATGATCAGTAGATTCTAAATTGTCTCAGGATCTACCTAATGTTGTAGTTATATTTGTTTCCTTTCAAAAGAGAAAGCTTTCTACATTGGAAAATTTGCAAACTTAGGCTTGTTTTCATAAACAATAACATAAATAACCCACTTTTGTTTTTAATTACAAACGTAGACCTGTTTCTGCCAGCTAGACGTGGGCGAATTTTCAAAATGCGCCATTGGCGAATTTTCAAAATGCGCCTACAGGCGACTTTCGAAAATTCGCCCAAAGGCGCATTTTGAAAATGCGCCTTCGTAAAAACCCTGCACACATTTTAACCAGACAGCAGCCCCCACCCCACTTCATTCATATCTTCCTTTCTCCCAACTCTTCCAACCAAAACCCAAAAGACACAAACCCCTCAAAACCTTCCTCCACTTCCATTTCTTCATTTTATATTCAAATTCTTTTACAAATTACTCAATGGCAAGCACATCCGGTATAGAACAAGAAATAGGTATGAATCTATACCCATAATTTAGTGTTTATATTGTAGGGCTTGAAGTCCAAATTTTTAGGGCTTGAAGTTAATGCTTTTAGGGCTTGAAGTCAATGTTTAGAAACAACAATTCAACTTAAACAAGCAATTTGTTGTTTATAATTTAGGGTTTGAAGTCAATGTTTTCTTATAATTTGTTGTTCAAGAAAAAAAATTGTGTTTTTAAAGTAAATCATTTGAACATCACCATTGATAAAGCATTTACAACACTATCATTACAAGTATTTGCACACATTTTAGTTAGGGTATATTTTTTATTGAAATGAAATGATTTTTAATACTTGTATTTTGTAGAGTATGTTGAGATGGAGGCCGGACCCGTTGATGGAAGGGTATTATTTCTTCAAGCACAGCATCGTACTTCTAACGACATATGGATGCAGGTGGTTTTAAAAAATAATAATTTTATGTCAGGTGGTATAATTCCTGCTTTCTAATTGTATTTATCATTTGATCAGCGTGACGATCCAGATACAACTATAGATCACTCCACGTCGGTGAAGAAAGTGACTTCAAACCATCCAGGAGTATTGGCTGAGATTGAGAGGGCCGGTTTTTTACATATAATGAAGTTAGGATACATCCAGCTTGACCACTATCTTATCACTGCTTTGGCAGACAGATGGCGACCGGAGACCTCCACTTTTCATTTTCCTGTTGGTGAGATGACGATTACATTAGGTGATGTAGCTGTGTTGTTAGGTTTGCCTATTGAAGGCAATGCAGTGGCTTATGGAGAAGTGGCATATGACTATATGCAATTGTGTCATGATTTACTCGGTCTTGACCCACCCCCCGAACAAAAAAGGGGCAATGAGTTCGTGGAAGTCATGTGGTATAGACGTCAATTGTCGCACGATATTCCTGCTGATGCTACAGAGGCTCAGATTCAGCAGCGAGCACGTGCTATTATTTTGCACATCATTGTTTCCCGATTGATGTGCGACCATACGAAGACTCGGGTAGATCTGAAATGGCTACCATATATTGCTGATTTAGGGGAGTGTGGTAAGTTCTCTTGGGGCAGTGCTATGTTATCTTATACGTATATGGAGTTATCCAGGCTCTCTCTTTTGGAGAATAAATCTGTTGGTGGATGTCTAACACTAGTATAGGTTTGAAACAAACTTCAATAGTTTACTGTTTTACATGATTTGTCTCATTTTTTGTCCTAATTTTTTCCTATAAATGCAGCTGTGGTCGTGGACTTATCTTCCGATCGGAAGATTGTTAGTGTCAAACGTTGTTGTCGATCAGTCGATGCCGCTTGGGTCTCGGTATATTTTTATCCTATAAAATTACTTAAACAATGCAATTTTCATGTGTAATATTCATTTGCTAACGTCTTATAACAGGTGGGTAGGACCAAAAAAAACACGCCAAACCCCAAGACGGAGTGTGAAGTTCTACCGCAACGAGTTAGATGTGCTGGAGGATGAAGTGGTGACATGGACACCGTACACGCAGGATGTGCTAGCACAGCTTCCAGCCATGTGTACAGCTGCTAGATACTTGTGGACTGCGAGAGTGCCACTCATATCGTACACCCAGACTGCATTTCACTTACCCGATAGGGTTATGAGACAGTTTGGCATGATACAGCATATACCGGATGATGCGCCACCCTGCACTTCTACGTACAATGCAGAGGAGTATGGATCCCACATTCAGTTGTGGAATGATCGTCATACAGCTACCCAGATTGAGAGGGAGCCTACCATCACGCTAGAGCGGTACAAACGGTGGTACTGGAACATAACACGGTGATATGTTCTTACGGCGCCAGTGGAGGCAGTGTATAGAAGCCCGTACGTTCCCAGAGCACCACTTGAGAGGAACGTGGTAAGTTGATATTGTAAGTACTATATCAATTGCTTATGATGGTTTTGTCTTTTGCTAATTTTCATTCAAATGTACAGGCAGCCGGTATAAGCAGGGCTTGGGAAGAAGCAGAAAATCTTCGCAAACGTCAAACCGACGAGGAGGGTAGGAGGATGTGCACCAACATCCAAAGAATTCTAGATGTTGTGTTATGCAGGAATAAACTTGATAGGCCGAGAGCTCCATCTCCACCTCCACCGCCTCCAGCGCTTGTGTACACACGACGTCGGCCTAGAGGAGGTGCGGGGTCATCGTCACAAGGCACCTCGTCACAAAATGCACCGGTACACGAAGAATTTGTTCCTGGCCCATCTCAACCAATGGCCGCATTACCTTCGTCCTCCACTGCCCACAGAGAACGGAGTAGTAGCAGCAGCAGCAGTAGCAGTTCGAGACCATTGGTAACGCGTCGGCAAAGAAGAAGCCCGCGCGAATTTCATGAGCTTCACGAATGAAAAGATGATGTTGTTTGATGCGAACTAATGTAGTTTGGATTTGTATTGTACGAACTAATGTTGTTTGGATTTGTAATGTACGAACTAATGTTGTTTGGATTTGTAATGTACGAACTAATGTTGTTTGGAGTTCTAAAATGTTGTTAAACTTGTGTGGCTGTTTGTGTAAAATGATATAGTTTAGGCGGGGATTGAAACTGCTGCTCTGTTTGCAGCAGCAGGTTTCTATTGGCGAATTTTCAAAATTCGCCCATGGGCGAATTCCTAAAATTCGCCCACTGGCGAATTTTGAAAATTCGCCCACTGGCGAATTTTGAAAATTCGCCAATAGAAACCTGCACTGTTATAACCAGTTAGCCCCTTCTTCCTTTTTCATTTCTTTTTTGCTTTAAGGTCGAACCAAAAACCCTAATTTGTCCAAAATATTTTGCAGAAGTCATTAAGGTTGGTATTTTGTCCATTTTTTTCATCTTTTCTCACACTTGTTGATTTATAGTGCGTCATTCTTCACATCTGTTCAAATCGGAAAGTGATTCAATCCATGGTTGCAAGTTTTGACTAATTTGGGTATTTTATTCAACTTTTACTCTAGGTGTAAATGGAGGATTGGGAGATCGATGATCAAACGATGATGAAAATATATGACGATTACGAGCGGAATAAGGGCGCAGACGGTGAGGTCGATTTTGTTCCGGAGACCCAAGTGGAAGATCTACCAACAGTGGATGCTACAGAAACAAATGAAGAAGTAGAAACAGAACTTGTTTGTGCTACGCAGGCAAATGTCGTACTCGAGAATCCCCAACCGGTTCAAAAATCACTGCATTCCAGATTGATGACTGTACTTGCTCATCAAAACCCTGATAGATCAAGTTCTAGCATCGTGGGACGTTCCGTACTTTGCTATTGCGGAGTTGAATGTAACGTTGTTGTTTCCAAAAGTCAGAGAAATGCAGGACGGCGGTTTTACGGCTGTAAAGCGTATATCGATGCACAGACGCATCAGGGGTTGCATAGTTGTAAATTTTTTGAATGGTTGGATCCTCCGCTGATAGACAGGGGGGTCCAATACGCGCTTGAGATGCAAGCTAAGGTTAGTCGCTTGGAGAGGATGAATATTGCAATTCGCAATGAAATGCTTGCAGGGTGCTACCGGTTACCACGTGATTGACTGTATGTTTTGATGTATTGGTAGTAAAGTAGTATCCGGTGGTTGTTGTTTGTATAAACTTGCTTTTAATCGTCTGCCAGTCCTGTATTTTCTATTGAGATGTATTCTGTAGTTCAACAGACTAATAATCTATTTTATAATGTGTTTTAGGCTGTTTTTTAATTGGCGACTTTTCAAAAGTCGCCTTTGGGCGAATTCTCAAAACTCGCCTTTGGGCGACTTTTGAAAATTCGCACGAAGGCGACATTTCAAATGTCGCCAATTAAAAAACTTCTTTACATCTAGTCAGCTTTAGCACTCACCTCCTCATAACACACCCCAACTTTTTTTCAGATCTGAAGAACCCATTTTCTTTCAGCTTACATTCCCAAACACCAAGCCTCGATTTCTTTCGATAATCAGTTAGTTGTTGCAATAGAGTCGTTGCTGGTCTACGCAAACGTCTTCACTATATCCCGGCACAAAAATTGGTAAGAAAATTACAAACCCTAGCTTTGTTAGATCCATTAAAATATTTTCATATGAATGGACAGAAAGTGGTTGGTCAAATAAAAACTATTTGTTTGTAGAATGGCTAGAAATCTCATTCCCACACTTTGCTACTACGACGGTGAACTGATCGTCGACGAACAGAAAAACGGGAAGTATGTCGGCGGTTTATGTAAACCGGGGAGAGTACGCAAATGTTGCACCCTATTTGAGTTGAAAGAATCGGTTTAGAAAGCGACAAAAATAAGCCCAATCGAATTTGATATTGAGTTGGTCGTTAACTGGCCAACGGATTCTGGTTCAAAAGCAATAACACTTTCAGACGATGAGGATGTTGAAGTTATGTTTTCAGCGGTTACCAAATCCATTGAGTTGTACGTTGGGAAAGTTGCAAAAGAAAATCTGCAAGAACATGTACAATCTCCTATCGTTAGCACAGGATTAGGGCATTTTACAGAAATGTTGGAAACTGGAATTCCTACAGCAAGCTTAGGTTCTCCTACTTACAGTAATCCATATGCACATGCTGGGGGTCATGGTCCTCCTCCCATAAACTATGGTTTCATGCCTTACATGATGTCGCAACCAACTCCAGAACAGTACTTTCCGTACTATACAAGGTATCGTTGTTAACATTGGTATTTTGCGTGTACCTTTTTAAATTACAATTGCCTAATACTTTCTTCTAACACATTCAGCTTCCAACAACAAATGCATCTACAAAATGTCTGTGCTGAACAACAAAATATTCATTTGTCGCAACCGGTATATCCTACTCCATCACAAATGTATGGTGCAAGTCAAAGGTTTGTTTAGCAATTTATTTGGGTAATGTTTCCTATCTACTCTAGCTTCGTACTAAGATACGGTTGTAAACAGATGTACAAGTCTTGAAGATACTGCTGCAGAATGTGGTGCTGGACCATCACAACACTCACATGATTCCAATATTGCCACTAATATGGATGTTAATATAGATGGAGACACCGAACATGTTCCTCAAATTGATAGTATGGTTGTTGCGACCACTAATAATGATGCGTGTTGGGTAGAACGAATGCAGGTGAACAATGAATCGTTAAACTACGATTTTCCAAGCATAGATGATGCTGAAGGGGATGGTGAAGAAGCTCAAATGGAAGTACCGTTGGATGATGATCTATGTACTGCACAAATGATGGCAAGATCGGTCGTTGCTAACCTGCAATTTGCTGGGGAAAAATTTTCAACCGCGTGCATACAAAATGGATTTGTTGTTGGAATGGTATTTGAAAGTAAGCAAAACATGCTACACCAATTAACCGAATGGTCAATTCTACATGGAGTTTCGTACAAGCCGGTCAAGTCGAATAAAACTATATACACTGATATATGTAATATTGACACTAACTGTCCATGGAGAATACATGCAATAGTCTCAAAGAAATCGCAGTCTGGTTGGTGGGAAATCAGAAAATTGCCTAGCGAACATACCTGTGTCAATCCTACAGTTAATTCCAACCACAAGCAAGCCACTTCTAATTTTCTTGTGTCAAAAATCATGTCATTTGTGAAGGCTGATTTGGATATCACAGCAGGTACAGTTCAAGTGCTTGTCGACGACCAATTGTTCATCAAAATTAGTTACATGAAAGCTTGGCGAGCATTAAACAAAACAATAGAAAGAATTTATGGTGACTGGGCCGAATCGTATGCGACTTTGCCTCAATACTTTGAGGTAATAAAGAGAAGTAATCCGGGGACTGTTGGACATGTGACTCACGATGAAGTTGGCGTATTTGATCGTGCGTTTTGGGCATTTGGCCCTTGCATTACAGGTTTTCTACACTGCCGGCCATTGCTATGTATTGACGGGACACATTTGTATGGTAAATACAAAGGGACGTTGCTTGTTGCTACTGCTGTAGATGCGGATGACTGTCTGTTTCCATTAGCTTATGCGGTTGTCGAATCCGAGTCATATGATAGCTGGGGTTGGTTTTTTTCTTGCATGCGTGAATTCATTCACAGTGTTTGCAATCGTCGTATTACTTTCATATCGGATCGGATGAAAGGAATTCCGAAGGCTTTACAGGAGAAGTGGCGAGAACCACACAAACATAGGTTTTGTGCACGGCATCTTAAAGCTAATTTTCAAACAGCGGGTTTTAGGGATAACCGACTTACAGCTTTATTTTATTCAGCTGCATGTGCTTCAGAAGTAGTTGAGTACAACAAAATCAGAGAAGAAATTAAAGCTACAAATTCACGGGCTCATGAATGGATTGAAAGAAGTTTAGGGAATTTTGAAGAGAATTGGGCCCTTTGCAAAGACGATGGAGGACGCTTTCATGTTATGACCACCAATGCTTCCGAAAGTTTTAATGGTGTGCTGAAAGGTGCTCGATCATTACCTATAAAGACGTTGGTTGCACGAACCTTCTTTCGATCGGTTGAATATTTTTGTAAGAGACGAGAGACGGCGGATGCTATCACAACACGTTTGACTCCAAAATGGGAAGCTAAAATAGCAGATCGAGCTATTGAAGCACGTCGTTGTAAACTAGTTCGCTTTAGTCGAACAGAATGGCAAGTTATTCATTGCTACGGCGATGAATTTAAAGTGTTAATTGATGGTCCTAACTGCTCATGTACATGCAACATCCCCATACTGCAAAAATTACCATGTGCCCATGTAATGGCGGCTTGTTCGGCACAGGATTACGGTGCTAACAGAGCACATCATGAGTTTGCATCAGAGTGGTACTCTGTTCGCAGTTACAAAGCTTCATATCAGCCAGAGTTTCATCCCGTGCGTGATAAGAGATACTGGAGACCATACACCGGTCCACATATATTGCCGCCACCTACAAGAAGACAACCTGGACGGCCTAAATCTACGAGGATAAAAAACGTTATGGACGAGCATCAAACGCCTAAATCAAACAGGTGCAGCAAATGTGGATCACAGGGCCATAACAGAAAGCGATGTACTGCTGCGACCTAAACTTCTATTGTCAGATGTATGACTGCGTATCGAATTTAGACCTTCTGCGTTTTCAATTTTAAACGAATGTAATTTCTATGTATCAAACAAACTAGTTATGTGTCGAACTTAAATGAACTTCGCAATTGTTAGATTTGCAAGCTTATATCTACGAAAGTTGTTAGATAAGAAATTATATATGTATGTGATTGTTAACTGGACCAACATAACTTGTTTATGTAAGCAGGGTTTTTACGAAGGCGCATTTTCAAAATGCGCCTTTGGGCGAATTTTCGAAAGTCGCCTGTAGGCGCATTTTGAAAATTCGCCAATGGCGCATTTTGAAAATTCGCCCACGTCTAGCTGGCAGAAACAGGTCTATGTTTGTAATTAAAAACTAAAGTGGGTTGTTTGAGTTATTGTTTATGAAAACAAGCCTTAGCTTGAAAATTTTCCTTCTACATTAGTTTCTAGAAGAGGTTCAAAGGGTAGGTTTTTTTATATTTTTGATCATAAATACCCAGATACTAACAACAGTTGGTGCAGTTTGTTTTAAACTTCATCTAGAAGATAGAGCATTTAATTGTATCCACGAATACAAGTTATGTTGCATGAGGAACCCCTTTTAACGTATTTTCTGTTTTACTATTCTTATCCAGGCTTTACCTCCACAATTTAGATATTTGGAATATGTATATAGTCTGCAAATCTATGAGATTCTCTTATTTGTCATGCCTCCATTTCACTTTTTATTGCTTTTTTTCTCAAATTAGATTTTGGGGACTATACTCAATGTTTGTGTCCAAATATTACATAGATCTATAAAGTGGAATGTTATACCAACATGAATCAAAAGATAATATAGGTATTTTGGATTTTCTTATCTATTGATCGAAATAATTCTATGGCATTTTATGAAAAATGTGGATTTTTAAGGAAAAATACTTCTTATTTTTACATTCAATTCAGCTTACGTTCTTGATTTTTGGTGACTATCCATTAATTAATAGAGGACAATTGAGTTGGCATCTATTCACTACGATGTGTAGTCTCTCTATCAGTTTTAATTTTTTTAGCAGAGGATGAATTTATTTATTTTAATGTAAAGATACATGATAGATTTTTGCATTTTTGAAACACGCTTACATGATCCAAGGTTCTAAATTTCAACCGACAAGCCGGAATACTGATGTTTACATTCCGGTTCTAGCATGGACCAGACCAAAATGTTATCAAAATCCCTTTTCCGGTTGTAACAAAGAAGAAAACCAGTAAAATACCTAATTCTGTCTAAATTACCTAAAAACAGTTGAAAATTTTGAAAATCACCTAAGTTCGAATCATCGACTTCGAGCAACAGATCAAAATCGAATTTGAATCGTGTTTGTCCCCTAATCGGTTACGATAATCCTTCATTATTATCTTTTTTTCCTATCAAATTTTGAACGAATTTCATACTTGATTGAAGTTAAGGCACGGGTTTGAACTTAGGACATGGGTTCAGTGAAATGAGGAAGCTACCAAGTGAGAGAATGAAGCGAGCTTTATTTTCTTTACGTATGGGATTTTAATTGGGATGAATTGGGCCAGTAAAATTGGTACAGATGAATTTAGTTGGGATGGATTGGGCTAGTAAAATTGGCACAAAATTCTTTATTTTCATAATAATTTATATAAGAGAGTTACAGAAATATAGTGAATGATTTGTACACAATTATAAATGAATTTATGCTAACAGTATAATTTGTTCTATTTGAATAAACTTTGTAAATATTCCTAAACAAACTCAAACATTTATTAAGTATGCAAATATACCAGATTTGGTCAAATAGAATCAAAACAAAATTTCCACAATTTTCGAAACAGAATCGAAATTTCAAAATTTTGTAATGACCGAAACAGAAAACAAAATTTTGAACCTTGATATGAAATATGTATTTTTATATTCATTTTTTCTCATTTCTCCTAGGCGTGAAATTAGAGATTTCCATGTTGGGGATAGTAGGTGTAAGTGGCAAAATATATATGCACCATCATCAAAATAATGTGGCATCATTAATTATATCAAGCTAGAACATGACCTAACTGTTTTGATTTCACATTTTTTTTGTTATGGTTATATCAGTTATAGCCACCTTATGCTTTCCCCTTTTCCACATTCCCTGTAACAACCCTGAGATTGCAATTACCGAATAATGAATTAAAATTATGACTTTAGATTAAAAAGAGGGCTAAACAAATTTTCGGGAATTTAAATTTACTATTAGTTTGCAAATTAAAATATTTTGGGTTGAAATGGGGAATTTTTAAATAAAAAGTGATTATGGGTTAATGGGCCAAATGAGATAATTACATGGTTTAATTAAAACTAGGATGCTTATTAGGATTTTATTCACATGATAACTTAGAAAATAAACTAAGTCCTAAAGGGTTTAAAAACCCCTTACCATAACTCATTAGCCTAACCCCCTCCTATATAATATCTTAAACCCATAACCCTAACCCTCCTCCTCTTCATAAATTCCTAAAACCTAGATCTAAACAAAATAATGGCCTCAATTTAGAAGCTCCTTCTCCTTCTCTTCATAATTTGATTAGCTTAATTTTAGAGAAAAAAAAGGTAAGACAATCTCTCTCTTATTATCTAATCCTCCTTAATCCTCTTTTTATTTCTTCCATCTTTTTGTAATTATTGTTTTTTTTGTTGATTTTGGGTCCTTGAAGTGACTTGATCTTTTGCTTTGGAAGAGTTTGGCTTGCTTTGATTGTTGCACTCTAACTATTTGATCATTTGCTTCACTAAGGTAATTACTATTGATTAGTAATTAATGCTAGTTGTAATATTGGTAATTACTATTGATTAGTAATTAATGCTAGTTGTATTATTGGTAATCACTATTTATTAGTAATTATTGCTAGCATAATTTTGATGAAAATTTTGATGCCCAAAATTGAAAAAAACACTCCAAAATGTCAAAAAACGCCAAAAACTATTGGTTGGAAATGTGCTGCAGGCTGAAACAAGGGTCTGGTTGCACCCAGGCTCTACTCAGGTGAGGCTAGCCCAGCTGGGCTAGCCCGGAGCAGGCCAGCCCCCTAAGGGGCTGGCCACATGCATTGAACCCCAGCCCAGGCGGGCTGGGGCATTACTGCACCCAGCCCGCGTGGGCTGGGTAGAAAACACCCAGCCCGCGTGGGCTGGGTGCTCCCCAGCCCAGGCGGGCTGGGGCATTACTGCACCCAGCCCGCCTGGGCTGGGGCAGGATGACGCGGGCCGGGCCCGCGTATAAAAAAAAAATCAAATCACATCTGTATTTTTCCAGCTTTTGAGCTCCACTTCGGGGTGCCACCACGATCGCATCCGAAGTCGGAATTTGACGTTTTTGGTCTCGTTGGGAAGGTGGTGTTCCGAACTCCATCTCTGGAAAATTTAGGCAACATTGGAGTTCGTTTGATACTTCGATTTTCGTGCCAAAGTTAGACTCCGGTCGCTGTTGGAAAATAGTATGAATCTTTCTCTGGGCTCAACTTTGAGACGTCGCTGCTACTTCGTCTCAACTCGGAATCCAGAAATTCTTTTTGCTTCTTAAAGTAGGGATGTTGGACTACATGCCTACCAGTTTTCATGCCATTTGGACACATTTTGCTGGTCCAAATAAATTGCCGAACTTGGGTTCGCAGCAGTTTTTGAATGGTTTCAAACACTTCGAAATTTTTTTGATGATTTTCTGGTTTTCGTCGATTTCTTTGAGATTTGTCTCTGGATTTCGTGCACGGGCTTTATAAAGGGTTTTAAAAGGATTTTTCACTCCAAAATGGCTTTTGAAAATTATTATATAATATTATTTTTAATTATTAAATTAATTACTCCATAATAGGAGACTTTTCAAAAGACCGTTTTAAAGATGATTTCAAAATCAATTATAAATCCGTTTTACACCAATATTTTCTATAATAAAAATCTCACACTCACTTTTAGCACGTCGAGCGAAGTGGAAAGGTGCTTAAACGGTTAGGAAATCTCCGGCCTATGGAACCGTGTGTATTTTCTTTCCGGTTAATCCCCGACCTATTCGATTGATCGTTTTGACCTTTGGGTCTAGTTCACCGATGATACGAGGTGGACTTTTTATTGTTGGAGTGTGAGCTTGCTATTAGTTAGGAAACCGTTTAGTGCGAACGTGGGGTATGAGACTCATTGTTAACACTTTACGGGTTCCTCTCCAAGAAGTTAGTGACACATTTGCCTCTGGGCGGCCAGTACTGGACCTCTGGGTCACCATGCCTCTGGGCAACCATCTCTGGACACCTGCTCTATGGAGCAGTTTACTTTTCGGCGTGTGCCTCTGGGCCTTTATCCTTTTGGGAAAGATTTTGCCGTTTCGCGCGTTCCGCATCTGTGCGAGTGATCGATCACAACTTTACAGTACTTGGCAACAACGACTCTGGTCGGTGCACGTGCAAAACTTGTATTATCTGATGATTTTTATATCCATTCGAGTACCGCCATTCGGCGTTGGTTCTATGGAACCATACGATGTAAGTGCGATTACCTTGTGGATTCACAGTGTCTCCGGACACTGCTTTTTAGTGTTTGATTTCATTGATTTTTCAGTATATCCCCATTGCTCTTTGGAGCATCGATCTTTGCTTGGGCATTGATTACAGACTCTGGTCACTCTTGGGATTATTGCCTATGGGCATCTTTTTATAGCTTTGGCTACGCCGATGATATGAGGCGATCTTATTTATTCTACACTTTGGTGTTGATTTCTCTTTGGAGATTTTTATTGTTTATTGATGATTAGGGATCGTCATTACATTCATGTGGTTCATAATATACTTCTCTTTGGATAAGTACTGTTTTATTTATGTACCGCATTATTATATATCTCAGTTATTACTGATTGTTTAGCTAGCCTGACCCGAGTGTTTTCGCTCGGGTCAGACCGAGTTGTTTCAGGTTAGGTCTCTGGACTTAGCTTCTGTGCTTCCGCTTGGAAATTATCTACTATGCTGATAGATAGCACTTTTATTTGTCCACTATTCCGCTACTATGTTATTATTCAGACTTTGATATGTACATATTTTTGACTCACATGTGTGAGCAGTGGCTTTGTACCCACTTATAGTATTTGGATCTGTATTGATGATGTATTGTTCTGGGATTTTATATCTGTTATGTGATTCTGTTCTGTGATGCTATTTCATTATGTTATTATGCTTTGTCCTGATAGATCTTTAGCCATTTATAATTTCGTTATAAGTATTTACCGAATATGTCGAACCACCTGATTGAGAAAAATTTAAATAGATTCCACCTTTCGACGTATTCGGTAGATAGTTATAGCTTGATTACAAATGGTCACTCCCACTATACTCTATTCTCCGCTTTAACAGACAGTATTACTCCCGTAATACTCTTTGTTACAGTGGGTCTCAGAGTGGGGCGTTATAGTTTGGTATCAGAGCTGGTTTCAGGAATAAGCATAATTAACATGGAACAGATACACTTAGTACAATACATCTTAATTAGATCCGAATTAAATCAAATCCCTTCCTTATGTTTATTGATAGATAAGTTAGGAATATGTTTAGGAATCCGTTATATTCCGTAGTATTCCTTAATTAATTATCTATCATTGAATCATGTCTAACTCTAATTCCCGTGTGACCAATTGAGCGGTGCGAAGGTCTTCTCTCAGCTCGACCTTGCCACCGGATTCCATCAGCTCCGAGTTGCGGAAGACAACATTCCTCTTATTGCATTTCGCACTCATTATGGTTTTTTTTGAGTGGTTGGTCATGCCGTTCGGCTTGACGAACGCTTCGGCTTTCTTTGTCGATCTCATGAATCGAGTATTCCGGGAATACATCGATAGATTCGTTCTGGTTTTCATCGACGATATTCTTATTTATTCTAGATCCGAGGCAGAGCATGCTCATCATTTGTGGATCGTCTTGGATACTCTTCGTCAGTATCAGCTGAAGGCCAAGCTCTCTAAGTGCCATTTTTGGGAGAGCAAGGTCAAGTTCTTGGGCCATATTGTATCATCTGAGGGTATTTCTGTCGATCCTTCCAAGATCGAAGCTATTCAGAATTGGAAGCAGCCCGAGAACGTTCATGATATTCGCACTTTCCTTGGTCCGGCGGGTTATTACCGTCGATTTATCAAGGATTTCTCTCGTGTTGCACTTCCCCTTACGACTCTGACTCGTAAGGGGGTTCGTTTTATTTGGTATGATAAGTGTGAAGCTTCCTTTCAGCGACTGAAGGAACTTCTCACTCATGCTCCTATTCTTGTGGTTCCTGAGAGTAACCAGGATCTTGTTGTTTACACCGACGCTTGTGGTAGCGGCCTCGGTGCTGTGCTTATGCAGAAAGATCGGGTAGTTGCTCACGCTTCTAGGCAGCTACGTCCGAATGAGGTTCGCTATCCTACTCATGATCTTGAGTTAGCAGCTATCGTCTTTGCCTTGAAGACGTGGCGTCATTAACTATTGGGAGAACGTTTCATTCTCTACACCGATCACAAGTCGCTGAAGTATCTTTTCAGCCAGAGAGATCTCAATATGAGGCAGCAGCGATGGCTTGAGTTTCTCGCCTCATATGACTTAGATATTCAGTATACCCCTGGCAAGGGTAATCGTGTGGCTGATGCACTCAGTCGCAAACACTCGGCAGTAGTTTCTATGATGATAGCCGAGTGGGATATTCTTGAGACTCTTTCTATGTGTGATATTCGAAATCGAGCTCCGTCTTCTGATCCTCAGATCTTGCTATTCAGCTTGGAAGCTCGACCTATTCTATTGGATCGCATTGCCCATGCTCAGCGGCAGGATCCAGACCTGTTGCGATATATTCATATCCTTGAGTCGGGATCCAGTGATGAGACATTGTTGGATTATTCTATTGATTCTCATCGGTGTCTTCGCAGGAAGAACCGTATTTTGGTACCATCTGATTCATCACTTAGGCGTGACATTCTAGACGAGTGTCATCGCACTAAGTACACTATTCATCCCGGGTCGAGCAAGATGTATGCCGTTATGTGTCGGGTATATTATTGGAAAGGCATGAAGAGTGATGTTGCAAGTTATGTAAGCTGTTGCATGACTTGTCAACAGATCAAAGCTGAGCACCAGCGTCCATCCGGTCTTCTTCAGCCGCTAGAGATTCCATTGTGGAAATGGGATCAGATATCCATGGATTTTATTGACGGTCTGCCTCGATCGAGGTCAGGCCATACTTCTATTTGGGTCATCGTCGATCGCTTGACCAAATCAGCTCATTTCATTCCTATTAAGTCCACTCGGACTGCTCCTCAGCTTGCCAAGTTATATGTGAAGGAAGTCGTTCGTCTTCATGGCATTCCTAGCTCTATCGTCTATGATCGAGACACTATCTTTACTAGTCACTTCTGGAAGTGCCTACAGTCAGCTTTGGGCTCAAAGCTGAATTTCTCGACTGCTTATCATCCTCAGACTGACGGTCAGACAGAGAGGGTGAATCGTGTTTTAGAGGATCTTTTGCGCTGTTGTATTCTGGATTTCGGAGGTAGTTGGGAGGATCACTTACCGCTTGTAGAGTTCTCCTACAACAACAGCTTTCAGTCTAGTATCGGCATGGCACCTTTCGAGGCTCTTTATGGAAGGCCATGTCGCTCTCCTGCTTGTTGGTTAGAATCTGGTGAGAAGCACCTTCTTGGTCCAGATTCAGTTCGGGAATCTTCTGAGAAGATTATTCTTATTCGTCGGAGAATGAAAGAGGCGCAAAACCGTCAGAAATCCTACGCGGACAGCCGTAGGAAGCCTCTTGAGTTCTCCATTGGTGATCATGTCTTTATTCGGATATCTCCCATGAAGGGGTTGTGCGTTTCAGCTCTACAGGGAAGTTGGCTCCTCGTTATGTCGGACCATTTCCTATTACGGAACGCATCGGCCCCGTTGCTTATCGTGTGGCTCTACCTGCTCATTTCTCTGGAATACATGATGTGTTCCATGTCTCTCAGCTTCGCAAGTGTGTGCGCGATCCTGATTCTATTATCGAGCCTCATATCGTGCTTGATTTGGAGATCTCACCCGATCTATCTATAGAGCAGCATCCTCTTCGTGTGCTTGATTCGGAGATCAGACGTCTTCGAAATAAAGAGGTTCCGCTTGTGAAGATTCAATGGTCGTCTAATCCTAAGGACTGCACTTGGGAGACCAGAGAATTTATCGAGCGTACTTATCCTGGTTTTCTTTCATCTTCCGGCACGGGTGAGCATCTATATTTTATCTTCTGTATTCCTTTTGTGGATTAGATGTTATAGACGACTTCTCTATATTTAAGGAATTGCGGGGACGCAATTTTCTTAAGGGAGGGAGTCTGTAACAACCCTGAGATTGCAATTACCGAATAATGAATTAAAATTATGACTTTAGGTTAAAAAGGGGGCTAAACAAATTTTCGAGAATTTAAATTTACTATTGGTTTGCAAATTAAAATATTTTGGGTTGAAATGGGGAATTTTTAAATAAAAAGTGATTATGGGTTAATGGGCCAAATGAGATAATTACATGGTTTTAATTAAAACTAGGATGCTTATTAGGATTTTGTTCACATGATAACTTAGAAAATAAACTAAGTCCTAATGGGTTTAAAACCCCCTTACCATAACTCATTAGCCTAACCCCCACCTATATAATATCTTAAACCCATAACCCTAACCCTCCTCCTCTTCATAAATTCCTAAAACCTAGATCTAAACAAAATAATGGCCTCCATTTAGAAGCTCCTTCTCCTTCTCTTCATAATTTGATTAGCTTAATTTTAGAGAAAAAAAAGGTAAGGCAATCTCTCTCTTATTATCTAATCCTCCTTAATCCTCTTTTTATCTCTTCCATCTTTTTGTAATTATTGTTTTTTTGTTGATTTTGGGTCCTTGAAGTGACTTGATCTTTTGCTTTGGAAGAGTTTGGCTTGCTTTGATTGTTGCACTCTAACTATTTGATCATTTGCTTCATTAAGGTAATTACTATTGATTAGTAATTAATGCTAGTTGTAATATTGGTAATTACTATTGATTAGTAATTAATGCTAGTTGTATTATTGGTAATCACTATTTATTAGTAATTATTGCTAGCATAATTTTGATGAAAATTTTGATGCCCAAAATTGAAAAAAACACTCCAAAATGTCAAAAAACACCAAAAACTATTGGCTGGAAATGTGCTGCAGGCTGAAACAAGGGTCTGGTTGCACCCAGGCTCTACCCAGGTGAGGCTAGCCCAGCTGGGCTAGCCCAGAGCAGGCCAGCCCCCTAAGGGGCTGGCCACATGCATTGAACCCCAGCCCAGGCGGGCTGGGGCATTACTGCACCCAGCCCGCGTGGGCTGGGGCAGATCAGCACCCAACCCGCGTGGGCTGGGTAGAAAACACCCAGCCCGCGTGGGCTGGGTGCTCCCCAGCCCAGGCGGGCTAGGGCATTACTGCACCCAGCCCGCCTGGGCTGGGGCAGGCTGACGCGGGCCGGGCCCGCGTATAAAAAAAAATCAAATCACATCTGTATTTTTCCAGCTTTTGAGCTCCACTTCGGGGTGCCACCACGATCGCATCCGAAGTCGGAATTTGACCGTTTTGGTCTCGTTGGGAAGGTGGTGTTCCGAACTCCATCTCTAGAAAATTTAGGCAACATTGGAGTTCGTTTGATACTTCGATTTTCGTGCCAAAGTTAGACTCTGGTCGCTGTTGGAAAATAGTATGAATCTTTCTTTGGGCTCAACTTTGAGACGTCGCTGCTACTTCGTCTCAACTCGGAATCCAGAAATTCTTTTTGCATCTTAAAGTAAGGATGTTGGACTATATGCCTACCAGTTTTCATGCCATTTGGACATAGTTTGCTGGTCCAAATAAATTGCCGAACTTGGGTTCGCAGCAGTTTTTGAATGGTTTCAAACACTTCGAAATTTTTTTGATGATTTTCTGGTTTTCGTCGATTTCTTTGAGATTTGTCTCTGGATTTCGTGCACGGGCTTTATAAAGGGTTTTAAAAGGATTTTTCACTCCAAAATGGCTTTTGAAAATTATTATATAATATTATTTTTAATTATTAAATTAATTACTCCATAATAGGAGACTTTTCAAAAGACCGTTTTAAAGATGATTTCAAAATCAATTATAAATCCGTTTCACACCAATATTTTCTATAATAAAAATCTCACACTCACTTTTAGCACGTCGAGCGAAGTGGAAAGGTGCTTAAACGGTTAGGAAATCTCCGGCCTATGGAACCGTGTGTATTTTCTTTCCGGTTAATCCCCGACCTATTCGATTGATCGTTTTGACCTTTGGGTCTAGTTCACCGATGATACGAGGTGGACTTTTTATTGTTGGAGTGTGAGCTTGCTATTGGTTAGGAAACCGTTTAGTGCGAACGTGGGGTATGGGACTCATTGTTAACACTTTACGGGTTCCTCTCCAAGAAGTTAGTGACACATTTGCCTCTGGGCGGCCAGTACTGGACCTCTGGGTCACCATGCCTCTGGGCAACCGTCTCTGGACACCTGCTCTATGGAGTAGTTTACTTTTCGGCGTGTGCCTCTGGGCCTTTATCCTTCTGGGAAGGATTTCGCCGTTTCGCGCGTTCCGCATCTGTGCGAGTGATCGATCACAACTTTACAGTACTTGGCAACAACGACTCTGGTCGGTGCACGTGCAAAACTTGTATTATCTGATGATTTTTATATCCATTCGGCGTTGGTTCTATGGAACCATACGATGTAAGTGCGATTACCTTGTGGATTCACAGTGTCTCCGGACACTGCTTTTCAGTGTTTGATTTCATTGATTTTTCAGTATATCCCCATTGCTCTTTGGAGCATCGATCTTTGCTTGGGCATTGATTACAGACTCTGGTCACTCTTGGGATTATTGCCTATGGGCATCTTTTTATAGCTTTGGCTACGCCGATGATATGAGGCGATCTTATTTATTCTACACTTTGGTGTTGATTTCTCTTTGGAGATTTTTATTGTTTATTGATGATTAGGGATCATCATTACATTCATGTGGTTCATAATATACTTCTCTTTGGATAAGTACTGTTTTATTTATGTACCGCATTATTATATCTCAGTTATTACTGATTGTTTAGCTAGCCTGACCCGAGTGTTTTCGCTCGGGTCAGACCGAGTTGTTTCAGGTTAGGTCTCTGTACTTAGCTTCTGTGCTTCCGCTTGGAAATTATCTGCTATGCTGATAGATAGCGCTTTTATTTGTCCACTATTCCGCTACTATGTTATTATTCAGACTTTGATATGTACATATTTTTGACTCACATGTGTGAGCAGTGGCTTTGTACCCACTTATAGTATTTGGATCTGTATTGATGATGTATTGTTCTGGGATTTTATATCTGTTATGTGATTCTATTCTGTGATGCTATTTCATTATGTTATTATGCTTTGTCCTGATAGATCTTTAGCCATTTGTAATTTCGTTATAAGTATTTACCGAATATGTCGAACCACCTGATTGAGAAAAATTTAAATAGATTCCACCTTTCGACGTATTCGGTAGATAGTTATAGCTTGATTACAAATGGTCGCTCCCACTATACTCTATTCTCCGCTTTAACAGACAGTATTACTCCCGTAATACTCTTTGTTACAGTGGGTCTCAGAGTGGGGCGTTACATCCCCCCTCCCCAAATTCAAAATATCATACTATTGAATTCAATCATAATAGTAGCTCAATACTATCAATAGTTTAAAGCAAGTCCATGTACACTTTTATGTACTCTGCCCAAGAAGTATAATTATATGTTACAACTGTATATTTCATAACAAACCTGATACAAAACTATATGTATTTTCTATCATTTTGAATGCAAATACATTTAGTAACATCTGTAAGCCCTTACATTCTTGTCCTTTTAACAACGTTAGTGGGATAGTTGTAATAAATGTCATTCAAAATGCTTGTTGAAAGATGTAGAGCTTATTTCAGGAATAACAATATGGAGTCATTATAATTGTATTAACAATATTTTTCAAATGTTATATAAGATGTATATACTACTCTATTAGAGTGCAAATACTATATTTCACAAATAACTACAATGTTAAATACAATGCTTGAAAGAAATTGTGATAAGTTTGTTTGCAATGTTTCAAAATTGTTGTATAAGGTCTAAATATAACTTATCTCAAAGATATATTCGTAACATTTTATAGCACTTTATCAATCTTATAGACTTATATTTATGGTGTATTGAAAACGGTGAAAAAGAAAAATACATTGTTTAATAATCTTCATAGAGAAAGATGCATCAGTGATGTAATGACCCGTATTTTACATATCAAATGATTGTAAAATATTTTTATTTTATTCATATAAGGTCATATGATTCTATCATATTGAGATATGACTCTTAGAGACATTTTACACACCTATGGTTTTTTTTTGAATTTCTTTGTGATCATTTTGACCCTGAAAACCTTGTTTGGGCTATAAATTTTGATAGGTGCTGAATTTGGATCTCAAACCAGTTCAATTGCTTTAGTATGATGGTTTCTCGTTCCATAGGGTGGTCATAATAGAAAAGCGGGCTTACAACTAAGAAGTTATGCCTGTTTTAAGTTTAGATAGTTGTTGGCTAGAATTAGTGTGTAATTAATTAAGCCCATTAGTTGGCCCATTAGTTTAATTAGAGATTACTATAAATAGGGGCTGTAGGAGTCAAATTAGAATTTTTCCCTCTCCCCAAAATCGGGCCTAAACTCACATTAACCCTAGACTCATCCAAAATTACCCAAATTACTCTCTAAATCAAACTAAATTGAAGATTAGTGAATAGATCATCAAATTAGGATTAGAGATTATCATTTTGGTTGATTTGCATTGCTTTTCATCGCTATCCACATAAGACCTAGACGTGAATTGGTTGAATTCGATAATTGGTGAGTGTTTTATGTCGTCTGTGCATGTTTATATGGTAGAATCATATGTCTTAACATGATTTTTGACCATTAAATTTTTTTTCTTACATTAATCACATGTTAACGTATGTTTATGACCTAAATTGATGGATTTTAATATGATTAATACAATTGGTTTGTAATTCATCTTAATCATACTTAAATGTTTATTGATTGCTTAGATTTGGATTAGAAATTGTTTGATTGCTATAACTCCATGTATTGCTTATGTGATTAGATGTGAATGCATGTTATTTTATGTTTGTATGCTATGCTTTGATGTTGTTTGTTAGTGTTTTGGTTGCATAGGAAGAGAGGTTGATGAATTGGGCAAATCGGAGACAAAGTTGGTCAAAATTGGACGAAACTTGGAGGAGGGGCTCTGAAGCATACTAGGAGCCTACGTGATAAGTCACATATCAGGAGGAGCTAAGGTCTAAAGTCAGTGCTGACTTATAAGGATAAGTCAATGGCAAGTTATGGGGCTTACCCCTATAACTCAATGGTTGGTATGGATGGATAGAGCTTGGCTAGAGGAGATGTTCCATAGCAAGGTGCAGGGTATTTGGCTAAGCGTTGGAAGCTATACCAAGTTATCTCTAGAACTTGAAGATAGATCTTTGAATTGGGACCGAGTTATCTATGATGGATTGGTCGGGATCCAGAGTGCTTTAAGGAGAGTACTAGAGGCATGAAAGAAGTTATAGCCACTGATTGGCTAAGTGTAACCTGGCACCGAGTTATTCCTAAAACTCGGTACCGAGTTATCACACTACATGGGATAATGGTAAAATTTCCAAGGTAGGTAGTGGATGCTCTGTAAGTCGTGCTGGAGGTGGTGACTCATTCACATCAATGTTGGATTGCGATATAACAACATGATAAAAGCTATGGATCTTTGGTTGATGGCTCGTGTTGGGAGTAGTTACCAAAGACGGCGGCTCGACAAAGGAGGGAGCCATGAATGGAATGTGGTGGGTTACAGAATAATGGAAACTGGATTGAGCAAAGAAGGGCTTGTTGTTCAAAAGGAGCAAGGAAGGGCTCAGATGATGGTGCCAAGGAATCGTTGATCACTCGGATTGTTTTCGGTTGTACTCGGAGCATGGGTACTGTAAGTAGGGATGCCCATGGGTCAGTTGAGGGACATGTATACCCTAGACCAGTGGCTTTGGGTCTAGCATCTAGCTTTGGTGCTACAAGACACATATCGAGCTTTAGACTGCGTAATACGAGTACAACAAGAACCAGAATTTCCATTAGTTTCTGGCATGGTGGTCGTATGAGTTATTATATATTCAAGGCATGTATGGAATAATAGCTAGGATTATTTGATGGATGCTTTGGTTGCTATAGTTGCTCTGGTTGCTTTCTTTAGTAGCTATCACCTTGAGATATCATGGGGAGTAGGTATTGGAGATAGGGATACTTAGAGAGTTGATATCCTTATTTGAGTTTTGCACTCTTATTATGTTATGTTGACTAGCATATATGATTTATGTGCTAACTCTTTGTTTGCAGGGACAGATCAGGTATGGTTCGTGTAATCTTCTTCCTTTCCATATTTATCTGTATATTATTTTGATATTCATTTACCGCTTACACCAAAGTGTTGTCTGATTTGAGATTTATGTTTTGCTTCTTATTATCTCGAGTACTGTTAAATGAGTAGAGTAGATAATAGGTCTAGGCGATGTAGTAGCTGTTCGGAGGATGAGTTGAATGGTACTATCTCATATTATATACTTATATAGGTTCTATGCTTATTCCACCGTGCAGCACTGAGGAGCCTTAACAAAAACTACTTACTTATATTTGAGATAGTTATTGAGTTTGTTTCCGTTGTATAAACTCTACTACATTGTGTATAACTCTCTGGTCTGTGATCTGATGATTTGTTCACATAGTTATTACCGTCTCTTATATTATATCTATGATATTATATTGTATCCATGCGTTGTGAGATATTGACAGGTTATATGATATGTTTTATTTTATCTCAACCCTGATGATCGTTCTATATCGGCCAGGCATGATAGCAACGCACTATCTTGTTATTACTTGTGCCTGTGGTATAGGGCGATAGTCACATTTGGTATCAGATCTTTGGTTACGTGATTAACCTGAGTTGATACTGCGATCCAGTAGAGATAAGGAAGTAGTTATCGCCTTAGACTGGATCTAGAGTGTATATATACGAGAGTGCGTACTTGTTATAAGCTTTGGTTTTCTAAACTATATAGTAATATTGTATAAGTTGCATGCACATGAGCATTATAGACACGGTATTCTTTATGAGAGACTGATCATTCTTGTTACAGATAAGAACGAGTCGGTATACAAGGAATGTTGTGAGGAATTATGGTTTAGGAGTAGAGGAAGGAGCGGGATCAGGAGCTGCTATGCCTGATTTCCAAGCCATGTCCAATGCTACAATATTAAATATGAAGAGGAATGCTACTGGAGTAGGGATGGATGGAGGTACTTCCATGTAAGCGCCTAGGGCTGATTTTGCTAAGTTGAGCAAAGATTACTCTACTCTAAGAGGAAAGTCATTCCATGGGATGGAATCAGCTATAAAAGTACAAGATTGAATTGATATTTGTGAGCGCAACTTCAGTGAGATGGAAGTGGATGATGCTATGAAGAGGAAATTGGCTTCTAGGAAACTTCAGGGGTGAGCTATGAACTGGTGGAATGTTGTTACTATTGCTAATCCAGAGGATCAGTTCAGTTGGGACCAGTTCAGTTGCGGAGTTTAACGCCTTGTCAAAGAATGGGACATCATTCGTTGATACTCCTTTGAGAAAGAATGAGAAATTCATCATTGGTTTGGATAACTGCTTGAGAGAGAAGCTAGTGGACCATATTGATAAGCCATTTGAGAAACTTGTGGAGAAGGCGCTTCGCCATGAGAACCTATACCCAAAGGCTAGGACTGCTATTGTTGTTTCTACCGAAAAGGAGGAGCCAAAGCAGCAGCAAGGCGGTGAGGGAAAGAAGAAGTGGAATGGAAAGCGGAAGCATCCCTAGAGAAATGGTAGTAAGAAGATGGGTAAATGGGAACCCAGTTGCTATGGGTGCAGGGGAAGGGTCGCTTGATTAAGGATTGCAAAGTTAGGCGATAAGAAGAAATGCTACAACGGCGATAAGCCAAGGCATTTGAAGAAAGATTGTCCTAAACCGGTGAAGGATAAGTAGATAGTGAAGGCATATGCTTTAGATGCAGTCCCGACTTCGTCGAGTGCTCCCTCGGCGAAGGATAAGGGGAAAGGAGTCATGGTAAAAGGTATGATTTCCATTCGAGATGTTTCCATTCGAGTTTTGTTTGATAACAGGGTTTCACATTCTTTCATACCTATTGACCTAGTAGACGTATTGGGATGGAGACCTGAGATAGTAGACCGACCCCTAATCGTGACAAACCTGTTTGGGGCCGTACTTGCCTATGCATGCTTTGTAGTGGTTTAGTCTTATCAAGTCATGGATGATTTTTTGTTTATGATTGCTTTGTTTCGAATTTTGTTAGGTTCAGGATTATCTTGGGAATAGGCTGGCTTAGGAAGTATGCGGCGACTGTAGATTATGAGAGGCCATTGGTGACAATCAGGGATGTAGATGAGCGAACGATAGTGATTGGCTGCCTACCAAAGGATAGGGTGATGGTTAGCTTTCTATATTTGCTTGAGGGTTCACATGAGGGATTGTCATCTGTGCCTATCACTAGAGAGTATCTGGATGTCTTTGAGGAAGTGACTGGATTGCCGCGACGTTAATAGATTGAGTTTCGAATTGACGTAGTGAAGGAAGCCTGACCTATAGTAATGCCTTTAAGGCGTATGGAACCTAGAGAACATAAGGAATTGGAGGTACAAGTGAATGACCTATTGAGGAAAGGGTTCATTCGAAGGAGTGTATCTGAGTGGGGTGCACCTATTGTATTCGCGACTAAGATGGATTGCTCTTTGAGGTTATGTATGGATTATCGTAAGCGGAATAAAATGATGAGGAAGAACAAGTATCCACTCCCGCGTATAAATGACTTATTTGATCAGTTGCATGATGTGAAGGTGTTTTCTTAGATGGATTTGGCAACGGGCTTTGAGTAGCAAAGGAGAGTGTTCCTATTACTGCATTTCCTATGCCATTAGGTTTTTATGAGTAGTTGGTGATTCCATTCGGGTCGACCAACGCTCCAACATACTTTGTGGATCTTGTGAATCAGGTTTTCAGAGACCAACTAAAAAGTTCATGATTGTATTCGTGGATGATATTCTGATCTACTCTAGGACTTACGAGGAGCACAAGACATACTTGAAGATTGTGCTAGAAATATTGAGGAAGCACAAGTTGAGAACAAGTTCTCTAAGTGCCACTTCTGGAGAGAAGAAGTGAGGTTTTTGGGTCATGTCATGTCCGGACAGGTTATAGCAGTGGATCCTGCGAAGGCGGCAGCGGTCCATGATTGGAATCGACCCAAGAATGCTACGGATGTGTACGATTGGGGGGATACTACAGACACTTCATCAAGGACTTCCCAAAAATAATAGCACCGTTGACCAATTTGAGAAAGAAGAATTAGACTTTTGTTTGGGACACGTAGTGTGATCATGCGTTTGTGAGTCTGAAAGAGAGGTTGACAAGGGCACCGATATTGATAATTTCAAATGGAATTGAAGAGTTGACAGTATACCCAGATGCATTTAGTGGGTGTTAATGCAGAAGGGAAAAGTTGTCGCTTATGCTAGTCGACAGCTAAAGCCGTACGAATGGAATTATCTGACTCATGATTTGGAATTAGCGGTGACAATTTTTGCTTTAAAGATGTGGAGACATTACTTGCTAGGGGAAAGGTTTGAGTTGTTCATGGACTACAAATCCTTGAAGTGTCTTTTCTCTCAGACGAATCTCAACCTTCGTTAACAACGGTGGTTAGAGTTTTTGGCTTCCTATGATTTTGATATTTCATATATGCCGGGTAAATGGGATGCAGTCGTTGTTACATTGAGTAGAAGACATGCTAGTTTGGGATCGACCAATGTTCTTGGAATGGAAGCAGATCAAGTATATTATTGGATATTGTTAGAACCTCAATTGTTGGATTTTAATGACAACAACTATACAATTATGTCAAAGAATCTCTAAGCTAATTTGCAGGTACATGAGCATCAAAAAGAGATAATCAAATATGTTCAAAATGAAGATACATAGTACAAAAAGGATGAAAGAATGTATATGGAGATACAAGAAGAGATATATACGATAGAGACAAGACGAAGGTGAAAAACAAAGTATTATTAGTCATAGAGTGTCGTGTCTAGAGTTTACAAATGTTAAAATCTACTCAAAATGATATACACACATATACATTTATATTTTAAATGAAAAATCAAGTTTTCAAAAAATTGCATGGAGCGAGACTCGAACCCAGGTCACTATTTCAGAAGGCAAGTGCTCTAACCATTTGAGCTATGATAATTTTTTGTTACTGGCTAAATTCAGACGTCTGAATAATGTCATTCAGACGTCTGAATGCTGAAACCTGAATATTGTTTCATAATATTCAGACGTCTGAATGAAAATATTCAGACGTCTGAATCAGGTCAAAAATGACCTATTTGCTTTCTGATTTGCACGTGAACGATTTCAGAAGTCTGAATTCTATTTTTCAGACATCTGAATTCCTATAACGGCTATATTTCTGAACATACATTTCTCTTTCATAATGAGATACGACTTTTAATCAACAGGTATGACCATATACTTTCATGATAACTATTCACAAACAATTGCACCTTTTTATAATCTATATAAACATGTTAGAATCATCAGTTTTATTAACCTAATTGATCTTACTCTTTCTATTCTTAATCTACTTTGATTCTAACACACTCTTGTGCATTCAAGTTCATACAAAATCATTCATTTACTTCCATATTCTTCACATACACACATATATATCAAAAGGAGAAGATTATAGGAAGGTTGTACTATCAAGAGACAAATCTGTGTTATCAAGAACACACTGTGTCAAATACTCTCTGTATAAGTTGAAGTCCTGTTCTGCTGCTCAGGCATGTGAAGTCCTCTTCGGCCGTTGAGGCGAAATCCTGTTTTGTTGCTCAGGTCCCTATTCGGCTGCTCAGGGGTTGTATAGACCTGTTCCTCCGAGTTAAGTGAGGGTTGTTCTTTTAGTGAAATTCTAGAAGGAGTCTGGGACTAGACGTAGAACGAGAAGTTCGAACCAGTATAAAAATCTCCGGTGTGCTTGTTTTTTATTTTATTTACTTTACTCTATTATCAGTCTTCAGTTTTATACTTCCGCACTACTTGTTTTACACTATTCCACATTACACGATCCATACCGTCTTTTCAGATATGACTTCAGACCCCATTACGAGTTGGAGCTAGAGATGTTAGCACATTTATCGATTAGACCTACCCTTATTAAAAGGATCGGTACTACTCACAAGTGAGACACTAGGCTAGCGGAGATCATCGCAAGGATAAAAGGTGTAGAATTTGAAGACATAAAGCAATAAGAACTCGACCGAGAAGGTTGGCTTCGTAAGGATGTGAGGTTGTTCGTTCTCGATGTTGATGGATTGCGAGACGAAGTGTTAACAACATGCCACCATTCCAGGTTGACCATTCATTCCGGTAGTAACAAGATGTATCGAGATATGAAGTGGACTTACTGCTGGGAAGGCATAAAGAGGGATGTTGGGGGCATTCATCTCAAAGTTTATGAACCGGTAATTGTTAAAGGCAGAGCAGAAAAAACCTAATGGACCGTTGCAACCGCTATAGATTCTTGAGTGGAAATGAGAGCAAGTATCGATGAATTTTATAGATGGATTGCCGAAGACTCAAGCAGGGAATGATAGAATTTAGGTTGTAGTTGATCGGTTAACCAGGAGTGCACGATTTATACCCATCAAGTCAAGTAGAACGGCATCCAAGCTGGCGAGGTTGTATGTAAAATGGATAATACGATTTCATAGTGTGCCAAAGAGTATTGTGAACGACCGAGACCCATTGTTCACTAGTGGGTTTTGGGAGAGATTACAAGAGGCGATAGGAACCAAGCTGCATCTTGATAAAGCTTATCACCCACAAATGGATGGGAAGGATAAAAGAATAAATCGTATATTGGAATATCTTCTGTGAGCATGCATTATATATTTTGGAGGATCATGGGATGATCGTTTGCATTAGGTAGAGTTTGCATACAACAATAGATATTAGTCGAGTATTGGTATGGCCCCGTATGAAGAATTGTATGGCCAACCATGTAATGCCCCTTCGTGTTGGTAGGAAGCCCACGACATGCTGATACTTGGGCTAGATATGATTAGAGGAACATTAGAGAAGATTGAGATCATCCGACAATGAATGAAAGCTGCCCAGGATCGACAAAAAAGCTATGCGGATAAAAGACAAAGAGATTTCGAATTTTCTATCGGAGATATGTTATTTATGAGGATTTCTCCTCTAAAGAATGTAGTTTGATTCGGTAGAAAGGGAAAGTTGGCACCGAGATTCGTAGGTCCTTTTCTGATTGTTGAGAGGATTGTGAAGCTAGCATATAGGAACAACTTACCTCAAAAGATGGCGGGCATGCATAACATTTTTCATGTCTCTAATCTAAGGAAGTTTGTGCACGACTCAGGCGTGATGATTACACCGGATCAGCTAGAAGATGTTAAGGTAGAACTAGAAGTTTCTCGATCTCATAGGCCGCTTCGTATTGTTGTATATGATACGAAACAGCTTGCAAGAAAGATGGTGAAGCTAGTGACGGTACAATGGAGCGGAAATGATGATGATTGTACGTGGGAGACCAAGGGGAGCATGAGAACTAAGTGTCAAGAGCTCTTTGAGTGGTAAGACCCATTGTTTATCGTATTTATTTTCACCATTGTATATTATATATGATAGGTCAATATTGCACATGCTAAGATAAGCTCACTATACTATTGGTCGCATGGTTGCTTTTTTGAGATGTTTGATGGTTGCTTATGATTAGTAGGCATGCGGGATAACTATGGTTGCTTGTGCTTTGGCTTATTTGTAGATTTCGGGGGTGAAATTTCAAAAGAGGGGGGAAAATGTAACGACCCGTATTTTACGTCCCATATTTTCCATACCATATTTTATGTATTGGAGGATCGTGTAATATTTTTATTTTACTTTTATGAGGTCGTATGATTCTGTAATTTTGGGAGATGACTATTACAGATATTGTACACACCTACGATTTTTCTCGAATTTTTATGTGACCATTTTGACCTTGAAAACCATTTTTGGGCTCTAACTTTTGATAGGAGTTGAATTAGGATCACAAACAAGTTTCATTGCTTCAAGATGATGGTTTTCCATTTCGCAGAGTGGTCATAATAGAAAAACTAACTTATGGTTAGAAAGTTATGCCAGTTTTATGTTTAGATAGCTACTGGCCAGAATTATTGTGTAATTAGTTAAGCCCATTAGTCTAATTAGAGATTACAATAAATAGGGGCTGTAGAAGTCAAATTAGAACTTTTCCCTCTTTTCCAAATCAGGTCTAAACTCCATTAACCTTAGATTCTTCCAAAATCACCTTAGTTGCTCTCTAAATTGAATCAAATTGGAGATTGGTGAATAGATCATCAAATTAGGATTAGAGATTATCATTTTGGTAGATTTTCATTGCTTTTCATCGCTATCTACATCGGATCTAGAGAAGAATTGGTTGAATTCGGTAATTGACGAGTGGTTTATCCCGTCTCACTATCCTATGCATGTTTATATGGTAGAATTATAGGTTTTAACATGATTTTTGACCATTAAAATACTTTTCTAATCTTAATCACATGTTAACATATGTTTATGACCTAAATTGATGAATTATAATATGATTTTTAGAATTGGCTTTGTAGTTCACCTTAACCATACTCATATGTTCATTGTTGATTACTTAGATTGCATTAGAAATTGTTTGATTGCTATAATTCCATGTATTTATTATGTGATTGGAAGTGAATGCATGTTATTCTATATTTGTATGTTGTGTTTTGATGTTGTTTGTTAGTATTTTGGATACATAGGAAGATAGGTTGACGAATTGGACAAATCGGAGGCAAAGTTGGTTGGAACTGGACGAAACTTAGAGGAAAGGCTATAGCGCATATTAGGAGCCTACATGATAAGTCGGATATTAGGAGGAGCTAAGGTCTAAAGTTGGTGCCGACTTATAAGGATAAGTTGGTGACGAGTTATGTGGCTTACTCCTATAGCTTGATGGTTGGCATGGATGGATAGAGCATGGCTAGAGCAAATGTTCCATAGCAAGGTGCATGGTATTTGGCTAAGGGTTGGATGCTATACCAAGTTATCTCTAGAACTTGAAGACGAAGCATTGGATTGGGACCGAGTTATCTAGGATGAATGGGTCAGGGTCCAAAGTGCTTGAAGGAGATTGCTAGAGGCATGGAAGAAGTTGTAGCCATAGATTGGTTTAGTGTATAACTCGGCACCGAGTTATGCCTATAACTTGATACCGAGTTATCACACTATATAAGATGAAGGTAAAATTTCCAAGGCAGGTAGTGAATGCTCTATGGATCATGATGGAGGTGGTGGCTCGTTCGTATCAAGGTTGGATGGCGATATAACAGCATGATAAAAGCTATTGATCTTCGGTTGATGGCCCATGTTGGGAGTTGGTACCGAAGATGGGGGCTCAATAAAGGAGGGAGTCATGAATGGAACGTGGTGAGTTCCAGAATAATGGAAACTAGATTGAGCAAGAAGGGTTCGGTGTCCAAAAGAAGCAAATGAGGGTCGGATGATAGTGCTAAGGAATCGTTGATAACTCAGAGTATTTTGGTTGTACTCGAAGCAAGGGTATGTAACTGGGGACTCCCATAGATCAATTGAGGGATTTGTATACCTTAGACTAATGATTTGGGTCTAGTGTCTAGCTTTGGGGCTACAAAATACGTGTTAAGATTTAGGCTACGTGATACAAGGGTACAACGAGAATCGGAATTTCCATTAATTCTTGGCATGGTGGTAATACAGATTATCATATATTCAGGGCATATAGGGAGTGATAGCTAGGATTGTTTGATGTATGTTATGGTTGTTATAGTTTCTCTGGTTGCTTTCTCCAGTAGGCTATCACCAGGAGATATCATAGGGAGTAGGTATTGGAGATGAGGATAACTGGAGAGCTAATATCCTTATTTGAGTTTTGTACTCTTATTATGTTATGTTGAGTAGCAAATTATGATTAATGTGCTAACTCTTTGGTTGCAAAGACATGTCAAGTATGGTTCATGTACTCTTGTTCCTTACTATACTTACCTGTATAGTACTTTAAGATTCATTTATCGCTCACACCAAACTATTGTCTGACTTGAGGTTTTATGTTTTGCTTCTTATTATCTTGGATACTCTTAAATGAGTAGAGTAGATAAAAAGTCTAGGTGATGCAATAGTTGTTCGGAGGACGAGCTGGATGGAGCTATCTCTTATTATATACTTATATGAATTCCATGCTTATTCCACTATGCAGCACTGAGGAGCCTTAGCAGTGACCGCTTATTATTTGTATTTGAGACAGTTGTTGAGTTTGTTTCTATTGTATAAACTCTACTACATTTGTAAATAACTTTGTGGATTTGTGCTCTGATGATTTGTTCACATAATTATTACTGTCTCTTCTGTTATATCCGTGATATTATATTTTATCCATGCGATGTGAGATATGATAGGTTATATGCTGTGTTTTATTTTATCTCAACCCTGATGATCATCCTATATGGCCGGGCATGATAGTAGTGCACCATCTAGTTATTATTTGTGCCGGTGGTATAGGGCGATCGTCACATCAGTGTTTAAAATGCATTGTAGAAACCATATTTTACAATAGTTAACAATCATCTTGTAAACACGAGTGTTTTCCTCATTTTGAGGATCAGACTTTCATTAAAAAACAATCGTATTGTAGAAGTGGTTTAACTACATCATATATGTTGTTGAAGTGTTTTAACAACGTTCATCCATCATTGTAGAAATGTATTTTTCTTCTAGTGTCAATTGACAATCTTGGTTAGACTTTTTTGCAATGGGATGCAATGAAGTTCAATTTGCTCAAAATTTATCTCAAGCACGTATGCCACTTCGAGTGCAAAATAGTAGGTGTGAGTATTATATAGGTGACCGATGTTGAAGACAAATAACTGGAATAACATATGTTCTTTGCTGAGTAATTAAATCATTTAGTGGTTCTATACGGTGAAGGTGTAAAAAGCTATAACAAGGAATTGTAATTTGTTTAAGAAAAAACCAATTAAATTAATATTCTATATTAAAACGGTTAAACTAAGCTAAAAAACTCCAAACCATAAATTTGTAATTTGTGATATGTTTTCAATTAACGTATTATAATTTACTAACTCTTTAGCATCTAATTTGAATTGTTTATTCACTAGTCAATGCCTTAACTCAATAATAGTTAAGACTAATACAAACCTATGGCTAACATCATTTCATCCTTAAGCATGATTATCTCGCTTTTATAACCACATAAATGCGAATATAAACATATATGAATGGGCTAATTCTCTTAGCACACCATTTATTATCTTTCCCACCCTAGCATTTTAGAAAAAAACGCACATCCCATATTTTCCTTTTCACACCCCAATTTGTTCCAAAAGTACCCCTAGCTGTTTTATATTTGTGTTTTTCTGTTCCATCTCACACTTAAAAACCATTTCTTCCCCACCTCGGTAAAAAGCATTAGCCAAGCTTTCTTTCAATTTCTTCAATGGAGAGCGAAATTAGATCTAAACACAAACAATGCACTTTTCATTTTGGTTTTAATCCAGTTCTCTTTAATTGACGTCTGTCTGGATAATTTTATTTCTAATGCGTCTGATTCTGGATCAAAAAAACACCTAATTTGACTGACAACATTTGGGTGTAACACGACATTTGTTCCTACCACGTCGAGGTGTAACATGGTCCGTTCTGTAACGACGTCAAACCTGAGCAAGGTTATTGCCACAACATTATTGTTGGCCGACGTGGTTTATGTTGAAACCACATTAAGCACAGATGTTGTTTTTTTAAAGCCTGTCCTTTTGTTTAATTTTTTTATAAATCCTTTTACGAAACCAGTATGTAAACCACTAATAGCCGAAATACATCGATGTGTGAAATCAAGAAAACAAAAGAGTAAAAATCAAGTTGAAAACAAAGTCGAGATGAATAAAGTCTTCTTCCTTGTGAATGTTTGCGGTAACAAGTAAGAGAAAAAAAGATGATATAAAAAGACAAGTCATATCAGTCCAAATAATTAAAGGGGTAAACTGGTCAATTATTATTTTAAAAGATTAGGGGGGGAGATGATAAACAGTGTGCTAATTAGCCATATGAATGATCATGCTTAAGTGGGGAGAATCATTACCACTCCGCCGCTAATATTAGTGCCTAAGCAACTAATCCACTCTCCATAGCTTCACTTCACAAATTCCAAAATTCGAACTTCAACGATTTGGCTTTTTATTAAGATATTTTGTGAAGCAATTCTGAATTTAGGTATTTATCTTGTGATTTTAGGAGTTAGGATACTAAAGTTACGAGGAGTTGAATGAAGATTATGGCTAGGAGTAGGCCTGTCAATGGGCCGGGTTCGGTCCGGGTATTATAAAACCCGGATCCGAGTCCGATTACAATAATTAAAACCCAAGCCCGGCCCGAACCCGTAGGGTATTTCAACCCAATATCCGAGCCCGGCCCATCGGGCTTTTTAGCCCCGTTGGGTAATAATCATGTACCTAACTCAGAATATTTATGTTAAATCCATATTTTAAAACTACAACTTTGGTTAAATTTGTATACAAACAATGTTAACATATAAAGTGAGCGGTGATGTAGTCAAGTTAACAACAAAAGTATGCAAAAATATGTACATGTAAACAAACAAAATGGTAAATAAATAACATACACACTCATGTTTTGATACGACAGAAAACTAATAGTCGGATCGGACCCTAACCGGGTCGGATTTTGATAAATCCGTACCCGACCCGGGTCGAACCCTTGTCGGCTTGGGTAGTAAAATGCAAAACCCTTACCCGCATTAATAGAGCAGGTTCGGGCCGGTCTCGGGCCAAAACCCGTACCATTGACAGGCCTAGCTAGGAGTTTAGGAGGAAGAAGATGATGAAAATGTGATCTAAAATACTAAAGCATAAAAGGGATGACTACACTTATTTAGCCAAGGATGGTTTGGTCTTAAGCCTAAGCAAGCAGCCCGATTCTCCATAATTCTTGTTTATTTCAATATAATACTCTGTAACTTCAAATGACTAACATAGATATGTTTTTCTTCATCTAAAGGACATTTCAAAGATAATAGTAATGACCTCAAATTATAATTCATTCATCTTCAAAAAGTCCATTTTTAAGTCGTTGAATTAAATCATATTTATCACCAACAAGCATGTTATTTGAATTAGTAAGATTAAATACACGTTATTACAATAACTATGCAATTTGCACTTTGCGCTATCTAATATAATACCCTACAACTTCAAATGATTAACTTCCTTATGTTTTTGTTCATCAAAAGGATGTTCTAGATATAATAGTAAATATCTCAAATTTTAATTAATTCATCTTCAGAAGTTCACTTTTCAAGTCGTTAATTTAAATCACATTTATCACCAACGATCACATTATTTAAATTACTAAGCATAAAAAACACAGCTATTACAATATGTATGCAACTTGCACTTTGCGCTTTCTAATTTAAGCATCCACATGTTAGGCTACATACTTGTGAATGTGTTTGAACCAAAAAATGACACAAACACCCAAGAGGTTGACTAAAGAATAAAAAATGAAGAAGAGTAAATTAAAAAGAGCAAGAAAATAACATAAAGTGTTTTATAACGGTTCGGCTAACCTTGGCCTACGTCCACTTAGTGATTTTATTGATTATATCACCGACTTGCTATTACAAGTTCTTACATATCGGTATAAATTCGTGAATGAATATAATAGATTATAGTAAGAGAGAAAGTGAGTCAAAAAGATCATGAGCCCCTTTCCTCCTATTTATAGCAATAGGTTGCCTGAAAACTCGCCTTTATGATCTCTACATTTTTTCCCACATCCATACCAATTCTCCTGAGAAAAATAAGGAACACCTCATCAACATCTGTGGATCGGTACCGATCTATGGGCTTGGATCGGTACCGGTCCATAAGACCTTCGTATGGATCTTTGTGAATGCTTTGTTTAAACTCGATTCGTGGTTAGCTTCATGATTCCAAACTTGTTTGCATCATTATTAGCTTGTTTCTATGTCCAAATGATGGGTCAGTGGAAGAATGGAGTTGATTTTAAGTGCTATTGGAGATCAACAGAGAATTGCATGGGAACGATGAAATGGAACTTAAAATAGGCTCCTAATATCATCACTTGTGAATAGTAGGAGTTGGGGCTGGATTGGAAGAAGTATCATGGATCGGTATCGATCCAAGTGGTTGGATCGGTATTGATCCACCACTTAGTGGATCTTGGTCTATTGTTTCTTGTGGTGGTCTTTTTTTACCTTGTGGCTCTGTTCGTACATGGTTTTTGGACTCTAGGGCCATCTCTCGGGGCTTCCTGCCTCGATAGCTTTCAAGTTCAATTCATCTAGTGTATTCAAATATTGTTTGGTCAAAAGGCTGGATAACACTTACCTTCCAAAGTACAACTTATTTCAAACATGATGTGCTTTGAATCGAGACAAGTCCGGATTGCTGCAAAGGATTTCACTCTATGCTTTGAATGGTCGTTGTCCCCTTTTGAATCACTTTTGTGAAGATCTGTGTCTCTAATTGTTCGTAGCGATGTTTTGCCAGTGCCTTACATTACAAACTTAGAGTGCGCTCTCATGAATTATCATTTTGAGCTCAATAATTTTGTACTACTTTCTTTTCTGGAATTTCTAGGTTTGAATTCGATTTTCTTTGACTCTAGTCGTTGGGTGTTGGATATGTATGCACTCACGTATACACGTGCACGTTTTTGAGTAACTCCATCATCATACACTCGTAGAAATGAATGCCTATATTTGCCATCACCATTCATTTCATTTCACAATTTATTTTATGTATCAAGACTCAGTATCGATCCAAAGTCTTAGATCGATACCAATCCAAGACTTAAAAAAGTCTCCATTTTTGCAGCTTGAAAAGTTGGGTACGTGAGTTATATAAATCAAGTCTTCATCCCTTCTCTTCACTTTTACCTTGCCACCGAACTAAGCTTACTCCGTTATTATCCATGCTTCAAAATCGACACTCTCCCTTCACTCGACCCTAAAACTGCTACTGGCCACCTTTACCTGAGCCTAACGCCGCCTGCCTTGCCTTGGTTGATCTCGTGCCACCCTCACAAACCTGATCCATCCAATTATTGACCCAAGACATAAGCCAGTTGCCTCCGAGGCCTCAACACTTCTAGTTGGGTGGTAGTATCGGACATGGACGTAGATGAGGTCAATGTTGATGGCTATGTTTTGGAGGAATTGAGAAGATGAAGGAAGAGAAAAAAATCCATCCAAGGGCTTGGATCAATGCCGATCCAAACCTTAGTGGATTTTTTATTTTCAAAACTCATACCGAACCTTGTTTTTTCGATTAAACTATGCCAAACACTTCCTCCTGAACTTCGAAGAATTTCCGATGCAAGGTCGTCGATGTGAAGTCCGGTGGAATGGTTAGCAGTAACGGTCAGTGCGAACAATGCCCTGAATTCCAAATGAACTGCTATACAATATCGAAAATCTGGACTGCACTACACGACACCACACAACACTGCACTAGGTCTCACTTAACATGGGGAATATAGCTTATGAGTAATATGATGTTGATTATCTGTTGAGCTATTATCGAAATGGAGCATAGACATTCCAAGCATCTTGACACTTTAGCTTCAAGTCCATCGACTTCTAGATATGCTAAATCTGATGCGAAGTCGAGTTCGAGTAAGACTCCTTCTTCATAACATACTCTGGATAAGTCCATACCTCCAGTTGAAAATCCACAAATGGATAAAACTCATCCGGAGGTTCCTAAAATGCATGTAGAAGGCTCTGAAGTTGAAGCTATTCCTGACACTTTTGAGGATGCTATTATTTTAGAGGATCTCGTCGATTCTATTGCTTCAAAGATTGGAGAGGGATCACTCCATAGAATCTGCAATAAACATTAAATTCCATTTGCAGATGTACTGGTCCCGGCATGCCATCAGAGGGCTCACCATCCTCTAGTCGGTTATACAACCTTCAACCGATACATGCTCATGGCAAGTTGTGTTCCACCCTTTAATTCTTTCATTTGTTGAATATTGAACTTCATGAGATTGGCTCCATCGCAACTACATCCCAACAGTTAAGCTTTCTTCCACTTATATTGTCTTCGCATAAATTTGAATCGTGCGCCCAGTGACGAGGAAATCTGATATATATAGTTTCAAAAGCCAAAAAGGAATCCCTTCTCGGACTTATCATGAACTGGCTAAGCAATGTATAATAGTTACTGGTGCCTAGAACAAATTAAGTTATTTCAAGAGTGAATGATTCTTTGTCCGCTGTCCATCCGGATTCACACAGAGATGGTTATTTGGACTTAAGTTCTACTTCATGTACTTTATATAAACTCGTCTTGCGATTCTGCTAGCTCAACTTATATTCCTTTTATCATTCAGAAGACGACACTTGAAAATTCCATCCTAACTCTCATGGCACTTCCGAAAGAGGATAGGGAAGTTGGGGTTCTTCTTACCGATGAGAATCCCTTAGCACATAACTTGTTGGAAGCGGGTCGTTGACGACGACGACGATGACAACAAGATGGGAATATGAATCCCGATGTGCCCCTTGTTCGAAGTTCAAGGTACAAAGTTGAAAAGGAAAAAGTGCATGCCGAAGAAGTCGAAATTATTGGCGAAAGTGACAAAGCCATCCACGATGATCTTGATGTGGGTCACAAACCTTTAATCGAGGAACCCGAAGATGACCAGCAGTTTGTCTTAAAGAAAAAATTAGTCGTAAAGATGTCCAAAGGGCATACTTCTACATAACCCCCTCTAGTCTTAACTACGAAGAAAACCCCTTCTCTCTCCTCTCTGAAGACATATTTGCTAGTCTAGGTCCGATTCCAACCGAGATTAAATCCTTCATCCTTGACAACATGAGTCTTGAGGGTCTTGATTTCCCTATTCACTTTCCAATTGACATGCCTTCCATCAACGAGAGAGATCACTCCCATTAGGAAAGCTCCAGTACACGGTCCGTCGGGGGGACGCTAGGACACTCACACACACGTGCACTGCACCTATTTCACGTCCTTCCTTATTGAAGCTAAATTGTTATTATTTTTATTTGCAGGATCCATGGAGAGGAAGTACATGTTTTAGTCTTTGGAGGAAAATGTGTCTCGATGGCAGAGGAGTCGCCCATGCACGTATCATCAAAGTGATGGATGAGACTCGGAGTCCAACCATCAGTCTAGCCATGACAGAGGCAGTCGTAACAAAGACTATCCATCGCATGACTCTGCTTCTAGATATCGTTCTAGGTCCAGGTCACCTTTAGCAAGAGGCTCGAACAAGCATTCCGGTTTCCGCGATGACTTACCACCAGGTGATGCTTCTCATGTACCACCTTCGGCTTTCATTCCTATGCAACGCTCGACATCGACTCACATCAGTCGACCTTCTGACTGTAGGCAACATAAAGACAGCTCTGAGACTTCTCACTAAAAGGCTGGCAAGAAACCGATTAAAGCTTCGGTCATCACCGCGGAGCAACAACTCGCTGTTGATGCCTGAATGGCTGAACCAAAGGCTCGATTCCCAAAGATATGCTTCGATGGACTCATGTTCATCCCCAATCTAAAGAACATTTCGCTAAAGGTCAAAGTCATAACAATTTATTATGTAAGCGACGCTTATGATCGGTATGCTATATGGAGGCGGGTTGTCGAGAAGGTTTCTAAGGTTTCGAGGGAAAGGAAACTTGAGATTAATAATATGAAACTTATAGAGGCCTAAGATAAAGAAATCATCGTGCATCTCGATGCCGAGGTCTCTTATTTGAAAACATCACAAGCTGAGGTCGAGAAGAGGGCTAATGATGCTATCAAGGCACTTGAGAATGAGTGGACCAAGCATCATGATGCGATAAAAACTGCGCACCATCAAAATCGAGATTTAGTGCTGGAGAGAGATGCTTTGACCAAGAAAGCAAATGAGTTGTCAACCAAACTTGATCGTGAGGCAAAAATGAAGGATGAAGCTCTTCTAGAAGCTCAGGAGTATTGTGAAGAGCTGCTTACTGCTCATAGGGAAAGGGATGAGGTGGTCACACATGCTAGAGATATGGATGCACTCATCAAGAAGGAAGTTGAGGCCACTGAGAAGCAGATGATGGAGAGATTTGAGCCGACGATCATCAAGTACAATGCCAATGTGCTTAAGTTTTGAAACCTGGAATGGCTAGGTAATAATTATCCTAAGGCTTTGGCTCTGGCTTGGGAGAAAGTTATTAAGGAAGAAAGGGATTATTTAGAAGGTGGTGAAATGGACCTAGCATAGTTGGAAAATGATGTCTTGTCAAGAGATGAGCCCGATGTGCTAAGAAATGGCGAGCTCATCCTCCATCCAGAGTTAGCTGCATAGTGTAGAAAGGCTTAGGCGAAGGTTCCAGATCGTCGCCTCAAGATGCCACTGTTGGAAATACACCTAGACCCAAAGATACTCTTAATTCATCCTTGGTCCCTGAATATTATCTAGAGAACCCTAGATGCACAAGTCCACTGTCCTTTCTCCCATCTTGCAGGGGAATTCCAGTGGCACTTCAGTCCATACTAAATCCTAGACCGAAGGAGGTATCTCATTGATTTCGCCAATATTTGAGAAAGTCCACATGTCGCCAGTTGATGTGATTAATCTCTTATATCATGTTTCTCAAATTTCAGGTCAGCCATAGGTCGTTCCACTTCCTAAAAAAGGTCCTCAAGCAGGCCAACAAAAATCAGTTACAGAATCGGTGATCGTGTCCACTTCAATGACGATCCTAAATATTCCAACCAACGAGACCCCTGGGCCTAGCAAGCCGATAATAGATGCTTTAAAGGATGAAGGGACTGGTGAGATTCAGGGAGCTTAGGCTGAAGATGATGTTCTTATCACTTGGTCCTCTGAGCCTCTGTCGGGTCCCACCATGAGCGAAATGCTTGAGAAACAATTCTCCTAACTAAAGAGATCAAGCAAGAGAAGATAGAGATCATCCCTCCTCCTTTTTCCATAGCTTGCCTACCTATACCTTCTTTTCCCCAATCACTCTTCCCCCACAAGGGAGCACTCAAAGCATGCCTGTTGGATCATCATAGAGCACTCCATCTAAGGGCCAAGGAAGAAGCAGGAAGAAGCCTGATCAAGCCACACCTCCCTTCGGAGAAGAGAAGTCTAAGAAGCAAAAGCATAAGAAGTGATTGTTGGTTTGTTTTGTGTAGATAAACTCGCTTTTGGTTTACAGTTGTAGCAGTCTATTTTCATTTTAGGCCGGCTTTGTGAGGGTTCGGCCCTCGCTTTTTTTTCCAGCTTAGGTGTAAATAAAACTTGTACTTTTCTTTCTAAGTTCTATTTCGAATACGAGTAACAAAGATTTTTGTTTTGTCCAATCTTTGTTTGAATTTATCCAAGTATTTGAGAAATGCGCTTTCCATTCAATGTACTCGCGATCCAATTCTTTTTGTGATTATTGTTAGACTAAGTAATTAGCCTATTCTATGAATTGCCGGCCTTTTGTCATTCTTGTGAATGTAAAGAGATCGTTGAAATGCCAATCTTCGGGCATTTATATGTAACCATATCTAATTTTGGAACCCAGTTAAACTTCGATCACCTGGAAAGGTGATTCAAACATTCCTTTTAGAGTAACTTTAGATGCGATCGTGCCTGGCTCCGAGCATCGACTGAACTGAATTGTCTTGAACAACAAGTTGAACATCCTTCTCTGGGACGCTTTTTCCGACCATGCCAAACTCAGAGCATCGATCGAGGTTAACTACTTAGGATAGCGGCTCATGTATCCTTTTCCAGGATAATGATCTTCGATTCCGCCAAACTCCATGCACTATTTTGAGCTAACTATGCACTTAAGACCATAGTTCGTATATCTTCATCTAGGATGTTTACTTGCAATCACGCCTAATTCGAGCATCAATCGAAGTTATTAAGAGATCCCACCTAGTTCTGAGCGCATATTGTAACATCCCTAATTTTGATAACATTATTCAAAAGATTTAATTAGATAAATTAAATAGAATAATGACGTTATGGGGATTGAGATTTAAATAAATTTTGTAATGGGCCGTGGTTAATAATAATAATTTAATGGGCTTAAATTGATTTATATGTTAATTAAACCACCCATGGGCATATTAGTAAATAGCTATTATATGGAACACTGCTATACACTTCTTACTCTCGCCCATTCATGTTTCATTTCTTAATTTCATAAATGCAAATCTAAAACCTAAGAGCCGGCCATTACCAAGGAAGAAAAAGAGGAAAATTGAATCTAAAGCTAAGGATCAAAGCTAGGAAGGATTAATCAACAACCAATCTCAAATTCCTTATCATATCTAAAGTGAATAATAATTCTATACCATCTCTATTTTATTTCATGATTATGTGTTTTCGGATTTATGATTAAATTCGTTTTTATAATGATATGGATGATGATATGCTTGAATTATGTTATGTTCGAATTATTTTAATTCCCATACCTATGAAATTGCACGGTTTTAAGGGAAAACCAAGGGTTTATGATTTCCGAATGCCATGGAAAAAATTTATGCTAAGTAAAACATGATTTTGGAGATGATTTTCAATTTTCAGAATTTTCCAAACTAAGGAAATTTTACTAGGAATTTTTAATGAAAAATAAGATGTAATTGGGTTTAAAAATTTATTTTGAATATTTCAGGAAGAAATTGGGTCTAAATTTTTAGTATGTTCGATTACATAAAGAAATTGAATTTCTATAATTTTTGGGGATTTTTCCCAATTGATTTACTATGAAAAATAAATTATTTTAAAAGAAGGACTTTTCTGCAAATGTTAGTTTTGTTGTATGGAAAGGCTTAAACGTTAAATTCCTTCAATTTGGATCTGGTATAAGTGCGGCAGTTTTAAATATAAAGTATTTGAAAAGTTTTATGGTAGCCTATCAATGGTTTACAAATAGGCAAGAAGTTACAAAGCAGTCACTAAAAGTTGCTATATTTCAGCATTTAAATCAGAAAAAGGTGTTCCGCCTTAATAGTACGCACCTTTCGACTCCATTGGTTCTGCTTCATCCTAATCAAAACCTACATAGTCAAAACCCATGTAGTCGAAACCAATACACAAGGTATCACTTGAATGGTACGCGGTGGATTGGAAGGAGGGCGGAAGCTTTGGTGTCGAAAGGGATGCTTCCGATGGGGTCGAAACCCTCCTTTTTTTTCAAAAGTTAGTTCTTGCCTTGTTTTGGTTAAAACTTTCAATACATTTAAAACACATGCTTTCGAAAAAGGTTTTATAAATGGCTTTCGAGGAAGGTTGCTATACTATGTAAGGAAGTTAGCTTTCGAAGGGGTACTTTTTCCTTAAATAAGAGCTTTCGAAAGGACTGGTTTCGACCAAGTCGAGACCTAGCCGTTAATCTTCCTTTTGACTGCATGGAAGCTATCTATGTTATTGAAGGGTTACTTCTATTTTAACCTAAACTAAGCCTTTTTCCTGAATACTTTCGAAGGGTTGAGGGTTCTGAAGTTAATGGGTCGAAAGGGGGTTTCGACTCTGTCCTTCGAAGTTTTAATTTTAAAGGTTGCCGCTTTCGACTAGATGGTTCCGACACCATCAATTTTTCCCTAAAAATGGTTTTATAAGGGTTTCGAAAGAGATACTTTCGTATATAACCACTTTGACCCAAATGATGTTTTTAAAGAGTAAACCCAATGTTTTCGAAAGGTATACTTTCATTTGTTTCGAAGCTATGTTTAAAGGACGATTTGACTCCCTCAAAAGGTATATTTGGTTTTGAAATAGAATATTTATCAAAGACTTCGAAAGGTATGTTCATTATGTTTTGAAAAGAAGTTTATTTTCTTTCGAAAGAGTTTATCCAAAGGTTTCGAAAGTGATGTTTTACAGTTTCAAAACAAATAAGCCACTCTCACTTTTAAAAGGAAACATCATGGCATAAATAAAGATTTTGGAAGTATTACTTCTTTATGTGCTTATTCACATTATTACTAACCCATGAATGTATGTTGGGGAAAGGGCAGAATAACCAATTTGGTTGACACGGTAGTGAATATAAATAAGAATGTTAACACCTTAAAAACTAAAGATATTGGCAGGGGCCAATAGTTTACAGTAAACCCATGAAAACTGTATATAACTAATGATATTGGTAGGGGCCAACTGGTTCATAGTCAGCCCATGAAAACTATGATTTGATACTAGCAGGAGCCAGTAGGTTTGTAGTTAGCCCATGCAAACTATATTTGGATTGAGATATTGACAGTCAGTCAATAGTTTCCTAGTTAGCCCATAAAAATTAGGATAAGTGAAAAGATATTGGAGTTACCAATAGGTTCCTAGTGATTCCATGAAACTATGAAAGTGGACAGATAGTCCGTAAGCATTTAACAAGTTAATACTAACTCTTGAAACTATAATTGAGACATATAGTCAGAATGAATGGGTATGTGTAATCTAGACTTGATTTACTTGTTTCGCATATCATCATAATATTTTGAAATACTATGTTTTTAACCATTGTGGATGCAGGAGCATGGTATATGGTTTACAAATGTTTTAGGATGATAGTGAGGGGAAAACCCATTCCGTTAAGCGATGCGGTCTCACTAGATATCTAAATGATTTGAGATGGTAGATTATTATTTATACCAGGCTTTATGTCCGACTTAAAGTTTTTGTTTTTCCCTTAAACTCTCAGGTTCTCAATTGATTTTGAGTAGGTTGAAGGTTAAGGTTTCCAGGTGTTCTTTTAGACGAATAAAGCTTCCGAAGACGTGCAGGAGGCAAACTTGTTATTAGAGTTCTTTTATTTCCGCTGTGTGTTTAGATTGTAAAGGAAAATTTTTTAGTGCCTTATTATATACTCTGATTTACCAAGGGGGCATCTTCATATGTCACTCTTGGCATATTTTGCAATTATTGTATGTTATCTGAACGTGGTCTGCGAACTGGGATTATGCAATCAATTTGAAATATTTTGAAATGGAATGTGGAATTTGTTCATTGTTTAAATTTTTCCACATTCTTGTGTTTCTGTGTATCAATATATCTAATATTTCCGTGTTTAGACACCGAGGATTAATAACTATGGATGAATGCAACATCCGTAGCCGTTAGTTTTGGGCCTCCAAGTAGGGGGATGTTACAAGTTGGTATCAAAGCATAGGTTTATGTAACTTTAAAAGAAACTTAAACCTAAAAGATTTTTCAAGCATAATCCAATAAATCAGATAATAAGATTGGGGTTTGGGTTAACGCTATAATAACATACTTGTAATTGATATATAGTTACGTATACATAAGGACGCGATCCCCACTCTCTTAGACCGTTCTTTTGTATCTTACTAAGGCTCGTATGCAGATTTATGAGAATGAAGATATGGAAGCAGGAAACGAAAGAGGAAATCTCGGTGGAGGAAGCACCACAACTAATGGAAATACTCGATCCACTACCAGGAGAAACCCGGGTCGACTGGTGAATGCTAGTAATCAAAATGCTGATGCCAATGTGGATGCTGGAAATCCACCAGTAGATATGAGGGCGATGTATCAGTTCTTTTTTGGTTTCATGCAAGCTGGAGCTGCTGCTGGTGTTGCTGGAAATGCAGGAAGAGCTAACCCAGTGGCTCCAGTTAGGAATAATATTGCTTTGCTGAGTAGAGATTACACCAGTTTGGGCGGAAAGCCATTCTTAGGAACAGAAAGTGCCGTAGAAGTTCAGAATTGGCTGTTGCATTGTGAGCGTATATTCACTAATTTGGGTCTAAATGATGAACAAAAGAGAAGGTTGGCCTCTAGACAGTGGCAGGGGTTAGCACTGCACTGGTGGAATAGTGTTACTGCCAGAGTGCCGGAAGAGTAGTTAACTTGGGCTGATTTTAAAACGAGATTTGAGCAGAATTTTGTGTCTGAGTTTGCTAAGTCAGAGCTGATGAGGAAGTTTATGGATTTAGTTCAAGAAGAGATGTCAGTAGTCAGGTAAGCTACTAAGTTTGAAGAGCTATCCCGATATAGATATGCTATTCTAGATACTAATATCAGAAGGAATGAGAGGTTCATTCGGGGATTGAGCCCGAGCTTGCTAGAATGACCATGATACATGTTCGTGAGCCATGTAATATGGTGGTGGAGATGGCCATTCGCCATGAGGAGTTACTTGCTGATCAGGCTAAGGACAAGTCAGTGGAAGCTCAGGGTTCTTAAGGGAAGAAAAGGAATTTCTTTAAAAAGAAGGGAGCCCCAAAGGGAGATAGTGCTAAGAAGTCAAAGGCCGAGGTAGTTTGCTATATGTGTGACAAGAAGGGTCACTTTGCAAATGAGTGCCGGTCAGGAAATGGAAAGAAAACTACAACCAAGAAAAATGTGAAGTGCTTCAACTGTGACCAAGTTGGGCATTACAAGAATCAGTGTCCAGAGCCAGTTAGGGAGGACAAAGGAAAGGTATTTGCTATTGGACCAGCTAGGCCTACTGCAACAGATAAGGGAAAGACTGTGATGGAAGGTACGCTTTTGATTCAGAGTATTCCAATTAGAGTACTTTTTGATACCGGTGCATCACATTCATTTATATCTCAGCGTTTGGTTAATAGATTATGTTTAGAACCTAACTACCTTGTTACTTCCTTAAGGGTTGCGAATCTAATAGGAGGGTATGCAACTCTAAGGATGAGATTGACCATTTAGAACTTGATTTATTAGGTCATAAGTTTGCATGTAGTTTTTATGTTATTGATTTCGTAGATTTCGGGATCATCTTGGGTATGGATTGGTTGGGTAGGTATGAGGCTAGAATATTTTGCTAAGATAAGGAGATATCACTAAGACACCCTGATAGTCACAACTGAGCAATACTCTCAGTAGGGAATTCTGACCGGAGTGTTAGTGCTTTGGTTAGTGTTATGGAAATGGGAGATGAGTTAAGTCAGGTTCGGGTAACAAGAGAGTTTGCAGATGTCTTTGAGCCAGTCACTGGACTATCCCCTAAAAGAGCTGTTGATTTTAGGAAAGATCCTGTGCCCGGAGCTGAACCTGTGAGTAGACCACCTAGCATGATGACACCGACAGAGGTGAGGGAATTGAACGTGCAGCTATTGGATCTTGAAGGAAGGAATTTTATTAGACCAAGCAGTTCGCCTTGGGGAGCGGTCACGGTGTTTGTAAAGAAACCAGATGGGTCGTTGAGGATGTGTATCGACTATCGTAAGTATTGAACGAAAGGACGATTAAGAATAAGTATCCTTTGCCGAGAATAGACGATCTGTTTGATCAATTGGATGGAGCCAGATGTTCTCCCAATTGGATCTGGCGATAGGTTTCCATCAGTTAAGAGTGGTGGAGGACAGTATTCCTCTGATAGCATTTTGGACTAGATATGGTTCATATGAGTGGTTAGTGATGGCATTTGGATTAACGAATGCACCTTCTTTCTTTGTGGACTTGATGAACTGAGTTTTCCATGAGTATTTGGATAGGTTTATGCTAATATTTATAGATGACATTCTAGTGTACTCTAAGGATGAGAGAGATCATGAAGTTCATCTTAGAGTGGTACTTGAGACGCTGAGGCAGAATCAGCTAAAGGCGAAGTTTACCGAGTGTCATTTTTGGAAGAAAGAGGTTAAGTTTCTTGGTCACGTGGTTTCAGAGAAAGGATTGTCAGTCGATCCGGATAAGATCGAAACTGTGGATAGTTGGAAGAGACCAGAGATGGTGACTGAGATCAAAATTTTTCTTGGACTTGCTGGCTACTATCGGAGATTCATTAAGGATTTCTCACGGATAGCGGCACCTTTGACTAAGTTTACCAAGAAGGAGATGAAGTTTGTTTGGTCCGACAAATGTGAGAAGCATTGCTTAAGTTAAAGCATTTGTTGACCAATGCGCCCGTGTTAGTAGTTCTGGACGGAAACCAAGGGTTGGTGGTATATACTGATGCATGTGAAACTGGATTAAGAGCAGTATTAATGCAGAGAGGTAAAGTTATTGCCTACGCATCCTAACAGCTTAGACCACATGAAGTAAGATATCCTACTCATGATTTGGAGTTGGCTGTGGTGAGTTTTTCCTTGAAGATTTGGAGGCATTATCCCTTGGGGGAGAAGTTTGAGTTGTATACCGATCATAAGTCTTTAAGATATTTATTCTCTCAGAAGGAGTTGAATATGAGACAATAGAGGTGGCTAGAGTTTTGGCTGCTTATGATTTTGGTATAGAATATACACAGGGAAAGGTAATAAGGTAGCAAATGCTCTTAGCAAAAAACATCAGAATGTGGTGTTAGTAATGTGGGCGGAGTGGAAAGATTTAGAAGCTTTAGCCAGTTGTGGTGTACAACTAAGGTCGACTGCCGGTTCTAGTCAAAGTTTCGCCAGATTGTCTTGTTTAGAAGTTCGACTAGTATTGATGGTGAGAATTTCTTCTAAGCAAAAGGAGGATCCGGTGTTGGCTGAGAGGATCAGAAGACTTGAGGTTGGAACTAAGATCAATGATTTAAAGGCTTTCAGCCTTGACCAAAAAGGATGGTTGAGAAAGAAGGGACGGTTGTGTGTTCCGAATGTGGAGGACTTGTGGAAAGAAGTTCTTGGAGAATGTCATCGATCCAAGTTTACGATTCATCCTGGAGGAACCAAGATGTATCAAGATATGAAGAGGAGCTTCTATTGGGAAGGCATGAAGTGGGATGTTGGCTTGTGGGTTGGGCTGTGTGCAAACTATCAACAAGTGAAAGATGAACATCAGAAATCAAGTAGGTTGCTTCAGCCTTTAGAGACTCCAGTTTGGAAATGAGATATGAAATCTATGGACTTTATAGACGGATTGCCAAGGACAAATATGGGTAATGAAAGTATATGGGTTATAGTGGACAGACTGACCAAGAGTGCCCATTTCATTCCAGTTAAGTCTACCAGGACAACACTTTTTTTAGCTAAGTTGTTCATGAAGAACATGGTTAGACTGCATGGAGTTCCTAGTAGTATAGTCAGTGATAGAGATGCTTTGTTTACTAGTGAATTTTGCAAGAGTCTACAAGAAGTGATGGGTACCAAGCTTAATATGAGTACCGCATATCACCCTCAGACGGATGGGGAGACAGAGAGAGTCAATAAGGTACTCGAGGATTTATTAAGAGCTTGTGTTTTGGACTTTGATGGATCTTGGGAAGATCACCTACATTAGGTTGAGTTTTCCTATAATAATAGTTATCATACTAGTATAGGAATGGTGCCATTTGAAGCTTTGTATGAAGGCCATGCAAATCACCAGCATGTTAGTTAGAGATTGGAGACAGATTAGTCTTAGGTCTAGATTTGGTTAGAGAGGCATCAGAAAAGATAAAGTTAATCCAAGGAAAGATGAAGGAGGCCCATTCCAAACAGAAGAGTTATGCAGATAAGAAGCGTAAAGACCTGGAATTCTCAGTTGGAGATAAGGTTTTCCGTAAGGTATCACCTATGAAGGGGGTGGTGCGCTTTGGAAAGTCAGGGAAGTTAGCGCCAAGAAATGTTGGTCCATTCAAGATTTTAGAGAGGATTGGAAAACTTGCATACAGAGTAGAGTTGTCGAGCAATATGGCAGGTGTCCATAATGTATTTCATGTATCTCATCTTCGTAAGTATGTGCATGATCCAGAGACTACTATTCCTCCGACAGGGTTGGATGATTTAGTGGTAGAGTCTAATTTGACTATTGTCATACAACCGGTTCAGGTTGTAGCTAGAGATGAGAAAAGATTAAGGAACAAGACAATCAAGTTGGTGAAAGTTCAGTGGAGCGACAACGAGAAGGACTGTACTTGGGAGACGGAGGATAGGATTAGAGATACTTATCCTGATTTACTTTGAGGGTATGTCTATATTAGAAATATATAGATGGTTGCTAGTCAGATATTCTAGTATAATTGTTAGGAGTTGTTACAGATGATTGCTATGTTTAGTATTTGGTCCTTACTGAATTTCGAGGATGAAATTCTTTAAGGGGGAGAGCCTGTAACATCCCTAGTTTTGATAATATTATTCAGAAGATTTAATTAGATAAATTAAATAGAATAATGTAAGGGGATTGAGATTTAAATAAATTATGTAATGGGTCGTGGTTAATAATAATAATTTAATGGGCTTAATTGATTTATAGGTTAATTAAACTACACATGGGCATATTAGTAAATAGCCATTATATGGAACACCGCTATACACTTCTTACTCTTGCCCATTCATGTTTCATTTCTTAATTTCATAAACGCAAATCAAAAACCTAAGAGTCGGCCATTACCAAGGAAGAAAAAGAGGAAAATTGAATCTAAAGCTAAGGATCAAAGCTAGGAAGGATTAATCAACAACCAATCTCAAATTCCTTATCATATCTAAAGTGAATAATAATTCTATACCATCTCTTTTTTATTTCATGATTATGTGTTTTCGGATTTATGATTAAATTCGTTTTTATAATGATATGGATGATGATATGCTTGAATTATGTTATGTTCGAATTATTTTAATTCCCATACCTATGAAATTGCACAGTTTTAAGGGAAAACCAAGGGTTTATGATTTCCGAATGCCATGGAAAAAATTTATGATATGTAAAACATGATTTTGAAGATGGGTTTCAATTTTCAGAATTTTCCAAACTAAGGAAATTTTACTAGGAATTTTTAATGAAAAATATGATGTAATTGGGTTTAAAAATTTATTTTGAATATTTCAGGAAGAAATTGGGTCTAAATTTTTAGTATGTTCGATTACATAAAGAAATTGAATTTCTATAATTTTTGGGGATTTTTCCCAATTGATCTACTATGAAAAATAAATTATTTTAAAAGAAGGACTTTTCTGCAAATGTTAGTTTTGTTGTATGGAAAGGCTTAAACGTTAAATTCCTTCAATTTGGATCTGATATAAGTGCGGCAGTTTTAAATATAAAGTATTTGAAACGTTTTATGGTAGCCTATCAATGGTTTACAAATAGGCAAGAAGTTACAAAGCAGTCACTAAAAGTCGCTATATTTCAGCATTTAAATCAGAAAAAGGTGTTCCGCCTTAATAGTATGCACCTTTCGACTCCATTGGTTCTGCTTCATCCTAATCGAAACCTACATAGTTGAAACCCATGTAGTCGAAACCAATACACAAGGTATCACTTGAATGGTACGCCGTGGATTGGAAGGAGGGCGGAAGCTTTGGTGTCGGAAGGGATGCTTCCGATGGGGTCGAAACCCTGCTTTTTTTTCAAAAGTTAAGTTCTTGCCTTGTTTTGCTCAAAGCTTTCAATACAGTCAAAACACATGCTTTCGAAAAAGGTTTTATAAATGGCTTTCGAGGAAGGTTGCTATACTATGTAAAGAAGTTAGCTTTCGAAGAAGTACTTTTTCCTTAAATAAGAGCTTTCGAAAGGACCGGTTTCGACCAATTCGAGACCTAGCCGTTAATCTTCCTTTCGACTGCATGGAAGTTATCTATGTTTTCGAAGGGTTACTTTTGTTTTAACCTAAACTAAGCCTTTTTCCTGAATGCTTTCGAAGGCGTTGAGGGTTCCGAAGGTAATGGGGTCGAAAAGGGGTTTCAACTTTGTCCTTCGAAGTTTTAATTTTAAAGGTTACCGCTTTCGACTAGATGGTTCCGACACCATCAACTTTTCCCTAAAAACGGTTTTATAAGCGTTTCGAAAGAGATACTTTCATATATAACCACTTTGACCCAAATGATGTTTCTAAAGAGTAAACCCAATGTTTTCGGAAGGGATACTTTCATTTGTTTCGAAGCTATGTTTAAAGGACGATTTGACACCCTCGAAAGGTATATTTGGTTTTGAAAGAGAATATTTATCAATGGCTTCGAAAGGTATGTTCATTATGTTTGAAAAGAAGTTTTTTCTTTCGAAGGAGGTTATCCAGAGGCTTCGAAAGTGATGTTTTAAAGTTTCAAAAGAAATAACCCACTCTCACTTTTAAAGGAAACACTATGACATAAATAAAGATTTTGGAAGTATTACTTCTTTATGTGCTTATTCGCATATTACTAACCCATGAATGTATGTTGGGGAAAAGGTAGAATAACCAGTTAGGTCGACCCGGTAGTGAATATAAATAAGGAATGTTAAAACCTTAAAAATTAAAGATATTGGCAGGGGCTAATAGGTTTACAGTAAGCCCATGAAAACTGTATATAACTAATGATATTGGCAGGGGCCAATAGGTTCATAGTTAGCCCATGAAAACTATGATTTGATACTGGCAGGTACCGGTAGGTTTGTAGTTAGCCCATGGAAACTATATCCGGATTAAGATATTGACAGTCAGTCAATTGGTCCCTAGTTAGCCCATGAAAACTAGGATAAGTGAAAAGATATTATAGTTACCAATAGGTTCTTAGTGATCCCATGAAAACTATGAAAGTGGACAGATAGTCCATAAGCATTTAACAAGTTAATAGTAATCCTTGAAACAATAATTGAGACAGATAGTCAGAATGAATGGGGATGGGTAAACCAAACTTGATTTACTTTTTTCGCATATCATTATGATATTTTAAAATACTATATGTTTTTAACCATTGTGGATGCAGGAGCACAGTATATGATTTACAAATGTTTTAGGATGCTAGTTAGGGGAAAACCCATTCCGCTAAGCGGCATAGTCTCATGAGATATCCAAATGATTTGAGATGGTAGATTATTATTCAAACCAGGCTTTATGTCTGACTTGAAGTTTTAGTTTTCCCCTTAAACTCTCGGTTACTCAATTGATTTTGAGTAGGTTGAGAGTTAAGGTTTTTCAGGTGTTCTTTTAGATGAATAAAGCTTCCGAAGACGTGCAGGAGGCAAGCTTGTTATTAGAGTTCTTTTATCTCCGATGTGTGTTTAGATTGTAAAGGCAAATTGTTTAGTGCCTTATTACACACTCTGATCAACCAATGGGGCATCTTCATATGTCGCTCTTAGCGTATTTTGTAATTATTATATGTTATTTGAATGTAGTCTGCGAACTGCAATCAATTTGAAATATTTTGAAATGGAATGTGGAATTTGTTTACTGTGTAATTTTTTTTCTATATTCTTGTGTTTTTGTGTATCATTGTATCTAATATCGCCATTTTGGTCGCCAAGGATTAATAACTATGGATGGCTACAGCATCTGCAGCCGTTAGTTTTGAGACTCCAAGTAGGGGGATGTTCCACATATTTTTTATCTCGCCTGCTCTAGGCAAGATTTGATTGCTCTGCCAAACTCTTGGCATGAGCTGCAGAGACGAACAATCTCGTTCAACCTTTGAATATTTATACTCATGCCCCCACTTCAAGCACAAGAGTTAGCGGATGGACGGTCAAGTTACGTCCTTTTTAGTTTATAATCCTGCCCCCACATCAAGGACAAGCGTTAGCTGGCAGTCATCTCTAGGTGCCAAGAATGGTTGAACTTCAAGGGTCCGATCATGGATCGTAGAAGTTCGGTTAGCACCTTGCTTCGGGTACCTGCATTATCGCATGCAGATTCATTCGAGTCGGACATATTTCAGAACTCTTAAGCCATGTAAAGACGGAGTCACGGATTCAGAAAGCCATTTCACTTTATAAAAGACTAGAAACGACAGGTCTGACTTATTACATGACTTTATGTATTTACAAATTTATTTTTAAGTGAAATAGCATCGTAAGTGCTTGTTATCCATGCCCTAGGGAGTGAGATCCCATCTACTGTTGCTAGAGTGAAAGTGCCATCTCCAAGCTTTTTCTCAATTGCATACGGACCTTCCCAACTCGGGCCTAAGTTCCAAGGGCCTTAAAAGATTGTTTTGAGAATTAGGTCGCCAATTTCAAAGGTTCGATACCTGAACTTGGCGTTGTAGTATCAGATGACTCGGCTTCGGTGTGCAGTTGCTTTCAAGTCGGCTTCATCGTGTTTCTCATCAATCTTACCAAGCGACTCCAACAGGAGTTCTCATTCATCTGTGGATTGTAGTGAGTCACTCGATGAGAAGTTACTTCCAGTTCAACCGGAATCATAGCCTCTGATCCGTTGGCTAGGACGAACGAAGAATTCCCAGTCGCTAACTTATGGGTCGTTTGATAAGCCCAAAGTGCCAATGGAAGTTCATCAACCCACTTGCCCTTAGCCTTTTCCAATCGCTTCTTAAGAATGAAATTAATAATCTTATTTACGAATTCAACTTGTCCATTTTCCCGGGGATGCGCCACCGCAGCAAATCTCTTCTCTATGCGATGTCGGTAGTAGAAATATTTAAACTCAGTGCTATTGAATTGGGTCCCGTTATCGATAACAATTGCTTGTGGAACTCCAAAGCGATAGATGATGTTCTAGACCACGAAGTTGATTACTTTCTTTGTGGTAATTGAGGCTAATGACACCGCCTTAGCCCATTTGGTGCAGTAATCAACAACGATAATGGCGTACTTCATGCCACCCTTAGATATCGACAACACGTCGATTTCCTAAACTACAAATGGCCAAGGACTGACCATTTGAATAATCTCCATTGGTGGAGCTCTCGGAATCTTAGCAAATATCTAGCACTTGTCACATTTTCTGGTGTAATCAGCCGCGTCTCGGTTGATAGTTGGCCAGAAGCACCTATAGCGGAGTATCTTCTTCGCCAGGTTTTGCCCGCCAGTGTGGTCGCCACAAGCCCCTTCATGAACTTCTCTCAGGACTTGTTTGGCCTCATCCTTAGTGACACATCATAACATTGGGATTGAGAATCCTTTCCTATAAAGTGCTCCCTATTGAAATATGTATCTCGAAGCTTGAGAAGGAGCTTTCGCCCTCATTCTTTCTGTTCGGAAGGATTCCCCTTTGTAAATAGTTCTTTATTGGAGTCATCCATGACTTCTTCTCACATTCGGCCTCCAAGATCCAATTGACATTCATATGGTCAATGCTCGGAGTCGGTAATACTTTTACCAGAACCGGGCCCATGAGTTGCACATCTTCAGAACTAGCCAACTTAGCCAGTGAGTTGGCCTTCGCATTTTCCACTCTGGGAATATGTGTTATTGTGTAATATTCATTGTCGCTAAGCAGCTCAAGGGCACGGTTTATATAAGGAGCTAGCCTCGATCCTTTCGCCTGAAACTCTTTTCATACTAGGCATACCTACAGCTGGGAATCATAGAAATATGCAAAGTTTTAACTCCCAGTTTCCTGGCGATTTTGAGTCCTGTAATTAAGGCTTCATACTATGCTTCATTGTTCGTTGTAGGAAAATCGAGTCTCAAGGCATTGTAGATTAAATGCTCCTTGGGAGTGACAAGTACGACTCTAGCACTGGAACAGTGTTCGTTTGATGCACCATCCGTGTACATCATCCACTTAGAATTTTGCTCAACATTGCTCTTTGGAGTATCATCTCGTGTAGTGTATTCAACTATGAAATCCGCTAAATGTTGACCTTGGATTGCCCTCCGATGGTGATAGGTTATGTCATATAGGCTTAATTCAATGTTATATTTCAACATCCTTCCAGAAGTCTCAAGTCACTACAAGACTTGTCAAAAAGTCTGGTCGGTGAGAACTTTGATCAGATGAGCCTAACAGTAGGGGCGGAGCTTCCTCGAAGTGATCAACAGGCATTATGCAAGCTTTTCCAGCCTTAGGTAATTTCTTTCTGCTCCTGTCAACTGCTTACTGATATAGTAGACTGATCGCTAGATGCGGGATTCCTCACGTACAAGCGCGACACTCAAAGCATGCACCAACACTACCAAATATATAACAAGTCCACGTCATCCAACAGCTTCGAAAGACGGGGGGTCTCACCAAGTGATTCACCAAAGCCTGGAATGCGTCTTTACACTCCTACATCCAACCAAAATTCCTTTTTCCCTTCTTAATTATGTTGAAGAAAGGGATACATTTTTCTATTGCTCTGGAGATGAATCGACTCATGGTGGCGATCTCCCGTTTATACTCTGGACCTCCTTGATCGTCCTTGAGGCCTCGATGTTTCTCAACGCCTCGATCTTTAACGAATTAGCTTCAATCCCATGGGGGTTCATAATGAAGCCTAGGAATTTTCCTGATGCAATGCCAAGCGAGCATTTCAATGGATTGAGCTTCATCCTGAAATTTCCAAAGAATGCCGAACATCTTTGCCAAATCGTCAATGTGGTTTCTCGAACGTTGTGACTTCACGAGCATGTTATCCACATATACTTCCATCGAATGTCCAATTTAATCTTTGAACATCTTGTTTACCAACCTCTGGTAAGTTGCTCCAGCACTCTTTAATCCAAAGGACATGATAAGGTAACAGTACAGTCCTAAGTTGGTAATAAAACTGGCGTATTCATGATCTGAGATGTGCATTGGAATCTGATTGTATCCATATTATGCGTCCATGAATAAAAGCAATTCATGGGCTGTCATGTTTACCAGCTGATTTATCCCCGGGAGCGAGAAACTATCCTTCGGGCACGCCTTATTCAGGTAAGAATAGTAGATACATGTCCTACACTTCCCATTTTACTTTTCCACTAAGACCGAATTTGATACCCACTCCTGGTATAAGGAATCATGGATGAAGCCATTATCTTTCAACTTCTCCACTTCTTATTTGAGTGCAATGGATCTCTTCGGACCCAGGCTGTGGCGTTTTCTATTTCACAGGAACATATTTTGGATTTATATTTAATGCATGGTTCGCTATCTTCGGCGATATTACATACATGATTGAGCCAGTCCAGGCGAACACATCCAAGTTCACCTGGAGAAAACCAACTAATGTTTTCATCATCCTCGTGCCGAGCTGTGATCCGATCTACAGGAACCATGTAGGATCATCATGACTGATCGGGATGTTGATCGTCAACTCGGCTGGAGTTGCCCTTCCATCTAGTGGCTCTTTTCGTGGATCCACATCCTTATGGAACCGACTATACTGCCTGAGCCAGGGCTTATGCAATGGGTGGTACACATCCAAAGCTTTGGTGAAGAGGGTCCTCTCTATACCTTTTCCTTTTTCTCTTTGCCTTTCCTCCTTTGGCTTGGCGACATAACATTCGCGGCCAACCCCCTGATCTCCTTGTATTATTCCAACATCATTCTCTATGGAAAACTTCATCGTCAAACACCAAGGAGCTATGACTTCTCTGAATTCAACCAGAGCCGATCGGCCCAAAAATGTATTATAAGCAGAGTAAATATCCAACACCACAAAAGGCACAACCCGCACTCACTTGCGGTCGCCCTCGCCAAGCACCATCGATAGCTCCACATATCTGATTGGCTCAGTAGCCATCTCATTAAACTGTTGGATCCGAGATTTACATGGTTTCAAGTCCTTACCTTCTCGAAGCATCTGGTCGTATGCTCTTTTAAACAGAATATATACCGAACTCCCAAGTCAACCAGCACCTTTCGAACTATTGTAGGTACAATCGTGGCCATAATCACAAGCGGGTCAATCGTCGAGGCTTCCACTCCATCAGCATCTCTTTTCTGGAAAACAATGTCATCAGTCATTGTCCTTACATGTTTTGCCGGAGTGCTAACCTCCATAACAAAACAACTTTCATTCTCTGTATTTTTTAGGGCACCAACATATCTATCCATCTCGTTCCAGTTCTTATCAGTCGGATGCGGTCCGCTAATGATTGTATTGATCACCAAACATTTTTCAAGTCGCCTTGGCTCATCAATACTAGGTCTGGATTGCCCCCACTGGGATGACGACCCTTAGGGGTTGGAATTTCCTTACTCGCCATCCTGCGGGGATTTCAAAAACTTCTGCAACTTCGTTTTACAAATCAGCTCCTTAGCCATATCACGCAAATGTCTGCATTCATTAGTGTTATGACCATGTGTCTCATAAACTGCAAAATTTGCCAGATTTTTTCTCTTTTTAGTCAACTCTCTTGGAGCCGGCTTCCTGTACTGCTCAGTACCTTGAGTTGCTAGGTAGGTATTCTATATCGAGTTATTCAATTCAGTATAGCTATCATACTTAGGAATCCTAGGATGATTACTATTATCAGACTTTCGCTTCCCGGCCCCATTATCATTCTGTTTCTATCCATCATTTTTGTTGCCAACATTTACATCCATATTTCTAGAACCCCCTCCGGATTGTTTTACAGCAATATTACTCTGTATCACTTCAGTTGAACTCCCAACATCACCTCTTCAGGAACGTTTGCGTGCCTCTTCTACGCACAAGAACTGATTAGCCTTCCAATAAAAAAATCCTTCGTCAATGAGTGTTTCATTTCCAACCATCTCTTGAAATCAGTCTTAGGATAAATTCCCCTAATTAGTGCCATCAATACTATGTCATCCTTAGCATTCATAACTTCCATCACATCTGTGTGGAACCTATTCAAGAAATCCTTCAATAACTCTTCTACGCCCTGGAAGAGGTTTGATGACGACAACACATCTTTCGGACATGAAGTGTGTAGACGGAGTTGCTCTAGAAACCTTCGCGTCAACTCAGCAAAAGATGATATGGATCTCGGTGGGAGCCAGATAAACCACATTGTTGCTACACCTTCTAGGAAAATTAGAAAGCAACGACATCTCATGACATCAGATGCTCTTGTAGAGTCCATATGCCATTCGTATTTAATCAAGTGCTGCTTTCGATCCGTTTTTCCACCATACAATGGCATCGTCGGCATTACAAACCTCCAGGATACTTCTCACGTAGAATGTTCGCAATAAACTAATTCGGACTAGAAGAAGTACCCCACTCATCATTACTTTTAAACTGATTTCATTCACAAGTTTCCTTACTATCTCGTTCAAGTACTCTGATTTTACAGGTTCGGCTAAACAGTGGTAATCGGGATCCATTCCGAGTGTTCGGCCTAGCGAACGCTCTCAGGTACACCCCGATACCTGGGTTCTCCAGACTGTGGGAGATCCGTTCATCAGCAGTTCCCCATGTTTGATTCCTATGCGTTGAATCATCAGCATTTGTTCGATATTCCAGATTATGATTGTCTACAGAACGACAAGAGGTCAAGTCCACGCCACTATCCTGAGGGCGTGCTCCAAAATTTGTTGGATCGGTACCGACCCATAAATTCTTACCACGAGTTTGTCTCGATTCTTGATACGAGAGTAGGTATTGAGTCATTTTCTGCTTCCTATTCCCATGTCTCTACTCGGATGATGAGGAACTATCATATTCTGAACTTGAAGGTGTTAAGTCCCTACTGCTCCTTCTACGGCGGTTCTGAGTCAGCTCATTCAGCAGTCTAAAGCTCTCATGAATCAACTAGTTCATCTCATTGCGACTCTCCTGGAACCTATACTCCATCCATTTCATTATACGATCCTTTTCCATTCTGGTCACAACATCAATTTGATTCTGGATCTCTGGCTGATTTGGCTGGGCAACTTCATCCATATGCTGAGTATCCTGGTTTTGAGCTTCATTAGCAGCTCTGGAGTTTTTGGAACGGTTTCTCCTTGGGACCATGGCGACGCTATTAGATTGATGAAAATATGAACAATAGAATGGTAAGGTTGGAAGATTGGACCTATCCCTCGGATCTAAGCAATCCAATATTAGATGATGGATCTAAGAAGCTTGAGAATATCCTCAGTGAAAGCAGCAAAATGTTTGAACCAAAAAATAACACAAATACCCAAGAGGTTGAGTAGAGAATAAAAATGAAGAAAAGTTAAAAAGAGCAAGAAAAGAACACACATCGTTTTATAATGGTTCGACTAATCTTGACATATACCCACTTAGTGATTTTATTGATTATATTACTGACTTGCAACTATAATTTCTTACGAATCGGTATAAATCCATGGATGATTATGAGAAATTAGAGTAAAAGAGCAAAAGATCCTTAAAAATGAGCTCATGCCCTCCTATTTATAGTTGTAGGTTGTCATAAAACTCAACCCCACGATTTCCACATTGTTTTTCACGTCCAGACCAATTCTCCTGAGAAAAATGAAGGACACCTCATCAATATCTGTGGATCGGTACCGACCTATGGGCTTGGATCGGTACCGCTCCATAAGACCTTCATATGGATCTTTGTGAATGCTTTGTTTAAACTCGATTCATGGTTAGCTTCATGATTTCAAACTTGTTTGCATCATTATTAACTTGTTTCTACGTCCAAACGATGGATCAGTGGAAGAATGGAGTTGTTGATTTCAAGTGCTCGTGGAGATCAACAGAGAATTGCATGGGACGATGAAATGAAACTTGAAATAGGCTCCTGACATCATCACTTCTGAATAGTAGGAGTTGGGATGGATTGGATGAAGCATCATGGATCGATACCGATCTAAGTAGTTGGATCGATACTGATCCACCAATTAGTGGATCTTGGTCTGTTGTTTCTTGTGGTGGTCTTGTCTTCGCCTTATGGTTATATTCGTATCTTATGTTTGGACTCTAGGACTATTTTTCTGGGCTTTCTACCTCGATGGCTTTCAAATTCAATTCGTCCAGTCTATTCAAATATTGCTTGATCAAAAGGATGGATAACACTATATTATGAACAGTGTCAAATCATAAAATGATACAGAAGATCTTTTCTTTATTTTAAGTTATTAAGAACTAGAACTCTTTAATTTTAACAATATCCTAGGAAAGCAACGGAAGAATCCTCTCGTTGAAAGTTATTGTCGATCATTGACAGGTCATGCAACAAACAATAAGAATATCGACAAACATTATCCATATTTCTAATAGAAATTTACAAAATTGGTAAAGCTGAAAAATTGAAGTGGAAAGTAGACAACAAATTATTTGTGTAGTGGGAGACCGTGCTTGCATGCAGATGTAAATAATCATGGACCCAAACTTTAAGAATTCAAACAAAAACGTAGGAGGTTCTTTTATTTTAACCTGCTGATTCAAAATTTAAGGCATTGCATCACCCATATGAAAGCATGTTCGTTTTCATCTAGTCTAGTATGTATAATAATGAGCTTACAACTTGTGTTGTGATATGTATATGACAATGTCTTGATAACAAATTCTTACAAAAGATGGCAATGAATATGAATACAAGAAGATAAAGAACTATGTATCTTGAATATAAAAAACAATGAAAAAGAGGAAACAAAATCTTGAATGTGAATGGCATGTTCTCTGTGAAGAATAGTTAAGCCACTCTTGGATTAACACGCAAAAGAATAAGTGAATCAACCTAGCAAAGTTTGAAACGTGGATTAACTAATTGAACTGGCGGATAGAAATAAAAACTACCTTAGTTAAATTCGAAACTTAGGAAAGTAAAGTGTTTTCCATTTGATTTTAAGCATAAAAGGTAAGAAGTTGCATTTTTCTAAAATAATAATGTAATAATATAATAATGAGAGTAGGGGAAACTGATACGGTATTAATAAGATACAGCAGGAGAAGAAGAAAGTTAGAGGAAGGAAGAAGAAACTTAAGAGAAGAGTGAAATTCTGGAAATAACTTTGTTGCATTTCTTCATTTGTTTTCAGCCATATATAGAACTAATTCTAACAATATTGCCTATGTGTCCACCAGGGGACCACTGCCTTGTAACAGATTTTGCAGAAAGCAAAAGAAAAACAGAAATAACAATTGCAGAAAAAGAAAAGATACAATTATTTCTCCAACGGTCTGCATTAACCAAAAGTGCTGCCTCAGTCTAGGAATCTCCTGGGTGGCTGAATGGTTCGTTTGGGCCTTGTGTTGACAGTCTGTGGTGCTACTGCAATATTGTGCGTATCATTGCCCACCTCTTCGAGATCGACCTTGTCCTCAAGGTCATGTCCATAAGTTTCCGGTGGTAGTACTGGCATTGTCGATGGGTTGGGGCATAATTTGAGTAGCGAGACGTGAAAAACTGGATGAATGCGTGAGTTTTGGGGCAGAAGAAGCTTGTAGGCGACTGGTCCTATGCGCTCAATGATTTGGAAGGGCCCGTAGTATTTCTTTGACAGTTTGTGATGGTTGTTGCGCAGGGAAGTTTAGCGATATGGCTGGAGTTTAACAAATACCCAGGACCCTATGTTGAATTCTTTGTCGCTGCGATGCTGGTCTGCAAGGTTCTTCATATGTGATTGAACTTTTTGTAAGTTTGCTTTGATGGTTTGGAGCGGTTGATCTCGGGAGACAGTCCAGGTTTCTAAGTCTGGAATTTGTGTGTTACTCATGATATAGTTTGAAATGATGGGCGGTGGTCGACCGTAAACAACCTGGAAAGGGGAGAGGTTGAGAGATGTGTGTTTGGTGGTATTGTACCACCATTCAGCCCATGGGAGGCACTTGGTCCATTTGGTAGGGATATCACCGACAAGTGCACGCAAATAAGTTTCCAAACAGCGATTTACGACTTCCGATTGCCCGTCCGTTTGAGGATGGTATGCGCTACTCATCCGGAGTCTTGTTCCGTGAAGGCGGAATAATTCTTTCCAAAATTGGCTTGTAAATATGCGGTCTCTATCGGAAATTATAGAGCGTGGGAAGCCGTGCAAGCGGACATACTCTTGAATAAAGTGAGAAGCTAACTGTGTGGCTGAAACGGAAGATGGTAGGGCACAGAAATGAGCGTATTTTGATAGTCTATCGACAATTACCCAGATTGTCGTCTTTCCAGTGGAAGGTGGCAGATTTGTAATGAAATCCATTGCAATATCTTCAAATATATGGGCGGGGATTGGAAGTGGTTGGAGCAGGCCTTTGTATGGGGCATTATCGGGTTTGGTTTGGAGACAAACGGGGCATTCTCTGACGAACTTTTGAACGGACAGAGCCAGTTTAGGCCAAAAAAAGTTACTAGCAACGCGGGCAATAGTAGCTTTAATTCCCGAATGTCCTCCAGATTTTGAATCATGTAGTTCAGTAATAATTTTGTTTTGTAATTCAAAATCCGCAGGAACATAAAGTCGAGAGCCCCAAAATAACAATTCATTGCGTAATTGCAGTTTAGGGTTAGGGCACGTACCAGCGCGTAGTTGCTCAATTAGTGCTTGGGCTTTTGAATCGTTGTGGAGCGCAGTTCGAATCTCGGTTAACAGTGGAAAGGTCGGACCGGAAATAGCTGTCATCGTGGCCTCCATGGTGAATCTGGATAAGGCGTCTGCCACCTCATTTTGTCTCCCTGGTTGATAGTGGATTGTGAAATCAAACCCCAACAGTTTCGTTAGCCACTTCTGTTGTTCCGGTGTTTGGATTGACTGTGCGTTGAGTTCTCGGAGGCTCTTATGGTCGGTGAAGATCTGAAAAGTTCGTCCCAGCAAGTAATGACGCCACTTTTTGACAGCGGATGTGATGGCGAACATCTCGCGTGAGTATGTGGATGCTTTTTGGAGGTGGGGCGGTAACTTGAGGCTGAAAAAGGCTATCGGGTGTTTGGATTGGGAGAGAACGGCACCTATAGCCATTGATGAAGCGTCGGTGCTGACCGAAAATGGCTCTGAAAAGTTTGGGAGAGAAAGGGTTGGAGTATGAGACACGGCCCATTTTAGTGCATCGAACGCCTCTTGGGCTTTTGGGCTCCAGGAAAATGAATCTTTTCTTAGCAAGTCTGTTAATGGAGCAGCAAGCAGTGCGTATTGTTTAATGAAACGACGATAATAGCCGGTGAGCCCAAGAAATCCCCGAACAGCTGTAATCGAGTTTGGTGTTGGCCATTGCATCATTGCTTCAATTTTTGATGGATCTACCTGAACGCCGGTCGCGGAGATGATATGGCCCAAATAACTAAGGTTGGTGAGTCCGAATTTACATTTGGTGATGTTGGCAAACAATTTGTGTTGGTCTAAAATGCGTAGTGTGGTTTGGAGGTGATCTAGGTGAGAGGCCCAAGATGGACTATAAACGAGGATGTCGTCGAAGAAGACGAGCATGAATTTCCTTAAATAAGGTTGGAAGATGCTATTCATTGTGGCTTGAAATGTGGATGGGGCGTTCGTTAAACCGAACAGCATTACTAAGAATTCGTAATGTCCTTCGTGTGTGCGGAATGCCGTTTTTGGAATGTCCGGTGGGTGTACGCGTATTTGGAAATATCCGCTTCGGAGATCCAACTTAGAGAAGAATGTTGCACCGTATAGTTCATCCAATAGTTCGTCAACCGTTGGAATAGGAAAACGATCTTTTATAGTGATCGTATTAAGGGCTCTATAGTCCACGCAAAATCGCCATGATCCGTCCTTCTTCTTGACTAATAGTACGGGTGAAGAAAATGGGCTGGTTGAAGGTTGGATAAGTTTGGATTGAAGCATTTCTTGAACTTGTCGTTCGATCTCGTTATTTTTGAAAGTATGGGTAGCGATATGGTTTTGTATTTACGGGGTGTGAGTTGGGAATGAGATTAATGTGGTGGTTTAAGGTACGGTGCGGTGGGGGTTCGGTGGGCTGGACGAAGACGTGGCTGTATTGGGCTAAGAGTTCACGGAGTTGTGGGTCAGTAGCAGTTATTTGGTCTGACATTGGTGAAGGGTTGGTGGGCTACAGTTGTAGATATAGGAAATTGGAAATAAAAGAGGTTTGCTCCAGCAGTTGTAGATATAGGAAATTGGAAATAAAAGAGGTTTGCTCCAGCCTTTTTAGTTGTTGGACTGATATAGGGGTAGGTTGTAGATTTGGGCCCAGCCCAGTTTAGGAAACGGGTTTGTGATTAAAATCAAAAGCCATAGTTAAGTTTTTATGATCAACCGTTATTGGACCCAATGTCTCCAGCCACTGTATACCGCAAACAGCATCGGATCCAAATATCTCGAGCAAGTGAAAATCGATGGCGAATTGGTTCCCTTGAATGTCGACTTGAACGCCTGAGCAACTGCCGGAGCTGCGTAATTTCTCACCGTTCCCCACGGTGACGGTGAACGAATCTGAGTGGTTTGGTCTTAGGCCGAGAAATTTTGCTGCTTTTGGGTGGATGTAGTTGTGTGTGGAGCCGGTATCAACGAGGATGGAGATGGGATTGCCGTAGATAGTAGCTGGAAGTCGTATCGAGCGTGGGTGGGAAGATCCGGTTAATGCGTGGAAGGATATTTCCTGTAAGTGGCTTTGATCGGAATTTATGAGGTTGCATTCGTTATCTGCTGGTGGTGGGTCTGGTTCTAGTGTGGGTGTGGGGTCCGCTGTTGGGTTGGGATCAACAATGGTTGGCTCTGGTATTATCATGAGGATGTGGGTGGGTTTACAGTGGTGTCCGAAGTGGTATTTCTCATCACAATTGAAGCATAGTCCTTGCTGTTTGCGGATTTGCATTTCTGAAGCGGATAATTGTTTGATTGGGATAGATGGTTTAGCTGTCTGCACTTGTGGTGTTTGGTGAAATGACTGAGTGGAAGTGTGGCTGTTTGGTTGTTTAGGAGAGTATTGTGGTGTTCTGGAAAAGGGTGGTCTTATTTGGTCATTGTGTTTGCGTTCGATTAGCTTGGCGCTGTCGATTGCGTCGGAGATGGTTGTAGGTTTAAGAATGTGGAGTTCGTTTTGAATGTGTGTTTTGAGGCCGGAGATGAAGCATTGGAGGATGGAATCGTTGGATAGTGTAGTGATGCGATTACATAGGTTTTCAAAGGTTGCTTGGTAATGCTCGACGGTGGTGGTTTGTTTGAGTTTAAACAAAGTAGCTTGTGGATTGAGAAATGTAGGAGGTCCGAAGCGTTGCTCGATTGCTCTTGTTAATGCCGGCCATGTGGAGATTTGGTTGTTACGGTGCATCCATTGGAACCATGAGAGTGCTTGGTCTTGCATATGGAAGCTTGCAAGATCGACTCGTTGGTCTTCCGGTGTGGAGTAATACGCGAAAAATCGATCGGCTTGAAATATCCAATCGTGTGGGTTGGATCCATTGAACATGGTTAATGAGCATTTGGGTATTCGGTGTTGTGTTGGGGTAGATAATAATGGAGGTTGGCGATTGTTGGGTGGTGGAAAATATGTAGTGGATGCTTGGTTGGATGGAGATGAAATAGGCTGGTTGTCAAATTTCTTGTGTAGCTCGGCCATTTGTTTGGTGAGGTCTAGGAGGGTTGTTTTGATGTCGATGTTGTCAGTGGTTAAGGTTTCAAGTATGGAGCTGTGGCAGTTTTGGTTTGCTTGGATGGTTACTTGGGTGGTTTGAATGGTTTCTATGGTGTTTTGGTGATCGGTGAGTTGTTGGAGTGCCTCGTCTAACCGGGTCATGGTGGTAGGAGGAAGATTTGGATATTGAGGGAGGAGGGAGGGGAAGAACAGTTGGTGAAAGCACCAGATGATACGGTATTAATAAGATACAGCAGGAGAAGAAGAAAGTTAGAGGAAGGAAGAAGAAACTTCAGAGAAGAGTGAAATTCTGGAAATAACTTTGTTGCATTTCTTCATTTGTTTACAGCCATATATAGAACTAATTCTAACAATATTGCCTACATGTCCACCAGGGGACCACGGCCTTGTAACAGATTTTGCAGAAAGCAAAAGAAAAACAGAAATAACAATTGCAGAAAAAGAAAAGATACAATTATTTCTTCAACGGTCTGCATTAACCAAAAGTGCTGCCTCAGTCTAGGAATCTCCTGGGTGGCTGAATGGTTCGTTTGGGCCTTGTGTTGACAGTCTGTGGTGCTACTGCAGTATTGTGCGTATCAGAAACATGTACATTCTGAATGGACGAAGGAAACAAGGCATTCAGATTGAATAAAAATGGTTACATATGGGATTGCATCATCCATTCAGACAAACAACGGAAAAAGCTCACAAATTTAAATATTCCGTAATATAAGTTTCGAGAAAAAAAATGTTTTTGAATAAAAAAGATGTACACTATGAAAAACAAAAACAAACATTTGAGCATATCCCCCACAGGGAGAATAAAGGTTTTGTCACACATTTTTACAGGATTCCAAATAACAGAACCATAAATTTTTGCAACTTTTGATATGGCATATTCTGATGCATGAACTCCAAAATCAACTTTGTCTGCAAGTCTAACTAGCCCCATGCCATGGAGCTTGCATAATTCACCACCAGCTTCCCATCAAATCCAAAATTCTGCTTCAAATTAATCAAAGGTCAGAAACAATTATTTATAACCAATACGCAAATTGGATATTCGACCGTTTTACAAAAAAAATTGCCTTTACCCAGTTTTAGTAATGGGACGCGACCATGAATTTGATATACAAACATACATACACAAATGACTGTAACTGTTAAATCATCGCACATGAACGAAATTTCAATCAACGCAAGGTAATCAAACGGGGGCTGATTTATGTGATTCTGAATGGTCATTTTTATCAGTTCAGCAGAATCTTGCTCCATTACGTTGACCATTAAATTATTTAATTTAAAACGAGTAAAGAAAATGCAGGAAGAGATGAACATATATCACCATAATCACTTCAATATGAAATAAATACCCAGATTCTAGAGATGTACAAATACAAATCCATAGTCTACATATTTTGGATATAATTGTACTAGAGCATACAGCAACTTGCCCCTTCACTACCAATGAAACTTTACCTTTTCCTTTTTCTTTTTCGAACCTTTTCATAACTTTCACAGCCATATAAATTTCTACAAGAAACACATTTATTGCAATTTGTTAACCCGTCTTCCACGTGCAAAAATGATATTCACAGGGGAAAAGCAGCCTTAATCATTTCTATTATAACACTTGTCAAGAAGAAATTGATGGATAGATTAAAAGAAAAGCGATTAGTTGTATAGCAAAAATCTAACCTTTTTTCCCTTTCTAATTAATTGTCAAGGGAAATCAATCCCCTTTATTCATACTAGTGTAAATCACATGTATGTGCAATGTGCAAAAGCTAAATAAACTTACTTTATTTAATGAAATTTAATGGAGATGTATGCTACAAATGCAAAAGCTTTAATAATCACAACACATTTATTTTAAGTAGTCTTGTTGGTGGTGTCAGATGCAAATCAATAGTGAAATATCGTTGATGGGTGGTCGAAAAGGGGATGATGGTGGAGGCTGCAAACCGATGACGAAATTTTGTTGATGGGCGGACATAAAGGGATACTATCTAGGGTATTTTCGGAATTTCAAAAGGATACGGTGGAAATCTCATTGATTGAATTTTCATTATTAATAGTAGAGATAGAGATGTGGTGTCAATGTAGGGAAAGCCCCACTTCACAACCAAATTTACAATTATCAAATGGCTTGGCTTTTCAAAATAAAGCCTAATGCAAACTACTACTTTGTACTACCAAATTTACTATCACTGGCAATATCTACAGGTTCATGCCACAAAATTGTATCACATAAAACATAAATCATTACCAGCTATATCCCTTTCATAATTTTTCAAAACTCATCATATCACAAATTGTGGAAGAATGTACCGTTAATTCGTCCTTGTGCCTGCGCTCAAGATTTTTATTTCTAATAAGAAATTCTTTTTGAAATCAGCTTGAAAGAGAGTAAGAGTAAAATTCTAAAAGTTTAGTGGTCAAAACTAGTAAGAGATCAAATTAATTACAAAAGAATGTTATTGAATACATACAAAGCTATTAAAAACGGATGGCAAATAAAAGATAGGCTAATTAAATGAGACTTCTTAAATTATTCATACTTGCGTACCAGGAGGTGGAGAATATGAAACATTTATTCTTTAACTGTCACTTTTCTAAATACATCCGGTGTTTACTAAAGACCGGATTGAGAAATGTGCATAATGTTTCATACAAACCGGACAATGAGATTGGTTCTTCTATTCTAATTTTATGAAGAAGAAAAAATTGAGGCGAACTTGTTTTGTGGTTTCCATATAATCATATATGGAAGGAGAGGAATAAAGGATCTTCAATAATACTAAGAGAAATAAAGTGCAGTTTGCAAATTAATAGAGAAAAATGTGAAGATTATCATAGCTAAGTCAAAGAAGAGCACACAGCATGGAAGATAACAACATAATGTTGGAATTGTGTGATCTGGAATTAATGAAATGAAATTGAATAAGAGAAAAGGGTGATGATGTGTTAATGAAAGTGAAACATTTACTGCAATTATTTAAAAAAAAAATTAATGTATTCTCAATCTTTTATTATCTTGTATTATTTTTTTTCCTGCATGTATGACACATGAAGCAAGGAACAAGGAACACAATGAAAGCAGAACATGTAGCTGCGTAGTTTATTTGGATGTTTCATGTTCAAAAGGGAACATGAAGAGAAAGGAAACCTTTTAATGATTAGTTTTAACTTTTAAGGGAACAAGTTATACGTTGGAAGGATTAAATACATATCATGTTGTATAGAAGTGAAAAAATGCATTTTGTACAAATATAAACAACGAGCATGACCACTAAAGAAGAACAAATACAACCTAGACATCGTTGTAAATTAACCAATAGTTGACCTATCATTAAAATAATCCCAAAAAAAAACTCTGCATATTATCTTGCAGAAACTACAGGAAAAAAGAATCAACAATATCAACTTAGGATTAAAAGATCTCACATTGAATAGATCAATGACTAATTCATCTGGATTGGGTGAAAATGCACTATTGACATAAACAAACTGTCAAAGAAATAGATCAGATTAGTGATGCAATGTTCAGTAAAATAATGCTATGCTGAACACTTTCCATACGGAATACTTACTACTGTATCACGGTGAAGTTGACGGCGTAGGAATTCAATAACCTTTGAAAATTTATCTGTTCCAGCAATCTGGAAAGAGATTTAACAAAAAATGTTATAGCAAAATGTAAGAACCAAAATCAAATATGACAATGTATGACGCTTCATAATCATAACCGGATCCTGAACTGATTCATATGCTACTGTTATTACTTTTTATCCATGAAACAACTAAAACATGTCAGTTATTCACTCCTCTGAGCATAGACACTAACTGGTCGGTTATCAGCTTCTCTGATTTTAGCAGATTTATTATAGCTTAATATTTCTGGTCACGTTGGTATTCAGATAGCTACAAGATTCTACGGTGGAAAAGATGACACCCTCATAAGTAATCCATAAAAACACTTTTAAAGTTCTATATTAAACAAAATTAAATTAAATCAAAATCATTCCTTAAACTCAGATAAAAGTGGCATGGTTTATTGATGTAACTGCAAATGGTCAAAACCAATTTTTTGTGAGCAAGAAAGCGGTTGTAAGGGAAGAAACAACGTACACATGCAAGCTTCTAGGTTTAATTTATGCATACCATCGACAGAAGGATTATAAAAAATTAATACCCCACCTCGTGATGGACTTGCCAACTAAATAAGACTCATTGATATTGTAGATTAAATCTATACAATCTAACATGAGCATTCCGTTTGAATGTTCTATTAAAGTTCTTAATTTTATTCGTATTAAAATAAAATAAAAATGTTTTGCATCAACGTTTTGACAAGTAATCACTAATTAGACTTAGGTTAATTTCGCAATTGAACTACCTCGTAACCCCACAAAAGCAAAATTAAGTTGTGTCAGCAACTGATTCAACCTACATATGTTGAATGGTAAACCAAGTATCATTAGAGCATCTCCAACAGCGAGATTACAAACTGTAAAATTGTAAATTTGAGTGGAAGTTTCCTACCAACAGGGGAAAAAAATCAGTGCAACGACTTCAATTTTGTAGTCGTAGTTGGGTACCTCTTTAATAGGCATCCAGACTATATGCACTTTTATAACAAGCACCCAAACTATAGACGTCCGTTTAACGAACACCCATTATTGCCCACTAATTTAAAAATAATACGGATTTCATTCTCTCTCAGCCTATAGGCATTTGTTTTAACAGGTGCGAAGTCCCGAGTGCTTATTAAACAACCATCTAGGCTTAGGCGATTGTTTAACAAGCCTCAAGTTCCATCTCTTGTTATGGCAAGTGGTCTATTGCAAGTTGTAAGAATTACAACTTGTAACATCGAAGTGTTTGGCTGTTGGAGATGCTCTTACGCAACCATTTCAAGTTCATTTGCCTCGATAGTTAAACATGCAAGATTTCAACATGTCCTGAAACCTACTGTGTATAAATGGGTATAATGCCATAAAATGATATTGATCCTAATAAGCTGCAACAACATAAAAGAAGACGTGACTGCACATTTGTAGTATTTTATTTATTTGCTATGCATGTAGAAGGAGAAATTAAACCATTTTAAGGCTATAGCATGCAAAATAAGATATTCTTAAAGAAACAATGTTCAAGCTACATTATGTAAGATCATAATCGATGTTCAAACTGAATTCAAGATAGATAAATCCCATCGGATATGGTATGAAATATGAGCCTTACTCGAATATCAAAATTCTAATCCTTAGGCCAATGAGAAGTCTATTTAAAGAAGTTCAACTTCGACGAAGAGATTTCTCAAAATAATAACAAAAACATTATCAGTTATGCATAAGAAAATCATCTTCAATTTCTATATCCACAATTGATGCCACTTTCTGAATCCTCTTTTTCCTTAAGCTATGATTATAACAATTATAAGTGTTGGTTGTGATCTAAAATTAAGCATTTTTCTACAGCCAAAATTTTATAAGAAAATGCATCTAAGAGTGTATCCAATACAAAGTGCAGTCTTGAGAATTTACAACACATGGAACAATTATAACTTTTTAAAGTAACGATATCTAATGTAAAATCTTATCCGAGTTTGAATTCCCTTGTGGAACAGTGATATATCTTTAGATTGTCTATCCAAAAGCGTTGGATATCCCACTAGCATCAAATTAATCATGTTCAAGAAAAGTCTTATTTCATTTATCTTACGACTAGGCAGTCAAGATTCACAAGAACTGTCAAGCAAATTGACTTTCTTAACATCTATTGAGATGGCTGTCAAATGGAATGTCTGCTAGACATCCACGTTACAACCTAATCAGCTAGAAACAAGTCGATTTGCAGCACATCTATTGTGAAACCATAGCCTACTTATCACCTTCACATCACATTCCATTGAAAAAGATGCTATAAACAGCAACATAATAGCTCAATAGTTGCAGATTGTTTAAGAATTACCGTATTCCATCGCAAAGTACCTAATAAACATCAATACTTATTATTTGTCGTGATAAGAATCATAACTTAGTAGGATTTCTAAAATTATCAAATTACACAAAGCAGGCAAAATGATCATTAGCAAATTTCCCAGAATTTCCCAAAACCAAGAAGAATATGAAGAAGGGAAACCAAAAAAGACTGAAGAAAAGTACCTTAAATTTGGCTTGTTTGAGAATTGGAGCATCTCCAGTTGCTTTAAGATGAATCACAACTGCAAAAGAAAAGAAAATTTCCTGTTAACACTAATATTAAAGCAGCCGCAAACCCTAATTTTAACACAATAGAAGAGAAATTAGACATACCCTTCCGATCAGCACCAGCAATTTCAGCAGCCATAAATCATTGAAGTGTTCCTGCTTTTTTTGGGGAGAAATACAGTGAAAAAAGTTTGCCCAACTAGAATTATGTCGCTATTTCCACCCTCCAATTTTGTATATTTCTATCGGAAACCGGTCAGAGAAAAAGGTACTTCTGTTTTAAAGGACTTCTCCGAAAATTTAGGCCTGGGCGACTAGGCTGGATTCCGCTGGGTATCGAAAATCTATCTTCAAAACCATTGTCATACCTATCTATGGGCTGTTATGATAATGGTTACCGTTACCATTTTGCAAATACGGTTACCGTACCGATTTTATTGGTAAGTTAAAATTGCTTATCGTTACTGTTACCGATCGATTGATATACTGAAGACTGATTTACCGATAATCTGGTAACCGTTACATTGGTAATGGTAAATTGTCGTTCCTCCAAAAAAGTCTGTAGCTTGACATGTTTTTACACTATAACGCATCTTTATTATACTATTTGCAGTGTTACTTAATAAAGACATAAATGAAAAATAAATGAAGTGTATTTGAAATTATTTCACCAACTACTGAACTAAATTCAATCATTTGTTTGATTTTAAATGTCTGTGATAAAACATATCACATGAATATGCACGTGCTTTAAATTGACTGGTAAAATTACCGTTGCCGTTGGTTTTGAAGAAATGTTACCGACAATTTACCATAGAAAATAATAAATTTACCGTTACCATACCGATTAAACCGGTATACGATTTCAATCAAAAATGGTTACCGATTGACTGGTAATGGTATGGTAATGGAAAATTTACCGTTGCCATAATAGCCTACCAATTTATATGATGATAGAAAAATCATACCATTACCAACCAAAGTAATCGGAAAACCAATACTTCGGTTCATGATTGGTAATATTTAGTAGAGGATATAATTTGACATTTAACCTCATCTAGAGGGTTTTAAAAATAGTTTAAAATCTAACCTCATCTAGAGGGTTTAGAAAATAATTTGAAATGAGTGCCCGGAGGAGAAATACTCTGATACTATGCTCTAGTCATCTAGACTTGGTCTTACATAGGTGTCGGTTTTGAAAACTATTAGTGACGGTATAATGCCTTTTTGCATGTTACTAATGCGGTTCACTATACAACACCATGCATGTACTTTTGACCATGACCTAACCTCTGACACGATTCAGTCATGGCTCACTCCTTGCACAACACTTTGACTGTGGATCCTTTGCTGCGTTCGGCATGGTCGACTTCCCGTAACTCACTCTTTGTACGACACGATCGTTCATGGCTTACTATTATTGATGATCTACCCAATGCATGGTTTTTCTCGACCATGGCTCACTATATTGGGAATCTATCCAACTTTCTAATCTTTTTGAGAATTTACCCAACTTTCTAATGTTCTTGGGAATCTACCCAATACATGGTGCTACTTAACCATGGTTCGCTAAATTGGGAATCTACCCAATTTTCTAATCTTCGATACTTTTCCCAATAATGAAACTAACTAATTGACGTGAGGAAAAATTATTTACCTGGCGAAACTAAGTAATTACCATGAGATGAAATCATTTACTTACCGAAACTAATTAATTGTCATGAGGAGAAATCATTTACTTGCCAAAACTAAGTAATTGACATGAAGCAAAATCATTTACTTGCCGAAACTAAGTAATTACCATGAGGCGAAATCATTTACTTGCCTAGAGGCAAAAGCATGGCTTTGAAACTTGCATGATGCTACTTGATCAGAGTAGTATCATGAATAAAACATTTTGATGTACTTTTGAAAGTTGCATGATATTACTTGATCACATCAATAATCATGACTAAAACATTTTGGTGCACTTTTTGGAAGTTGTGTGATGTTGCTTGATCACGGCAATAATCACGACTAAAATATTTTGGTGCACTTTTTGGAAGTTGCGTGATATTGCTTGATCGCGGCAATAATCACGACTAAAACATTTTGGTGCACTTTTAAGAAGTTGTGTGAATCACGACAATAATCGCGCCTAAAACATTTTGATGCACTTTTTGAAATGCTTAACACTTAAGAAGACTGAAATCCCGTATAGTATACCTGAGTTACGGCTAAGAGACTGGTCACTGTCTCAAGCTTTTGATAAAACTTTTATTCAGGTTGCAACCTTGTACTGTGATAATGTTTTAGATGCTCGGCATTCCAAGTCCGAGGTATTATATTGCCATCTGGCCTCTTTAATCTATATGTTCCTAGAGGGACGACGTCATGAATTATCAAGGGTCTTTCCCAATTTGGACCGAGAGGTCCATATGCCAGATCTTTGGTGTTTGGCATTATCTTTCGGAGGATAAGGTCTCCTTTCTCAAACTTTCTAGTCCGAACTCTCTGGTTGTAGTATTAGGTCATCTTTTGAATATACTCTACTGTTCTTAAAGTGGCTTGGTCCCGGAGCTCGGGTAACAAATCTAATGACTCGTCTCGGAGCTCTACATTCTGTTGTGTGTAATAATAATGCCTTCGGTGAGAGGCAATTTCTAACTCAATTGGGAGCATGGCTTCAGAACCGTAAACCAGAGAGAATGGAGTATGTCCTGTCGAGGTCATGGAGCTTGTACTACAAGCCCATAGAATGAAAGGAAATTTGTCTACCCAGTTGCCTTTAGCTTTCTTTAATCTTTTCTTCAAACAGGCTTTGATAGTTTTGTTGGTTGCTTTCACTGCCCTATTTGCTTGCGGATGGGCTATTGAAGAAAAACTCTTGATGATATCGTGATCTCAGCAATACTCTACAAACTCTCGGCTCTCAAACCGAGTGTCATTATCTGTAATGATCTTAAGTGGAAGACTGAATCCAGATACAATATTCCTCATCACAAACTATATTACTTATTGGGAGGTTATGGTAGTTAAGGGTTCTGCCTTGACCCATTTTGTAAAGTATTCGATTGCCACTATAGCATATCTTGCTCCTCTAGAAGTTGGAAGGGGACCAATATGATCGATGCCCCAAATATCAAAGGGCCATGATTCATCATTGGGGTGAGCTCGTTGGGAGGAGCTCTCGACACTTTTGCATAAAATTGGCACTTATTGCATTTTCTTGCATAGTCTAAAGCATCTTGGTTTAGTGTCGGCCAGTAAAATCCTTGCTTGAGTATTTTTTTGCTAACTTCTGGCCTCTACAATGGTCTCCACAAATCCCATCGTGGGGTTCTCTCAGTAATTATTGACCTTCCAGACTGTTACACACCGAGAGTGCGGAGTTGAGAGTCCCATCCTATAGAGCACTCCATCTATAATGTTGAACCTTGGGGCGTTATATTTAATCCGTCTGGCTTCGGCAGCATCCGAAGGTAGAATATCCTCAGTTAGACATCGAAGATATGATGACATACAATTTTCTTCAATTATTTCCGGTGTTGTAGATTCACTTCGGGCAGCTTGAGCCTTTGTTATAACTACAAAAATTTCTAGTACCTGTATGCTAGGTTTCTCTAAATTTCGATTGGGATGAAGTTAAACTCTCTCACATCCCTTTGAGCTTGCATATTGTCCTAAGGCATCAGCCCTAGCGTTTCGGTCCCTGGGAATGCTTTCTATATGATAACATTTAAAGGCTTCAAGTAGTTATTTTACCTGTTTAGCATAGAGAGCTAACCTCGGGTCTCGGGCCTAGTAGTGACCAAGAATTTGTTTGAGTACTATATGGGAAACACTATATATTCGAATCTCTAAAATCTTGATAGAAATAGCCATTCTTAATTTAGCGATCAAGGATTTATACTCGGTGGCATTATTGGTTGCTGAGAAGGCAAGCTTGATTGCGTAATAAATTTGGTGGTTGTCTTGGGTCACTAAGATATAGCCAGCGCCTTCCCCTTGTTCATTTGAAGCTCCATCAACATAGAATTGCTAAGAGAGCCGTTTATTCTCATTTTCTTCCTTTTCAGCTCAGGACCCAAAACCAGTGCATTCAGTAATGAAGTCAGCTAGTGCTTGACCCTTGATCTGCATCCTAGGCTTATAAGGTATCTCATATTAGCTGAGTTCTATTGGCCATTTAATTAATCTTCTCGCAGTTTTGGGTTTACTAAAAATTTGTCGAAGCGACTGATCTGTAAGGACTTTAATAGGATGAGCCTGAAAATATGCCCGAAGTTTCTTTGTCGTAACACCAAGCTATAGGCTAGTTTTTCAATTACTAGGTAGTGCTTCTCGATTGGACCTAGCCTTTTGCTTGCATAATATACCGATCTTTGTATTCCATCATCATCTCTTACTAAGGCTGAACTTATGGTTTGGTCTGAGGCGAACAAATAAAGGAAAAGAGTTTTCTCCATCTATCGACTTTAACAATATCGGAGAAGAACTTAAGTGTTTTTGCAGGTCCTCGAATACCTTTTTTCCATTTGAAAGTAACATGCTTCTTTAAAAGGTTGAAGAAGGGAATGCACTTATCGATTGATCGACTTATGAACATGTTCAAAGTAGCAATCTTTCCATTTAAACTCATTAACTCCTTTCCATTAGTCGGAGCCTTCATATTTGTTATAGCCATTATCTGATCCGGGTTTATTTCGATCCCTTTAGCACTTACTATGAAACCTAGAAATTTTCTTCTGAGGGTTTAGCTTCATTTGGTACTTCTAAAGAACCTCGAATGTTTCGGCTAGATCTGAAACATAACTCTCTGACTGTTTAGATTTGATCAACATGTCGTCAACATATACCTTCATATTCTAACCTATCTGCTTGGTGAACATTTGGTTAACTAACCTTTGATATGTTGCCCCTACATTCTTGAGACCAAAGGGCATTACCTTGTAGCAAAATAATACCATGTTGGTGACAAAACTCGTATGCTCTTCATCAGGCTTGAACATCGGAATTGATTATATTTGGAATAAGCATCCATAAATGAAAGCATTTGATGCCCACTAGTGGCATCAACTAACTAGTCGATTCTCGACCGGGGGAAGCAATCCTTTGGGCATGCTTTGTTTAAATCAGTAACAAGTTCTCTACTTCCCATTTGGTTTCTTAACTAATATCAGGTTAGCAATCCATTTTGGGTCATATACGTTTCAAATGAAGTTATTCTTTAATAACCTTTCGACCTCTTCATGTGGAGCCATATATCAATTCTTGTCCAACGATCTCCTCTTTTGCCTTATAGGAGTAAATTTTGGATATATATTCAAGCAGTGGCAAATAATCGAGGGGTTGATTCCCCCATGTCATCATGAGTCCCTGCAAATACATCTTGGTTATGCTTGAGGAAGGAAATTAGCTCTTCTTGGACAAATGGATGGAAATAAGTCCTTATCTTGAATGTCTTAGACTTGTCATTTTCTTCGAGGCACACTTCTTCTAGAGTCTCGGCTGCTGAAGTTGTCTCGGTTTCTTGTCTTGGATCGAGATCAAGCTCAATTTCTTCTTCTCTTGGAATTTCTTGTATAGCATGAACAACCTTTTTCTTCCTCTTAGTAGGTTTATTACTCTGCCTCCATTCTATCTCAATAAATTCTCCTTGATAGCTTGATATGTAGATTAACCTCCTAACCACTTGTTTTTCCTTGAAAAAAATACTTAAGGGTCTTCTATGGCTCTCCGTGGATTTAGGACTCAGGGTATTAATTTTTCTCTAACTCGAGGGGAGTAGGTTGGTTAATTTTGACATCATTCTCATAAGATGAAGCTTTCCCTTTGTTGATCATGTTTAGGCTTGCATAATACAGCTGTCTTGAGGTCTGCTGATCTCCCCTTACAATCCCCTCTCCTATTTCAGTGAGAAACTTTAAAAGTAAATGTTTAGTAGGCACATACCCGTCCATAGCATCGAGAGTTGGCCTTTCAAAGAAAGCCTTGTACACCGAGGGAATGTCCATGATAACAAAGGTGGTTTCAAAGATCTTGCAATGGGGGTTACTTCCAATTTTAACCCTCAGCTTACACTCTCTGAGAGGCATGGTTTCTTCATTATTGAATCCATAAATGGGAGCTTGACTAGGCTTGAGTATGCTCTCGGGTAATCCCATTTTGTTGAAAGCGTGCTTGAAAATTATGTTGACAACAACTCCCATATCCACCATTATCTTTACCACCTCTGAAAGTCCAATTTGAACCGTAATTACATGCGGGTTATTGTAGGGGTGATAAATGCCTTGCTTATCCAAGTCACCAAATGTAACTTCTGACCCAATCTTTTGTTTTTTCTCAACTCTCTTCATTTCATACACCGAGACGCCTTCACTTTTAGCTTCATTAATGCACCTCTTCCAGTTACCATGACTTGCTCCCGCAATGTGGGTTCCTTCCAAAATGATGTCAAAAAAGTTCCGAGGGGATGGTAAAGACCTCGGAGACTGTACTTGAGGTTGCGCACCTTCATTTCCTACTAGAGCGATGACCGCTTGAGTGTTATCATTCTCAGGCAATTCATCTAACTGCCCTTCTTTGATGAGTCTATTGATGAATGACTTCAAAACCTGACATTCTATGGTGTTATGTCCATTCTGCCGATGGTATCTATAATAGTTTCCTCCTCGGTAGTTTTCTGGCTCCATCCTTGTTCTCGGAGGGTGTGAGATTCGATTTTGAGTCATAGCGTAGATCTGACCATATGAATGAGTTAGGGGATAGACTTCCCTTACCTAGAGATCCTTCTCGAATCTTTTGGCCGAAGTGAACTTCTTATTGTCACCACTCCATTATGGATTCCTTCTAATAGTTCCTTTTTATTCCTCAATTCGAATTTCTCCTCGAGCTCGAAAAAAGAACTCGTTCGAAGACCTGCATTCCTGCCTTAATAGATCCTCCCGGAATAGGGTAGTCCTCCACAATCCTGAAGTGATAGCAGCCAATTTGGTTTCATCTGTCATGCCCTTGCATCGGGTTGCCATGTCATTAAATCTTTTGCAATAATTCTTTAGAGATTCTACTCTCCCTTGCCTAAAGTCGGCGAGTAAACTTAGTTCTGTTCTTGTATCTTTTGAAGCAAAGAATTGTGTCAAGAATTCTATGGTCAGCCGTTTCCAAGAACTAATAGAATTGGCTAGATATCTTTGGAAACATTTCAAGGCGGGTCCACTGAAAGTCACGGGCAAGAACCTGCATTTGATCTCGTCTGAAGCCCATATTGCTTGCATCTGAATTTCATATAAAGTGATGTGATCTTGGAGATCGGATGTTCCATCATAAGAAAGTTTCGGGATCCTGAACTCCGGAGGCATAGGAGCTTTTTGTTGGATCATAGGTTTTGATTGCTGAAAAGACACAACAATTCACGAATCTATGACTACGACAACATCCGGACTTATCGACTTAAAATATGGTTCGTATAGTAATATATTTTAGCAAGAGTCAATACGTGCATATATAGAGTCTAGTTTAGTGCTTTGTTAAAATCTTGCCTCAAGAATCATCACTCACATCATTCACAATAAAACTTGCATTCATTTTTAATCAAATTCAATACATATATTTCATTGCACTGACAAGCAGTATTCAGCCGACTGACCAAGTGGTACCAATCGACTGAGTCAGTGTAAATTTTTTAATATATTACATAGACCAGTCGACTGAACACATCTGGTCAGTCGACCGAGTCTGTACATGACTCGTGCGCGTTTTGAATTCAGTCGAGTGACCTTGCATGTTTAGTCGACTGACCTGCAACGGTCAAGTTTTTGAAAAGACACTTCCAATTATCAAGAGTTATCTCCTTTCTGAAGAGTTGCAACCATTGGCTTTTCACAGATAACTTTTCCCAGAAGTTGTAACTCATCATACACTATAAAAGCATTCAAGATTCAATGATCAAATTACCTAATTTTCTATTCTCTCTTGACCTAACGAGCATTGCATTCTTGATTCTATTATTTACTCATCTCTATACAATCATTGCTTACGATTCCATTTCCATATTCTTCAAGCAATACTAATCTTCCTATTCTTCATACACACACAATTATACACATCATTCATGAGGAAAAGATTATAGGAAGGGTGTACTACAAGCGACAAATCCGTGTTATTCAGAACACATAAAGTCAAGTTAATCCATTTTGTAAGAAAGTCATGTTCAGTTGCTCAGGCGGTCAAATCCTGTTATATTGCTCAGGCGGTCAAGTCCTGTTCGGTTGCTCAGGCGGTGTAATACATGTTCCTTCGGGTTAAGTGAGGGTTGTTAGCTTTAATTGCAGAAGGAGTCTGGGACTAGACGTAGAACGGGACTTCGAACCAGTATAAAAATTCCTGGTGTCATTTTACTTTACTGCTATTATTTTCCGCACTAGTTATTTATTATATTCCATATCACTTGATCCTATAGCACAGTCACTTTCATTTGGTATCAAAGCAAGGCCATCATATAACCGTAACATAGTTATCTGATATATTTTTAATATGGAAAACAACACCAGCACTGTAACTAACAATACTTTTCTTGAAGGTCAATCTACTACATGTTCACCTCTATTAATGGAATGAACTATAACTATTAGGCTACTAGAATGAGAATTTATATACAAGCAAGTAGTTAGGAAACCCGGAACATTATGCAATCTGAATATACTATGCCTACTACTGAATATTCACAATGGTCTAACACACAAAAATTAGATGCTACTGCAAATGCTAAAGCTATGAATATGTTGTATTGTGCATTAGAGTAAGCATGTGTAAAACCACTCATGAAATTTGGCGTACACTTAAAGTTACACATGAAGGTACTAATAAAGTCAAATAAAGTAAAATTTCTATGCTCAAAAATCAGTTCCAGAATTTTAAAATGAAGCAAGATGAGACTATAAATGAAATGTACTATAGATTTCAAGATATATATCATTCTTTGATAGCATTAGGAGAAAATTATATAGATTTTGATATTGTTTCAAAAATCCTCAAATCACTAACAGATGAGTGGGAACGAAAGGTCTTAGCAATCGAAGAAGTTAATGACATTTAGACCATAATGCCAGAGGAGTTGATAGGAAACCTAATGTCTTATGAAGTTAATCTCCCAGAAAAACAAGTACAGGCACAAGATAAGAAAAATATAGCATTCTAGGTAGAAAAAGATTAATCAGATTCAGATGAAGAAGATATGACGTTCATTCCTAAGAATTTCAAAATGTTTTTGAAATTTAGAAAGAGCAACAAATTCAGAAATAACAAGAACAGCTCCAGCAACAATAACAACACCAACAAACCATCATCATCTGCCCTAGAATGTTACAAATGTCACAAGAAAGACCACATTAAGAAAGACTATCTTAAGAAAAAGAAAGACAAACATAAGCACAAGAAATACAAATTTAAGAAGAAAGCTTTCTCTGTCACTTGGGACGATTCAGAATCATCTTCATCATCAGATAGTGACTCGAACTGTGATACAGAACATGCCAACATATGTTTTATGGCCACAAAAGACAAGGTGAGTGATCTAACTTTTGATGATCTATTAGAAATAAACTCAGAATTACTTGATAAGCTAAAAGACATCAAAAGAAAATATAAAGAATCTCTTGAAAAACTCAATAGAACTAAAATTAAAGTAGATATGCTAAAAGATGAGAAACAAATCTTAGAAGAAGAACTTGAGGTTACTCAAGAATCTTGTTCTAATATGACATCTCAACTCTCTATGCTAAGTCAAGAGATTGAAACAAAAGAAAAGAATAATGCTCTATTAATTGAAAATCATGATCTTAAAGCAAATGTCAAGATTTTAGAATTAGATAACTCTAGCCTTAAAACAAAGTAAGATGATATTACTAAAAATGTCATTAATTTTAATAAAGGTAGAGAAAATCTTTCCGAAATTATAGAAAATTCTCAAACTGCTTCAAATAAAAGAGGACTAGTATATAAGCAATCTTCTAAAATTATTCCAAAGAAAATAATTCTTCATATAAAAAGAATAATAAAGTTGAAAAACCTAGTTCTAAAGTTCTAAATTTTACTAAATCAATTAAAATTTGGGTTTCTAAAACAAATAATTCTTTGATTAGAAATAAGTATATAAAATCTTTTATAAAAACTATTCATAAAAACAAAGATTTTATTTTCAAAAGAAATTCAGAACCCTCTTGGGTTTGGCTTCCTAAGACCTAACTCTTAGGACACAAATAAAATGGTGGGTACCAATGTTAATTCTGTATTTTGCAGGTACCACCTAAAAAGAGAGGAAAATTGATACTAGACAGTGGTTGCTCAAAACACATGACATGAAAAAAAGGGATGCTAACAAACATTAACTACTAGATGGGGGGTTTTGTCACATTTAGAGATAATTCGAAAGGATATGTCATCGGCAAATGCGATGTGAGCAATAATGGTATATCTAATTTACCTCTTATTACAGATGTTTTATTAGTTAAAAATTTGATACATAATTTACTTAGTATCAGCCAATTGTGTGATAAAGGATTTAATATTTCTTTTTTAGAAAATAAGTGTAGCATTTTTTATCAAAATAAATATCTTATTTTTGAAAGTTTTAGAGATAAAAATATTGATGTTTTAAATATGAATGTAAATTACAATACAAATATTTGTTTAATAACCAAAGAAAATGATCCTTGGTTATGGCACAAAAGATTTTGTCATATTAATTTCAAAGCTATAAATAAATTATCTAAAAATGATTTAGTAAAAGGTTTACCAAAAATGAATTTTAAAGTAAACAATATTTGTGATGCTTGTCAATTAGGAAAATTATCAAAATCATCCTTCAAATCAAAGAAAAATATTTCTACTGTACAACCACTAGAACTATTGCATTTGGATCTCTTTGGTCCAAATCAAGTTCAATCTATAAACCATAGCAAATATGTGTTTGTTATAGTAGATGATTTCTCAAGATATACTTGGACTATTTTTCTGAAAAATAAAAGTGATACTTTTAAAAATTTCAAGATTTTTGCAAAGAGAATTCAAAATCTCAAAAATTAAAAAATTAAAAATATTAGAAGTGATCATGGAGGTGAGTTTGAAAATGAAGCTTTTGAACATTTTTGTAATAAAAAGGGAATTTATCATAATTTTTCTTTTCCTAGAACACCACAACAAAATGGAGTTGTAGAAAGAAAAAATAGAACGTTACAAGAATGTGCAAGAACTTTATTAAATGGAAGCACATTACCAAAAAAATTTTGGGCAGAAGCTATAGCAACTGCTTGCTATTGTATGAATCGTGTTTCCATCCGACCTTTAACAAAACGCTCCATATGAACTTTTTCATCAAAGAAAACCGAACATTTCTTATTTTAAAACTTTTGGTTCAAAATGTTTTATTTTAAACACAAAAGATCAGCTTGGAAAATTCGATCCAAAATCCGATGAAGGAATCTTCGTAGGATATTCGGAAAGAAGCAAAGCCTATCGAATTTTCAATAAAAGAACAAAAACAATCAAAGAAACACGTCGTGTTTCATTCGACGAAAATTTCAAATTTAATAAAAAAAAAATTAGGATGATGAAGTTATACCTAAGACGGTCACAAATACGGTTACTCAAAATAATTTTGAAGAAGATGAAAACATTGTTCGTAATTTTGAAGAAGATGAAAATATTGTTCATAATGAAAATGAATTAAGGTCTCTACTTAGGATTGTACGAGATCACCCAGTAGAAAATGTCATAGGAGAAACTGATTCACATGTTAGAACTATAAATCAACTTAATCAAATGGGCCATGTAGCATTTCTTTCTAAAATTGAACCTAAATTGCAAAAGAAGCCTCTACTGATGACTATTGGATTATAGCTATGCAAGAAGAGCTAAACCAATTCGAACGAAATGAAGTTTGGGAACTAGTTCCTAGACCGAGTGATCAAACAGTCATTGATACTAAATGGGTCTTCAAAAATAAAGCAAATGAACAAGGTAATATAACTAGGAATAAAGCTAGATTAGTTGCACAAGGATATAATCAAGAAGAAGGAATTGACTATAAAGAAACGTTTGCTCCAGTTGCACGACTTGAAGCAATACGTATCTTACTGGCCTTTGCATGTTTTCATAATTTCAAACTTTATCAAATGGATGTTAAAAGTGTTTTTTTAAATGGTTATATAAAAGAAAATGTTTTTGTTGAACAACCTCCTTTATTCACACATGAAAAATTTCCAAACCACGTCTATAAACTTAAGAAAGCCTTATACGGTCTAAAACAAGCACCCCGTGCTTGGTATGAACGTCTTAAAAGCTATCTAATAGATTCTGGTTTTGAAATTGGTAAAGTTGATCAAACTCTTTTTATTAAAATAATTAAAAAGGATATTTCAATTATTTAAATTTATGTAGATGATATTATTTTTGGTTCTACAAATAAAAAATTATGTCAGGAATTCTCAAAAATAATGACCAAAGAATTTGAAATGTCACATATGGGAGAATTATCTTATTTTCTTGGTTTACAGATTAGACAATTAGAAAATGGAATTTTTATTAATCAAGAAAAATATTGTAACAATCTAATTAAATGTTTTGGTATGGAAAATACTTCTGCCAAACCAACTCCAATGAGTACAATGATACATCTCGATAGAAATGAAGATGGCAAAAGTGTCGACCAAAAGTTATATCGAAGTATAATTGGATCATTACTTTATCTAACTGCTAGTAGACTTGACATAATGATGAATGTTTGTTTATGTTCTCGATTTCAAGCAAATCCTAAATAATCACATATGCGAGCAGTGAAACGAATATTGCGTTATCTAAGCAAAACCAAAGATTTTGGACTTTTTTATTCGAAAGAATGTCCTTTCGAGTTAGTTTCATATAGTGACGCTGACTTTGGAGGATGTCGGACGGATCGAAAAAGTACTAGCGAGACTTGTCACTTCATTAGACAATCCTTAGTCACTTGGTTTAGCAAGAAACAAAATTATGTTTCACTTTCGACTTGTGAGGCAGAATACATTTATGCTGCTTTAGCATGTGCTCAAGTCATTTACATGCAACAAACACTTCGGGATTTTGGTATAAATTTATCTAAATCTACTATTTTCTGTGATAACACAAGTGCTATAAACTTATCTAAAAATCTTGTCAATCACTCACGAACTAAACATATTGACATACGTCATCATTTTCTTCGCGATAATATTGAAAAGGATTTAGTTAGATTGGAATTTTTATCCTTTGAAAATCAACTGGCTGATATATTTACAAAACCTTTGAATGAAAATATTTTTATAAAACTTCGAAGAGAATTGGGAATTATGTCTTCAAAAGATCTATAGTTATCTTTAAAAAGTTTTTTTTAATTCTCTTCAAATTTTTGACGATTGCCATACTTGAATATTGGACCTTTAACCTCACATGATGGTAGTCTAACACTCCACAATATTTTGTTTCTTATCTAAGTTCATATTATTTCTAATTGTTTTAACCACTCATTTTGACTTTATATTTTACAACCATTTCTTTTTCTGGTTGTTAGTTATCTTTCTTTTAATTTATTGGTTTTCATTTTCTAATTATTGTTATCACCTATTCTCCTCTATTTTAAGGCTCCTGTTCATTATAAATTTAAGATTGTCTTTTTTTTTTCCACACAAACTCCTTGATTTCAAAGAACAAAGCTTCAACCTCTTCAAATTTATTATCATGTCTTCACAACATAACTTTGAATCCTCTTCCCTTTCCTATACCTCTATAAGTTCAGATTCTGTCAACCTACCTGCACCAACCCCCATTTATGAGCCCGTTCCAATAGTTTTGTCGTCCACTCACACCGGCTACACTCCTCCCGGTAAAAGAGCTAAACGTTCTTTATTTTTCGGATCGCCGTCTACCAAAGATAAGATAGACGACATTCACCATTATCAACGGGAGACGTTGGAATTACAACGAGAGCTGTATTACGAGCAAAAGGTAAATGGGAAGCGCTTAAGCTTCCTAGAACAAGTGGCTCTAAAATTCTGTGGATCGTCATCTCACAATACGGTTCACCAACCAAGTTCTCCTTCACATCGTAACCCATGGGAACCATCACCACAACGTCCCCCTGTCTCTCCAAACTCATGGGAACATAGAAATGGATGGTCACCACTATGACCACTTCAGGAGAATACCAAAGTTGAACCGGACGAATACCACACTCCATCCTTTTCATCCAAGTCTTCGTAAATTATATATATATATATATATATGTATGTATATATCATATCTCCTATGTTTCTTGTTTGATTGATTTAAATATTTGTATGTTAATCTTCTAGTAATTCTTATAATCATATGTTTTGTTTCTAAAAATTGTTACAAGAGCATTTATCTTCTTCTTGCAGTTTTTAATACTTCCAGTCGACTAACATAGGATAAACAGTCGACTGAACCTGTTTTCATACACTATTTTTTACCCTGTAGTCAGTCAACTGACCCTTCAATTCAGTCGAATGAATTTAGCAAATTTGAACTAAAAAGTCTCGAGATGAATTCAGTCGACTGACCCCTATAAATTCCTTTTTAAAATACCCAGTCAGTCGACTGGTTTTGAATGCTCAATCGACTGAAACTGGTAACTGGGGTTTCCTGGCCAAAAGTTACTTAAAATAACTATTCAAACTCTTTTACTTTTCAATTTTTACTTCAATCTTTTCGAATTTCTGCCATTATTCCTCGTTCTAACTTCAAATTCGTCCAAAAAGAAATCAACTTTTTCAAATTTTAAACCCTACTCTTCACACTCCAAAGCCCTAGTCTCTCAATGGCACCGAAAAGAGCTCGACAATCCCAATCTACAGCGGGTCCTTTCGATTCTCAGATTCGAGGATGGTTGCACAATGAAAAAGCAACACAACAATTCGATGAGATGAAAAATTATCGCTTTTTCGATGGTTTGTTCATCAAATTTCCTGACTTTGCTCCATATGCAATCCAACAGTTAGCTCGTCGCAGCGGACTAGAATCTCTAATTGATTTTGCTGGAAATAACAACAAAATCAATCATCTACTCGTGAAGCTCTTCTATGCCAATCTAAATCTCGACCATCATGTCAGCTCAAACCCAGACGATGCCATTTGGACTATGGTATGTAGCGTGAAGATTTTCCTTCCTGTTCAACAACTTGCTCGAATTCTAATATGCCTGGACGAAGGAGAAGAGTTGGGCGAAATACCGGTTAATATGGAAATTCGAGATCGTATTAGTCATATGTTCCTCTCAAACGACTTAACAGAACTAAAGGCGGTTGCGCTACGACCTAAGGCTCGAATCATGCATCGTGCGCTGACCCATACCATCAACCCAAGAATTGGAAGCTATGAGAAAGTTTATAGGAGGGACTTCCAATCTTTGTATGCTATTTGGGGAGGTCGTCATGTGAATTGGGCAAAAGTTATCTTGGATGAATTTCAAACATTCAACCAAAGTCGCATGAGAACGATTCACTATGGAGCATATATTATGTGTATTCTTAAGCACTTTGATGTTCCTTTTTCCGACTCGGAATGCTCTACCATTGGTTCCTTAAACACCAAGACACTTAGCTTGATGAACCTTCCGAAACAATATCTCGACCACACTATTATTACCTATGAGCATTGGCTTGAAAACCAATCCTGCGGTCAAGCTCAACCTTCCTCTCGCCAACAAACTCCTCATATTCAAGCTTCCACTTCGTCTCAACCTCCTCCACCTAAAAGAGAAATCACTGAGATTCAAGAAGTTGATACTCAAGCTCGGCCTCAAGAAGCCGTAACTATCATTTCCCGAAACCAACGACTTCTTAATCAACGACTTTGTCGAGTGGAATCAAATGTATCTCGAGTTGAAAAATCCATTACCAAGGTCAATAAGAAACTCAATCATATAAAGGGTTTTCTAAACAATATTTGGGAAGCAATCACGTGCTTTCAACCTTCTTCAATTTCCATTCACATGCCTACTTCACATGGGAAACGACCAGCTGAGCACTTCACATGGTCAACTTCAAATAAGGAACAAGAAGAAGAAGGAGGAGGAGAAGAAGTTGGCGGCGAATCTGGTGATGAAGAAACTGAAGGTGATGAAGAAGGATAAAGCTCCGATGAAGGAAGCGATGGTATGAGTAAGGTTATTTTCTTATGTTCTTGTTATTTTGATGAACGTCTATGTTATTTCATTTCAAACAAACCCTATGTGGTTACGCGGTGTGTTTATGTGATAGTTTCTTGTCTACACTAATTATGTAATATTTACACTCTGTGTTCCTATGGTTATGTGTTTCTCTGTGGTTATGTATTCTTGTTTTTGAGTTATGTGTTTCATATGTATCTTTGTTCTATGTTATGTGTTACTATCATTGTTCATATTATAATATTCTCTACTTTGAGAACTCTCCTTTTGTCGATGATAAAGGGGGAGAAAAGATTAATTATTTCCAGAAATATATAGCATAGATTCAAGGGGAGAAAACTATAACACAGTTGCAGGAATATATTCACGGGGAGAGATAAATCAACACAGCTTGTCTAAGATTCTTTCGTAGCAAATGGAGTTATCATCATCAAAAAGGGGGAGAATGTTGGATCATAGGTTTTGATTGCCGACAAGACACAACAATTCATGAATCTACGACTACAACAACATCCGGACTCATCGACTCAAAATATGGTTCGTATAGTTATATATTTTAGCGAGAGTCAATACATGTATATATAGAGTCTAGTTTAGTGCTTTGTTAAAATCTTGCCTCAAGAATCATCACTCACATCATTCACAATAAAACTTTCATTCATTTTTAATCAAATTCAACACATATATTTCATTGCACTGACAAGCAATATTCAGTCGACTGACCAAGTGGTACCAGTCGACTAAGTCAGTGTAATTTTTTTAATATATTACATAGATCAGTCGACCGAACACACCTGGTCAGTCGACTGAGTCTGTACATGACTCATGTGCACGTTTTGAATTCAGTCGACTGACCTTGCATGTTCAGTCGATTGACCTGTAATAGTCAAGTTTTTTGAAAAGACACTTCCAATTATCTAGAGTTATCTCTTTTCTGAAGAGTTACAACAATTAGCTTTTCACGGATAACTTTTCCTAGAAGTTGAACTCATCATACACTATAAAAGCATTCAAGATTTAATGATAAAATTACCTAATTTTCTATTCTCTCTTGATCTTACGAGCTTTGCATTCTTGATTCTATTATTTACAAATCTCTATACAGTCATTGCTTACGATTCCATTTCCATATTCTTCAAGCAATACTAATCTTCCTATTCTTTATACAAACAAGGTTATACACATCATTCTTGAGGAAAAAATTATAGTAAGGGTGTACTACAAGTGACAAATCCATGTTATTCAGAACACACAAAGTCAAGTTAATCCAGTTTGTAAGAAAGTCCTGTTCGGTTGCTCAGGCGGTCAAATCCTATTTTGTTGCTCAGGCGGTCAAGTCCTGTTCGGTTGCTCGGGCGATGTAATAATACATGTTCCTCCGGGTTAAGTGAGGGTTGCTAGCTTTAATTCCCGAAGGAGTCGGGGACTGGACGTAGAACGGGAGTTTGAACCAGTATAAAAATTCCCGGTGTCATTTTACTTTACTGCTATTATTTTCCGCACTAGTTATTTATTGTATTCCATATTACTTGATCCTATAGCACAGTCACTTTATGGTTTCTCAAGGAAAAAGTTGAACCTTTCGGAGCTTCATTTCGAAATCAAGACTAGATCGATCTTATTGCAGCTTTTGTACCTACTCTAATAATTTCATTAACGAAGCTTCCATTGCACGATCCCCACCGAATCTCAAAGTTTCAGCTTCGGCATTTTGAGCTTGTGGCCTATTTTGTTACCTTCCTTCGAAGTTTACTCTTTTAGGACTTAGAGTCAATGTCCTCTCAGAAGATCCCATTCCGGTGGTCTTTATAGCCTCCGCTTTCTTAGCCGCTTCAATGAATCCAGCTTCTAAGGCATCATTAGTCCTTGGTAACTTTTTAGGGTTTCAGCTGAAAGTCAAAGGGTTCTCATCTTCCTCAAGCATAACCGAAACCTTTTTCTCCAATTCAGCAACAGTGTTCTTAACTTCAATCCGATAGTTATCTAAATGTTGTGTTGTGTCCAAAACGAACTTCAGCATCTTTTGTCGAAACTCACTTTCGGTAAGGGGCGGTGCAACAGTTTCCTCATTAACGGTTTGATTTATTTGGTCCGCTTGATTCCCTTCATTCACATGCAATTCTTAGACTCCTTCATCTTGGGTAGGGGAGTGTGGTGTCCTTCATAAGGATGACTTTGACTTCATGTTTGATTGAAAGGTTTGAGTTTGCTGGATTAGAATAGAATAGAGATTGGGGCCTTCCTTTTAGCGCCAAAAATGTTTGATAGGTTTTTCGCCTGACTAACATCCCAAAGCTTTTGAAAGCTTATTTCGAAAGGATATAAGAAGGTTAAATAGATACCGAGACTATATAGAAAATAAGTGTCGAAAAGTAAAAGAGACACAGGATTTATAGTGGTTTGGAACCGAGATCCCTACGTCCACTTTGAAGATTCTGCTTCTAGCTTTATTCCATAATTTGGTGTATAAGTACATCAAAGACCAAATGTGCTATTAATGATCTTTTTATTAAAGCTTTCTAAAAGTAAGGAATATTGAATGATTGTAGAATGTCATAAAATCTCCAACGAGTCCCCTTTTCAGTAGCATGTGGTTCTTTATTTATAGCAAATTTAAATTTCTCCTATTGGTGCAGGGGCTTTCACTTAGATTGATGACCTAACTTGCTATATGCGGCTTGGATTCAAACACTTTTCATCATCTTGTTGAAAGTACTTAGACGCAGATTGCTAACATGACGCTTTTATATATAGCTTCTTTGATTCCTTTCGTTTATCTTGACCGTTGGTCGTAGTCTAGGGCTATCTAAGCCGTTGATTGGTACTTGTTGAAATGTCTTTGGTCTTTGGTAGTTGCTGCTCTCGGCTAAGTTTGTTGTCCTAGTTGATCAGTGGTCTCATTCTTAGTTGCTGCTTTTACTTATGTTATCGGAATACATGCTCTCAGATGTTGAGCCCTATGCTTAAGCTCTCGATAGAAACTAAACAATGGGTTTTGGAATTACAAGCTAAGAAGCTTCCTTCTCGAATATTGATAATTTGTACTTGGTATAAATTATGGTGTAACAATATGCAAAAACAAAATTAACTATGCCAAAATTTAACCGTAGATATCATATCCATAAATATAACTGTACTAAACAGTGTAAACAAAGTAAATTTTATTATAACAATTTAGATCCACATTTAGATCCATAAATAATATCGATATATTAAATGAATCAAACATACAATTGATTTTAATCAAACAATCAATTAATTAAATTATGATAACAAATGTAAATTCTACAACAAATCAAATCTACATTAACCAATAATTTCATATCCGACAACTAATTTGAATACAAAAAATAAATCAAACAAAAGTTTAATTTATAATAAAATAACAATACAGAAGAGATTTTAGATTAGATTTAATAAGTTGAAACCAATATGTGTGTGTATGTCTGTGAATTTTGTCAGGGTTAAACATTATGAATAAATAAAATAAATAGAAGAATTAAACTTGAAAAATCTTACACTTTGTAATATCCTGATTTGAGATTCATCCTCGGATCTCTAAGTAAATCCACATCCTGATTTGAGATTCATCCTCGGATCTCTAAGTAAATCCACATCCTGATTTGAGATTCATCCTTAGATCTCTAAGTAAATCCACATTCTACTTTGTAAGTGAAGGATGAACCACCTAACTTTTATTTTACTTGATATTTTGATCTTATTTGGAGTTAATTTTTTTGGAAGAGGTGATTTAATTTTCGACCATGGCTTTTGGAGAGGAGGGGAGAAAAATGAAGTGAGCGAAAGAACAAACAAGAATAAAATTAGTGGATTTGTTTTATTTGAAAGAATTCACTTTCTTCCAATTAAAACTTCCCTAGTTTATCCCTTAATTTTCTCTCACTTCACCCTTCTCTTCTCAAGACGTGGTCAGCCCAAATGCCATCAAATGGCACAAAATTTCCATAAATTCTCTCATGCAATTATCTTTGGTTTAAATCCTTTTAAAGTTATATCGATATCGTATATCGATGTGCACAAATATAACGTATATATGCATCAAATAATTACAAACAACCCCCAAACATCAAATAGATTAAATATCATCAATATTTCTAAAATATTAACTAATTTAATTAATTTACAACATTTTATAAATTAATTAATTCGTGTAGTTTTCGAAGAATTCACAAATACGGTTGTGTTACTCAGTGATGTGAATTTAGTCAACAATTAATATTGAACGATTCAAATATCAACGCTCACACATCAACTTAGCTAGTGGTGTGATAGTTTAGTCAAATTCATCACTTACAGACCTTTGCGGTAAAAGCATATTTTATAATATCTTAAGTGGTGCCCATGGTGACATTAATTTACACGAGTTTTCTTTGCCAACACTATATCGCATTAGGATGTATTGAGTTAGGTATTGGTAAAAACACAAATATTATCCACATTCAACTTGATCAGTCCTTAAAAATAAATTTATCGATTTAGTCCAAAAATTAAAGTTCTTTGATCAGTAATAACATTTATTATTAACCGTTCTACTCTGGCCAGAGATTTTGACTTTTTAGTGTACTACAGTTTACTGTGATACTAAACTCATAAACCGAGGAGACAAATTCTCCATTGAATAGTGTTTCACTACCAATGCTTCTACTCAGATCCCACTATACTACGAGGATTTTTTGGTTTTCCTATATCAAGTTGGAGTAGGAATGGCATAGAAAAGCTGAGCTTTCTACGCGGCTACGCCCCACCTACGCCTAAGGAAATGTAGGAAATTTGAATGTAGTGAAAAAAATTCCTATGATCTTCCCGCTCCATGCGTAGTATAGTTTCATACGCCCTTTCTAGGCCATAAATTTCTTACATCCAGAATTTTCCTACGCCCTTTTATGCCAAATATTTACCTATGCCCTTCATAAGTTCAATATTTGCCTATGCTCTTCCTACATCCAATACTTTCCTACGCCTTTCTTATGCTCAAATTTAGGAACTTTTTAAATAGTTTTTCAAAATTTATAAAAAGTCAACAAAGATTTACTAACAGTATTGTTTTCCATGTAATAAATTTAAAAATAATCATCTGCAGCTCTAGTGAAGTTGACAAGTGTTCCCAGCTCTCTAGCGGAGGGAGAGGGTTCAAGCCTTGGCAGCTACACTTAAGGGGCTTATTATTTGCGGGGGCATGTGATAATCTCAAGCTCTGGGTTGTCAACACTCATGGATCTAAAATCCTTTGTAAGAGCTTGGCTTAAAAAGGGTGGGGCTGAAGTGGACCAACCTACATCGCTAGCCGGAGGTCGATGAATCTAGTAGTTGACCAAAGGATTTTGAAAAAAAGTTAAAAATAACTAAAAATATTTGATTTGTTTTTATTTCGATGTATGCTATTTAAGATTTTAACATATTTTATCATTCAATTATTTATCGAGAACTAGTTGGCTCGTTAAAAAATAAAAAAACTTATATTAGGACGAACTATTCACGAGCACAATGATATTTAAAGTATATGTCCAATATATCTTGGTTGAATTTTAAAACAACAAACATATTTTGTATACAGTTACTTTATATATTATTTAATCGAAAAAACAACTATGTTATATCATTGAAATTGTAAAAAAGTATACAAAAAACATATTAAATATTTGTAGTACAAACCGATTATATAAATTAAAAAATACTTAGTATGTAATAAAAATAATATTTTTATTGATTAAACTATGCATAATGAGTGATATTTTCTAGCGTTCCACTTTTGGATAGATAATTATTAAATTACAATAAAATATATATTAAAATTTAAAATTCATGAAATAAAAGAGGCGTGTAATAATATTTATTGTAGTGTTATGTGGGAGTACACTATGGGCATAGGAAAGGCATAGAAAATTCTTACCCTAAGCCTAAGTTGTAGGGATGGCATAGAAACCTTTCTATGTTTTTCCTATGTTAATGTAGATTTGTAGAAAATTAGTAAAGGTGTAGAAATATTGTAGGAGATTTTCTATGTCTTTCTTATGCTAAAATTTTTAGCATAGAAGATTTTCCACGCTTTTCCTACGCCTCAATTATTTTTCTACATATTTAAGTAAGCGTAAGAAGGACGTAGGAAATTTCATACATCTTTTCTATGCCTTTACCTCTTTCTACATATTTTCTACGCCTTTCTTACGCCCTGCCTTATGGCGTAGGAATGACATTAAAAATTTACGTAGGAAATTAAAGTGTTGTCTTATAATGTTATAGTTACTCGATAGATCGTTATGTCATGATTTAACTATAATCAAATTAGGGTATTCACATTGAAGTTCCATGGTATTCTCAAGTCGAGGGAACTGTGTAACATTATCATCCTGATATTTCATGTTTGACCTAGTTGTTATTAACCAACAGGAAACCATTAGACGAGTCATTCCATAGTTATCTAATGACTATGAGCACGTAACCCCTTGGCGCCCCTAACCATGAGTAATATAGTACATAAGAATTGGAGAGCATTATGCACCGAGGTCTCAATGGATGTATTTATAGTCTTTCTCGAAACATCTTGACCAGGAATATTTAAAATACAATTTTATTTCATATTGTGATTAATTGCTCACAATTGCAAATCTTTTCAACTACAGTCTTCATTTAAGAATTTTATTATTATCTACTTTTAATTAATTGCTAGATTATTTATATCATAATATAACAAGTATATAAAAGAATAAGAATGTCGTTATTACAAATAAGATTGATTATAGAGTTGGATGTTATAACAGGCACATAATTTCCTCTAAGGTGTTCCACTAACTCTTTCATAAAGGCCTCAAACCACACATGTAATTCTTGTGATAAATAAATGGTAGGGGTTAGGCATGTGTGTATCAATTTGGTTTCTATGATTGTGGGTAGTGGACAGTTCATTAAAGTATCATAGTGTCAGGAGATCCGAGGTCCACTAGCCTAGTCTATGACGGTTGAGTCATATCGGAGCCATGAGGATTAGTTATGATAGATTTATCATGTATTGCATAACGCTATAATAAAATTGTGCTAACATGTTGGATGCATGGTAAGATTCAGGGTAAGGGATTGTTTCGTAACATTATATATATATATATATCACCATTTGGTATTGTATATAACCTAGTAGTGTATTCATAATCATGCAGATTAGTGATATTTTCTTTTCACTAGACTTATGTCTGCCCTCTCTTTGTTGTCTTTTTTGTTATCTATCGAGTGGGTTGACATAGAGGTGGGGATTCCGCTAGTTGAAGGTGAGTTATATAGCCATACCTTTTTAACCGCTATGATTATATTTATCCAATAGTTTCGAATATTGACATGTTAGACTATATAATTATTTTGAGATATGTTATATATGAGACTAATGTACCATTTACACGATATACTGTCATATTGAATCTTCTGTCCCTTAATATGATATGCACTTAGTTTATTACATGTTTTTGTTGATATTACATTCATTGCTTTCGCTATGTTCCACCCCATCTATGACATCTTAGACCACCCTATGCCTTCACCTCGGAATCCAAAACTATTGGCATTTAAGCCATGGCAATGGCCAGTGCCTACCTACCTCCACCTTTAGATGCTTTTCCACCTCTCCTCGCTATGTCCAGCCCCAACCTTACAACTGTTCCCTAGATCTCGACTACTAAAACCTAGGTCTAATCACCACTACTAAAATGCAATCAAGAGCTGCTCGAAAGAGGTTATCAAAGTTGTGTTTGGGTCCAATGTCTCAAAAGTTCACAAGGGAAAATATAATATAAAGGTGAACCAACGGTTCCCTTCTCCAAAGATCAAATTACCCGTTTTGTCAAGCCCTTCAAACATATACTGACTGTGAGATTCTATGGAATGGGACCCCTAGTTGAGGGAATATACAAAGTGTTTGCTAAGTTCTCTTTTGTTTTACAATGGAAAATTAAGGTCATCGATGAAAATCATATATTGATATAACTCTTCAATGAAGAGGATTTCCTCAAACTTTAGCTTAGAGAATACATCACATCCCTAATGCTAAGTCTTCAGATGATCAATTGGGTTTCATCCCTTGCTTGATAGCTCACTTTATCTAGTGCGGGTTTCATTCCCATACCACCAACTCACCTATGTAACGAAGAATCCATTGAAGAGTTGAGTAAGAAAATTGGAAGACCTCTAAAGACGAACGAGGCTACCATCAACCTCAACCACCCAAGCTTGGCTCGAGTATGCGTGGAGGTAAGCTTGAAACTACTCTTCCACACCGTATATTTATTTCTTAAGAGGAAGAGATCAATTATTGACAATACATTGAATATGGAAATCATCTAATGTATTGTGGCAAATGTCGTAAGTTTGGACACAAACAGTCCTCATCTTGCGAAGAAGTGATCACTAATCATAACTTAGAGGCAACTTCTATTTTTGAATCGCAAGCTTTCAAAAATCAAAGATTATAATGAAACACTAGTGCATGAACATTCTAATGCTCAAGTGAATGTTGCAAATACTAATTCAAGGTAGCACAAAAATCACTACCACCAACTTAGCCCCACCAGCCAAGATGTTCCGGTGCAAGTCCACTCTGCCTTAGGTACATCTCAGCCTTCTTCGGTTCTCCGATCTTCTTCTATAGAGGCAGCTATCAAGATTCAAGAGAAGCTGCTAAAACAACATTCCATAATTGTTTTTCTTGACAAGGGATCCTCACAAAGCCCAATTATCCCCACTACCCACAAAAAAATCCCTTACAAAATTCCCTTTCGGCCTACAATCCATCAATGGACTTGCTAATGTAGAAATTCAAAATGGTCTGCCACTTAACATATTCGTCGATTCATTCCCTATGCTCCTCCAACCTAATTCATCTTTCAAGCCCATCTACCCTAACCCAGCTCCATTTCCCAAAAAAAATTCTCCGTACAAAATCTTTTTCGAGCTAAGGCTCAACCCAATCACTATTAGCCCACCCCTTTAATTTCTATAATATTTCAATCTAGAACCATTGCAACAATCCACCTTCATCCTACTTTATTGCTCAGCCTAGCCCATTTCTTCCTCCTCCCGCGGTTTACCTTAAATTTCCAATTCCGCATGAAAACCCAACTGGTGGAAGCAGCTCTTGGCCATCTAGGCTATCACCAACTACCAAAGATCTCCTACCTCACGCCAGTGTCATCCCCATCACCATGTCACTCAAACATTCATGCAAAAATATAAGAATGTGTGGACCATCAACTGATGCCAATCCCTCCCCAACCCTATCGGAAATTTCACCCGAGCCTATTAGTGTTGCTTCAAACTCTACTATCATTGCCTTGTGCCTACAAAAATTAGATTGTACTATTGCAATGATGAGGATGATTGTCTTGCTTATGATGAAAATAATCTTCTTTTTTTAATGCGATAATGCCCAATTGTATCAACCAATACTAGCAGTGGTTACTTTGCTTAGATCGTCCAAATCATGTAGCAAACTAGCCAACTGGGGTGCCTCGGTCGATAACCTAACGTGCACATGGCAAATGCAGAGAAATCTTCAGGTAAAGCTCTTTTGTCTTATCATCAACCCACTTTAATTAATCACAAAATTAATATGCATAATTCATCACCTAACACGCACATGCACATGTCACACCCAACCAAAGAATTTTTTGCTTAATCCTTCACATGCCAACACTTTTATTGTAGATGTCATCCTAGTCAACAACCCCACTTTCGTATCCTTTGTATCATCACATATTAAAGCACTCTCTTCCCATGAAACTGCTTATCCTATATCCTCGGTTGCACTATGCTTGCCTGCAAAGGCTACTGATACACTTGGGTCTCTAGGCCTTAATGACCCGAACCTTTCTTATGACTTAAGTTCTTTTACATCCCCTAAATAAGATCCTTTGTATATCCCTAGATTTAGTAAAGCTAAGCACCAAAGGCCAAAGCTAGTATTCCTATCTTTGAACATAAAACTCAATTGACCATGGCTAGATTACAAAATGCTTTTAACTTCTTCTCTCAATCATCATGATTAATATATTATTTTGGAAGATCAGAGGGATGGATTGATTGAGTTAGAGCTATGCCCTAGGGGCAATTATGTAATTTGTTACATTTATCTAACTCGTTAACCAATCTTGTTCAAAATAAAGATGTTTTCTTTCTATTATATACTTGATATAATGTGTTATATTAATTAATTAATTTAATTAAAAGTGTATTTAATAGAAATCCATAAATGATACATTTTGTGATAGTAGTTACAAAGTGTTGTAACAGTGAGTAATTCGTCATAAAGAAAAAAAACTATTTTTAAATATTTCTAGTCAAGATGAGTCGAGACTAGATATCGGTGTATCCGTTGAGGCTAGTACATAAGCTATCCAAATGTTGGGCAGTGTAATACTCATGACTGTTGGGGGGACTTAGGAGTTACATACTGATAGTTATTGGATAACCATGGAATGACCCATTCGAAGTTTTCTATTGGTTAATACAACTAAGGTCAAATAGAAAATATCGATGTGACTGATTTACACAGTTCTCTCGACTTGAGAATATTATGGTTCTTCAATATGAAAGCTCCGCTTTGATTATAGTCAAATCATGATACTAGGTCAATCGAGTGACTATATTTGGGTTAAGTGGAAGTATTGGAAGTGAAGCACTATTCAAGAGAGGATTCGTCTCCTTGGTTATATGAGGTTAGTATCACGGTAAACTCGAGTCACCTCAAAATCAAAATATCTGACCAGAGGATTTCAGTTAATAATGATTATTATTATTGAACCAAGGACTTTATGTTTAGACTATAGAGTTGAATATGGATGATATTGAAATTTTGACCACTACCAAATTCCATAAGTCCAAAGTGATAAAGTTTTGACGAAGAGAATTGGTGTAAATAAATTTTAGAACCTGGTAACACTTAATAAAGTGAAATTGGATTTTACCGAAATAAGTAAGCGATAAATTTGGCTAAAATGTTACACCACTTTCTAAGTGGCATGTCAACATTAACATTTGAATAGTTCGATGTTAATCGCTGACCAAATCTACACCTGACAAGTCACACAACCGAAACGATGAATTCTCTTTAGACCAAACAATTTAATTTGTTACAATTATTATAAATTAATTAAATTAATATTTATGAAATATTAATTATAAAATTTTGAATATGATTTAAGGAATAAATATTATTGTATATATTTATAACAGTTATAAATATATTGATCGATATGTGATATCGATAAGCAATTAAATTAGATTTAATTAATAATATTTGGGCTTAAAATGTGTTTAAAGCTAGGGCTATTAACTTTGTACGAGTGTCCGATGTCCGTTCATGTCCGTAACCGAAATACGTCCGTCCGAGTCCGTTTGATTTTCATTTAGGACACGAGCTAGGACAACAAAATTTGTACGAGTAAAAATATTGTCCGGTCTGAGTTTGTTTGAATTCGTCCGAATTCTTATAATTTAGTATATCTGATGGAAATTCTATTAAACAACATAAAATTTAATGTAAATTGCAATGTATGTCCGTGTCCGTTCGAGTCCATGTCCGAAAAATGTATGTACAAGTCCGTCCTATTTCATTTAGGACACGGACTAGGACAACAAAATTTGTACGAACATAAATCTCGTCTGGTCCATGTCCGGTTCGATTTTATTTAGGACATAAACTGAACACACCTCCATCCAGTCCGGTCCGACCGATTTACACCCCTATTTAAAGCCCATGAAAGGGGCTAGAAATTTTGACCAAAATAAAGGCAATATGCAACCATAAGATGGTGTAATAAAGGCTTTGAGATGGAAGGATAATATGGAAGAGAATTGGTAAGAGATGATGTAGGATATTAATCCTAAAATATCACCAACTTCTCCTTTATATAAGCATCTCTATCCTCAACCTTTAAAAAAAAATTGCCTGCCATTTCTCCATCATTGTTGGTCAATCTCATCAAAATGGAGCTTCATAAAATTCATCCCAAATCAATTCAAAAGGCGATAGCTATTGGATGGCTAAAGGTTTACTATTCAAGGTTTAACAATCAGTCGAATTAAAAAGATTTCAAAGGAGACAAAATTCATCACTTCAAGGTGTGCTCTAAGGCATTAGTATTAGGTATGTATTTACCATACTATATGATTTATAATTTTTGGATAACATTATATTATTCATTTATATATATATATATATATATCATTATTATATTGCTGATTAGGTGAGATTCTTATATGTATCATCAATGTCGTCACATATTAGATTGGTTATATGTATGTTTTAATTTATTTAAAAAACACATTATATATATAGATCTGAAGAGCATGGTCAAATAAATTTTATTTAATTATTATCATTTTATTAATATATATATATATATGTGTGTGTGTGTGTGTGTATTAATATACTACCTAGTTTTAATTATATGACTTATATTTAATTATATCATCATATCATGTTAATTGCTGAACCTATATTTTATAAATGCATATCTACATAGATTATATTTTTCGATGGCTGTAAATTATTTTTTAATATTTATTTTGTTATTATTTAATATCATTTAAATAAATATACTAATTAAATAAATCATATAAAATAAAATATTTTTCGAAAATTTAATTTTTAATTTTTAAACTTTTTTATCATCATATAAACTCTCGGCCAAAAAATAAAAATTTAAAAATTATTTTCTGTATTTATAAAAAATCAATTTAATAAATGGTCGAAATCAATCAATTAATTAAAATTATTATTTTGGCCCAGTAAATTCTGGAAAATTTTTGGTAACCTTAAAATATCATGCTTGGTCTTTTAAAAATTTAAAATTCGAATAATATAGCATGAAAATATTTTTATTATTATTATTTTATTGTATTTCGAATAATTTATATATATATATATCAATGCAATAAAATATATATATATTTTTAATTTAATATATCAATGCAATAATTTAATATATTTTTTTGATGTCCATTCGATCTGGAAAGGTTTTAATATATATATATATTAAATAAAAAATTAATATACATATATACACACACATATACAAACTTAGATATTATAAATATACTTATTTATATATTAAATATAATAATAATAATTTTGTTACTGTAATTCATACATATATATGTATATGTGTAAAATGATTTTTTTTAAATTATTATATATATACGTATATACATACACACACACAAAGATATATATATATATATATATAATATTTAATGCAATGGTATATATATAAATCATTAATATACACACACACACAGATATATACATAGTTTTTAATATTTATATAAATTACAAGTTTACATACATACATATATTTGGATAATATTTAATACATATAAGATGAGCTAATATGTCTGTTACGATGTAAATCTCAATATTTATATATGTTATGTTATACCTTGCATGGATTATTATATTACACATTCACACACACAGATATATATATATATATATATGATATATATGTGTACTATTATATTTAATTGAATATAAATAAACAAAATTCTACCTATAATTTGTAAATTTAAATGAAATAAGAGTTTTTATCTAAATTAAATTTTGAAATGTTCTAAATAAATTAGACTTCATACGCCTAATAAAGATCCAATAGGGTAAAAAAAATCACCCATAACTTCCGCTGTGGGTTGGCCCAGTTCCAACATGGGTAACGGTCCCTCTATTTGCAGACTCAAACACATCTCCATCAAATATTACATTATTGTTGTCGTTATTAAAGAACCCCTTATCAATGCTTATAGCCTCCCTACTCTGATTAGAAAGTTTAACTTCTGTGGCGGGCTTTCTAACCATAATAATTTTTTAGGATCTTTTGGAAATTTGACTGGGAACCTGATCTTTTTTAGATTCGGATTAGATCCCTTCCCTATTGCTCAATTTCCTCCATGATGCTCCAGCTCATTTGTTCACTTATGTTTGTTAGTCCCTGAGGAGTTGGTTTTGATGGCAACAACCTTACTTAGAATTAGATTATAAAATATATAATACTAACATTATTGTGTAGATATATATAGATATGTTTGCAGGTACTAAAGAATGAAGAACTGTACAGTATAAAGATTCAAGATCAAAGATTGAAGATATCAAGATTCAAGACTCATGAGTATCAAGAATTTCAAGAGTTCAAGTTTCCAAGATAAGTTATATAGTTAGGAATTTTGTTAAAACTCATAGAAAGGCACCGATATCTTAAAATCTATTTTATTCGTGGAATGGAATCCACTTCGTGCTCGTTAAAGGGATGGAACCCTAAGTAGGATGGAACCTACGAAAAATCTAGTGGAACATCTTTTTGTATCCATTTACTTTTATTTCAAAATGATTTTCAAAATATATATAGCTTGTTTTTCAAAATGATTTTAAATATTCCTGTTTGAAAACCAAAATCATCTGTCCTGGTTTTTCAATATATTTTAGCCTCAAAAATATCCTTAGTTTTAAATATCCTTAATTTTAAATATCTTTGATTTTAAATTATTATCCTAAGTTTTTAAACCATAATTCTGATATTAATATATTTAGCCATTTTATATATTTATACTTAAGATTTAAATATAAAAGTATAGAAAATTATTATATATATTTTAATATTGTTCTCTATAGTTATTTATGTATTATAACTATATATAAGTATATTTTAAAGTTTAAATATAAGTATAATATAATATAGAAATTATTTTTAAAGAAAAACAAAATCACCAAAAAATACAAGGGCATGTCGACATGGTCACATGTACCCCTGTCGACATGGTGACAGTTAAATTGTTTTTTAAAAGAAGTGTCTATTCGCCACATCCCTTCACCAATGGACATGGCTATTGATCTACTATAAATAAAGGGTGTTTTCAACGAATTTTAATTACTTTTTTCTCTGATTTAACTTCTCTTCTTCTTCTCCACTTTCTTATTTACAAATTACACCATTACTCTACCGAAATCAATATCGAATCTAACTAGATAATTTCTGGTTTTGATTCTCTCCATTATCTCTACAAGATCCAAGTGCTAATCCGAGTTATAGACTTTTTGTAATTAATTGAGCGAGAGAAGGTGTGATTGTAGCCCTAGAAATCAATTAGGTGAGCCTGTTGCCCGGTAAATCAAGTATCTCTACCCAAGGATTGTGATTCTGGAGGGTGTACCTCGTAGCCTTGAAACCGAGGGTTGTATTTGTAAGAATTGTTTTTGAAAGGAAATCCGTACTTGTGTTGCGGGACTGGATGTAGGGTAACTCCGAACCAGTATAAAATCCGGTGTGTTCTTTACTTTACTGCTTTTACTTTATATTTGCATCTGTGTTTGATTCTGTATTCATATCTGTGTCTGATTAGTGTATACATTGTTAAAAAATTAAGATAAACTCAAAAAGATTAACAAATTTCTTAAAACACTATTCACCCCCCCTCTAGTGCTAATTCTAGCCTTAAGATCCTTAATCTGCATTTTAACAATTGGTATCAAAGCAAGGTTTTCAAAAGTTTCATAATCTGAATTTTGAAAAGTTTTAAAATGGCTATTTTTGAAAAATCAGTTAAAACTAGTTTAGAATTGTTTAAATCACCATTGTTCCATGAGTTTGCATATGAATGTTATTCAAATTCTAGTTGTCTACCCAAATTTTATAATGTGCAGGAAAGATGCTTTATGGGTATTAAGGAATCAATCCTCAATGGATAATCTATGCAGATCAAAAGGAATAAGTGGATACTTGATAGTGGATGCTCTAGACACATGACTGGTAATCCGGATATGCTAAATAATATTATATACAAAAATGGAGGACTGGTTAACTTTGGAGACAACTCGAAAGGATACGTGATTGGCATCGGCAATGTCGGTAACTCTAAAACTACTATTATTACTAATGTTTTGCTAGTTAAGAATCTAAAACATAATCTACTAAGTATTAGTCAACTCTGTGATAAAGGATATAAGATTAACTTTGGAAAAGATAAATGTCATATTTAAGATAATAACTCAACCATAATATTTGAGGGAATTAGGAAAAAGAATATTTATATTCTTAGTATGAAAGTTTCAAATGCTAACCTATGTCTTTTGGCAAATACAAGTGACCCTTGGATTTGGCATAAGAGATTTGGACATTTGAATTTCAAACTCTTATCTAGACTGTCAAAACACGATCCAGTAAGAGGCCTCCCTAAAATGAATTTTAAAATAGATAGTTTATGTGATGCATGTCAATTAGGAAAGCTTAGAAAAAGTTCCTTTAAATTAAAAGATATGATTTCAACTTCAAAACCCCTTGAGTTACTTCATCTTGATTTATTTGGTCCATCTCAAATTCAGTCAATAAATCATAGTAAATATGTTTTTGTAATTGTAGTTGATTATTCTAGATTTACATGGACAATATTTTTGAAACATAAAAGTGATACTTTTGAATGTTTTAAGAACTTTACAAAAATGATTTGAAAATGAAAATGAAAAGTTTGAGGAATTCTGCAATAAAAAGGGAATAACTCACAATTTCTCATTTCCAAGAACTCCACAACAAAATGGAGTGGTTGAACGTAAAAATAGAACGATACAAGAGTGTGCGAGAACTATGCTGTCAGATAGTAATTTACCAAAACACTTTTGGGCAGAAGCTGTTGCTACCGCCTGTTATATTTTGAATAGAATTTTAATTGGACCTTTAACTGATAAGACACCTTATGAACTTCTTCATGGAAAGAAACCTAAGGTATCATACTTCAGAATTTTTGGAAGTAAATGCTTTATTTTAAATACAAAAGATAATTTGGATAAATTTGATCCTAAATCCGACAAAGGAATCTTTATCGGATATTCTAATAGAAGTAAAGCTTATAGAGTTTTTAATTTAAGATCTAACACCATCGAAGAAACAATGCATGTTTCGTTTGATGAAAAATTAAAAGATTTTGAAATTACAAATGATGAAGAAGATTTAATTACTCAAAATCAGGAATCAACCGAAATTAATAATGAAATTAATCATCCTAATAAAAGGATTAAACTTTTAAAAGATCATCCTATTGAAAATATAATTGGAGATATGCAATCTATTGTTACAACTAGAAATCAACTAAGTAAAATGAGTAATGTTGCATTTATATCATCAATTGAACCCAAAAATCCTAAAGAAGCATCAACTGATGATTCATGGATTTTGGCTATGCAAGAAGAATTAAATCAATACACTAGAAATGAAGTTTGGGAACTTGTTCCTAGACCTGAAGATAAAACTATAATTGGAACTAAATGGGTCTATAAAAATAAAATGAATGAACAAGGTGAGGTCGTTAGAAATAAAGCACGATTAGTCGCCCAAGGTTATTGTCAAGAAGAAGGTATAGATTGTGACGAAACCTTTACTCCTGTAGCAAGATTAGAAGCCATTAGGATTCTACTTGCTTTCGCAAATCATAATAATTTCAAATTATTTCAAATGGATGTTAAAAGTGCATTTTTTAAATGGATTTGTAAAAGAAGAAGTTTATGTTGAACAACCACCACTTTTTGAAGATGAAAAATTACCAAACCATGTGTACAAACTTAAGAAAGCTTTATATGGTCTAAAACAAGCTCCTAGAGCCTGGTATGATAGACTAAGATCTTATTTATTACAATCAAATTTTGAAATTGGTAAAATAGATAATACTCTTTTTATTAAAAGAAATAAAAATGATATTCAACTAGTTCAAGTATACGTAGATGATATCATTTTTGGTTCAACTAACTTCGAAATGAATAAAGAATTTTCTGAAATAATGACAAAAGAGTTTGAGATGAGTCATATGGGTGAATTAAACTTCTTTCTAGGATTGCAAATAAAACAGTTAGATAATGGTATTTTTATTAGTCAAGAAAAATATGCTAAAGAACTAGTTAATAAATTTGGTTTGACTACTGCGAGTGGAAAACCTACTCCCATGGCAACCAATGAATATCTAAGTAAAGAAGATCTCTCGAAAGATGTAGATCAAAAGTTGTATAGAGGAATGATCGGATCATTGCTCTATATCACTGCTAGTAGACCTAATATCATGCATAGGGTATGTCTTTGTGCAAGATATCAATCTCATCCTAAAGAAACTCACTTAAAAGCTGTAAAACGTATCATAAGATATATTAAACACACCTTTGATTATGGCTTATTTTATCCTAAAAATGATTTATTTGATTTAATATCATACTGTGATGCTGACTATGCTGGATGTAAATCAGACCGAAAAAGTACAAGTGGAACTTGTCACTTTTTGGGACATTCTCTGGTTTCCTGGTTTAGTAAAAAGCAAAATACAGTTTCTCTGTCAACAACTGAAGCAGAGTATATTTCTGCTGCTTTGGCTTGTTCTCAAGTAATATATATGCAACAAACCTTAAGAGATTTTGGATTAAATATCTCAAAATCGCCAATTTATTGTGATAATACTAGTGCAATAAATTTATCTAAAAATCCTACTCATCATGCTCGAACTAAACATATTGATATTCGACATCATTTTCTTAGAGATAATATAACTAAAGAAGTAATTACTCTCGAATATATAAACTCTGAGAATCAAACTGCTGATATCTTAACAAAACCATTAAATGAATCTATATTTACTAAATTAAGAAGAAAATTAGGTATTTGTTCAATAACTGAAATATAAAACATAAATATATAACAAGTATAATTAAATAAATTAAAAATAAATTAGAAGCCAAAATTAAAATACCCCTGTCGACAACCCCATATCCCACCATGTCGACATATAACGATATTTTTTGAAAATTAAAATTCCCACCAAAATTTGAAAAATTGGTTATATATTCTTCCATATTTCGACTTTCTCTTCATTCTCTCTCATTTTCTTCTGGTTTAACTTCTGAAACAAAGAAAATAATGGCTTCTCCATCAAATTCAAACATAAACTCGACTTTCTCATTTCACTCTCCTACTCCCGGCCCTCTTCAACGTTCCATTCACGCTCGTGTGATAAAATTAGAGGATACTACAAAGGATATTCTACAAATGGTGACTGAGATTCAAGTCAAACAAATTCGGATGAGTAAAGAACAGGAGAAGCAAGGTCGAATCCTTAGAAATTTGCAGAAGTTCCTAATGGATAACCAAGCGAACCCGATCTTGATCGAAGAAGAGTCTTCTAGTGACCATACACAAGAGGACAGCGAAGAAGAGCCAATGGAAGATGAAGAATCGCCCTTGGAAGAAGAGGACGCATATGTTCATGAAGTGCAAGTTGAAGACGACGACACCGTAGTTTGCGTTGGTGAAGTATGTTTTGATAAGGATGGAAACCTAGTCGAACAGCGTGGAAACTTCTGTCTCCACTATCCTAATTGTTCGATTCATAGGTCTCCTATTGTCAAGAATACTCCTTAGTGTTCTTTCTTTCATTCTTTCGTTCGTATCGTTGTATATATGGTTGTTTATATTAAAAACACATGTATATTTGTTTACATAGTTTACACACATGTAAATATAACATTATATAATAAATTGTGTTCTCTTATTCGTATATTCTCGTATCTTTTGAATATATAGTTTATTAGTTAAGAAAAGTAGTTATTAAGAGTTTAGTTTAAAGTTAAGTATTGATTATGTATGATAACACTATCATTATAATCACAAGTAATGTAGTCTTAGTTTCAGGGGGAGTTATATAGAATTATATAGTATTATAATTATGGAGTTATATGGTTTTTGTTGATGACAAAGGGGGAGAAGTATAAAATAGGATAGTTAGGCATAGATTAAGGGGGAGTTATTAGAAATATTAGGATAGAAGTGATATTTTATAAACAAAGGTTGTCATCATCAAAAAGGGGGAGATTGTTAGTCCTTGAGGAGTTGGTTTTAATGGCAACAACCTTACTTAGAATTAGATTATAAAATATATAATACTAACATTATTGTGTAGATATATATAGATATGTTTGCAGGTACTAAAGAATGAAGAACTGTACAGTATAAAGATTTAAGATCAAAGATTGAAGATATCAAGATTCAAGACTCATGAGTATCAAGAATTTCAAGAGTTCAAGTTTCCAAGATAAGTTATATAGTTAGGAATATTGTTAAAACTCATAGAAAGGCACCGATATCTTAAAATCTATTTTATTCGTGGAATGGAATCCACTTCGTGCTCGTTAATGGGATGGAACCCTAAGTAGGATGGAACCTACGAAAAATCTAGTGGAACATCTTTTTGTATCCATTTACTTTTATTTCAAAATGATTTTCAAAATATATATAGCTTGTTTTTCAAAATGATTTTAAATATTCCTGTTTGAAAACCAAAATCATCTGTCCTGGTTTTTCAATATATTTTAGCCTAAAAAATATCCTTAGTTTTAAATATCCTTAATTTTAAATATCTTTGATTTTAAATTATTATCCTAAGTTTTTAAACTATAATTCTGATATTAATATATTTAGCTGTTTTATATATTTATACTTAAGATTTAAATATAAAAGTACAGAAAATTATTATATATATTTTAATATTGTTCTCTATAGTTATTCATGTATTATAACTATATATAAGTATATTTTAAAGTTTAAATATAAGTATAATACAATATATAAATTATTTTTAAAGAAAAACAAAATCACCAAAAAATACAAGGGCATGTCGACATGGTCACATGTACCCCTGTCGACATGGTGACAGTTAAATAGTTTTTTAAAAGAAGTGTCTATTTGCCACATCCCTTCACCAATGGACATGGCTATTGATCTACTATAAATAAAGGGTGTTTTCAACGAATTTTAATTACTTTTTTCTCCGATTTAACTTCTCTTCTTCTTCTCCACTTTCTTATTTACAAATTACACCATTACTCTACCGAAATCAATATCGAATCTAACTAGATAATTTCTGGTTTTGATTCTCTCCATTATCTCTACAAGATCCAAGTGCTAATCTGAGTTATAGACTTTTTGTAATCAATTGAGCGAGAGAAGGTGTGATTGTAGCCCTGGAAATCAATTGGGTGAACTTGTTGCTCGGTAAATCAAGTATCTCTACCCAGAAGATTGTGATTCTGGAGGGTGTACCTCGTAGCCTTGAAACCGAGGGTTGTATTTGTAAGAATTGTTTTTGAAAGGAAATCCGTACTTGTGTTGCGGGACTGGATGTAGGGTAACTCCGAACCAGTATAAAATCCGGTGTGTTCTTTCCTTTACTGCTTTTACTTTATATTTGCATCTGTGTTTGATTCTGTATTCATATCTGTGTCTGATTAGTGTATACATTGTTAACAAATTAAGATAAACTCAAAAAGATTAACAAATTTCTTAAAACACTATTTACCCCCCCTCTAGTGTTAATTCTAGCCTTAAGATCCTTAATCCGCATTCTAACAATGTTTATGTCAAGTGTAATGCTACTAAGGGAAGGGATCTTTGGCCAACATTATTTATCTGGAATCTCTTCGTTTTTATTCTTAGATCATAGAAGGTAACTTTAACATCATCGCTCATAATAATGAAAAGCTTGGATGGTTATCCTCTAATTGTCAAGAAATTGATTATTTTAATTCCACAATTCTATTCGTCGGTTTCCACAAAGTCCCTTTTGTGGAGACCGGCTTCACCCAGTGTAATAACAAGGGAAGATATTATCATGTCTCAACTATGCTTAACCAAGTTTTGGAAATGATGGTTGGTTCACCAACCCCTATACCTCTGTGGTTGATCACTTACATTAAACTAGCTTGGTCATAGCCCATATGATTCTCGCCTTATATCAATATCAACCTCTACTCCCAAACCTTTCTAGTTCTAGAACATGCAGACCTCTCACCATACTTTCCTTGACATGGTCAAGGAAGCATGGGTCGAACTAGCCAATAGACCTCCCATGAAGATGTTTGCTTCAAAACTCAAAGAAGTAAAAATTGCCCCTAAAACATAGAATACAAAAGTTTTCCCTAATAACTTTGACCATGTCATGAATGCTAAGAATGATGTTATCATAAAAGACGCCATCTTTGATGAAGATTCGACTCTGACTCGTTAAGAGAAAGGGTCTATAGCTAAGGACATTTATAACGATGAACTCGAAATTGAAGAGATGTTCCATAATATGGGTGTAAATTTTATATGAGTGTCTGATGTATGGCTCGATCCGAAGCTACAAAACGTCCGTTCTGTGTCCGTCTGTTTCTCATTTAGGACATGAATTAGGATAAGAAAAAATATACGAAAATTTGTCCATCCAAGATTGTCCAATCCTTTTCTATTGTCCGTACACTATCTATTCGTTGTTCGACTCGTATGGATAATGTCTTAACTTGGATCTTATCTGGTCTATATCCATCTGAATCTCTTATAGGACATGACATATACTTATCTTTGTTCGGTGCATTCGACCCATTTATACCCCTATTCTAGAAACAGAAGCTCACATCAAATAGACTATCTTTGGAGGTACAAACTCCAAATTCTTCAATCTATAAAAAATAATAAAAAAATTCTCCCTTTATAAAATCAAGAAGGAAAATGATTTCTAGATGAATAATAACTCTGAGATAGAGTTAGTTGTCCCTTCCTATTATCATGACCTTTTAGGAAACAAATCTGCCTCATTCTTAGATCATACTACCCATAGAAAAATTCCTCATGACATAGATGAATCCAAAAATAATATTTTGCCATCTGTCCCTTCGACCGATGAGATCCAACTAGTTGCTTTTCCTTGGCAAAGATGGAAATGTCGTTCCAGACAATTTCAATGGATGTTTCTTCCAAACATGTTAGGATATTGTGCAGTTAAAGCACTTAGCGATTTCTTAGCGGTGGATGTGCAAAAAGTTATAGCGGAGATATAGCAAAAAATAGCGGAGGTGCAACTCCATTTTGTATAAAAAAATATATTTAAAGTTAATTTACTCTCATTTTCATACCATTTTGTGTTGAACAAAGAAATATTATTTAATTATATATAATAAGATCAAGAATATCATGATATATATAGCAAAGATTTGGCGACTATAATAGATTTCTAACTTATATTAAACACATATGCCTTAAAATTATGTCTTTACCTTACATTTTTTGATTTTGTTCAAAAGAAAACTAGTAAAATCAACCTTTTTATGTTAATATTGCTAAATCAAGTGCTTAAAAGTCTTGATTTAGGAATTATAGCAAAAAATAGCGGGACTTAAAGTGGATTAACTATTTATAGTGCTATATTGAAAAAGTGTAGCGGTTAAAGAGCATTAAGCGCTATAGCGGGGATTTTGCGGGGCTTTAGCTGGGTTTAACTGCACAACTAGGGTATTATCAACTTATATCTCATTCTTTATATTCTTTATTGGTGACCTTATCTTGCAAATTAAGTCCACCACCTACTCCTCATTCTCAAAACCAAAAATCCTGAGACTTTCTCTGATCTGAGGCCCATTAGCCTTTGTAATTCATCTAACAAAATCATTTCTAAAATCCTAGCTAATAGAATTATGCCTTAATTACAAAGAATTATCTTACCATCATAAGTTGACTTTATTAAAGTCATTCTTATACGGATAATATCCTCTTAGCAAAATAACTCATTTCCCAAATCAACCACTAAATTCAAGGGAGTAAGATTGGAATAAAACTAGATATGACCAATGCCTATGATCGCTTATCCTGGTTCTTCATCATTAGAGTCCTTTGGGGCTTTGGCTTCTCTGAATCTTATATAGATATGGATTTGAGACTGATTTCCAATTGCTAATATTCCATTTTGATTAAAGGTATGCCCAAAGATATCTTCAATATGACCAAGGGGTTCATCAAGGTACCCCATATCCCTGGATCTCTTTGTAATTACTACCGAAGCCCTTGATCATGGAATTCATAATCGTATTGATAAATTTAGGGATGTACCTACAAGGTAATTATATAGTTTATTATATAACTTAACTCTTATATAAGAATCTTGTTCGAAATGAAGTAGGGTTTTGGTTTTATTTATTATACACCACAAAGGCTAATTAGGCAGTGCTTAGGGCCGTATCAAAAGTCATTAGGCACGGCCATAAGCCGTATCAAAAATAAGCGTGTTTAACCATTAGATACGGCCCATGGCCGTATCTAAATCTCCAATTAGATACGGCCAAGGACCGTATCTACTTGTCGAATTAGATACGGCCATGGGCCGTATCTAATTGGAGATTTAGATACGGCCATGGGCCGTATCTATTTCGACAAGTAGATACGGTCCATGGCCGTATCTAATTGGAGATTTAGATATGGCCATGGGCCGTATCTAATTGGATAGTTAGATACGGCCATGGACCGTATCTAATTGGATAGTTAGATACGGCCATGGCCGTATCTAACGGGAGAAATAGATACGGCCGAAGGCCGTATATTCCCATTAGATACGGCCAATGGCCGTATCTAATTGGATAGTTAGATACGGCCATGGACCGTATCTATTTCTCCAGGTAAAATAAAAACTCTATTTCAAAATTACTGATTCCGTTTGTACACTTAAAATAAAACTCAAAGCATTATGTTAACTTCATTCTCAATTCATTACAGTTCAAACTCGGCAAATAAATATTATACTTCATTCTCAACCCATCACATTTCATTCTCCGCCAAAGTATAATACTTCAATACATTACAACACATAATGGTTTAATACATTAAACTTCATTGTCAAGTCATCACCGATCACAGCTCAAACACAGTAAATAAATGTACAGCAACACATACAGCAAAGTTACATACAATACAAACTAGAAGATATACATCGAGTACAAACTACAACGTTCAGCAAGGCAGGCATTGCAACTGAGCTTTGGCCCCAACCTATATCCATCCCTCTTCTGCTGTCACCTTGTTTTTGCTGGGCTTATATATAACATCTTCAAATGAAAAGAAGATGGAATAAACAGAAGAACCGTTTTGCATGCAAAAACTGCAGGGACCATCCCTATCAACCAGCACATAACCACGAGTCAAATAATATAACTATTAAACAACACAAAATTAAATAACTGAGCATTAGAAGAATCCCAAAAAAAAGCATAAGATGAGAATGGCAAAAGTTGTGAGTGTACTGAGTACAGTTTGCATGTGCTTTAAAATTAAATTGTGAGTGTACTGAGTACAGTTTATAATACTTCAAAAGGGAATTCTCTTCCTTCATGCAATTTGTTGTTTTCCTTTGCTACCAAACATTGCATAAAACAACGTGCTATTTTGCTATAAACTGAGTACAGTTTGCATGTGCTTTAAAATTAAATTTGTCGTAATTATGAATATATGATTAGTTAAGTACAGTTTTAGGGCAAACACTTCAGTGTGAGTGTACTCTGTATATACCAATTTCATGAGGAAGCCAAGGGGAAGAGACAATTGTCTGTTGGAAATTGAGTTGTTTTGCTTTTTTAAATGTTGGATTGCGATCAATAATTATGTGTTTCAATATGAGCTACTAGTTTACTTTAAGCATATTCTTTTAGGTTCTTTGTCAAATATGGTTACAGTTGATTGCTTATATTGAACTACATATGGTATCATAAGCTCTCTAATATTGGAGTCCGATGATCAGGCAATAATACTATTCCTTCATTGTTTAATAAATGTTGCAAGCTGTTTAATTTGTTTTTGTGTCAAAGGCCACCACCTTATGGCTTTATTTCTGCATATTTCTGTAGTTCAATGAAAAATTGAACGGCAAAGACTTTGTAAATGAATGAAATTCTGTTGAAGCAGCCACCACCTTATGGCTTTATTTAAGCGTTCAAAATTGCATACATAAACTCACTCGCTAATTAAAGGAACGAAGACGAATCATCTAAGATTAACATATAACGTGTACAACTCCATTTATTTCTTGCAATATCAATTCGGAAAGGAGGAAGTCAATGATGTTGAGGATTTGGTTAAATAATGGTATTATACATAGTCATCACGAACAACATTGAATTGGTTAAATAATATCTTTATTCATGAGAAATACACTCTGTAAGCTTTATGAAACCAAATATTTACCTTGTTTACAGATTTGAGATATTTACATCAAATTAATTATTGACACTTGTTGAATTTAAATTGGTAAATAAAAGAAAATTTTGAACGAAGTCGTGTATTGAGATATTTTAACGAATTTTATTGCTTTCATAATATTAGAGACGAATTTTTAAATATAATAAGTTAGGGTTTGTATAAATTGACTAAACTGGGGAATTTCATACTTAAAACTACTCTAGACAAAAAAAAACCTGATTGTTCGGTATAAATATGCAATTAACCTAAAAGGTTATAAAATTCAAATAATTTATAATTGAAATATATGTGTGTGTATGTGGTGTTGGGTAATCTACTGAAGCATATCAACTTCATTGCGTAGAAAAAATTGTTCTTAATTTACTGATATTGTTTAGAATGTCACTAGTAGTGAATGTATTAAGTATTGGCTCAAAAACATCATCTTATCAAGATATATTATTTTCCAAGTGAAATACAGAACACACTGCAACCAGAACAGACCTAGATCATATCGGCAGAAAGCCCAGAGCTAATAAACTGGGTGCTGTACATGTTCATAAGGAACTACCAGCACGGAATAGAGCTTGCATAAAGTATTATGAAATAAAATGCAAAGTATTCAAAATTGGAAAACAAAAATCCCAAGTACGAAACTCGATTCGGTTAAGCATACATTATTTATTTATTTCGACGTTTAATCTTACTATCCGTAAATTAGTGGACATGTGTGGCAATTAGATCCGTCGGTTCGGATCTGGATTCAACGCGGTTGGTTTTGTTTCTAGACAAGTTGTTTTTTTCGGTACTATACATTTTAAAACTTAGACCTGATCCGAGGTTCGAATCAAATCGGATCTAGTTATATAATAACATTGCATATGCATATATTTTTATTTATTTGGGTAAAATCTTTCGGGGAAGTTCGATCGTGTTTGATTGGATTTTTATGCTATTTTTCGTCACCCCAACCCTACTCTAGATTCATCAAGTTCGGGTATTCTCGAGTAATTCGGTTTAGGTTTGCGAGTATCAGTTCTAATTGTTAGTCCTACTTGTAGACCATATGTTGTTACTTTAAAACACTACAATAAGTTTTATAACAAGTTTTAAGTGAGATTACATTCCATATATGGCCTTTAGGCTAACTGCTGAAAGAAAAGAATACGTGATATTTACCAATGCGTAATTTTTTTTGTACTAATCAATTCTGCAGACGTTTATTATTATTATTATTAACCTAAATTAGGATTGCAAATTGGGACTTTTCAGTCGAGTAGAAATTGGATGGAGTTGGCAAAATGGCGATGTAATCTCACTTAATCGGAAAGGCAGCTAACCACAACATACTTTTTATTCAATAGTGGGCTATAAAAGGTTCTTAACCAAAAGGAAATAAATGTTTAGCAGAACTATGGTTGGCCTGTAACTGTTGTGGCCTATCAAAACCTTATCTAATTTTCTTTTGCCAACCTTAACTATAGTTTTGGCACTAGGCATAAAAGTTAGCTTATCTAATTTTCTTTTGCCAACCCATTCATGTTAGTGCAATTCAATGGCTAGCCAAGGTAGGCCATGCATACATACAGGCATTGTTGCAAGCTAAGGAGGAGCATGCTGCAATGGTATGTGCTCCCAAAGATATTTACTACTTGAATGGAAGTCAGGACTAGAAACTAGAAACTCCCATTTGTACACTTAAAATAAATATAAATAAATTATTATTAAAAGGGTCTTATTCGTTGCCTGAAACAAATACTCCAACTTCCATTTGTAATCCTATTTTGCATTATCTTACCTTGATATTAATATATGAAATAACATTTGAAAAATGTTCTTAAGTTGAGATTTATGTATCCTTGCACTATACTTGTAAGAAAGATATATTGGATATGGACATACACTTTGCTACTAAGGAATGACATGTTAAAGATAAATAATTTTTGGATGAGCTCACATACCTGCTAAAGATATCGAATCATAATCTTCGGATGGCACACATACCCACCCACTCCAACATCAAAAAAGGTCTCTGCAAATTGATGATTTATTTTGTTGGTTCTCTCATCTGGTAGCAGTATATTGTCCAAAACCAAATTTTCATGTGTGGATGGTACAGATTTCCCATGGATTTTGGACGATGTAGAATCTCGACATACAGTACCTATTGCAATAAAATTTATTGTCTAGATCTATCCAACAAAATAACTGCATCGAAAACAAGTAAGAATAAAAAGCAACTAATAAATACCTGTTGCTATTATGTCTAGATCAGAGTTGAGGATTTCACATTTTTGATTGTTCACCACATTGGTCGTATCCTGGGATTGAGAAACAACGAATTTAGAAGCATTGGGTTGTGTGTTGCGTTCTCCTTGTTCTATGTTTCCCACCATGTTGATCAGAAGCTCCATTTGCCCAGACAAATTTCCTACTGTACTCTCCAAATTTCCCACCGTACCCTCAAAACTTCCCATCCTCATTTTCAACTCAGCATTGTCTCCACAAACATGTTTCAATCGTTTATGTGCAATAGCAGAAGCCTTAATATTAGTCTTTGGTATGACGGTCCCAACACCGCGGCTCCTACCCCTTGTATCCTTTCCCATCACTTGTGATACGATATCTTCATCCACTGTCAATTTTTTTTCATCACTATCGGTGATCTTTTCCTTCAATTTCGCAATTTGATCCTGAGATTGCATAATACTTATATGGACACATAGTGCATAAAAGAAAGAAAATTGCTCATGTTTAACTTTAGGAGCAAAAATAACTTACGAAGTACAAAGAATTGACATCTGATATGCTACCATCTTTTTTCGTGTGCGTCTTCTCCCATACATGACGACGGTTGATATTTGCAGATGGATTTGCAATGATCTGCAATATATAAAATATGTTAGTTGTGATTTTTATCATTTTGAAAAAAAAATGAATATAACTTACCATTTCGTGTTCTATTCTAGCGTGACTTTTACGGCCTATATGGTGAGCATAACTGAGCAATGATCTATTTTTTTTTGGCTAACTCCCTTCATCCGCTCGCTTCAGGCGTTGCTTCATTTTTTATGAACTCGTTCCAATCTTCTTGAGCAATTGTAGGTGGACAATTTTTCATTCGTTCTTTGTCATTGTCGAAAGTGTCATAAAAACTTGCACTCAAGTTTTTTTTGTGTCTCCTAAAAGCCTCGGACATTCTTTTTAAAAATATTTCCTTTGAAAGCGGGTCGAGCACATACATTTCTGCAAAAGTAAAATACATAAACAAGTTAATCAATTCTATCAGACTTAAAACGGGTTTCAGAAACCGACTGCATACATTGCAAATAGAGTGACTAACCATAAATATTTTTTAAATATCATCAGAAATGAATCAAAGTAAAAACTTACCACCAATTGGTTCCAAACATCATCCTTATATGTACCGGGTACTTTGTTCCAACTTATGTATGATATCGGCACATGAGCTCTTACTAGTTTACCCAGCATAGTGGCGATTTTTCCAGCGTTTTCTGAGACTGGAATACCAAATAAGTTTTGATCAACAATTTTTTCTTCTGAACATGATGAATGTGATGATGCTGGATTTTGTGACATAACTGTAAAATGCTGGATTTTCTGAATACCAAATAAGTTTTGATCAACTCAGCTGCCCTGAAATAAAAATGAAATCAACATCACTGTAAAATTTGTTGTTTAGCCAATAAAAGCGTTCTCATCAACCATTAATTCATGGCAATAACAAAAGTTAAAAAGCAATAACAACAGAAGAACTACTTGGATTTCAAATTTGACTACAATCAACTAATGAAAATGGTTTAAATTTTTAATTTAGATTCCACGTTTAGTTTTAAAAATAAATCCCCTTTTATCTACAAGTCTATAAAACACATACTATCATGAAACTTTTCAATATAACAGAAACCAACAACAATATAGACATTTTAAGAAACCTTCTCTTTATGTGAATTTTTGTTTGGTTCAATGATATCTCAAACTCCTACTACCCCAAGGAATAGGAATTCAAACGAGAAATGAAGCACTTAACAATTCATCAGTTAACAAATGGTTTTGGTAAGGTCTTCTAATTTTTCATTATCTTCAAAAGCCGATTGATAGACGGTAGGAAACTCAATGTCATCCACATTTGTAGTCAACCGTTTTGGTGTATGCAAAACCACAGACCAACCGTTATTTTTTAAATCTGTTGAGTAGAACACTTGACTCACTTCTGATGCAAGAATAAATGGCTCATCATTCACGCTATCTTTGCTCTTCAATTTCCCTAAATTAACCATGATCAAGTTTGAAACAGGATCTATTTTGCAACCATTGATCTTATCCTCGACCTTTACCCAATCACAATAAAAAACTGTTTGTTTGAAGTCAGTGTAATCCAACTCAAGTATCTGCTGAATGACTCCGTAATACGTTGTTTCTGCTTCCTTATAATTTTTATCTTTACCACTCGCTCTAAATTTTGTAATTGCTTTCATGCATGCACCGCTATCTTGTGTTACCATACGATTTTCGTACATTTTCGTGGAAAATAAAAAACCATTCACTTGGTACTTAGTATAACTAAGCGCCGTGAACTTCGGCCCATGCACTAGCCGCCAGAGAGTTGGATCAACATCGATGCACTTCAACAACTACATAAAATACAATAAATAAAACAAAACATGGTCACGAAGGTGTATTGCCAACTTATAAACACGTGAACTACTTAAGATGCTGTAATACCTCGTTGCGTAACCATAGAGTAAAACTTTGAACGACTTCGACAATTGTACCTCTGCCTCGTGATTGAAATCTAGTACTTTTCGCATAGGAGTTATACCTCCTACGGAAAACACATATCAAACCGAATACATAAATTGAATTAAAAAATGGAAATTTAACACACCTTCTTACTCTCAGGAATATGATAAGAACAAGTGTTTTCCCCACAAACCGGACATGCAAAATAACCGTGAGTTGTACATCCCGATAAAGTCCCAAGAGCAGGGTGATCATGGATTGCCCACAACACCCTAGCTCTCATTGTGAATTCGGATTTATTTAATGAATCATATGTAACGACTCCTTCCCATAACTGCTTTAACTCGTCTATCAACGGCTGTAAATAAACATCAATATCCTTCCCTGGTTGTTTTGGCCCAGAAATCAACAGTGTTAACATTGAAAACTCTCGTTTCATGCACATAGACGGTGGAAGATTATATGGTACTACAATTACTGGCCAACAACTGTAAGGGTTAGATAGAGAAGCATGTGGACAGAAACCATCTGTTGCTATTCCAAGTGTGACATTTCGTGGCTCGACAGCAAAGGTTTGGTCAAAATAATCCGCGGCTTTCCATTGAGAAGTGTCACATGGATGATGCATTACGGTTGGATCAGACTTGGCACGACCATGCCAGGTCATCGCATCTGCTATCCATGGTACACTATACAATCTCTTCAATCTAGAAATTAAAGGAAAATGTCTTAATGTCTTTTGAGGTACTTTGATGCCTTTTCTTTCTTCGTTGAATGATGTCATATATCTTGGTTCGTTGCAATTTGTACACGAAACTCTATTCGCATCATCTTTCCAGTATAATATGCAATCATTGATGCATGCATCATAAGTTTTGTAATTCATCCCAACTTGCTTAATTAACTTCTTCACGTCGGAGTACTTTGTCGGCAACGTGTTACCTTTGGGGAGTAACTCCTTTATTAGTTCGAGGAGTGCAGTCACACCATTATTTGAAAAGCTGTATTGGGTCTTCAAGCTATTCAGTTTCACAATGGTATACAGCTTCGTCAACCCTTTTGAACATGAAGGATACAGTGGCTCTTTTGCGCTACCAAAAAGTGATTTATACTTCTTACTTTCATTGGCCTGCCAACTGCCATCAACCGTAGACGGCTCTCCAACATTAGCATGATCAGACAACGGATTTTCAGGTTGAAAATGATGAAATCTATCTGCATCATTGACTAGATCTTCCATCATAATAAGTTCAGACTCGTCGGTACTTGTGGCATGACTAACTGGTTGTTGTTTTTCCTTCTCTACCTTTTTTTCCCCATGAAAATACCATACGGTATATGATTGGATAAAACCCCATCTAAGCAAATGAAAATGAATGTCATCTAATTTGATCGTCTTCATATTTTTGCACCGAGTGCAAGGGCATAAATACACTCCTTTCTTACCACCATTTTCATCAACAAAACTAATAAACTTCTTCACCCCGTCTATATAGTATGTAGATCTTTGATCAGATTCATTTATCCACTTTTTGTCTATACTGAAAGACATATTGCCCTCCTATATCATATATATTAGAACATTAGACGTAAATATAATATATATATATATATATATATATATGAGTGTATATATAGGACGTACTCTAAAAGTCCCAAGTTTGATTTCATTGGCTTTAATTTTTACTTCAACTTTTTTTTGTTTTAACTGAACAAGGCGTACGCTTTAATGTAATAATTTTTCACACTAACATGTACAGATATTTTTTTAGGTGAGTTTACCTTTCCATCCACTAAGTGATCTGGCAGATTTGATTGCCAGGTATTACCATTAATTAGTTAAATATTCACATATGTTTACAAAATGTTTGGTACGAGCTACCAAAACTCAAATTTCAATAACAAGTGCTACTCAATCGGGAAATAATTGCAGGTAATCTCAAGTTCTCAAGTGAAAGAAATTTTTTTGCATTGAATAATAACTTTCTTTATATACAAATTTTAAATTACAGTTACAATGTGTAATGCAATCTAAACTCGATTATACTTTGTTACAGATTGGTGTATCTTGCTAAAATTCATGTGAATTTCCCAAGAGTAGTCATGTCAACTTATGAAGGGAAACATAACCATGAAGTTTGACAAGTAAACAATCATTTATAAAGAGCAAATGGCATGAAAAGAAAAAAATGTTCAAAGATCTATTTCAGTCCCTACAACTGAAAGAGGAATACACCATGCGCTAAAATAGCATAATCGTTTCATAGTAAAGGGGAAATAATTTTTTGCATACTTAAGGAAAATATAATACAATGAGATTATTATAATTACAAGTTTATGTACTGTCTTGTAAGTTGTACCTTATTTTTTTTCCCATTTTCTAATAGGGAACTACCGATCATTTGTATAATAAAATATGTGAAAAATCAATTATGTAAGTTGGTCGATTCCTTTCCGTTGCATATCCAAAGGGAGCTTCGATTACTAACAACCACAAAAAATATTAGCACGATACATAAGTTTCAGCTCAGTTGATTACAACTGAATGTGTTTAGGAGTGTTGGTTGTGTGCAGCCGTGATATTTGAGCTTTGTACAGTACGGTGCTATATACACTGTATGGCCATCTAAAATCGACCTTTGTCGAAAGTCTTCGACAACTAAACACCTCATCCCTGTCAATTAAAAAAAAAGTAGAGACCCCATGGTGGTGTACTGCCATGCTCTATTATTTTTCAATGGTGTGTAACCACCGTGAAATCGTTATACTCTATAAGTATTTTCCGCCAAACTAGACCAGCTGCAATTTTCTGAAAGAAATAATATCACAACGTTGTTACATCGATCTCTCCTTATATTTCTGATGCCTAACCATCGTGGCTTAATTCTATGCTATAGCTCATTGTAAATGTAAACTCATATGCATTTACTGGTCAGCTATATGTTAAGCCATGTGGTTGCTAATAGCTGGTATATTTAATTTTTCACGGCCCTTACTTGCCAAAGTGCTGTTGAATTTTGTTATTTTGACAAGATCAATTTTTTTGAACTATTACAGTGTAAAAAAACAACATATATTTGATCTATTTAGATCAGCCTTACTTTCATACAATAAACCACTACTTTTGTTATGAATGTCCGAACTAATATTTGGCATCAGCTCAGTTTATAATACCAACATTTGAAATGCAATTTGCTAAAGTAAAGAAGCGCGCGCGCACACACACATGTATGTATGTATGCATGCATATCATTCTTGTTTGGTTGCCTTTGTATTTTAACCCGCTGGTCCACATCTACTGGCCGCTTATATGGTTAGTTAGTTGCTTAATAATATTCAAACTACATGTCACTTTCAGCTGTATATATCATATATGCTTTACAATATTATGGTGTTATTTATATATTTACTTACACCAATGACCTTGATTTGCAGGTTATAGCTTTTATGCGACTGATTATAGAGCTTCAGTCTATTACAGCCCGGAAATGAAGGATAGAATTGGTATTTATTCCCAAATGCTAATTCAAATTTCAAGCTGTTTTTTTCCTTGTGAAACAATAATGTGAATTATAGAAAATAATATTCCTACAAAGTTGTTATTTGGTACCTTTTATAAACGATATGTTTGAAATTTGTTGTCAGCTGTATATGTTTGGAAACCAAGGGTGGCTACATATGCATGCTGTACTTTTCAATACCAGACAAGGTACCAAATTTTTTTTGTTTCTTTACAATTGCTAAAATAAACCGTTTTTGTAATTTTATTGAATATCACAATGACTACAACTGCTTTGATTTGGTTATTTGGTTTGTTTGATATATTGGTTCGTTAGACAATAATAATGTAATGTTTGAATTGCTTATAGTGTATTGTAATTTATATTCTATTATTTATATATATCTGTTTCTTGCTATACTTACAAAATTTATGTAGAAATTAATTTTTTTTGCTACACCAAACTGTTTTCAAAAAATTTGCCATTACAACGGCGCTATGTTATAGCACCGGAGTAATGTCTATGCATTACCCCTCTCCTGATACTTGGCTTGCGCCATTAACACTAATTTTATCCACTTATACAACAATATCAAAACCATATACAATGTCAGAACCATATACAATATTAGCACCAAGCTGTAAATTATGCAAGGATAAAAAAATCCAATCATATTGAACCTCTACCAAGTTACATGGTTAATCTACGACTTTATTGAAGAAGCCACTTGGTTTTGTTATAATGAATACACCAACGAATTTTTACTTCAAGGACGACTGGGACAGTTCATTTGATTGTAAATTCATCTTTTCAAGATATTAAACACTTAAAGAAAGATCAATCATTGCAAGAAGAACTAATTTTTACTGCACAAATATTATTAGGAGTCGCACATCTATTCCCATTAAGTTCGTACTTTAACATCCATGTTCATCTAAAATAAAATCATTGAACTCTCATATGAAACCATTTCTGTCTACAAATAATGTCTCCGTCATTCAATAAGATAAAATTAGTCTACAATATATCTCCTACGTTCAATAAGATAGAATTAGACTATGATATAATGCTGAAATTTGCTGTTTTTATACATGTGCAGTAATATGTGGAACAGTTTTTATTCATTTAGTTTACTCTCGAAACTTTAATTTTAATCAAAGCTCCTGGTTTCAGTAAGGCTACAAGCCCCAAGTTGAATTTGATTATTCCCCAAAACACAAACATAACACATGAATCACATCATTCAGCCCCAAGTTTATGCCTCTTAGGCAACAACATAAAGCTAACAAATGAAGCAGACCCACTATTTGGAGCAGGACTTACTCAAGTATATCAGCAATAACATTATAAATTATAGTTGCTCAACATTACAATGGAGTAAAAAAAACTTTAAAACCAAGGCATTAAAGTTTTGTAATCGAACCTGAACTAGGGTAAGAAAAAACTTACCGAGTTTACCCACTATGTAGAAGCTCTCCTCAACTGGGCTAGCGAATTGAAGAAAGGAAACACTTAATTGTATTCGGCTGAACTTGCAATCATAATATTCGACTCAGCATAATCGAACCTGCAATTCATTCACTAGGTTAAAATATGAACTAAGAACCTAGAACAAAATCAAATTACCGAATCTCTTTATTCAATGAGCTCCTAAAGATTACTTTTAATACTTGGGGTGATAAAACTCCTACTATCGAAGTGAATGCGACCGAGCATATAGACCACTGGAATTTATAGAAAATCAATACAACATTACTTGAATTGGATCTGTTAGATAGCTCATACTACCTTGTCCTTATAACTTATGGAGGAAGGTCATCTGTCATCAATACACCCTCTTGTTTCAGGAAAACTCCTAGAGACATAAAGAAGTATAAATCGCTATTTATCCAAATTTATAGTCCCATCATCAGAGTCCGAGTACTCATCACGAATAAATAAGTATTGAGATCTTTGGGTTAATCGAGTATTATAAGCGTTACCTATGAGAATTACGTGTTTCACTAGAGAAGACTATATAAATTCGTGAGTTCTTTTATTGGAAATAAATTACCGCTCAACAATGGTACTTAAAGTACAACCACTTATATTATGGTGGTCTTTATCGAAGAAGAAGTAATTCATCCCGAAATAATCCATATAGTCACAAGGTCTTCCTATCGAACATAGTTACTTATCTAATAATGAAGTTCAGGAAGTGTCAAAATTAATCATCAACAAGAAGGATTAGCTCAAAGATCTAACCTTTATCTCGAAAAACCAAATTCAAGTCAGATGTCGAATTTTTAGATGTCGAACAAGAAGGATTAACCTTTTCAATTTCAACCTAGATGTCGAACTCGCAAAAGGAAGCGATTAACTATGCTACCAAATGGGAAGAATCCATGAATGCCCGGGATTCATTTGATTCAGAAAATGTGAAGAAAAAACGATGAAGTCGACTGAAATAAAAAAAAGGGAGGGAGAGTGTGCATTTTGGGGAAAATTTTCCCACGAAAAGAGGCACGGAATTTAATATGGCTATAAGCCGTATCAAATATTAATACGGCTTAAAGCCGTATTAAACAATTTAGATACGGCTATAAGCCGTATTAATATTTGATACGGCTTGTAGCCGTATCAAATGTGCCGCCTACGGCAGTGCCAAAATCCTCTCTATGGTGTAGTGCAATGAATATCTAAGTAAAGAAGATCTCTCGAAAGATGTAGATCAAAAGTTGTATAGAGGAATGATCGGATCATTTCTCTATATCACTGCTAGTAGACCTGATATCATGCATAGGGTATGTCTCTGTGCAAGATATCAATCTCATCCTAAAGAAACTCACTTAAAAGCTGTAAAACGTATCATAAGATATATTAAACACACCTTTGATTATGGCTTATTTTATCCTAAAAATGATTCATTTGATTTAATATCATACTGTGATGTTGACTATGCTGGATGTAAATCAGACCGAAAAAGTACAAGTGGAACTTGTCACTTTTTGGGACATTCTCTGGTTTCCTGGTTTAGTAAAAAGAAAAATACAGTTTCTCTATCAACAACTGAAGCAGAGTATATTTCTGCTGCTTTGGCTTGTTCTCAAATAATATATATGCAACAAACCTTAAGAGATTTTGGATTAAATATCTCAAAATCGCCAATTTATTGTGATAATACTAGTGCAATAAATTTATCTAAAAATCCTACTCATTATGCTCGAACTAAACATATTGATATTCGACATCATTTTCTTAGAGATAATATAACTAAAGAAGTAATTACTCTCGAATATATAAACTTTGAGAATCAAACTGCTGATATCTTAACAAAACCATTAAATGAATCTATATTTACTAAATTAAGAAGAGAATTAGGTATTTGTTCAATAACTGAAATATAAAACATAAATATATAACAAGTATAATTAAATAAATTAAAAATAAATTAGAAGCCAAAATTAAAATACTTCTGTCGACAACCCCATATCCCACCATGTCGACATATAACGATATTTTTTGAAAATTAAAATTCCCACCAAAATTTGAAAAATTGGTTATATATTCTTCCATATTTCGACTTTCTCTTCATTCTCTCTCATTTTCTTCTGGTTTAACTTCTGAAATAAAGAAAATAATGGCTTCTCCATCAAATTCAAACATAAACTCGACTTTCTCATTTCACTCTCCTACTCCCGGCCCTCTTCAACGTTCCATTCACGCTCGTGTGATAAAATTAGAGGATACTACAAAGGATATTCTACAAATGGTGACTGAGATTCAAGTCAAACAAATTCGGATGAGTAAAGAACAGGAGAAGCAAGGTCGAATCCTTAGAAATTTGCAGAAGTTCCTAATGGATAACCAAGCGAACCCGATCTTGATCGAAGAAGAGTCTTCTAGTGACCATACACAAGAGGACAGCGAAGAAGAGCCAATGGAAGATGAAGAATCGCCCTTGGAAGAAGAGGACGCATATGTTCATGAAGTGCAAGTTGAAGACGACGACACTGTAGTTTGCGTTGGTGAAGTATGTTTTGATAAGGATGGAAACCTTGTCGAACAGCGTGGAAACTTCTGTCTCCACTATCCTAATTGTTCGATTCATAAGTCTCCTATTGTCAAGAATACTCCTTAGTGTTCTTTCTTTCATTCTTTCGTTCGTATCGTTGTATATATGGTTGTTTATATTAAAAAAACATGTATATTTGTTTACATAGTTTACACACATGTAAATATAACATTATATAATAAATTGTGTTCTCTTATTCGTATATTCTCGTATCTTTTGAATATATAGTTTATTAGTTAAGAAAAGTAGTTATTAAGAGTTTAGTTTAAAGTTAAGTATTGATTATGTATGATAACACTATCATTATAATCACAAGTAATGTAGTCTTAGTTTCAGGGGGAGTTATATAGAATTATATAGTATTATAATTATGGAGTTATATGGTTTTTGTTGATGACAAAGGGGGAGAAGTATAAAATAGGATAGTTAGGCATAGATTAAGGGGGAGTTATTAGAAGTACTAGGATAGAAGTGATATTTTATAAACAAAGGTTGTCATCATCAAAAAGGAGGAGATTGTTAGTCCCTGAGGAGTTGGTTTTGATGGCAACAACCTTACTTAGAATTAGATTATAAAATATATAATACTAACATTATTGTGTAGATATATATAGATATGTTTGCAGGTACTAAAGAATGAAGAACTGTACAGTATAAAGATTCAAGATCAAAGATTGAAGATATCAAGATTCAAGACTCATGAGTATCAAGAATTTCAAGAGTTCAAGTTTCCAAGATAAGTTATATAGTTAGGAATATTGTTAAAACTCATAGAAAGGCACTGATATCTTAAAATCTATTTTATTCGTGGAATGGAATCCACTTCGTGCTCGTTAAAGGGATGGAACCCTAAGTAGGATGGAACCTACGAAAAATCTAGTGGAACATCTTTTTGTATCCATTTACTTTTATTTCAAAATGATTTTCAAAATATATATAGCTTGTTTTTCAAAATGATTTTAAATATTCCTGTTTAAAAACCAAAATCATCTGTCCTGGTTTTTCAATATATTTTAGCCTAAAAAATATCCTTAGTTTTAAATATCCTTAATTTTAAATATCTTTGATTTTAAATTATTATCCTAAGTTTTTAAACTATAATTCTGATATTAATATATTTAGCTGTTTTATATATTTATACTTAAGATTTAAATATAAAAGTATAGAAAATTATTATATATATTTTAATATTGTTCTCTATAGTTATTTATGTATTATAACTATATATAAGTATATTTTAAAGTTTAAATATAAGTATAATACAATATAGAAATTATTTTTAAAGAAAAACAAAATCACCAAAAAATACAAGGGCATGTCGACATGGTCACATGTACCCCTGTCGACATGGTGACAGTTAAATTGTTTTTTAAAAGAAGTGTCTATTCTCCACATCCCTTCACCAATGGACATGGCTATTGATCTACTATAAATAAAGGGTGTTTTCAACGAATTTTAATTACTTTTTTCTCCGATTTAACTTCTCTTCTTCTTCTCTACTTTCTTATTTACAAATTACACCATTACTCTACCGAAATCAATATCGAATCTAACTAGATAATTTTTGGTTTTGATTCTCTCCATTATCTCTACAAGATCCAAGTGCTAATCTGAGTTATAGACTTTTTGTAATCAATTGAGCGAGAGAAGGTGTGATTGTAGCCCTGGAAATCAATTGGGTGAACTTGTTGCCCGGTAAATCAAGTATCTACCCAGAAGATTGTGATTCTGGAGGGTGTACCTCGTAGCCTTGAAACCGAGGGTTGTATTTGTAAGAATTGTTTTTGAAAGGAAATCCGTACTTGTGTTGCGGGACTGGATGTAGGGTAACTCCGAACCAGCATAAAATCCGGTGTGTTCTTTCCTTTACTGCTTTTACTTTATATTTGCATCTGTGTTTGATTCTGTATTCATATCTGTGTCTGATTAGTGTATACATTGTTAACAAATTAAGATAAACTCAAAAAGATTAACAAATTTCTTAAAACACTATTTACCCCCCCTCTAGTGTTAATTCTAGCCTTAAGATCCTTAATCCGCATTCTAACAATGTTTATGTCAAGTGTAATGCTACTAAGGGAAGGGATCTTTGGGCCAACATTATTTATCTGGAATCTCTTCGTTTTTATTCTTAGATCATAGAAGGTAACTTTAACATCATCGCTCATAATAATGAAAAGCTTGGATGGTTATCCTCTAATTGTCAAGAAATTGATTATTTTAATTCCACAATTCTATTCGTCGGTTTCCACAAAGTCCCTTTTGTGGAGACCGGCTTCACCCAGTGTAATAACAAGGGAAGATATTATCATGTCTCAGCTATGTTTAACCAAGTTTTGGAAATGATGGTTGGTTCACCAACCCCTATACCTCTGTGGTTGATCACTTACATTAAACTAGCTTGGTCATAGCCCATATGATTCTCGCCTTATATCAACATCAACCTCTACTCCCAAACCTTTCTAGTTCTAGAACATGCATACCTCTCACCATACTATCCTTGACATGGTCAAGGAAGCATGGGTCGAACTAGCCAATAGGCCTCCCATGAAGATGTTTGCTTCAAAACTCAAAGAAGTAAAAATTGCCCCTAAAACATAGAATACAAAAATTTTCCCTAATAACTTTGACCATGTCATGAATGCTAAGAATGATGTTATCATAAAAGACGCCATCTTTGATGAAGATTCGACTCTGACTCGTTAAGAGAAAGGGTCTATAGCTAAGGACATTTATAACGATGAACTCGAAATTGAAGAGATGTTCCATAATATGGGTGTAAATTTTATATGAGTGTCTGATGTCTGGCTCGATCCGAAGCTACAAAACGTCCGTTCTGTGTCCGTCTGTTTCTCATTTAGGACATGAATTAGGATAAGAAAAAATATACGAAAATTTGTCCATCCAAGATTGTCCAATCCTTTTCTATTGTCCGTACACTATCTATTCGTTGTTCGACTCGTATGGATAATGTATTAACTTGGATCTTATCTGGTCTATATCCATCTGAATCTCTTATAGGACATGACATATACTTATCTTTGTTCGGTGCATTCGACCCATTTATACCCCTATTCTAGAAACAGAAGCTCGCATCAAATAGACTATCTTTGGAGGTACAAACTCCAAATTCTTCAATCTATAAAAAATAATAATAAAATTCTCCCTTTATAAAATCAAGAAGGAAAATGATTTCTAGATGAATAATAACTCTGAGATAGAGTTAGTTGTCCCTTCCTATTATCATGATCTTTTAGGAAACAAATCTGCCTCATTCTTAGATCATACTACCCATAGAAAAATTCCTCATGACATAGATGAATCCAAAAATAATATTTTGCCATCTGTCCCTTCGACCGATGAGATCCAACTAGTTGCTTTTCCTTGGCAAAGATGGAGTTGTCGTTCCAGACAATTTCAATGGATGTTTCTTCCAAACATGTTAGGATATTGTGCAGTTAAAGCACTTAGCGATTTCTTAGCGGTGGATGTGCAAAAAGTTATAGCGGAGATATAGCAAAAAATAGCGGAGGTGCAACTCCATTTTGTATAAAAAAATATATTTAAAGTTAATTTACTCTCATTTTCATACCATTTTGTGTTAAACAAAGAAATATTATTTAATTATATATAATAAGATCAAGAATATCATGATATATATAGCAAAGATTTGGCGACTATAATAGATTTCTAACTTATATTAAACACATATGCCTTAAAATTATGTCTTTACCTTACATTTTTTGATTTTGTTCAAAAGAAAACTAGTAAAATCAATCTTTTTATGTTAATATTGCTAAATCAAGTGCTTAAAAGTCTTGATTTAGGAATTATAGCAAAAAATAGCGGGACTTAAAGTGGATTAACTATTTATAGTGCTATATTGAAAAAGTGTAGCGGTTAAAGAGCGCTAAGCGCTATAGCGGGGATTTTGCGGGGCTTTAACTGCACAACTAGGGTATTATCAACTTATATCTCATTCTTTATATTCTTTATTGGTGACCTTATCTTGCAAATTAAGTCCACCACCTACTCCTCATTCTCAAAACCAAAAATCCTGAGACTTTCTCTGATCTGAGGCCCATTAGCCTTTGTAATTCATCTAACAAAATCATTTCTAAAATCCTAGCTAATAGAATTATGCCTTAATTACAAAGAATTATCTTACCATCATAAGTTGACTTTATTAAAGTCATTCTTATACGGATAATATCCTCTTAGCAAAATAACTCATTTCCCAAATCAACCACCAAATTCAAGGGAGTAAGATTGGAATAAAACTAGATATGACCAATGCCTATGATCGCTTATCCTGGTTCTTCATCATTAGAGTCCTTTGGGGCTTTGGCTTCTCTGAATCTTATATAGATATGGATTTGAGACTGATTTCCAATTGCTAATATTCCATTTTTATTAAAGGTATGCCCAAAGATATCTTCAATATGACCAACGGGTTCATCAAGGTACCCCATATCCCTGGATCTCTTTGTAATTACTACCGAAGCTCTTGATCATGGAATTCATAATCGTATTGATAAATTTAGGGATGTACCTACAAGGTAATTATATAGTTTATTATATAACCTAACTCTTATATAAGAATCTTGTTCGAAATGAAGTAGGGTTTTGGTTTTATTTATTTTATATATGTTGTTATGTGGATGTATAAACAATGAATTAAATACATTAAACATATTGTGATGATCACCCTACCCCATTAGAACCTAATAACATTACATATATATATGCGCTACTTCAATGCCATGTAGATGTAAGACGATTGCCATGGGTTAAAATGAAATAAAACATCATAGAACCTATCATATATCTCAAAGCGTATCAAATAAAACATAATTCACATTACAGATAAAAACGGGAGTGGTAGTAATAACTAGCGAATCAAATATCAGAGCATGGATCCATAAAGTTATGCAACATAGTAATTGAGCTTATACATACAAAAGTAAACTCAAATAAAACTATCTCAATAGTAAAGTAAACACTGTCCAGGGTCTACAGTGTTGCATAGTGGAATAAGTATAAGTATCCATATACGATACAAGAAAGCTCCATCATGCTCATCATTTGCACTGCCACCGCATATCACTTAGACCTACTATATAGTCTGCTCATTTCTGAGTACCTGAGATAATAAGAAGCAAATCATAAAACCTCGAGTCAAAAAAGTCTGGTGTAAGTGATAAGAAATCTCATACAAGTCAATATAGTAAGGAACAAGGATGTATGAACTATACCTGACCTGTCCCAACAACCAAAAAGTTAGCACACAAAGAACATGATATGCTACTCTACAAACATTATAAAGGTGCGGTATAGCCTAACTACAATAACGGGTGTCCAATTATCTACGTTCACAATATCTAGATCATTCGACATCCCTAAATTTACAGTCTGCTAGAAAGGCAACCAAACCAAATATAACATCCATCAAACACTACCACTCAATGTGCCCAAGATATATGATAACTCGCATGACTATTCCTTTGTTAGGTATTAATGAAAAATTCCTGGTTTTCAACATAATCGCTCACAGCCCGAAGCTGATACTAGACCCATCCCACCGGTCTAGGGTATACAGATCCATTCCACTGACCCGGGGTGGCCATTCGAAGTACCTAATGAGCGTTATCACAATACCCCTTCTTTCGAGTACATCAAAAAACACTTCGAATCCCTTAGCATGTTTCTCCGAATCCTTTCCTTGCTCCATCTAGTTTCCATTATGTAAGAACCTAATCAACTGCATTTCTTGTGTGTTTGTAGATTCCAAATGAAATGATATTATAATTGTTTAAAAGATGAAATACTAAGTTACAACTTTTCTTCAAAGAACGAAAGATAACCTTGTGATCTGACAGGCTAATTAGGTGTAAGATTATAGTATTGTCACCTTGTTTATTAAAGCACGAGGTGGCATTAAGTATGACATTTAAAGGAAGTAGTGACATATAGGCTAAGTAAGTGTAAGCTTGTGATAACACCTTGTTTAATAAAGCATGAGGTGGCATTAAGCATGACATTTAAATGAGGTAGTGACACATAGACTAATTAGGTCTAAGCATGTGATATCACCTTGTTTATCAAGATGACAACCAAGGGGCATGTGTCCTTACACTAAAATTTGCATGGAATAAGGAGGACAAGTGCCCAATATTAAAAATTATAAATTTTCCTTGAAGAAAGGATATAAACAGGATGGTAATTCCATTTGATTTTCATACTTCCATAAACCTAAGAACTAAACAAAAGTATAAGAACAAGGAAGATCTTAGGGAAAACCAAGGAGCTAAACCATAGGCCGAAACTGTAATCAATAAGGTGAGGAAAACTAAGCAATTTTAATTTTTCAAGTCATTCTATGATGTAGTGTGTAACTTATAATACGTTTAAACTATATGTTGCACTATTTTAATCCTTTTGGTATTATAGACATGTCTTTTGCTTGTGATAATTTTTACCTCAACTAATGTATATGATTGATGTTTTAGTTATTTTAAAGAAAGAATTATCTATATTGGTTTATGATTATGAAGTATCTTAAAGAATACTTATATATACACACTTATGATTTGTGATGGTTTTTAGACGAATGTGGTAAAAGACAAAAGTTCTAGGATAGTGCACTATTACTTTATTTTCATATTGTGTGTTCGGAGATAGCGCACATCCATACCGTGTGTTAGGATGCCAATCGCCATGGTATAAAATGTACCTAGGATCTAATTCCCAACTTCGTGTTTGGATTAGATCCATGTGCAACCAAATTTATTTTTACATGGATTTCAGATTTTGCTGTGTTCCTAGTTTACAAAATATGTTTATATATGTTGAATGAGTTTGACAAATATGGTTAGTTACCTATTTTACTTACATAATACGCTAATATATTTTAAAATATGGTTTAGACTTCTTCGAGAATTTTGTGACATGACCCGAGATTTAGATTAAATAGACACCTCATTGGGCCGGTGTTGCTCATGATACTACATATAAACATTTCAAGTTGGATAAGTAAAGTTGGATTTTGGGGCTTTTCATAGAGAACCTAAACTGAAGAATTTTTAGCTTTTGTTCAGCATTGCAGATCTTGATGTATATATATGTATGAAGTCGAAGACAAGACCATATGTAAATTATCTTGTAAATCAAGTATGAATGTATAATATTTCTTCTGCTTGAAATCATTTACTCTGGATGATTTAATGTTCTAGCATTTTACCTTGCAAACTTGTGACACTAAAATGAAAGCACCACATCATGAGGGTAGCATTCTTGATTTCAGCCAAGAGTGTTGGAGCAGGTAGTTACAAAGTGGTATCAGAGCCTAGATTTAAGTGGTGCTTAGTAAAAAACTATTTTTGTGTCATAAAATAAAACCCTATAGTTTGGATTTTGCCAGAATAGGAAGTTTTTACTATTCATTGACATGTTTATAATTGTTATAAATTATAAACAATGAAAAGCCAAAAGACGTGGGGTGCTAGAGGTTCATGAAGAGGGATTAAGTGTACAACTACTCCCTAACCTTCCCACAATTCAAGAATTTATTAGACGGCGAGGTGAAATTACAGCACCTGTAAGATCTATACGAACAAAAATGTTTCCAAAGGTAATGGAAGACAATTGGAAGAAGATGAGTCAGAATCCCAATGATCAAACGTGGTTTCAAAATAAGTTACGGGACTTATGGAAGCATCCATGGAAAATGAATTGAACAATATTACGGGATTCTTTCTCATACTGTGACTTCCATGGAGAATGTAATTGTAACACCTTGTATTTTATGGTGACATTATTTAAGAAATTTAATTAGTTAAATTAAATTCAATAATGTGGGATTGATTAATGGATTGAGATTTGTGATTTAATTAAAGGGTAGCCATGCCATGTTAATGAGTAATGAATGAATCAAAGAATTAAGGTGTTGGGAAATACGGAAGGGCAAAATAGAGAAATGATTAAACTTATACCCTAAACCCTTAGAAAACCAAAACACACATTCATTTCATATTTTCTCAAACAAAAACACTTCTAAGGCCGACCACCATTAGCAATCTCAAGAGAAGATAAAGCTAGGATTCAAGAGAGGAATCAAATCAATTGATCAAGATCAAATCTCACATCCTAAATCACAAAGTTAAGGTGAATAATGACTACATCTCATTTTCTTAATTATTTTTAGTTTTAAGGTAAAATCTAAATTATTTGCATGATTATGCCATGTTTTTGAATGATTAAATGATCATATATGATTGTTGATGATTTATGCTTATTCATATAGATTTTATGATATGTTTTGATGTGAAAACCCTATTTATTAACATCCAAATGCCTTGCGAATTTAGATTTAGATCAGAATTGATATTTTAGAGATGATTTTCAATTTTCATAGTTTTCTGAATTAATGTGTATTTTATATTAATTTTCTAGTGAAGAAAATGATTTATTGGGTTATAAATTATTTACGGCTAAATAATTAATTATTTGGGTCTGAAATTTATATATGTTAGAAAACATATTAAAAAGGATTTTCTAGAATTTTTGTAGAATTTTCCAAATTGTTTTGATGAATATATAAAATTATTTAAGGTATGGGATTAAATGTTTTATATATTTATAAAAAGGAGAAGGGGTATTTTGTAAATAAATTAAATTGTTATTTCTGAAATTATGGCAGCGGTTTTAGAAAAGAAAAATTAGCAACCAATAAGATTTTGACATATAAGGCAGTTAGTTAAAAAGATTACTTAAAAAGGTTAAAAATAAGATTTCATGCCAAAAACATGTTTCGCCACTTTCGGCACCCTGCCTTCGACTTTGATGGCTTTTGACTTAGTGGTTCCACCTTTGTCACCATCGAAACCAATGCACCTAGTATCAATGCATTGGTACATAGTGAAATGGATAAGGGACGGAAGGTACAAGGTCGAAACCAGGGGTTCCGAAGGGGTTGAAGCGCTACTTTGTTTTAAATGAAAATTTCGCCTGCTTTACTTTCGACTGTATAGCTTTCGACAAAGTTAAAGGTTTTATAGAAATGGTTGCGCATTTGTTTTGAACAAACTGCTTTCGATCTAGTTGTCTTTCGACTAGGTCAATGGTTTAAAAAGAATGGATTCAAAGGGGGTTGCGCCTTTGTTTTTAAGTATAGGATTTCGACTAGGTCGAAGCCCTTTAGCTGCCGCTTCTTACCTTTCGAAGTAATGCCTTCAAAAGGGTACACTTTCTTTTATAAAACCCTGCCGCTTCTCCAATGCTTTCGGAAGGATGGTTTCGATACCATCACTTCTTTGCTTTGTTTTTGGCTTACAAAAGAGTTGCTTTCGACCCTGTTGGTTGTGACCTTTAGAGAATTTTTAAAGATTAACCCAAAGGTTTCAAAAGATAAGGTTTTGAATGGTTTCAAGAGGTATTTCCACATGTTTTAAAAATTGAACCCAAATGCTTTCGAAAGGTTTAAGAATTTGATGCTTTGGAGAGGTTTTAAGGAAGATTTTTAAGGGGTGGTTCCCCAAGGGTTTCGAAAGGTTTAAAGGAATGGTTTTTTCCAACGGTTTTGAAAGGCTACGTTTAAAGGTTTTAAAGAGAGGATGTCTAAGGTTTATAGCTTTTGATGGAAAAGGTATTTCAATGGTTTCAAAAGGTTTATATAAATGGTTTCGAAAGGAAGGTTTTGGCCTTTCGGCCTAGATGAAGGAAAGGGTTTATTTGGTTATGAAAGGGGTACTTTCAATGGGATCAAAAGGGGTACTTTCAAATGTTTAAAGGTTTTCATCAATAAAGATTTGGGTAAAGTATATATATAACGTGGCAAGGTGATTTTGAGCAAAGTATAGAGGATAAATGTTGTCCTTGTTTAAGTTTGGTTTAAAATGATTTAAATCAATTTCAGATTAAAAGGTTTTCAAGGAAAGTTATGGGAAGGTATCCCTAAGTTATGGGAAGATAATAGAATACCAGATGAAACTTGTATAGGGTCGCGCCCTATACATTAGCTATTGGCCCCAGCTAATTTAGTCCAAAATTTCAGCGTGTAGGGTTTTTTCACAGGTAAGACTAAAATTATGATTACACACAGAAGGGAATGTATGTTTGTATACTGATAGGTTATTGGTGAGCCAGCAAAATCATTAGGATCAGGTGACCTTGGGAGATGTTAAGTTAAGGACAGACCGTCCAGAAGAGAAGTATTTACCATATAGTTAAGGATAGACCGTCCAGAAGAGGAGTATCTAATAGGTGTTAGATTATTTTGTTTATATTGTCTGGTGAGCCCGAGTCAACCAAAGGTTAGTAGTTAGCCAAAAAAAACTGTAGCGTTCGGACAGATAGTCCATTTGTTACCTGATATGTATGTTTACATAATAATGCTTTACAGTTTTAATCAGTTTTGGTTGCAGGATTTTGATTTGCAAAAGATATGTTTTAAAAGGATATTAGTGAGGGGAAACCCATTCCGCTAAGCGGCGTGGTCTCACTTAATATCATATATCCAAGATGTATAGTATTATTCACACCAGGCTTTATGTCTGACTCGAAGTTTCTGTTTTCCCCTTTAACTCTGGGGTGCTCAAAATTGATTTGTGTAGGCCGAGTGTTGAGGTTTTACAGGTTTTAGTAGGTTGACAAATAAAGCATCCGGAGACGAGCAGGCGGTAAAGGATAGCTATTTAAGAGTTGTTGTTTTGTTTTGTTTTTATTTCCGTTGTGTTGTATTTATGATAGTTATGTCTATGTAGTACTCTGGTCAACCAAGGGGGAATCATTATATGTCACTCTTGGCATATTTATGTAATAATTATATTTTATTTGAACCTAGGAAACGAATATGGGATTATGTGATTTGAATGTGAAACATATGTTTTGAAATGTAACATAAAAAAATGTTGTTTTGGAAATTTGTGATTTTGTTTCATATTCAAGTGCTTCTGATATTATAGATACCATTAACATAGCCGTATTTAGTCGCTGGAAGTTAATAATATAGATGACTGCAACATCTGTAGTGCTTAGCTTTGGGCCTCTAGATAGAGGATGTTACAACTTGGTATCAAAGCATAGGTTTATGAAATACTTTAAATAAAAATGTTTTTGAAAACATAATCCTTAGGAATTAGAGTAAGATCGGGGTATGGGATAACGCTATAGTAACGTACTTGTATTTGCTATATATATAAGTATATGCTATTTCTATATTCTCCTATCTTTATTACGATATTCTTCTGTATCTCACGAGGCTTGAATATAGATATGGATGCTAGAAGAGGCCGAGTTAACCTAGGAGGGGACAACACCACCACTAATGGAAATGCCCGATCCAATACAAGGAGGACTCAAGGTCAGGCTCAAGATGAGAATGTTGGTGCTGGAGTCCCACAAGTGGATATGGGGGCTAAGTATCAGTTTTCCGTAAACATGATTCAAGCTGGGATCGTTGCCTGGGTTGTTGGAGGAAATGCTGCGGGAGGAGTTCAGGAAGCTCCGGTTGCCAACAATTATGCTAAATTTAGTAGAGACTATGCCAGGCTTAGAGGGAAGCCATTTATCAGAACCGAAGATGCTATAGAAGTAGAAAACTGGTTGTTGCACTGTGAAAGGATATTTGCTGACTTAGGGCTCAATGACGAGCAAAAGAGGAGACTTGCTTCGAGACAGCTTCAAGGAGCATCTTTGTTTTGGTGGAATAGTGTAATTGCTGGAGTAAACAAAGAGGAGGTGACATGGGCGGAGTTTAGGAGAAGGTTCCAAGAGAGGTTCATGTAGATAATGGCGCAATATGTTCTGATCAGAAAGTTTGCTGAGTTAGAACAAAGTGAAATGTCTGTTTTGGAGTATGCTAGCATATTTGAAGAGTTGGCTAGATATGGGTATGTCACTGTTGATACAGTGATAAAGAGGAATGAAAAGTTCATCAGAGGATTGAAGCCTGAGTTGGCTAGGGCTACCTTACCGCATATTAGAGATCCATGTGATATGGTAGTGGAGATGGCATTAAGACATGAAGAGATGCTTGCTTGTTTGGAGAAGAAGGAGGTCCAGGTTGGGCAAGGTCAGAAGAGAAAGTTCTTTCATAAGAAAGGTGCTTAGAAAGGTGGAGCAGCGAAGAGATGAAAGTATGAAGTGGTCTGTTACAAGTGTGATAAGAAAGGCTATTATGCTCATGAGTGCCGGACAGGCAAAGGAAAGGAGGCTGCTAAGAAGAAAGGAGTTAGATGTTTCAATTGCGATCAAGTTGGGCACTATAAGAACCAGTGCAAAGAGCCAGCTAAAGGAGATAAAGGCCAAGTATTTGCATTGGAGCTTGCTACTTCGAAGCCGGCAGTGCAGGAGAAAGGAAAGACAGTTTTGGGAGGTACGCTTCAGATTCTTGATATGTCTGTTACCGTTTTATTTAATACTGGTGCATCGCATTCTTTTATATCTCGATGTTTGTTAGATAAGCTTAACCTAGAACCCACATATTTAGTTACTTCCTTAAGAGTTGAAAATCCGATAAGAAGGTATGCGACACTTGGGATGAAGTGTGACCACTTAGAGTTTGGCTTGTTAGGTCATACCTTTGTTTGCAGTTTGCATATATTTGACTTTGTAGGGTTCGGAATTATATTGGGTATGGATTGGTTGAGTGAATACAATGCTAGGATATTTTACCAACATAGGAAAATATCACTTAGACATTCGGACTGTACTGATCTGATAGTATATACCGTAGAAAACCTTAGTTGTGTGGTGAATGCTTTGTGGGGAATTATGGAGTTGGAGGATGAGTTGAATCGCGTTTACGAGATTAGAGAATTCGTAGATGCCTTTGAGCCGGTAGTAGGATTGCCACCGAAACAAGCCATTGAGTTTCAGATAGATTTGGTGCCTGGAGCAGAACCGGTAAGTAGACCACCAAGCAGGATGACGTCGACAGAAATGAGGGAGTAGAAGGCTTAGTTGGTAGATTTGGAAGGAAAGATTTTTATCAGATCGAGTAGTTCACCTTGGGGAGCAGCCGCAATATTTGCTAAGAAGCCGGACGGATCGTTAAGGCTATGTATCGATTATCGTAAGTTGAATGAGAAGACAATAAAGAATCGATATCCATTGCCCAGAATTGACGATTTGTTCGACCATTGAGTGCAGCCAAGATATTTTCTCAGTTGGATTTGGCTACAGGTTTTCATCAGCTTAGACTGGCAGAAGATAGTATACCTTTGATGGCGTTTAGAACAAGGTATGGGTCATACGAATGGTTAGTCATGCTGTTCAAACTCACTAATGCACCGGCATTCTTTGTGGATTTGATGAACCGAATTTTCCGAGAGCACTTGGATAGGTTCGTGTTGGTTTTCATAGATGATATTCTGATATACTCTAAGGATGAGAAGAAGCATGAAGTTCATCTTAGAGTTGTGCTTGAGATGCTGAGGCAGCATCAACTAAAGGAAAAGTTTTTGAAGTGCCATTTTTGGAAGAAGGAAGTGAAATTTCTTGGTCATGTGTTTTCGGAGAAAGGGTTGTCAGTCGATCTAGATAAGATCGAAGCTGTTAACAATTGGAAGAGACCGAAGATGGTGACTGAGATTAGAAGTTTTCTTGTGTTGGCTGGATATTATCGGAGGTTCATTAAAGATTTTTCGTGGATAGCAGCACCGATGACCAAGCTAACGTGAAAGGATGTGAAGTTTGTATGGACCGATAAGTGTGAGGAAGCGTTCCAGAGCTTGAAACACTTGTTGACCCATGCACCTGTGTTAGTGGTTCCAGAGGGGAATTAGGACTTTGTAGTTTATACAGATGCATGTGGTACTGGGTTAGGAGCTGTACCAATGCAGAGGGGTATAGTGATTGCCTACAACTTAGACCGCATGAGGTTAGATATCCAACGCATGACTTGGAGTTAGTTGTAGTTATATTTGCTTTGAAGGTGTGGAGGCATTACCTTTTGGGGGAGAGGTTTGAGCTTTATACGGATCATAAGTCATTGAAGTATTTGTTCTCTTAGAAGGAGCTGAACATGAGACAGCAGAGGTTATTAGAGTTTTTAGCCGCTTATGATTTTAAAATAGAGTACACACCAGGGAAAGGCAATAAGGTTGCAGATGCGCTTAGTAGGAAGCATCAGAATGTAGTGTTAGCTCTGATAGCAGAATGGAAAGACTTGGAAGCATAGTCAGCTTACAGAGTGCAGTGGAGATCCGAGGCTGGGTCTAGTGGAGAATTTGCTATGTTATCGTAGTTCGACCGATATTGATTGAGAAGATTGCTTCTAAATAGAAAGAGGATCCAGTGTTACCTGAAACGATCAGGAAATTAAGGGATGGAACGGAGAGCGTTGACTTGAAAGATTTTAGTCTTGATCAAAGTGGATGGTTGAGAAAAAAGGGTAGATTATGTGTTCCAGATGTGGGAGACATAAGGAAAGAAGTCTTGGAGCAATGCCATCGTTCGAAGTTCACTATTCATCCAAGAGGAACGAAGATGTATCAAGATATGAAGAGAAGTTTCTTCTGGGAAGGAATGAAGAGGGATGTTAGCTTATGGGTGAAACAATTTTTGAACTATCAGCAGGTGAAAGCCGAGCATCAGAAGCCAAGTGATTTGCTTCAGCCATTGGATATTGCGGTATGGAAATGAGATTCTATTTCTATGGATTTGATAGACAGGTTGCTGAGATCTAGCAGAGGAAATGAAAGTATATGGTTCATAGTGGACAGGTTGACCAAGAGTGCCCATTTTATTTCCGTTAGGTCAAATAGAACGACACATGTATTGGCTAAGTTATTTATGAAGAATGTGGTTAGACTTCACGGAATTCCTGGTAGTATTGTTAGTGATAGAGATTCTTTATTCACTAGCGAATTCTGAAAGAGCCTACAGGAAAGTTTAGGAATCAAGCTCAAGATGAGTACCGCTTACCATCCACAGATAGATGGGCAAACAGAGAGAGTTAACAAGATCTTGGAAGACTTGTTAAGAGCTTGTGTATTAGACTTCGGGGGATCATGGGAAGACCATCTACATCTAGTCGAGTTTTCGTATAACAATAGTTATCAGACTAGTATAGGGATGGCACCGTTTGAACCTTTGTATGGAAGACCATGCAAATCTCCCATATGTTGGTTAAAGACCGAAGATAGATTAGTCCTTGGTCCTGATTTGGTAAGAGAAGTGGCAGAAAAGATTGAGTTGATAAGGGCGAGAATGAAGGAAGCTCAGTCTAGGCAGAAGAGCTATGCAGATAGAAGACAGAAAGATTTAGAGTTCTCTATTGGAGATCATGTTTTCGTCAAATTATCGCCGATGAAAGGTGTTATCAGGTTCGGGAAGACGGGGAAGTTAGCACCAAGGTTCGTAGGATCATTTCCTATTTTAGAAAGGATCGGGAAACTCGCGTATAGAGTATAGTTACCGAGTAGCTTAGTAGGAGTCTACGATGTTTTCCATGTATCTCATTTAAGGAAGTATGTTAGGGATCCAGACACTACTATAGCACCGACTGTGTTAGAAGATTTAGTAGTGGAACCAGACATGACTATAGTTAGGAAGCCTATCCGGATAGTCGCGAGAGATGAGAAGAAGTTGAGAAACAAGACAGTCGGATTAGTAAAGGTCCAGTGGAGTGACGATGCTAGATACAATACTTAGGAGACGGAGAGCAGGATTAGAGGCGCTTAATCTGATTTATTTGATGGTATGTTTTACCTTTGATTGTTTGATATGTACCTTATCGTAATTTCGAGGATGAAATTCTTTAAGGAGGGGAGAATGTAACACCCCATATTTTTGGTGACATTATTTAAGAAATTTAGTTAGTTAAATTAAATTAAATAATGTGGGATTGTTTAATGGATTGAGATTTGTGATTTAATTAAGAGGTAGTCGTGCCATGTTAATGAGTAAACAACGAATCAAAGAATTAAGGTGTTACGAAATAAGGGAGGGAAAAATAGGAAAATGATTAAACTTATATCCTTAGGAAACCAAAACACACGTTCATTTCATATTTTCTCAAACTAAAACACTTCTAAGGCCGACCACCATTAGCAATCTCAAGAGAAGATAAAGCTAAGATTCAAGAGAGGAATCAAATCAATTAATCAAGATCAAATCTCACAACCCTAATCACAAAGTTAAGGTGAATAATGAATACATCTCATTTTTCTTAATAATTTTCAGTTTTAAGGTAAAATCCGAATTATTTGCATGATTATGCCATGTTTCTGAATGATTAAATGATCATATATGCTTGTTGATCATTTATGCTTATTCATATAGATTTTATGATATGTTTTGATGTGAAAACCCTATTTATTGACATCCAAATGCCTTGCAAATTTATATTTAGATCAGAAATGATAATTTAGAGATGGGTTTAAATTTTCATAATTTTCTGAATTAATGTGGATTTTATATTAATTTTCTAGTGAAGAAAATGATTTATTGGGTTATAAATTATTTACGGCTAAATTATTAATTATTTACGGCTAAATTATTAATTATTTGGGTCTGAAATTTATATATGTTAGAAAACATATTAAAAAGGATTTTCTGGAATTTTTGTAGAATTTTCCAAAGTGCTTTGATGAATATATAAAATTATTTAAGGTATGGGACTTAAATGTTTTATATATTTATAAATGGAGAAGGGGTATTTTGTAAACAAATTAAATTGTTATTTCTAAAATTATGGCAGTGCTTTTAGAAAAGAAAAATTAGCAACCAATAAGATTTTGATAAATAAGGCAGCTTAGTTAAAAAGATTGCTTAAAAAGGTTAAAATCAGATTTCATGCCAAAAACAAGTTTCACCACTTTTGGCACCCTGCCTTCTACTTTGATGGCTTTCGACTTAGTCGTTCCGCCTTTGTCACCATCGAAACCATTCCGCCTAGTACCAATTCATTGGCACGTAGCGAATTGGATAAGGGGCGGAAGGTACAAGGTCGAAACCATGGTTCCGAAGGGGTTGAAGCGCTACTTCGTTTTAAATGAAAACTTCGCCTGCTTTGCTTTCGACTGTATAGCTTTTGAAAAAGTTAAAGGTTTTAAAGAAATGGTTGCGCCTTTGTTTTAAACAAACTGCTTTCGATCTAGTTGGCTTTCGACTAGGTCAATGGTTTAAAAAGAATGGATTTAAAGGGGGTTGCGCCTTTGTTTTTAAGTATAGGCTTTCGACTAGGTCGAAGCCCTTTAGCTGCCGCTTCTTACCTTTCGAAGCAATGCCTTTGAATGGGTACACTTGCTTTTATAAAACCCTACCACTTCTCCAATGCTTTCAGAAGGATGGTTTCGATACCATCACTTCTTAGCTTTGTTTTTGGCTTACGAAAGAGTTGCTTTCGACCCTGTTGGTTGTGACCTTTAGAGAATTTTTAAAGATTAACCCAAAGGTTTCAAAAGATAAGGTTTTGAATGGTTTCGAAAGGTATTTCCACATGTTTTAAAAATTGAACCCAAATGCTTTCGAAAGGTTTAAGAATTTGATGCTTTGGAGAGGTTTTAAGGAAGATTTGTAAGGGGTGGTTCCCCAAGGGTTTCGAAAGGTTTAAAGGAATGGTTTTTCAACGGTTTCGAAAGGCTACGTTTAAAGGTTTTAAAGAGAGGATGTCTAAGGTTTGTAGCTTTTGATGGAAAAGGTATTTCAATGGTTTCAAAAGGTTTATATAAATGGTTTCGAAAGGAAGGTTTTAGCCCTTCGGCCTAGATGAAGGAAATGGTTTATTTGGTTATGAAAGGGGTACTTTCAATAGGATCGAAAGGGGTACTTTCAAATGTTTAAAGGTTTTCATCAACAAAGATTTGGGTAAAGTATGTATATAACATGGCAAGGTGATTTTGAGCAAAGCATAGAATATAAATGTTTTCCTTGTTTAAGTTTGGTTTAAAAGGTTTTAAATCAATTTCAGATGAAAAGGTTTTCAAGGAAATCATGGGAAGGTATCCCTATGTAAAATGACTCAGATATTAGAATACCAGATGAGACTGGTATAGGGTCGCGCCCTATATATTAGCTATTGGCCCCAGCTAATTTAGTCCAAAATTTCAGTGTGTAGGGCTTTGTCACAGGTAAGACTAAAATTATGATTACAGACAGAAGGGAATGTATGCTTGTATACTGATAGGTTATTGGTGAGCCCGCAAAACCATTAGGATCAGGTGACCCTGGGAGATGTTAAGTTAAGGACAAACCATCTAGAAGAGAAGTATTTAACATATAGTTAAGGACAGACCGTCCAGAAGAGGAGTATCTAATAGGTGTTAGATTATTTTGTTTATATTGTCTAGTGGGCCCGAGTCAGCCAAATGTTAGTAGTTAGCCAAACAAAACTATATTGTTCGGACAGATAGTCCATTTGGTACATGATATGTATGTTTACATAATAATGCTTTACAGTTTTAACCAGTTTTGGTTGCAGGATTTTGATTTGCAAAAGATATGTTTTAAAAGGATATTAGTGAGGGGAAACCCGTTCCACTAAGCGGCGTGGTCTCGCTTAATATCATATATCCGAGATGCATAGTATTATTCACATCAGGCTTTATGTCTGACTCAAAGTTTATGTTATTCCCCTTGAACTCTTAGGTGCTCAAAATTGATTTGGGTAAGCTGAGGGTTGAGGTTTTACAGCTTTTAGTAGGTTGACGAATAAAGCATCCAGAGACGAGCAGGTGGCTGACGGATAGCTATTTAAGAGTTGTTGTTTTGTTTTGTTTTTATTTTCGCTGTGTTGTATTTATGACAGTTATGTCTATATAGTACTCTGGTTAACTACGGGGGCATCATCATATGTCGCTCTTGGCGTATTTATGTAATAATTATGTTTTATCTGAACCTGGTAAATGAATATGAGATTATGTAATTTGAATGTGAAACATTTTTTTTGAAATGTAATGTAAAAAAATGTTTTTTTGGAAATCTGTGATTTTGTTTCATATTCGAGTGCTTCTAATATTATGGATACCATTAACATAGCCGTATTTAGTTGTCAGAAGTTAATACTATGGATGACTACAACATCTGTAGCGCTTAGTTTTAGGCCTCTAGATAGGGGATGTTACAGTAATATAAAGAAACGAAGGGTTGCTTAATGTTTGGTGGATTAGTCTCCAATTTTTGACTTATAAATATTGGAGATGTGCATGGAAGTTTGTCAATAATAATCAAAATTTGGTTTGTAAATAAAGTGTTATAAGTGGTATATCCTATGTGTGTATGACTAGAGTTTAGTTATTTGATATTTTAAGAAACTACTACTTCAACTAATAATCAAGAGGCTCAAGCTTCCGCACAACAAAGTCCTATGGAGTTGTTTGCATCATTCATCAAACAAATGGAACTAATCTCCTTAGGACCTATGAACAATCCATCTGATAATTTATTGAGTCGCTTTAAGAATTTACATCCAGACTAATTTATTCGAGATACCGATCCATTTAAAGCTGAACAATGGATTCAACATTTAGAAGACACCTTCAAAGTGTTGTATTGTAGTGAAATAGATAAAAGGAAGTTGGTTATATTTTAACTAACAGGAGAGGCAAGGAATTGGTGGGAGTTAATCAAGACCATAACTGATTCAAGTAGAATGACTTGGAGAGGTTTTAAGGAAACATTTTTGGAAAAGTATTTTCCATAACATGAAAGAGAAGAGATGGAACTAAAATTCAAGCTTTTACATAAGGAAATATGATAGTAGCCCAATATCAAAATCAATTCGAGGCATTGTTTCTATTTGCAAGTATATAATTAATATACCTGAAAAAAGGCTAGAAGATTTGCAAAAGGACAGATTCCACCAATAAGGAGACATGTAATTGATGACCATTGCAGAACTTATGAGGTAATCATATCCGAAGCTCTAAACCCCGAAGAAGACTACATTCAACTTCATCAAGAAAGGAATCTTTTGAATAAGAGAAATCCTAATAATCAGGGGAAATCCAATAATAATAAAAAACTCAATAGGAAGAAGCCATAGTACAATGAGGAAGAAAATCAAGGAGGGGCACAACAAGGAGAGGGTCTAAATAAAATAAAGATGTGTTATAATTGCAATGAGAAGGTTTATATTCCTCCTAACCGTCCAAAGGAAGGGAAAAGGATTGTATGCTACAATTGTAATGAACCTGGACACATGAGCATGGACTGTAAAAAGTCGAAAAAGCAAATTAAAGCAACACCAAGAAACCAAGTCAGGGTATATGCGGTTGTTTCAGAACAACCACATGTGGAAGGTACCAAACTAATTTTTGATTTTCAAGCTAAAATTTTATTTGATCTGGGTGCCACACATTCCTTAAATCTGTAGTATTCACTACTAATTAGGATTACCGATTCAGCAATTAACAAATCCCTTAATAAAGATAACTTAGTAGAAGAGGAAACTGAACTTAGAAGCATATAGAAGAATTGTCCTCTTTATATCGAGGATAAGGAAATGCCTATGGATTTGTTCCTTACGATTCATTTTGATCTCATTCTTGGAATGGATTGGCTTTACAAACATTATGCCAAACTGGATTGTCATGAAATGACTATAACCTTTTTCATTTCAGGTTATGAGACATTCGTATACTTATGTGATAAATTTGGAAATGCATTCATCTTTGGATACCTCCCACATATAGCCATTAATAATGCAAGTAACAACTAGATCAAATCAAAGTGATTAGTGAATTTGAAAAAATATTTAAGGATGTAACAACCCTGGTTTTGGTAATTACCTGTAAATATTAAATTATGACGGTGGTTATAATTTAATGTTGAGAAATAAAAATAAATTGGAGATTTAAATTGTTTATTTGGAATAAACAATGGATTTTGGAAATAAAATGTGGAAATAAAGTTTTTAAAACTTTATCTTGGTTGTTTGTGAGAAATATGAGTGAAATTTGTTTTTTATTTAGTGAAAATGCAATAATTCTAGTAATTATTGCCAAATAATTCTTTTATTGATTTTTAAAAGAAATAATTGTTTTAATATATTGTATATTATAAATAAAAAGGTGGAATTTTGTTTAAAAATGAGCGTAGGATATAAAAATGATGTTAAAATGGTTTGTTATATTTTATTACACAAGAAAATAATTTTTGTGTAATTTTTGGTGTTAAAAAATAGAGTTTTGCGTAAATGTTTGTGTAAATTGTGTATTTATTTAAAAATAAGAGTTTTCAATAATAAAAATATTTTTATAACTAAATTATATTTTTATTGGTTGTAAAATATTTTATTTAACATGAAAATATGTTTACATAATTTTAGTGTGAAGAAACTTTGTGAAAACATGTTGTTTTATTAATTACATTAGTATATATATATATATATGTGTGTGTGTGTGTGTGTGTGTGTGTGTGTGTGTGCGCGCGCGCGCGTGTGTGTTTTTAGAGATAAATTTGATTTCCTTTGGTTAACTAATTTGGTATTGGGTCTTAGCCCAATTACTTTTCTAACCAGAACAAAGAATGAGGAAGTCTTTCTCCCTCAAAACATACGTATACTTTTCTCTTACAGTAAAAATCAAAACAGAAAGAAGAAGAAGCTTTTCCTCTTTTCAAAACCTAAACTAAATCTCCAATTTCTCCACTAAATTTGCTGTAAATAATCAAATTAAACCTCTTTTCCACAGGTAATCAACTCCAAAACATAGATTATATCATCAAGCTTTGATTTTTAGATTTTGGGTTTGTCTAAGCTTTGTTTTCCCTCTTTGCATGTCTTTATTCTTCTATTTTATAGGTTGTTGAAGCAAATTCCAACCCAAAGCTCACAACTTTCTTCAGTTAATTCAAGTTTGCCCTTCGATTTTGCAAAGGTGAGTATCAAAACTCACAAATTCTAGCTGAAGACAAGCTTCAAAATGCCAAAATCTAAGCAAAAATAGCTTTAATATATTGATTTTATGTTCATGTTTTGTTTCTGTGAAAACTGAGTTTGGGTGTCACTTTGCACGTCATTTTCTCCCAATTCCGACAACGAAATGCTGCCGAATTTTCATCAATTGATAGCCTGTATGTTGTAGTATATGTGTGCCAAATTTTAGTGCAAAACATATTCGTTTGATGCTTGAAAACTGCACTGCAAAATCAATACGAGCACCGTAATTCACCTGTACATATTTCCGTTTTGAGCTATTGCAATCATGGCCTGAGTTCATGTTTGAGACAGCGTATCTTTTTCATTTCCTATTGGAATTCATTGATTCTTTTTTTATTTGAAAGTTGAAGTTTTCTAATATATGCATACTATTTTTCAGTTCAATCTAAGGTAGTTTGGTCCTCTGTTTCATGCCTAAAAGTTGAACCCGAGATGGTTTTCAGGCCTGTACATTTCCGTTTTCTGAGCTGCTACAAACATGGCCTGAGTCCATGTTTGAGACAGTGTATCTTTTTCATTTCCTATCAGAATTCATTGATTCTTTTTTTATTTGAAAGTTAAAAGTTTTTTACTATGTGATTATGAATTTTCAGTTCAATCAAAGGTCGTTTAGTCACCTGTTTTATGTCTGAAAGTTGAACCCAAGAGGGTTTTCATACCTGGGCAGAATTCAACATGGCCTGAGTCCATGTTTGAAATTTCATATCTATACCATTTCATGTCGGAATTCAGTAAATCTTTCTCCAATTCATAGATAAATTGTTCTACTTTGAGTATCAAATTTCAGACCTTTCCGAGGTCATTAAGCCAGTCAAAGTATATCTCAAAGTTGAAGCTGGAGAAGATTTCAAACCTGAGGTATTGTTTTTGCCTGTGCATTTTTTTATGTGCTGCCTTCTTTTTCCGTCCGATTTTCGACTTCTGCGTCTTGTATTTATGATATTCCTGAACTATTTTGAAGGCTATGATGCCTATCAATAGGCTTGCCAAGATTTTGGTGAACTTGAAATTCAAATTGAATTGAACTATTATATAATATTTTTAAATTATTTTCAAGCTATAAAATCTATATATTCTCTATAATAAGGGAATTTTCAAAGATTGTTTTCAAAATCGATTTCGAAAAAAGGTTTTAAAAGCTTGTTTTCTCAAATAAATTATTTTGTATATAAAATACACGTTTTTGCACTATTTGAGCGAATGAGAAGGAGAATTAAACGGTTTGGTAAAACACGTGGTATGAGACACGTGGGTTTATCTTATCGGTTAATTCCCGACTTGTCAGTTTGATCGTTTTGACCTTCAGGTCGTGTTTGCCGATGATATGAGGCAAACATTTTACTGCTTTCTAGCGTGGCATTTACTAGCGGTTAGTAAACCGTTGAGTGCGGACGTGTGGTATGGGACGCACGTTAACACTTTTTGGGTTCCTATCTGAGAGTTTGTGACACATTTGTCATTGCGGCGTATTTGCCAGTACTGGACCTTCGGGTCATTTGTCCTTCGGGATGTTTGTCATTACGACGTATTTGTCCTTCAAGATGTTGTCCTTCGGGATGTTTGTCATTGCGACGTATTTGTCCTTCGGGATGTTGTCCTTCGGGACGTTTGTCATTGTGACGTGGCGCCTTATTTTGAGGGAACAGTACTTGGCGGGCTTCGACCATAAGCGCGTGCTATATCTTTTAGATGATTTAACTAACTATTTGTGACTTTCCAAGTGTATCGCCTTTTTACATTATTGGCCATTTGAGCCGTTTGAGATATCATATATATTGCGATTACATCTTTGGAAATTTGAACTCCTTTGAGTTCTATATTTGGGATTTGAGTTGCCAACACTTGGCGTTTATTTGAGATTTGAGATTTGCCAGTCTTGGCGTTTATTTGGGATTTATATTCTCCTATTTTGGAGATATATGTAATTGCCTTTATGGCGTATTTTTGAGATTGAGATTTCTCTTTTGGGAATGCATTTGAGATTGCCGTTATGGCGGGTTTTTAGATTCCTCCTATTTAGGAGTTATGGTTTCTCTAAACCATTATTGTTGTTTTGGGATATGCCGATGATATGAGGCATGCTATGCTTAGTGCTTTAGTTATGGAGTTTATCTCTTTTGAGATTATATATTTGTTTAGTGATACCACTTCATCACTTGAAGTAACCACATGTACATAGAATTATTTCTTCTCATTTGAGAAGAATTATCACCCTTATCCTCATGCATTATATTATCGTTTATCCTACTAAACCGATTGGTTTAGCTAGACTCACCCGTGTATTTTATACTCGGGTCAGACCGAGTTGTTTCAGGTTAGATATCTACTTTTGGGCGTAGCTTAGCTTTGGAGCTTTCGCTTGGATATTTGTTATCACCTTTTTGTTGTTGTAGTCATTTTGTGTGACTCTGATATGTATATTGTTTTTGACTCGTTGTATATAGTGTGGTTTTCGAACCACTTCTGATGTATCACTATGTATTATATTGGGATGTATCAGTGTATATGTATATATATATATCTGTTTGTTGCTGTTCTGTGATGTATTATACATTCTGTTGTTATATTTTATTCTGATAGATCCGTTAGCCACTATAGTTTTGTATTAAGCATTTATTGAATATGTCGATTCACTTGAGAAGGAAAAAAATTATAGAGCACTAAATCGACGTATTCAATAGATGTTTAAGACAAAGCTATAGATGGTCGCTCCTAACCAACCCTATTCTCCGCATTAGCAGATAGTATTATACAGTAATGCTCTTTGTTAATGTGGGTCTCGGGGTGGGGCGTCAAAAAGGATGTCTAGGATTACCACCAAAACGAGAAATCTATTTTTGTATCGAATTGGTCCTTGGTACAAACTCAATTGCAACAACAGCTTATCATATGGCTCCACTAGAAAATCAAGAACTAAAGAAGCAAATTCCAGAGTTAGAGGATCAGGGATTTATTAGACCAAGTAAATAACCTTAGGGAGATCCAGTGTGATTCTTAAAGAATCATGACAGGTCCCTATGATTATGTATTGATTATCGAGAAATTAATAAGGTTACAATTAAGAATAAGAATCCATTACCTCAATTAATAATTTATTTGATCAACTCCAAGGAGCCACCATATTCTTAAAGATAGATTTGAGGTTTGGTTATCATTAGTTAAGGATAAAGGAAGAAGATATTCTGAAGACAGCTTTCCAAATATAGTATGGACATTATGAGTTTCTGATCATGCCTATTGGACTAACTAACACACCAGCATTATCCATGGACCTTACGAATCATGTGTTCCATCCATACCTTGATCAATTTGTCAAGTATTTACTGATGATATCTTAGTTTAATCTAAATCAAGAGAAGAGCGTGACAAACATTTGCATATAACACGCCAAACATTAAAGGAACACCAATTGTATGCCAAGTTAAGTAAGTATGAGTTTTGGTTAGATGAAGTAAAATTTCTCGGGTATGTTATTTAAAAAGATGGGATAGGAGTAGACCCATCAAAAGTTGAAGCAGTTTTGAAATGGAGTCCTCCAAGAACACCTTTGAATATTTGGAGTTTTCTTGGACCGACTTGTTATTATAGAAGATTTATTCAAAACTTTTCAAAGTTAGCAGCTCCACAAACTAAGTTAACACAAAAGGACATAAAATTTGTATGGAATGAGAAATGTGAGATGACATTTTAGACATTAAAAACAAGTTAACTGAAGCACCAGTTCTAACATTACCAAGGAGTGGAGAACAATACAAAATATATTATGATGCGTGTGGTAAGGGATTAGGATGCATATTGATGCAGAAAGATAAAATTATTGCTTACGCCTCTCAACAATTAAAGAAGCATGAAGTAAATTATCTGACATATGATTTGGAGTTGGCAGCAATAGTGTTTGCATTAAAGATATGGAGACACTATCTTTACGACGAATAATTTTACATTTATTCTAACCATAAGAGTTTAAAGTATTTATTCTCTCAAAATGAACTTAATATGAGACAACGAAGATGGATGGAGTTTTTGAAGGACTATGTCTTCACATTACATTACCATCTCGAAAAAGCCAACGTGGTAGCAGATGCATCAAGTTGAAAGCCATATGGAATTATTGCTAACATGATGATCATGGAATGGACTGTTTTGGAAACTTTAGTAGAAATGAATGCTCGACCTAAGATGGTTAATCAAATAAATATTGAAAGGAAGGTCCTTATATGTAGCATGGTCATTCAGCCTACTTTAGTTAGTAGAATTATACAAGCCCAAGGACAAATTGGAAGTTAAAGGATTGGTTAGTGAAAATGAAAGACAATGAACCAGTAGATTGGAAGTTAGGAAATGATGGAGGATATAGATATCAAAACCGACTTTGTGTTCCAAGTCAAACAGAATTGAAGAATGAGGTTCTGAATGAGGCGCATCGTTCAAGGCTTACTATACATCTTTGAAGCACGAAGATGTATATGGATTTAAAGCGCCAATTTTGGTGGAATGGAATGAAGAAGGATGTTTCCATATTCATTTCAAGGTGCCTCATATGCCAACAAATTACGGATGAGCAACAATGACCATCTGGTCTATTGCTTCCACTTCCAATAGCGGAATGTTAAGTGGGAACATATTTCAATGAATTTTATTATTGGACTCCTAAGGTTGAACTAAGGGCATGATGCAATATGGGTAGTGGTGGATCTCCTAACAAGGCCAACTCATTTTATACCCAATAGTTTGGGATACTCAATTGACAACTAAGTAGAATCTACTTAAAAGAAATTGTTAGATTGCATGGAGTCCCGGTCATAATTGTTTTAGATAGAGATTCATTATTTACCTCTAGATTTTGGAAAGGTTTTAAAAATGCTCTAGGTGCAAAGCTCAATATAAGTAATGCCTTTCATCCTCAAATAGTTGGACAAATAGAAAGTTAAATCGAGTAATAGAGGATACGCTAAGATCTTGTGTGATGGAATTTGAAAGTACCTAGGAAACACACATAACATTAATTGAATTTGCATATAACAATAGTTACCACACAAGTATTGGTATGGCCCCATTTGAAGCTCTATACCGGGGACCATTTCATTCAACAGTTTGTTCGGCATAGGTAGGAGATAGTAAACTTCTCGGCCTCGATCTAGTGATAGAAACGACAAAGAAAATTACGACCATACAAGAATGACTAAAAGCTGCTCAATGTAGTCAAAAGAGCTAGGCAAATCAAAGAAGGAAAGATTTGGAATTTAAAGTAAGGGAACAGTTTCTTTTAAAGATTTCTCCAATAAATGGTGTAATGTGATTTGGAAAGAAGAAGGCAAAATTATTACCTTGATTTATATGACCAATTCAAATCATTGAAAGGATAGGTAAAGTTGCATATCGACTTGCATTACCGGAAAATTTATTAAATATTTATAATGTTTTCCATATATCAGTGCTATGAAAATATATTCCATACCCATTGCATGTGATTGATTTGAGTAACATCCAAGTCAAGAAGGGTACCTCATACATTGAACAACCAATTTGAATTCTTGATAGAAAAGTTATAACGACCCACTTTTTCAACCATCGAAAGTCGACACCAATACATCCACATATTCCAATGCTAAACATCCATTTGTCGGAAAGGCAGATTGTTAGGGTAAAATAAAACGAACAAACATAGCAAATAGAATCTCACAGCGGAAACAATAATATATAATATAATAAAGACAATATAAACTGTCACTCCAAAATACAAGGTTCATCAGAGTTAAAAACAAACCTCATCAACTGGACAGTTATATTTTTCCGACCTTACAATTGCTAATAGGTATACAATATAATACAACGGAAAATAAAATACTACGGCATGTGAACATCCAACTCTACTGCATGAGCTCCATGTTCCACCAACGATAACAAAAAAAAAAACCCGATCTAACCCAAGCATTATAATAAATAACATCTGGATCAATCTAGAATACTAGCATGAGAAAACTCATGTAATATGACAAAAATTTAATAATTCTGTAACACCACGCCGTTAAATGCGGAACGGGTTTTTACCTTATAAGAACAACTTCCATACATAAAGAGATGGAAAACAAATCAGAACAACAATCCAAACAAGAAAGGATGAAACTTAAAGAATGGACATAAATAATTCAACATCGAGAAGAGCTCTAGGCACTTATCGATGTAATTAAGAAAATTAATTCATGATTTGAATCAAATAAGGAAAGAGAAATTTTCAAACAATGACTAAGAGGGTGCGCCCTCTTACCAAAAGTATACCTTTAGAAATATACTTGAGAACTACAATGGATCTCGAAAAATGTACAAGCCCGAACCCGCCAACCTTACCGAGTATCGAGTATTTCACATCTTCGTATGGATACAACCTAATCCAATCTAGAGTAGATGTAAGGATAATGGAATTAACCCCATATATCTTGACGTCAACTCGCTCTTTGGGTTTAGTCAATATGCTAAAGGATATCAACGCTCAAATGAGCAACTAATCATCTTAAATTGATGAAAACACACAAGAAGAAAAGGTTATTTCAAAGGTTCGAATCGAAATAAGAAGAATGAATTTATTCAATATGATTAGGAGGGTGTGCCCCCTACACCGAAAGTATACCTCTAAATAAAATATACTCGAGGGCCTACGACAAACATGCATCACTCTCGGGAACTTCCAAGCTGGACCCCGCCTCACACAAGCATCCGAATATACTCATACCAATGCATGCATGCTACCAACAAATATCTAGATAAATGTAAATATACCCTAATGGGTGTGACCCATATGGCTTGGCTCCCACTCGCTCTTTTGTTTTAGTTATATACAATGTTGGATGTCAATGCTCAAAATGAGCGAGAAATTATCTTAGATTGACGAAGCACAAAGAATGATATCAAAATTGATAGTTAAGAAATAAACTACCGAAAATAAATGAATTATTGTATATGAGAATTAGATCGCATACACTTATCACCAATAAACGAATCAAGCTCTTAAAACATTTATCTTATTTGTGCATGATTTTCACATCACAAATACTTGTAAAACACTTTAAAAACACTTTTTTTAAAATATTCTTTGAAAAGGGAAAATTATATTTCCAAGTATATTAAAAAGAAGAACCTAAAACAATGTTAATCCTTTATAAATTTTAAACAATGTCAATTCCCCTAGAAAAATAATTAAATTTATAATCTGTTATAAATTTAAGCAACATTATTTATCTCGAAGGAAAATTAATCAAATTTATAATCATTTCCATAATTTGAAACAACATTAATTGTCCCAAAAGATAATTAATTAAATTTATAACTTCTTTTATAAATTTTAATTAATACTTATCCTTTAATTTTCAAAATTCTCAAAATACTTGAAAATATAGTTTAAACAACTTTCAAAGTGCAAAAACGCGACCAAACATCTATTTTGTAAAAGTACAAGCACAAGTTTAACACACACAAGGGTTTAAGGAGATTATATAATATAAGTGACGGTATAGCGAAAATTGCTATAACGACACTAACACGAATCAAAAGGTATGTCATAAATATTTCAACCAAACATTAATTTAAGCAATATACGAATACAAATAAAATGTATATAACAGTAAATTAATAATGACAATAAGCCCCTTTAGGTCTCTCTACAAAAAGTCCTCTATAGATCACCAATATGCAGTGTATTTTCGAAGTTTCCGTAGAGACTTATTCACTATGAAAACACTCCAACTTATTCTTTTTGTCCCCTACAACAAAATGGCTATTTATGTCATCCGCTATCAAAGGGGAGTTCAAATCAAAACAGACAATCAAATAATAATATTTTACTTTGCATGCATGGAATGGTGATTTATTTTGCTCGATAGATGTTCAAAATAATCTATACAATTTAATTATAGTAGAATGGTGTTAAATTCTGCTAAATAGACAACGCAAACGAAGTATAATTGATTAACTATGTTAAAAGTAACTAAATTAAATCCCTATAAATTTTATTATTAATTTATACTTCATTAAAACTATCAATTATCATCCAAGCATTCAACAAGAATCCATAACAATACAAAGATCGTATAGTTTATTTAGAGGTGAGTAAACTCACTGAAATTCTAGTTGATGCTTTCGCGTTTCGGTTTTGGTCTAAAATCGATTTTAACCCAAAATTCCACTTTCTCCAAATTCGATGAAACCAATTCCAACGCGTAGCTAACGTTTCTACGAGTCCAACACAATTGACAACTTCCAAATCCGACCTCGTACGAGCAAGATATCGATTTTATAAGATTTCAGATTAAATTAAATTAACTAATTACAATTAATTACTAATTACCATCATTAACACTTCTTCCTCATTCACTAATCTCGTGCACAATGACATGGTGATATGCTTGTATCCAAACCCAATCCCGTAACCCCTTCTCTCCTCCTAGCTCTCTCGTCGGTGAATGAAATAACGTACAGACTTCACCACTCAACTCCACTACGTGAGCTCTACCTCCCTGACACCATCACGTTCAACCCGGTCGCCTATCTCGAAATGCGACCTGGTGATGTTTTCCGAGCTTTAAGGAATGTCATTTTTCATAATTAGCCATGGTGACCCACCAAACATCGGGACAAGGTGCTCCTCCACTTGCAAACTCGAATCCCAACTCACCTTGACCTACCATTGCCTAAAACTCCCCAAATCCGAAACCCAAGCTCACGCTGTCACATGCCAACCTCTACCCAAGACGACTGCACCATTCAACACTAATGCCAAATCGAAGCCTAAGTTCATACTAGCTCAAAGGAACTTGTTTCATGATTTTTAGTTGAGTATTTTATTTTATTTAGATCTTTAATGGAGAGCCATTTTCGTTTCTTATTGGGAATGAAAATTAGAGAAGAGGAGGGAAAATTTAAAAGAAAGAGGAGAAATGGAAAATGAATATAGTAAGAGTCGCCTTTGATTTTAGTTTTTAAACAAAGCAATCCACTTTTCTTCCAATCCAAGTTAGACAAAAATTTCAAGTTAACCAAAATTTTCAAGTTACCATCACATCAATCAAATTCTCAAGTTCAAAATTTTGAATTTGATTTAATTTTAAAAAGGTTTTGAAAAAAAGGTTTCACAGTATTCCACTACACAGTATTTCATTCACGTAGGTATCACGAACGACTGAAATAAAAATATAACTGTGCACCAAGATACGACACGATCACAAATCTACAATAACATTCACAGATTATGTTATTCTGTGAAATTTCAAAAATACCAGCATTTGTCGTAAAATACATCAAACAAAAATTTAAATAATGTTCAAATTAAAAATTATGGAAAAATCCAATAAATTTCTTTAAAAATACATTATTAAAAGTGAATCGTTTTATTAACAATTGATTTTCTTGTTATTTACTCAAACTATTTATCATTGTAAATAAATGCACAAAATGAGTTTACCATTATCATTTATTAAATAAAAGGAGTTAATTAAGGTTATTATTTGAACCAAAAATGGCATAAACACCAAGAAGTTTATCTAGTAGAGATTAAATAAATAAAAGTAAATGAAAATGAGGAAATAAACAAGACATAATCGTTTATAGCGGTCACAAAGCAAGGCCTACTTCCGTTTTGAAGTTCTATTGCTTATTTCCGATTTGGAGGCAAAAGTTCTTTGGGGTCGATACAACTCTAACACTTAGAATTTCAGAGTTACAAGAATATAGAAAATAATGGAACTATAGCCAAAAGATCCTAAAAAATGAGCCCTACCCCTCTATTTATAGAGGTAGGGTGATTAGAATCTCGTCTAAAATATCTTCAACCCGTTGTGCAAGAATTTGACGAATTCTCCCAAACTAATAGGTGCCACCTCAGCAATATCGAAAGTCGGAAACGTTCCCTAAGTGGGAGTTGGTACCGGTCCCCAAGTTCGCTAATTTTAGTGTCTTTGACTTGTTGCTTCAAATTGTCTTATGGTTAGTTTCGAGATTCCATAGTTGTTTGCACCAATATTAGATGGTTTTTAAGCTCAAATGTTGGAGTTATGGGAGAACAAAGTTGTAGTTTCAAGTTTCCATGGAGTTCGATGGAAAAATTCTTTGAATAAATAAACCAACTTTGGAAATAGGCTTTTGGCACCGAGATAAGCATGTAGGCAGAAGAAGGGGTCCACCCAAGTTGTATTTGGGAGTTTGTACCGATCTCCAGTGGAAGTCTGTACCGATCCCCTACTTAGGGGATCCCATTATTTTGGTGCCTTTGATGGTTTTAGCTTTGACTTCATGGCTCTATCTATGTTTGGTTTCTGGACTCCTGGGCAATCTTTCCAAGCTTTTCGCCTTGATAACTCCAAGTTCTATTTGTTCAGCCTGTCCAGATTATGCTTGGTCAAAAGGCTGGATAAGACTTCCCCTCCAAAGTACATCTCGTTTCAAACATGATGTGCTTTGAACCAAGACAACCTCAGAGTTTCGTGAAGGATTCCACTATGTGCTCTGAATAGTCACAATCCTTTCGCGAATCGATTCCGTGAATTATCATGTCCATAGTGATCTGTTACGATATTCTGCCAACATCCGGAACTATAAATCTGGAAAGTGATCCTGTGATCTGCTATTCCAAGTCTGATGGTTTTTAACTAACTCCATGAGTTCCTCAAGTATGAATCTGATTCTCCTTCAACTTTAGTCGTCAAGTATTAGGTATACATACACATGGCTCATAACATGTGCATAGACATTCACACACATATGCATAAACCATACGTATGCTTGTACATATTTTTTTTAAACATTTGGGACTCGGTACAAACTCTTGATTTAGGAGTCGGTATCGTCTCCTTACTTGGAATGATTTACAAGTTTTTTTGGCTTTGAGAATTCAGGCACGCAACATTATAAAGCCCATATCTTCCATTCTTCACCCTCTCACTTGTACTCCTGCCAATTCATAACTTCGAGCTCCCAATTAGAAAAACTCAATCACGACTCGTACTTTTCTGTGTTCTCAACCACCAACGACCGCCACCTCCATTTCTAGGATCCACGCTGACGCCGCCTGAACCTTGTTGAACCGCCGATCTAAAGACCACCAAACCCAAGCCTTATTTCCCTTGAATTCCAATTCGTCGTTCCTTAAGCCCTAATTTGCATAACTAGGTAGTGTTTGGGTGAGACTTGACGATGGAGATAGACGTAGGTGTTTGGGTGAGGATTTGACGATGGAGACAGACGTGCTTGAACTGAAGTGGATGAACGAGGGTCTTGATGGCTGTGGTTTTGGAATCGATGAGATGAAGGAGGGAGGTGAACGTTTCCTTGGTTGTAGGGATCAGTGAGACTCCTATACTTAGGCAAATTTTTGTCTATTCCAAGTTTTACAACTGAACCTTGTCTTGGAGCTTCATACTGAATTCCTCTTTCATCTCGAAACACCTCTAAAGCATGACCTATAACACTAAGCTTGTTGGGATGGTTAGCAATGACGGTCGCGTCGAGTGATATCAATAATTTAAGATCGAACTGCTAAAACAAACATTTAAATAATAATCTGAATTGCACAACACTACACGACACAACACTAGGATCCACTTTTCGCACGGGGGTATGGTTCTTAGTTAATCTTCTAATGTTGATTATCCGTTGAGTTATTTTTATAGAAATGGACCAAAGATGTTCCGAACGTCTGGCTGCTTAGGCCATAGGTACATCAACTTCCAAATACATTGAATCTAACGTAGAGTCAAGCTTAGCCACAACCTTATAGGTGCAGCAAACTCCTATCCAGTAAGAGCAACAACCAGAAATTCCGCATGTTGATCGACAAAATCTTAAGAATACTTAAGTAGAGCAACAGATTCCTAAAAATTGGTTGAACTGGTAGATGGGCCTCAAATAGATCCAGCACACGATACTCTTGAGGATGCAATAATACTGGATGACCCAGTTGATTCTGTTCCCTCCAAAATCGATGAAGGATCTCTTCAGAGGAATGCAATAGGCATAGAGTTTCATTTGATGACATTCTGGCACCATCTCATGACTAGAGAGCTCACGATCTTCCAGAACGGTATATAGCTTAGAACAAATATATATGCCTGGTGGGTTGTGTCCCACCATTCAATCAATTCATCCGTTGAGTCTTGAACTTTTTGAGACTGGCTCCTACACAGCTGCATCCGAACAGCTATGCTTTTATTCTTAGCACTTATCTGGTTTTCTCTGAGCAAATGAATCAAGTGCCTAGCGATGAAGAAATCTGATACATCTATAACTTTAAAAGCCGCAAATAAAACCCGTCTTTTATTTACTTGGAGCCGATGAGGAGTTGTAGAATAGTTACCAGGGCTGAATGGTTTTATGTACGATGTCCACTCGGGTTCACTCGTAGATGGATATTCAGATGTAAGTTTTATTTCAAATGTCATTCGTGCATTTGCCTTATAGTCTGCATACTTAATTTATCTTTTTCTGTTATATAGATGTTCCGACGAGACCCAGTGATGGATCACTTTCGGATACCATTGATACTCTTATGGCAGTTCCGACCATGGATAGGTATATGAGAACTCCATTGACATACGAGAATCTTCTCGCCTATGGTTTATTATAGGAAGGCCACAACACTGGCATAGTTTAGTTGTCAACATTGATGATGATAATGATAATGAAGATAACAATCTACCCGTAGGAGGCAAAGAAGATCCCGATTTGCCCCTGTCCCAAGTCCTAAGGCCGGAGCTGCAGATAACATAGAACTAGAACATGAAGGCGTCGAGGAAGGCAAAATTATTGGAGAGAGCGGTGAGGCCGGCCAAGTAACATTGAAGTGGGCCATGGGTCTCAGACTGAACAACCTAGAGATGACCCACCGCCTGCTCCTAAAAAGAGATCGATTGTGAAAGCCTCGAAGACGCGGACTTCCACTCAGCCTTTACCAGTCACAAGTGCAGAGAAGACTCCATATATTCCTTCAACGGGCACGTTCGCTGGTTTAGGGTATATCTCTATAGAGTTTGGCTCTTTTGACGTTGGTAACATCAAGATCACTGACATCGGTTCCCCGATCCGCTTTGAGAAGGATACCATTCCAACCGATGGAGGAGAGGTTACTCCCATAAGTAAAGCTCTAGTACATGGTCCGTCATGGGGACACCAGGACACACACGCACACATGCACTATACGACACTCGAACTTGACCTGTTTCCTTGCCCATTTGATCTAACTCATTCCTGTTTTCTTTACAGCTTCGATGGATAAGAGAAAGCATCCATTCTGATCCTTGGAAGAGAAAGCATATCATGTTCAATGCTCCCGATCGAGGTCGTACCATCAAGGGAGTGGTCGAGACTATGATTCAAGTTACTCCTCTAGTAGCGATAGAGACGATCGGGATATGAGTAGTTACGACATGGACCGTTCTTCTTATACTTCCCCTTCTAAGTGCCGACCTAGATCCAAATCACCTCCTTCTAGAGGCTCGGACAGGCAACCTGACCGCCACGATAATATTCCACTGGTTGACTCTTCTCGAGCTCCCCTTTCTACTTCCTTTCCTGTACCGCCTACAATATTATCCAATTCCAACTGGTCTTTCGAGCACAGACATTATAAGAGTGGCTTTGATACTATCCATCAGAGGTCTGGTAGAAGGATTGCTATTGCTCTGGCCATTACAAAGGAGCAGCAGGTAGACGCCATAGGTCGGATGGTCGAGCTTAAGAATGAGTTCCCCAACATTTGCTTTGATGGAGTCATGTTTTTGCCAAACTTAAAGAGAATTCCTGTAGAAGTCCAATAGAGGAGCATCGACTACATGATCGATGTCCACAATTAATATGGGCGAAGCTGGCCAAAAAGATTTCATAAGTTTCAAGAGACAGGCTGCAGGAGATAGAGAACCAGAAACTCATTGAAGTCGAGAATAAAAGAATCATAGCCACTCTCGACATTGAGATTGAGAACTCAAGAAAATTCCAAGCCAAAGCGAAGAAGAAGGCCGAGAAGGCCATTAAAGCACTCGAAGTCGAGAAATTCAAGCATTTAAATGAAATTGAGCAAGTGCATCATCGAAACCACGAGCTTGTAATGGAAAGAGATGCTACCAGGAGGAATGCGGTTGAATTGAAAACCAAGCTCAAGTGCGAGACCAAGAAAAAAGATGAAGCTCAAAAATTACTCAAGGCGCATGTGATAAGCTGGTCACTGCCAGAATAGAGAAAGGTGAAGCGCTTGAGAAAGCCAGGGGCATGGACTCCCTTGTTAAAAGAGAGTTTGAAATCGCGGTTAAGATAGAATTTGAAGACGCAGAACAGTGAGTAGAAGAGAAGATGATGCAGAGTGTAACATCCCGCTATTTTGGACCATTCAAATCGACAATAAAACAACACATGTCAGACTTGAATAATTCAAAACAACAGATTGTTAATAAAATTTGGGGCAAATAAAATCAATCATAGTATCACAGACACAGAATATCAGAATAACTCGCAGTGGAATAAAATAACTATAGTAGTTCATGAAGCTACTAGATACAAAGTCTCAAAACTAATACATAATACCAAGTCGGAAACCAATACATTTGGAAATTCAAGGTACATAAGTTCTCTACTACAAAAGAAAAATCTGAGTGGAAATAACTGGAATAGAAATATCAGGTAGACGGCTAAATCTCCGGCGGATCTCTAGCTCCAAAAAGATGAAACCAAAGCTGTGAAACTCAGGCTGACCCGAGCGTAAAGCAAAAACACAAAACACTCGAGTCAGGACATACATACTTATAAAATGTAAATCAACTCAAGTGAACTATAAAAGAAATGCATCAGTAACTTAAAGGATGCTTGGGATCGCCCATCCTCTAAGGATCCGTTAAACTATCTACTATGTAGTAGAATACGCTATTATAATAGGGTCTAAAGTAAAGTATACTATTTAAAAATAGCGTTAAGGCTTTACATTTTCCACCTTAACACATTTTTTGGTATGCCAATAGTCTATATAGTACCATAGCTCACCGTAAACTGGAGCCGCCAGAGGATACCACATAGGTACGACATCAAACAAACTCGTAAAAGGTGCGCTAAGGTAGGTGACATGGCACAACTAGGCAATGCCAGGGTAGATATAGCAATTACACTTCCGGACTGTTGGTAACGAATAGCCGCAACTACTGCCCAACTCGATCCACACTCCCGAATCAAAGGTGCGCACCAAATCAATCACAAAGTAATAGAATGGCTAACGATGAAGTGTGTCCGATTAGAGGAGCTACCTCTTTGGCCCGTCGATTGCTCCTGTTTTAGCCACCTTATGCTAACTCACGGGAGTTAGGTCCACGTAAAAATACCTTTAGGATCGTCACCACCATCCTACTTCATTCTGGAATCTCCACCGCATACACAGTTGTTAAAGTAATTTTCGGTATCAACAGAGAGTATGCCCATATCCGATCTCGGTCTCTTTAACAACCAATCGTTATTATAACCCGTGGTTATATAAATTTCAAATGGTTTATATTTCATATCAAACATATTCCTTTTAAACCATATAAATTCCATATCATTATTCTTTTAAAATAATATTCATTTTCCCAAAGTAGTAATACTTCCAAATTCATTTAATTATAACCCTTTTTAAACATAAAAGTTTAGAGATCATAGCACTTTAAGAATGTAACCTTTAGAACCATACATGTAACCTTTAAGAAAATTGTAGCATTCAGAAAATGTCACCTTTATGAGAACGCAGCAGTACAGAAGTGCTACTGTAAGAATTCGCAGCAGTGCAGAACTGTTACGGTAAGAATTCGCAGCAGTGCAGAAGTGTTACTGTAAGAATCCGCAGTAGTGCAGAATTGTTCCAGTAAGAAATGGCAGCAGTTTTGAATTGTTACCGTAAGAAATCGCAATAGTTTTGAATTGTTATTGTAATACTTCCTACTACAATAGTTTATATGATCAAATAGTATATATATATTTATAGTTTTTATCATAGTCATCCTATTTTCCTATTATATTACTCAAATTTAGCTATTAGTCATTAAAAACTCAAACCTTAAATTTAATAACTTTGTTATTAGACATCAAATTTTAAAACAGAAATCTTTATACCAAGTTAAAAGTATTCTTAACTTACATTTTAATTTCTTCTCAGTAAACGACATTTATCATTTTTATTCCCCAATCATACCATCTCATTAGTTAAAACTTACATGTCAAATGTATGTTTTAACTTACATTTATTTTCACAAAATATTTATCATTTTAATCACTATTACATGAGTTAAAACTTACAATTTATAGGTTAGAATAAAATACTATTATTAGGTCAAATCGGCTTATAAAATTTCAATTAACCTTCATACTACAAATTAGATTCCAAAATTTACATTTCCAACTATTTATTTCTTATCAAAATTTTAACTTACGTAAACAAATTTACAGAAATCCTTACATTAAATTTTAGTTGAGATTCATCTATAGAAATCCAAAATACTTTAATTTTTTTTAGAAAATCATTTTAAAATCAACCACGGAGTCTGTATGAAATTCTCTACCATAGGGTCAAATAACACGGACATATATCATTTCAATCCGCAATATATTAATTTTCCGGATTTTATATCATTTCAAACCCGCAATCTCAAGTCAAATAAAATTGCTCAAGCCTATCATTTCAGCCCATAACAATTTTTCCTTACTCTAAAGATCGTTCGGGTATGTATCATTTCAACCCATAGTGAAGGAACTTGCAGTGTGATTCCAAAATAATAAATAAACATAAAAATATTCAACATATCATGACATATGATCAAACAGACATAATATGACATGAAATAACAAAATAAATCATATGAATGACATAGTATAAACATACGAAATGACATGATATAAACATATGAAGTAATATGATATAAACATATGAAATAACATGATATAACACATGAACTAACATGATAAAATCATAGGTGAAATGTCAAACTTGCATATACATATCCTCACAATTCAATTGTCATCAATTCATCAAATAAATAAGTATGTATGTCAAGTGTGATTTCCTCACCTTTCTTTGGTTAGAGAGGTGATTCAAAGCGCAACACAAAGACTACAAACTACATACTAGTTTGAGTGAGAGGAGAATTCAAATCCGACACTTTAAAAAAATAAAAAAAATAAATTCCATACGTAAACAAATAATTCTCATAGAAAAATAAAAATAGAAAATTATATATATGCAAAATACATAAGAGGGCTTGTCTAGGGTTTGCATAGGCTTAGTCTAGAGGTGGTTTTGGTTTGGTCTAGGCTAGGTTTTGATTAGGTGGGTTCGGCCATAGCTAAGTTTTGGTGGATATAGGTTCGGCCATAGCTAGGTTTAGGGTTAGGCTAGGGTTTTTGGTGAAGGGGCTCGGCTAGGGTTAGGGTTTTTGTAGAGGAAGGCTCGGCCTAGGGATTTTGTGATGGAGGAGGTGGTCACGGCCAAGGCAAGGCAAGGGGAAGGGGTTGTGGAAGTTTGGCCATGGTGTTTTTGGTTGGAGGAGAAGACGTAGAGGCCGAAAATGGTGAAGAAGAAGAAGGGAAAAGGAAGAGGAGAAAGGGGTTTTGGTTGGAGTTTGGTGATTGGGGAAGGTGGAGATAGGTGTGGCCGAAATTTGTGGAGAGGAGGAGGAGGAAAATTGGAGAGGAAGAGGGGAAGAAGTCTAGGGTTTTGGAGAAGGAAGATGAAGGAGAAGAAGACTTGCACTTTTCTGTGGAGGCACAAATGAATGGATGTGGAGGCTAGCCAAAACCCTAGGAGATTATATATAGGCTACTCATCTAACTAAAGGTTTTCTAGCCCAAATGGTCTAAGCCAAAACAAATCACAAAAAAAAGAAGTTGTAGGGAAAATAATTGCGTGTAATACGCCAAAAGTTGCAAAATTTGAGAAGTAAACATCAAAATTTAACAAAACGAAAAACTAGAAAGATGTTAAAATTAAATTCATCTTCATATAAAAAATAAAAGTTAAAAATTCAAATTTTAAAAATTGTCACAGAAAGTCAAACTTTGACCAAAGTTGACCAAAATTTGCATTTTAAGAAAAATCTTTATTTTATTAAATTTGGAAAAACATTTCACATCAAAACTCAAAATTATACATTAAAATTTCCCAATTTAGAAATTTAAAATAATTATATTCAAAATTTCAAATAAATTTTCATTTAAAATATTCTCAAAATTTGCGGGTTGTTGCACTCTCCCCCACTCTAAACTTTTTGTCCTCGAAAGGAACGAGACACAGAAAAGCAAAGAAGGATAAGGTAGGATAACGAATAATACCTGGAACGAACAATTCCGGATTCGAAGCATGAATGCTCTCTTCCGTTTCCCAAGTACAATCCCGATCATCAGTGCTCCATTACACTTTGACTAGGTTGATAGATTTTCTTCGAAGCTGCTTCGTACCTCTATCGATAATACGAAGTGGCTTCCTCTCGACAGTAAGGTTTGGCTCGACATCCAAACTCTCGAGAGTAGAAGGTTGGACAATCAAAGATGGATCATGAAGATACTGACGAAGATGCAAAACATGGAACACATTATGCACTCCAGAAAGTTTCTCAGGCAATTCCAAACGATAAGCTAAGGAACTAATTCTCTCTAAGATGCGAAAAGGGCCAATAAACCTAAGAGCGAGCTTCACTCTCCGACCAAAACGAATCACATTTCTTAATGGGGAGACCTTAAGGAAAACCTGATCACCAACAGGAAACTCCAAACTCCTCCTACGCCTATCAGCATATTTCTTCTGTCTATCCTGATCAATCCTCATCTTCCTCCTAATCTCCTCAACCTTCTCAGAAGCCTTTAGAATCATATCCGGACCAAGAACCAAACGATTACCGGATTCAATCCAGCAAGATGGAGATTTGCAAGGTCGTCCATACAGAGCAGCAAATGGAGCCATTTCGATACTAGCCTGAATTCAAAAGATGGAATAAGATAGATAAATGTTTAAGACAACCTTAAACAGATATTTGAGATTATACCTGATAACTATTGTTATAGGTGAATTCAACGAGATGGAGATGATATTCCCAAGATCCTCCATAATCAAGGACACAGGCACGAAAAGATCTTCTAAAATCTGATTTACCCTTTCCGTTTAACCGTCGATCTGCGGATGGTAAGCAGTGCTCAGATTCAGACGAGTACCTAAAGATTCCTAAAAAGCTTTCCAAAACTGACTTGTAAAGATGGGGTCTCTATCGCAAACAATGACAACAGAAACACCATGAAGACGAACTATCTCTCTCATATAAATCTCAGCTAAACTCGAAGCAGAACGGTTTGACCTAACCGGAATGAAATGAGCTGACTTAGTCAATCTATCCACAACTACCCAAATACTTTCATTACCTCTCCTAGTCCTTGGTAATCCATCAATAAAATCCGTAGAAACTTGTTCCCATTTCCAATTGGGGACCTACAGAGGTTGCAATAATCCAGCAGTCTTCTGATGATCAGCCTTAACCTGCTCACAAGTCGCACATCTACTAACAAAAAGGGAGATATCACGCTGCATACCACTCCACCAATACAGCTTCTTCATATCCTAATACATCTTCGTCACACCTGGATGAATATAAAGTCTGGACCGATGATTTTCCCGAAGTAACCCTTGTCTCAATCCATCGACATTCGGGACAAAAATCCGATTATTAATCCTCAAAACCCCTTTATCATCGATCTGAGCTCCACTTCCATGTTGACTATTACCACCAACCCTGCTACGAACATTCTCCTTAATAAGCCTAATTATCCTATCCTCATCCTGCTTAGCTAGGCTACTCATCTAACCAAAGGTTTTCTAGCCCAAATGGTCTAAGCCCAAACAAATCACAAAAAAAATAGAAGTTGTAGGGAAAATAACTGCGTGTAATACGCCAAAAGTTGCAAAATTTGAGAAGTAAACATCAAAATTTAACAAAACGAAAAACTGGGAAAATGTTAAAATTCAATTCATCTTCATAAAAAAAATATAAGTTAAAAATTCAAACTTTAAAAATTTTCACAGAAAGTCAAACTATGACCAAAGTTGACCAAAATTTGCATTTTAAGAAAAATCTTTATTTTATTAAATTTGGAAAAACATTTCACATCAAAACTCAAAATTATACATTAAAATTTCCTAATTTAGAAATTTAAAATAATTATATTCAAAATTTCAAATAAATTTTCAATTAAAATATTCTCAAAATTTGCGGGTTGTTACACTGAGATTTGAGCCAATGATCATTCAATACAACGTTAATATGCTTAAGTTTCGAAATCTGAAGTCTTCAGAGAGGACTAACCTTTAACGTTCACCCGTTCTTGGGAACGGGTTGTCGAGAAAGAGAAATAATTTCTTAAAAGTGATAATATTGATTTGGAGCGTTTGGAAATAGAGAATTTAAAGGGAAACGAGCCCAAAATCCTTCACGAAAATCAGCATCTTATTAATTCAAAACTTGATGCAACCACTCAAAAAGAATTGGGTGAAGGTTCCGGCTTTGTGCATCATGATGCTACAGCTGGTCAAAGTTACGGGACTCAAACTGCTCTTAGTTCCACCGTTTATTCGTCTACCGACGCTGGTTATGACCCAAAAAAACCACAGCTCCAGATTCCACCATTCTCTCCCTATTCCCAAGGGAACTCTCGGTAGTACTCCAGCTCATGCGGAAGTTTAAACTAAAGAAGGTATTCGTTGACTTCTCTTGTTTTCTCGAGAGTTGACGTGTCACCGATCAACGTCACTAATCTCTCAATTTGTAATTATTTAGCTATAGGTCAGTTTGCAATTGCCCCGCTTCCACTCAAGGACTCTTAGCAGAGGCTACAAATATTGACGACGGAGTTCGTAACCGTCACGACTTCAACATCAATTCCCAACACCCCTGTCGAGGAGATACTACGCCTTAATGAGTGCACGATAGATGCTTTGTTGGAAGAAGGAAACAATGAAAATCAGGGGACTCAAGTTGATGAGGATGTTATTATTACTGGATCTTCCCAGTCCCTGTCGGGTCCTTCCATGCATGAGCTTGAGCAAAAACTTGAGACGGATATTCTTCTTGCCAGTCAAATCAACCATGAGAAAATAGAAGTTTTCCCTCCACCGCTGTCTATCGCTTTGCCCAAGCAAATCATTTTCGCTCCAGTTTACATTCCTCCGCCCAGGAGTGCTCAAAGTACGTCGATAGTATTTTCACAAAGTGTTCCAGCCTCTATTTCTCTGCTCGGGAGCAGCCAGAGCGCCCCTGCCGGATCTTCGCAAAGCACTCCTCCCAAAGGACAAGACGGTAGAGGAAAAGATGGAAAGAGGCAAGGATTCTAAGAAAAAGAAGTCAAAGAAGAAATAGTTGCTATTTTGTTTCTACGTAGATAGACCCCTTTTATTTGTTGGCCAGCTTTGTACGAGTTTGGCCCCTGTTTTCACTTTTTTACTTTTGGTGTGAACCATTTGCACTTAGCTTTCCTGGTTTAATGTTAATAACAAAGACTTTTTTTTTTGTAAAATCTTTGTTCAAATTTGTCTAAGTACTTAAGAAATACCCTTTTCATTCAATGTACTTGCAATTTATTTCATGTAGTGATCATTTTCGGATCAAGTCCTTAATCCATTTAGTGATTTTTCGACTCGCATCGTTCTAGCGAATGTAAAGCACTCCCTAGGGTAAACCACTTAAAATAGTGGCTTGAGTATCCTTTTCCAAGATAATAAGTTCCAACTGCACCAAACTTCGGGCGCGAGTTTAGGTTAACTACTTAGAATCATAGTCTATACATCATCATCCAGGATGTTAGCATTCGATCATGCCTAACTTCGGGCATTGATCGAAGGCTTAAAAGTTGGACCCCGCTTTACTCTGAGCGTGGACCTTCCGTTCTTCCTACTCTGGGCATGGTGTTAAGGATTAGACGGACTTGTCATGCCTGTTTCCATTTATACTCCTGCCCCCAGTCCGGGGACGGGAGTTGAGTGAGCGATTAGTCGTATCACGCTCTTTTCGGTTTATACTCCAACACTCCATCTGAGGGTAAGAGTTGGCGTATGGGTGGTTGTGTCACGTCCAGTTTTAAGTTTGTGCTCTTGCCTCCAATCTGAAGGTAAGAGTCAGCTTGCAAATGATCGTGTTTCATCCAGCTTAATTTTATACTCCGACTCTTTCGGGGATGAGAGTTAGGATGTGGGCAGTCGTGTCGTGTCCGTCTTATGTTTATACTCCTGCTTCCAATCCGAAGGCAAGAGTTAGCTGATGTCGATCTCCATACATCAAGGGGAACTTCACAGACCCGATCATGGACCACCAAAGTTTGGTCTGCACCAATCTCCAGGTACTAGCATACCTGCATTAATCATATGCAAATTGACTCAAGTTGACCAAGTCACAAATCTTAAGAAATGTGGAAACATAAGTTTGGGCTGAAAAAGCCGTTTATTTCATAAAAGACGAGAGATGACATAATCTGTCTTATTACACGGCTCTAGCCCATTATATACAAGTTTATTCTAAGTGAAATAGCGTTGCAGGTCTCGCTATTGCATGTCCTCGGGAGCGAAATTCCATCCACAGTTGCCAGCTCTAAAGTGCCATCTCCAAGTTTTTCCTCTATTTCATACGGGCCTTCCCAGCTCGGACCCAAGTTCTTAGGGCCAGGGAAGGTTCGTTTAAGGACAAAGTCACCAATTTCAATGGTTTGACTCCTGACCTTGGTGTTATAATGTCGGGCAACTTGGTGTCTGTATGCAGCAGTTCTCAACTCATCTTTGGTCCATCTCTCATCAATCATATCAAGAGACTCCAGAAGGAGTTGTTCGTTTGCCTTTGGATCATAATGAGTAACCTGATGAGAGGGCACTTCCAGTTCGACCAGGATTATAGCCTCCGATCTATATGCCAAAGCGAATGGAGAGTGCCGGTTGCTGACTTATGGGTGATTTGATAAGCCTAAAGTGTTAACTGAAGTTCATCGACCCACTTGCCTTTAGCCTTCTCCAATCGCCTCTTAAGAATGAACTTGATAATCTTGTTTACACCTTCTACCTGTCCATTTACCTGAGGATGTGCCATCGTTGCAAATCTCTTCTTTATGCGGTGTCGGCTGAAGAAATCCTTAAACTCCACACTATCGAATGGGGTTCCGTTATTGGTAATGATCGCTTGCAGAACTCCAAAATGATAGATGACGTTCCGAACAACAAAGTTGATTACCTTCTTCATGTAATGGTGGCCAATGGCTCCTCCATAGCCTATTTGGTAAAGTAATCAACCACCACGATGGCATACTTCGTGCCACCTTTAGGTATCAGCAGAACACCGATAATATCGATGCCTCAAATTGTGAACAACCAAGGACTAACCATTTGAGTAATTCCCATCGATGGGCCTCTCAAAATTTTAGCGAATCTCTAGCACTTATCACACTTCTGGGTATATTCAGCTGCATCTCAATTGACAGTTGTCTAGAAGTATCTGTATCGAAGAATCGTTTCCGCTAAGATTTGCCCCCGGTGTGGTCACCACAAGCCCCTTCATGGACTTCTCTTAGGATTGTTTGGTCTCGTCGTGGGTGACACACTGAAGCAGAGAAACCCTTGCTGCATAGTAATCCTTCTTGCATGAAGTTTCTCGAAGCTTGACGAAGGATTTTTTGTCATTCATTCCTTCTCTCCAGAAGGATCCCTCTTTGCAAATAATCCCAAATCGAAGTCATCCATGACTCCCATTCAGGTTCAGTCTCTAAGATCCAATCGTCATCCATCTGGTCGATGCTCGGAGCTGAAAATACTTCCACTGGAACCAGGTCCATGAGTCGCGCATCTCAAGAACTAGCCAACTTAGAAAGCGAGTCGACATTCTCATTTTCCTCTCTGGGAATATGAGTGATCATGTAATATTTAAAGTTATCAAGCAGCTCAAGAACCCTATTTAAATAGGGATCTAGCCTTGCTCCTTTCGCCTGATACTCTTTCCAAATTTTGTATACCACTAGCCGGGAGTCGTAGAAAATGTCTAAATTCTTTATTCCTAGTTCCTTGGCAATCTTGAGTCTTGCAATGAAGGCCACATATTCAGCTTCGTTATTCGTTGTAGGAAAATCGAGTTTCAAGGTGTAGCTGATCGGGTGTTCTTTGGGAGTGATAAGCATGACTCCAGCATCGGAACATAGATCGTTAGATGCACCATCCGTGTACATATTCCATCCAACTTCTTTTTCCTCACTGCTCTCTGATGTTCACGTAAAAGTGCATATTTTTACTTCTATATTTAATCTACTTTAATTTAAATAAATGAGCATATTAGGGTATTTTACATGTTTAAACCAAAATTTAAATTGTTTTCAAATCATCATTTATTCATCTTCATTTTGTGGGTAAAATGGTAATTTTGTGTATGATTTAATTTTGAGAAAATTTATTTGCACATTTTTATTTTTATTTGTAGGAAATGAAATGCAAATATGAAGAGGTTTCATGGATGAATGCATGCACATATGTTGAAGGCGAATGGAGAATCGAAATAAAAGAATTTATGCAATAAGGAGGAGCCCACATACCTACTACCATATGGTCCATAATTAAAAGCACATGCACATGTTAATAGAGGCTTAAAGGCATATTAGTAAGGATCAATTATTTCCCTAACGATTAGTTGGAGGTTACACTTTCTCAAGGGCATTTTAGGTAGTCCCCTAAAATATGAATTAGGGTTTTAAGTATGTATAAATACCCCTTATGTTTCATGTAATCATCTTCTTCTTTTTCATGCAATATTATAGCCACAATCAAAGTTAAATATAAATTTCTTTAATGGCTTCTTAGCCTTGTTTTTGCTTTCATGCAATGTTTATTTTATGCTTTCTTTTCATGCTCTTTTCATTTCATGCTCTCCTACTTAGTTTATGCTTCTCTTACTTAATGTTATTAGCATAGGTTTAATTCTTGTAATTAGTTTAGTTTTATTTCATGCAAGTAGTTAGCTCTCTTTTATTTCAATAAGCTCTCATTTTCCTTGTTTTTAATGTTGAAATCATTTTATGTTAACATGTTTTCAAAAATGAGTAGCAAAACCCCTTCAATTTAGAGGTAATGAAGCTCTCATGGAACATAACTAAATTAGCATAATGATTTCATTTGTGATCTCTATTATGTGCTTAATGGAAGTTATGAATGATGGTGGTTTATGTTTCTTTTTTATTGAATTTTGATAGCCTATGTTGACATCTCAAATAGGCTATGCTTAACTCCATATAAACATAAACTATTTGATCATTTTCCTAAGTGATTTTGATGATCAAAGTTAAGCTAGAATCAAAATTTGATGGTATATGTTACTAATTCATAGTAAATAGATCATACTTAAAATAGATTTTATTTTTTAATTTTCATGTCATTTTCAAGAGTTTTGATAAGTGGATTTGAATGGTGTGTTAGAGTTTGATGATTTAAATTGTGCTAATTAATAGCACAAATAAAGCATATTTATAATAAGCACATCTATCATTTCTACTTAATATTTTATTTAGATTATAAATGTATTTTGTGTTGATTTATATGAATGATTGGAAGTGGATTTTCTTCTAAATTGTTCCTTAGTCATATAGTTTTATTCACCTTTGCTCTATTTTATTTTCTACAATTCTTTTTAGTTTAAAATCACTTCAAAACTTTGGGCTAATTTGATTGAGTGTTATTAGAATTTAATTCTTTACTTGTGGATCGACCCGTACTCACATACGTACTACGATTGTACGCCATGCGTTTAAGATTTTTATAACGATTATATTTTTAACGACAGTTTTCTAATCGATAGAAATTTCCATCGTTATCAACAAGTTTTTAGCGCCGTTGCTAGGGATATCAATTTTATTTTTATTTTATTTTAATTTTACTCTGCGAATTATTTTTATATTTGTTTTATTTTATTTCGTATCACAAAAAAAAACAAAAAAATTCACATTGCACTTGTCAATTTCTGTTTTTTGATTTTAGTTCACCGTACCATCCCTTTCTCTGTTGACTGTTACATTTACACTGTTCTAAAAAAAGAGTTATCTTGTTTCTGTGCATTCATTTTGTTTGTGCGGTTCATTTTCTGTATATTTATTTGTGCATTTCATTTGCACTGTTCTAGTTTCACTAAAAACAAACACACAAACATTTTGATTTTCATTTTGCATTACTTTTCACTATCTGATGCATTTCTCTATTTTCATTGTCTGTTACATTTTCAAATTGAGGTAATTGTTTGCTACAGACACTTAGGTTTCTTTTCTCTATAACTATTTCCATTGCATATTTACATTTTCTGTTCTATTGGTTTTGTTCTCTGTTACTTGTTTCTGTTCCAAACCATCATCCAATCTCCCTAACAATTCAAACACTACATCCATCTACAACACTCAACTACAACAACTACCTTGCCTTGCTTTGCCTTCAACTACCAACTACATATCATCATTACAAGCCTGTTGCCCTCCTCATCCTCAAAACAGCCTATATCACTAATTTCCTCTGCTACAAACTTCCTTCTCCATCTCTTATATCACCTTAGCAACATCTTTGTTAACAACCTGAACCACCCTCCCTACAAACTCCTAAATCCATCTCCCTCCTTTTCCCAAATCTCACCACCTCTGCCTCAATCACCACAACCTAGACCAAACTTCCTCCTCCTTCATCACATCAATTCTGCAAGATCTACATTTTCTTCCACCTTTCACCACTTATAACCGATCCAATCCCTCCCCAATCACCCTCACGCCCATGAAACACAGTAACCACTATACGTAAAGCCAACCCAATCTCCTTCAACCTACGACCGTCCCTGTTACCTACTGCACCCTAACTCGCCATCACAACCCGCAACCCATCCTTCATTTCAAATCAAACAACAATACCACAATCACCGCACCTGACATCAATAAACCCACCACGAACACCACTACAGCCTCCATCAACTTCAAGTAATCACATCGCAACCAGCATCTCCAATTCGTCCAACCGCTAACAACCTGTAGCCTCAATCGTGGACTCCCTCCCCCAAGCTCAACCAGCCAACATCTGAATACCCTAAATACCCAAACCCGCAGCATAATCTATCCAATCAATCTGCTGCAATTCAACCCCATTCGAACAACACTGCTTCAACCATAATTCAATACTCACAACTACCCAACCTTTTATTCACAATCACCGGAAGCACCATCCAATCTCCATCTCCCTGCTCAACCATGACCCAATACCATACCGAACTTGCGATTCGAATCGCTAATTTTTTTCTTCTTTTCCCTATCTTCTGCATTTTCGATTTTTTTTTCTTCTTTTCTTTCATTCCTCTCTTTGTTTGATTTCGCCTTTTTTTAATGGAGAGAAGGGATCAACGAGGATAGTAATTTGTTTGTGCAATTGGCTTGCTTATGGGCTTTTGATGGGCTGACTTAATATTTTTCTTTTTTCTTAAGTATAAATTCAATTTTTAGTATAAAAAAGTAAAAACAAAACCAAAAAAAATTGCTTTCGTTTGGGTTGGTAATTTGAGTTTTAGTTTAAGGATAGTTTTAAACAAGTTCTTTCTTTCTACTTTCATTAAAAAAAGAATTTTTTTTCATTTTCATTTGGTATTAGTCATATAAAATAAATTTGCTTTCATTTGTGTTTGTTTTTGTTCTCATTTTCAGGTTGCAAAAGTAGAAGAAGACGGATTGCCCTGCTCTACTTGCTTGCTTATAAAAAAATCGCTGCGTTAAAATTAAATTACCAATAATTCTGCACACTCTGGTATCGTGCTCTTATCTCATGTTGTTATTTTCATTGCATTGTTGGTTGCATGCATTTTAAAAAAACTAAAAACAAAAACAAAAATCTCATTCGTAGTTGCATTGTTAATACATGTTTAATTTCAGTTTTGCATTCATTTCATCTTATTTTCTTTTCTAAGGGCGACACCCAAATCCACATAAGGTGGGAGGTTTCATCACCCCTTCCTTGGCCCACAAATTGCATTTCATAGTAGAAATTGACTAATAATAACAGTTAGACTTTGGACTTAAGGGTGTCGCGAGCTCACCTAGGGCTTAATTGTATCTTGACAAGTTGCCTTCTTTCAACAATCTAATTTCTTGGTGTCTAGGCTATGACAGAGCAATTACCAGTTGTAAATATTTCGGTTATTCGTAACTATTATAGTGATTGTTTCTCTGAAGGTACTTAAACCTTCGACGGCTTTGCTACGGTGATTCATGGTGCACTGATAACTCTTGTTCGTTACCTGGCTAAGAACTATTTTGTTGGATTAAGACAAAGTGTGATAACACAATTTTGGGTTAGGAGCTACTAAGGACGGAAAATTTGTAATTAAGTCCTTGCATTCATTTAGTTGCATTAGTTCATGCGTATATATATAAAAACAAAACAAAATCCAAAAGTAATTTTTTTTTACATTTTACTTAACTTAGTTTTTTCCAAAAAAATCTTTTCAAATCTTCTCCTTTGAAAAAAATGTATAAAAAAACAATTTTACACTTCATTTCATCTTCTAAACCTTGTTTCGTTCTCTTAAACTCGATTCTCACTTCTTTCTCTCCTTGACCTTTTCCCTTGTGCATGAGTACTTGGACTCGTAACACAACATAGAATCGTTTAACTCGAACAAACGATCCTCCAACAATGGCAAATGAAAATGCCTCGCAAACTTTCATGGATAGAATCTTTTCCTATAGAGTTTCTATTCCTTCTTGTATCACATTACCTACCCCAGCGGGTAACCATTTCGAAATTCATTCCAACCATATTGCCACGCTCCAAAAATTTAGCAATTTTGAACATGATGACCCATACATTTTCTTAACAAAATTCGAACAAGTATGTGCAACCATTAAACTCCAACAATTATGTGATGATGTAATCAAACTTCGGTTAATTCCATTTGCCCTTACCGATTACGCTGAAAAAAGGTTGTACAACTTATCCTCAAACTTGATCAAAACCTGGGAAGAATTCATTAAATTCTTCTTAAAAAAGTTCTACCCCTTGGAAAAAACGACCAAAATCCGAAACAAAATTGTAAATTTTCATCAATTCATGGGTGAACCTTTCGGAAAATATTTTGAAAGATTTAAAGAGCTTTTGATAAAATGTCCACATCATAATTTTGAAAAATGGACTCTTTGCTAAATCTTATACGATGGACTTGAAAATAGCTCATGAACCATGCTTGAATCGATGTGCCAAGGCAATTTTTTCGCCCAACATCATGATGATGCTTGGCAATTCCTTGAAAACTTGGCCGAAAAATCGTCCCAATTGGAACATTCTAATGAAAAATCCATTTACTCACGATCGAGCGCACACTCAATAGGATCATCGTTGGCTTTAGAAGCTAAAATCGATGCAGTGATCAATAAATTCGACAACATTTTCTCATCCAACCAAATGAACCAAGCTTCCCAACCAATGTGTTATAAATGCAACGATCTAAATCACATTGCCGATAAGTGCCCTAATTCGATAGAACAATTCAATGCTTTCAGTAAGGTTAAGAATGACCCGTTTTCTTCAATTTACAATCCTGGTTGGAGAAATCATCCTAATTTTGCATGAAACCAAAATAATTCCAATACGAATTTGGTTCGTCCCAATTTTCAAGCATTTTTGAACAATGCTTCGAATCCTCTTTTTTAGCCCAATCATTTTCAACAAAATTTTGTGCCTCCGTCTCAAAATCATTCACAATAATCTTTTGCTCCCTAAGACGATAAACATTTGACTTCACTTGAGAAAAGTCTTAAAACTTTGGCTAAAGCAACCACTCAAAGACTCCAATCAACCAGCAATTTACAAAATTTGTTAAGCTCATGCATTTAGAATATGACTCAATCAATTGCTAAACATGACATGCAAATGATTCAATTAGCTAATTCAGTAAGTGAACTTGAACGAGGCACGTTTCCAAGTCAGCCAGTTTCAAATCCCAAAAATCAAAACACGAATTCGAACCAAGCCCATGTCGTTCAAGACAGCAACATAAACCAAATGAATGTTGTCACGACTTTGCGTTCCGGTAAAAAAACGAAAATCAAGTTGTTAATCCAGATGATTTACCTGAAGCTTCTCTTGACACTTCAAAAACGACAAGAAATTCAGAATAAAACATTGAGCTAAACGTTGAATCAAATGTCAATCCAAATTCTTCTTCTACTCAAGTAGATCGACTTATTGAGTATCGTGTTCCATTTCCACATCGCCTTCGACTCAAGAAACATTTTGATTAGAAAAGATGTTGGAAATTTTCAAACCAGTGAAAGTAAACATTCCTCTTCTTGATATCCTTCAACAAGTCCAAACTTACGCTAAGTTTCTAAAGGACTTGTGTACTCAAAAACGACACACTCATGTACCCAGGAAAGTTTTCTTAGCTGCCAGACTTAGCGAAGTCTTGTCTTAATCAATTCCCGTCAAATACAAATATCCTGGATGCCCGACGATCTCGTGCATGATAGGAGACAAAACAATTTTCAAGTGCTTACTAGACTTGGTTGCGAGTGTCAATTTGATTACTTATTCAGTTTACCAGCAACTTGGCTTGGGTGAACTAAAATCATCTAAAGTAACTCTTCAATTTGTTGATCGTTCAATAAAGAAACCCGTGGGAGAAATCGAGGACGTACTCATCAAAATTAGTCAATTTATATTCCTCGTTGATTTCATCGTTGTAGAGACACAACCCGTAAATAATCAGATGAGTCAAATTCCATTAATTTTAGGTCGTCCTTTCTTGGCTACTTCAAATGCTCTAATCAATTATCGAAACGGTTCATTGAAAATTTCTTTTGGAAACCTGAATTTGGATCTTGACATCTTCAATCTTGAAAACCAATCGAACGAATCACTTGACCAAACGTTGGAAGTTAGCTCCATTCAAGAAAATTTTGAAGATGAAATAGTTGACCTTAACAACGAATGTGAGACTGAATACGAACAACTATTTAAAGATGAGCCCGATGAGGTTGAAAACACGCTTCCATTTGAACCCCTCACTGTTGAATCAGAACTTCAAACGAATTATTTGATTGAGCAACCTCCTAGGTTGGAACTCAAACCTCTCACGATCCGCTTAAGTATGCATACTTAGCTGACAGCGAAACATTTCCTGTCATAATTTCTTCAACTCTCTCTCTTAATGAAGAAGCTTCTCTTCTTTCAATTCTATCTAAAAACAAAGAAGCAATTGGATGGTCGATTACCGATATAAAGAGAATTAGTCCTGCTCTTGTTTGAGATCATATCCATTTAGTTGACGATGCCAAGCCTGTACATGACGCGCAACGAAGGCTTAACCCAAAAACGAAGGATGCGGTTCGTGACGAAATTCTTAAACTCCTCGATAATGGAATCATATACCCCATCTCTGATAGTTTGTAGGTTAGCCCAATTCATGTCGTGCCTAAAAATTCTGGACTTACCGTTATCAAGAACGACGCTAATGAACTCATTCCAACTCGTACTCAAATAGGTTGGCGTGTTTGCATTGATTTTCGAAAATTAAATGCTGCAACACGAAAAGATCACTTCCCTCTTCCTTTCATTGACCAAATGCTTGAACAATTAGCTGGACATGAATTCTATTGCTTTCTTGATAGTTATTCCGGTTATAACCAAATTCCAATCGCTCCCGAAGATCAAGAGAAAATGACTTTCATGTGTCCCTTTGACACCTTTGCCTATCAACGTATGACTTTTGGCCTTTGCAACGCTCCTGCTACTTTCCAAAGATGCATGGTCAGCATCTTTTACGATATGATCGAACGCTTTCTGGAAGTGTTTATGGATGACTTTTCCGTCTTTGGAAACTCTTTTTCCGAGTGCTTACACCATCTTGAGTAGGTTCTTAATCGATGCAAAGACAAACACTTAACGTTAAATTAAGAAAAATGTCTTTTCATGGTCAAACAAGACATTGTTCTTGGACATTTCATTTCAAACAGAGGCATTGAGGTGGATAAAGCAAAAGTTGACGTAATTGCGAATCTACCATTCCCAAATCTGTCAAGGATATTCGTTCATTTCTTGGACATGCTGGTTTTTATCGACACTTTGTGAAGGACTTTAGTAAAATTGCTGGACCTCTGATGACTCTTCTTGGAAAAGATGTTCCATTTGACTTTAATTCTGATTGTGTTTCTGCTTTCGAATGTCTAAAATATGAACTCATTTCCGCACCCATCATTTGCACCCAATTGGGATCTTCCTTTCGAAATAATGTGTGACGCTTCTAACTTCGCAATTGGTGCAGTTTTAGGACAACGAGTCAACAAAATTCTTCATGTCATCTACTACGCTAGTATGACTATTAACGATCTCAATTCAATTACACGACCATTGAAAAAGAGCTTCTAGCGGTAGTCTTTGCGCTTGAAATATTCCGACCTTATTTGATTGGCTCACACATTACTGTTTACACTGACCACTCCGCTCTTAGGTACCTTTTCTCTAAAAAGGATGCTAAGTCTCGTTTGATCCGTTGGATCCTTTTACTCCAAGAATTTGACCTTACGATAAAAGAACGCACCATCTTTTTTACCGATCAATGAGAACTTTCCTAATGAACAACTCCTTTCAGTTTCCATCGATCCATGGTATGTCGTCATAGTGAACTATTTAGTCACTAAGAAAACTCCTTCATTTTGGTCGAAACGGGATAAATATAAATTTATTTCCCAAGTCAAGTACTTCTATGGGATGATCCATACTTGTTTTAAGTACCGTTCTGACCAAATCATTCGATGTTGCATTCCGGATTGTGAAATCAAGAGCGTTCTTTCATTTTTCCATGACCAAGCTTATGGTGGTCATTTCGATCCAAAGAAAACAGCAGAAAAGGTGCTTCAATTTGGTTTTTACTGGCCTATGCTTTTCAAAGATGCATTCGAGTTATGTAAAACTTGCAATCGCTGCCAAATGTTAGAAAGAATCTCTTAACGAAACATGATGCCTTTGAACCCCATTCTTACGATTGAAATCTTTGACGTTTGGGGTATTGATTTTATGGGACCGTTTCCTAACTCTTTCGAAAATTTGTACATTCTTCTTGATGTTGATTATGTCTCCAAATGGGTTGAAGCCATTCCTTGTAAAACAAATGACCACAAAGTTGTTGTGAAATTCATAAAAGAAAACATCTATTCGAGGTTTGGAACACCTCGCACAATAATAAGCGATAATGGATCCCATTTCTGTAATCACTCATTTGAAACCCTAATGAAGAAATACTCAATAACCCACAAGTTATCCACTCCGTATCATCCTCAAACTTGTGGCCAAGTTGAAGTTTCAAATCGTCAAATCAAACAAATTTTGGAGAAAAATTTGAATAAAAATCGAAAAGATTGGTCACAAAACTTGACATATGCGCTTTGGGCTTATAAAACTGCATATAAAACCAATCTTGGGATGTCTCCTTTTAGGCTAGTATAATGTAAAGTGTGCCATTTACCCGTCGAGCTTGAAAATAAAGCATTATGGGCGATTAAGAACATAAATTTTAATCTTGAAAAAGCTGGCGAAAATAGAAAATTGCAACTCAATGAATTAGAGGAGATTAGGAACGACACGACTGAAAACTAGAACATTTACAAAGAAAGAACAAAAGTTTTTCATAACAAGTCAATCCTTAGGAGAACATTTTCGCCAAATCAGAAAGTTCTTTTGTATGACTCTTGACTTCATTTGTTCCTTGGGAAATTAAAATCAAGATAGACATGACCATATGTGGTACGAACTGTTTTTCCACATGGTGCCATAGAAATAGAAAACCCTAGGAATGGATCCATTTTTAAAGTCAACGATCATCGTTTGAAACCTTACTTAGAGTTGGCGAGTGATCGAGAGGAGGAGCTTATGATTCTTCATGAGCCATACTACGTGTAGTAAAAATGTTAACCCTCTCTTGTAAACATGTACATATTTTTCTTCGTTTCACTCGTTATATCATGTATTGACTATGGGGACACAGTCAAAATCAAGTGTGGGGGGAGTCTAATGTTCATTTTTGTTTTTTCATGGTTTATTTTTTGCATTTTCTTTCCAAAACTTAAAAAAAATCCCAAAACAATTTTTTTAGCATATTGATTTACTTTTGAAGGAACACTATAGGATAAGTATATGTTTTTGCTTACTAAATCGAAATTTTTGAAAATTTACTTGTCTCAACAAAAATAAAAATAAAAGTTTGATTATAAGTAACTATGGTTTAACTAGTATATAGGAAGGTTCATAGGTGATAATTATGAAGTATGTCCTAATTGTAATCTTTGTTTAAAAGAGTGGTTGATTTAAAGTAAAGGCAATAACATTTTTGATCTTCTAAGTTAAGTGGTGCTAAGATGCTTTTGCAAAACTCTCTCTTTATAAAAAAAAGTTTTTATAAAAATAAGAAACACCTAAAGTCAGGTGTTCACACGTAAGTGTGTACACTCGCCATGCTCTATGCCCTTCTCACGTAATCCTGAAAGGCAGTGCATGATCTGTATATCTGGCCTTAGTTTATCTGAGTTAGGTGTATGTAAATAAAATTAAATTAATAATAATAACCACCTAGAGTCATGTATTCATATGCAAGTGTGTACACTCGTCATGCTCTGTACTCTTCTCACATAAGCTGGAAAGGCAGTGCACGATCAATATATTTGGCCTCAGTTTATCTGAGTTAAGTGTGTAAATAATAATAATGCTATATTTTCAAAATAGGGAGTGCAAGCAAGTGAAATCCAAGCACTATCTTCACTTATTTGATTTGACTTGTTATTCAAAAGAAATAAAAATACCGCTTTGCGAAACTTTGATAATCAACTAAAGGATCTATTTCATAGTTGCACTATGTTATCAACCCAACTAGCCAAAATAGCGATGATAACTTAATTTTTGTTGGAAGTTTTAATGAGTAAAATGACTAAAATTTCTTGATAATAACCAGAACTTATATTTAATTTACTCATGTCAAATTTAAAAAAAATTGGCATTTGTAAATATTTTGAAAACTTGCATCATGTAGTCGCATTAGAATTCACATATCACATTTGGATTTTGTGGGTAGTATCCGTTGAAAATCCTCACGAGACAACATTCGTCCTACTAGGGACACATAAAGGCTTAAGGGCTTGTTGCATACGCTCAATGTAATCGTGTTTCCTACGAAAATGGATTTATCCTAGTTTTAGTTTATTCGAGGACGAATAAAAAGATAAGTGTGGGGGTATTTGATGTGCATGTAAAAGTGCATATTTTTACTTCCATATTTATTCTACTTTTATTTAAATAAATGAGCACATTAGGGTATTTTATATGTTTAAACCAAAAATTAAATTGTTTTAAAATCATCATTTATTCATCTTCATTTGGAGGGTAAAATGGTAATTTTGTGTATGATTTAATTTTGAGAAAATTTATTTGCACATTTTTATTTTTATTTGTAAGAAATGAAGTGCAAAAATGAAGAGGTTTCATGGATGAATGCATGCACATATGTTGAAGGCAAATGGAGAATGGAAATAAAAAAATTCATGCAACATAGAGGAGCCCACATACCCACTACTATATGGTCCATAATTAAAAGCACATGCACATGTTAATGGAGGCTTAAAGGCATGTTAGTGAGAATTAATTATTTCCCTAATGATTACTTGGAGGTTACACTTTCTCAAGGGCATTTTAGGCAGTCCCCTAAAATATGAATTAGGGTTTTAAGCATGTATAAATACCTCTTATGTTTCATGTAATCATCTTCTTCTTTTTCATGCAATATTGTAGCCACAAATCAAAGTTAATACAAATTTCTTTAATGACTTCTTATCCTTGTTTTTACTTTCATGCAATGTTTATTTTATGCTTTCTTTTCACGCTCTTTTCATTTTATGTTCTCCTAGTTAGTTTAAGCTTCTCATGTTTAATGTTATTAGCATAGATTTAATTCTTGTAATTAGTTTAGTTTTATTTCATGCAAGTAGTTAGCTCTCTTTTATTTTAATAAGCTCTCATTTTCCTTGTTTTTAATGTTGAAATAGTTTTATGTTAATATGTTTTCAAATATGAGTTGCTAAACCCCTTCAATTTAGGGGTAATGAAGCTCTCAAGAAACATAACTAAATTAGCATAATGATTTCATTTGTGATCTCTCTTATGTGCTTAATGGAAGTTATGAATGATGGTGGTTTATGTTTCTTTTTTATTGAATTTTGATAGCCTATGTTGACATCTCAAATAGGCTATGCTTAACTCCATATAAACATAAACTATTTGATCATCTACCTAAGTGTTTTTGATGATAAAAGGTAAGCTAGAATCAAAATTTGATAGTATATGTTACTAATTCATGGTAAATAGATCATACTTAAAATAGATTTTATTTTTTAATTTTCATGTCATTTTCAAGAGTTTTGATAAGTGGATTTGAATGGTATGTTAGAGTTTGATGATTTAAGTTGTGCTATTTAATAGCACAAATAAATCATACTTATAATAAACCACATCTATCATTTCTACTTAATATTTTAATGAGAGATTTTAAATGAATTTTGTGTTGATTTATATGAATGATTGGAAGTGGATTTGCCTCTATACTGTTCCTTAATCATATAGTTTTATTCACCTTTTCTATATTTTATTTTCTACAATTTTTCTTAGTTTAAAACCACTTCAAAACTTTGGGCTAATTTGATTGAGTATTATTAGAATTTAATTCTTTCCCTACGGATCGACCCGTACTCGCACACATACTACGATTGTACACCGTGCGCTTGCTGTTTTTGTAATGATTATATTTTTAACGACGGTTTTTAATCGATAGAAATTTCCATCGTTATCAACACTCTCTGAAGGATCATCTCGCATAGTGAATTCAGCTATGAAATCCGCTAAGCCCTGATCCTGGATTGCTCTTAGAGGGTGATAGGTGATATCATATTGATTCAATTCAATGTTCCATTTCAACAGCCTTTCAGAAGTCTAAGGTAGTTGGAAGACTTATGTAAAGGCTGGTCGATAAGGACATTGATCGGATGAGCTAGGAAATAGGGATGGAGCTTTATTGAAGCGATCAATCGACAATATGCGTTTTCCAGTCTCGGGTAGTTTCTTTCTACTCCTTTCAACTGCTTGCTAATGCAGTAGACCGGTTGATGGATGCGAGATTCCTTATGTACAAGTGCGGCGCTCAGAGCATGTACTGACACTGCCGGGTTTATGAAAAAATCATCGGCATCCACCAGCTTCAAAAGAATGAGGGGTCTTTCTAAGTGATTTACCAAAGCCTGGAGCACATCTTTACAATGCTGGTTCCATTCAAAGTTTCTGTTTCCTCTTTTAATCACCTTAAAGAGAGGGATACATTTGTCCGTAGCTCTGGAGATGAACCAACTCAGAGCGGTGACCTTCCCTTTCAAGCTTTGGACCTCCTTGATCATATTTGGGGCTTTGATTTCTCTTTAAGCCTAGATCTTCACCGGATTAGCTTCAATCCCATGGGCGTTGACAATGAAACCCAAGAATTTCCCTAATGCCACACCGACAGAGCATTTCAAGGGATTGAGTTTCATTCCGTACTATCAGAGGATGCCAAATATCTCTGCCGAACCATCAACATGGTTTCTCGAGCGTCGTGACTTTACAAGCATGTTGTCCATGTAAACTTCCATTGACCATCCAATTTGGTCTTTAAACATCTGGTTTACGAGCTTCTGGTAAGTCACTCATGTGTTCTTTAATCCAAAGGGCATGACGAGATAGCAATAGAGTCCAAGATCGATAATAAAGCTAGTGTGTTCCCGATCTGAGATGTGCATCGGGATTTGATTATATACATAGCATGCGTCCATGAATGAAAGTAGTTCATTTCCAGCAGTTGAGTCCATCAACTGATCTATCCTCGACAGTGGGAAGTTGTCCTTCAGGAACGCCTTATTTAAGTCTGAATAGTCGATGCATGTCCTCCACTTTCCGTTTGTTTTCTTCACCAAAATAGGGTTTGATACCCAATCCGGGTATAAGGCATCGCAGATGAAGTCGTTATCCTTTAGCTTATCAGCTTCTTCCATGAGTGTAGCAGATCTCTCCGGACCCAGGCTGTGGCGTTTTTGGTTTATAGGAATGCATTTGGGATTTATGTTTAATGCATAGCTCGCTATCCCAGGAAAGATCCCACACATATCCGAGTGTGTCCAGGCAAACACATCGATGTTTGCTTGGAGAAAACCAACCAAATCCCTCATTACACAAGTACTGAGCTGAGATCCAACCTTCAGGACTTTACTTAGGTCATCCCTCTTGACTAGAACAATGATTGTCAACTCGACGGGAGCTTCTCGTCCACTCTCCAGCTCTTTTCGTCGATCCATGTCATCGTAGAGCCGACAAGTTTGCCCAAGCCAGAGCTCAGGCAGTAGTTGTTATGCATCCAAAGCCATTATGCAGAGGTCCCCTTCTACACTCTTTCCTTTCTCCTTACGCCTTGCTTCCTTCAGTTCAGCGACATAGCACTCGTGGCAAGCCACTTGATCTCCGTGCACGATCCCCACTCCATTGTCTATAGGTAATTTCATAGTTGAACACCAAGGAGCGATGGCTGCTCTGAATTCAGCTTGGACCGGTCATCATAGGAATGCGTTTTAATCATAATAAATATCCAACACTAAAAACGGCACGACCAGCACTCGCATGCGGTCGCCCTCACCATGTTCCATTGGTAATTCGACAAATCCTATGGCTTTCATAGCCATCCTATTGAACCCCTATATACGAGATCTACAAGGCTTAAAATCTCTCTCCTCCAACATCATTTGATCATAAGCTTTTTTGAATAAAATATTGACTTAGCTCCCACAGTTCACAAGCACCTTTCGTACAACAGCAAAACTAGTCGTGGGTGATATCACGAGTGGGTTAATTGTCGGAGCCTCCACTCCATCAGCATCCCTGTTCCGAAAAACAATATCGTCTGTCATGATTCGACATAGTTTAGTCGAAGCTCCATCTTCGACAACATAGAAACTTTCCTTCTTAGCATGCTTTAAGGCTCTAATGTATCTATCCATTTCCGCAAAACTGTTATCAATAGGATGATGCCTACAGATGATTGTGTTAATCACTAATCGTTTCTCTAGCCGCCTGAATGCATCAGCACCAAGCTCAGCTTGCCCCCATTGAGAAGACGGCCCAGAGGCACTAGAATTTCCTTTCCCACCATCCTATAGGGCTTTCACATATTGTTGCAATTTCTTTTTCCTTATTAAATCTTCAATCATGTCACGTAAGTACCTGCACTCATTAGTGTTATGACCGTGAGTCTCATGGAATCTGCAGAACTTGCCCGACTTCCCCTCATTCTCAGTTGACTTCCTATGAGTCGGTTTTCTACACTGTTTGGTATTCTAAGTAGCTAGATAGATGGTCTTTATCAAGTTGTTCAATTTAGTGTAATTGTCATACTTGGGACCTCGGGAACGACTCATGTTATCTGGCTTTCCCTTCTTTTTCCAATCATTGTTTTGTTTTCCTTCTTTATTCTAATTACCAACTTTCACATCAACATTCCCAGAGTTTCCTCCAGATTGCTTTATAGCAATATTACTCTGAATCGGCTCATTCGAACTTCCAGCATTAGTCCTTCGTGGATGCTTACGCGCATCCTCTCGGCACAAATGCTCATTGGCTTTTCTATAAAAATCCTCCATTGTCGAAGATTGCTTCCTTTCTTTCCAATCCATAAAATCGGAGTTTGGGTGAACACCTCTACAAAGCGCCATCGGTACCATATCTTCCTTTGGATCCGTTATCTCAATTACAACCATGTTGAACCGATTCAAATAGTTCCTCAAAGACTCTCCTTCAGCTTGATAAACATTAGATAATGACATAACGTGTTTCGGATATGAGGTGTGCAAACGAAATTGCTTCATGAATTTCCATGACAATTCAGCAAAAGATGATATAGATCTCGATAGAAGCCGAGTGAACCACATTGTAGCCACCCCTTCTAAGAAAATTAGGAAACAACGGCACTACACAGCATCCGAAGCCCTGGCTGAATTCATGTGTCATTCATGTCTTAATAAATGTTTCCTAGGATCCGTCGTTCCTTCATACAACGACACCGTTGGCATGTTGAATCTTCGTAGTATCTCGCATGAAGAATGCCCTCTGTAAATGGGTTGCAACTAGCATAAGTTCCCCAATCATCATTATTTCTGGATCTGTTTTCACCAACCATCCTCCTAACCATATCGTCGAAATAGTCTGCATCAACAAGTTTGACTGAACGGCGGTAGTCGGGTCCTACCCCAAATGTTCGGCCTGGCAAAGCACCCGGGAAGGTGCTCGATACCTAAGGTCCCCAAACTCCAAGGGACTCATTCGTCCAGCATTCCCCACTATTTAATTCCCGTGAGCAACATCATCAGCAATGCTGTGATTTTCCAGATTCAAACCTTCAACAACACATCCAGGGATGACATCCATGTTGCCTTTCAGAGGATGGGCTCTGGGTCCACCATTTTAGGAGTCAGTACCGAGTTCTAAGTGGGGGTCAGTACTAATCCCTTAATTCGAGCCTGGGCCTATCCTCTTCCTTGTATAGATGTTACAATAGTGTAGTAAGTTTTCTTCTGCCCTTTATCCCTTCGTCTTCGATCAACTTAAGAAGAACTCTCTAATTCTGAGCTGGAATCGTTCTACTCCATCTGCGGCTGTTTTGAGTCAGTTCATTCAGCAGCATCAGGCTTTATTGCATTGTGTTGTTCATGTCCTATTAGCTAGCGTGGAATCTTTCTTCCATATGCTTCATCATCATATCCATCTCCATTCTGGTTACAACGTCAATTGGAGTTTGATTTCGAGTTGAGTCGGTTAGGCAACTCCATCTCCTTGTTGAGGATTCTGATTCTCAGCGTCACTAGTTGTAGCTCTAGTAGTTATGGTTCGAGTTTGGAGTTCCATCCTTGATGAGGCCATGGCAAAAAGCTTCTTGTAGATTTGTTGAAAATCTAAGTTTTAGAAATTAAAAGGAAAGAAAAATTGGATCTATCTCTTGGATATGGGGAAATCCAATAGTAGATTATGGATCCAAATAGCCCGACAATATGGTTCACAGTGAAAGCGCTAAAAATTTTGAACCAAAAATGGCATAAACACACAGTAGTTTATGTATTAGAGATTAAATGAAGAAAAGTAAATGAAAATGAGGAAATAAACAAGACATAATCGTTTGTAGTGGTTCCACGAAGAAAGGACTACGTCCACTTTGAATTTTTATTGTTTATTTCTGATTTATAGATAGAAGTTCTTCGGGGTCGGTAGAACTCCAACACTTTAATTTAGTTGCAAGAATATAGTAAATAATGGAACTAGAGCCAAAAGATCCTGAAAAATGAGCCCTACCACTCTATTTATAGAGGAAGGGAGCCTAAAATGTCGTATAAAATATCTTCAAGCAGTTGTGCAAGAATTTGACCAATTCTCCCAAACTAATAGGGGCCACCTTAGCAATATCTGGGAGTCAATACCGATCCCCAAGTGGGAGTCAGTACTGATCCCCAAGTTTACCATTTTTGGTGTCTTCGACTTCGTGCTTCAGATCCTCTTATGATTAGCTTCGAGATTTCATAGTTGTTTGCACCAATATTAACTTGTTTCCAAGCTCAAATGATGGAGTTATGGGAGAACAAGTTGTATTTTCAAGTATGCATGGATTTTGGTGGAGGAATGCATTGAATCTACAAACCAACTTTGGAAATAGGCTTTAGGCGCCGAGATAAGCATATAGACAGAAGAAGGGGTCCACCCAAGTTGTATTTGGGAGTTGGTACCGATCCCTAGAGGGAGTCGGTTCTGATCCCTAACTTGGGGGATCCCATTATCTTGTTGCCTTTGATGGTTTTGGCTTTGATTTCGTAGCTCTGTTTGTGTTTGGTTTCTGGACTCCTAGGCTATCTCTCCGGGATTTCCCTCTTGATAACTCTAAGTTCTGTATATCCAGCTTGTCCAAATTTTGCCTGGTCAAAAGGCTGGATACCAGTTATTACATCCATTTAGTTAATATTTAATTCACAATTTAATTATCTAAATTACACCTATATTTGAATTCAAGTTATTAAACTTTAAAAACCAATTCTTAAATATTTAAATATTCAAAATCAAAACGATAAAATTTCGGAATGTTACATTCTCTCCCCTTAAAAGAATTTCGTTCTTGAAATTCCCAAAGGAAGAAAATATCTCCAAACCCTTAAGTTTTAAAAACTATAATTAAAAGATTTATTAAGCTCTTAAAGTTCCTTATATTACGGAAAATTTTGCCAACGTCTCCTTCGCGTGGCTAGATCCGAAAAACTACAATTCATCACAACTGGCCCAAACCAATCAAAGAAAACAAAAGCCAAGTGGCCTCCCATATCTGGGGCATAAAATCATCATCAATCACTAATTTCTAAATCTACTACGTACCTCTTATGCGTTTGATTTTTATTTTTACAAGCAACTCACTATCTCGATGTAGTCTCTTGCATCCATGGACCTATCTTGTACTTACATAATTCAAAAGAGAACTATGTTGACAAAAAGCAATACACAAGCTATTTCTATCATAAGCGATAGCAACATAAACAATATAACAACTGTAATACCCCTAATTTTTATTAACATTATTCAGGAGATTTAACTAAATAAATGAAATAGCATAATGTGATGAGCAGTAGGATAAGAAGGATGAGATTTGACAATTAACAAGGTTTGGTCTTAACTAATTTAACTATTAATATTGTTTTAGACTTAAAATAAAAAAGAATAAATGAGAAGGGAAAAAAGGAATAGATCTCTCTTATCCCTTAAACCATCACCCTCCCATTCATTCTCACTTTACATTCACAAAACAATCTAAAGAAAAGATACATAGGTCGGTCATTAAACAAGAAGAGTAGAAGAAGAAAACTAAGGAAATATCAAAGGAAACAGCTAGGGAAACCATTCTCCATCAAATCTCAACTCCATTATCCAATCTAAGGTAAATAATAATGAGATCATCTAATTTGTATGCTTGTTTAATTTCGAATCTTGATTGGTTTTGATTTTTTGGTGATGTTATGATGTACCATGTTTGATTTTACAATTGTTTTGTTAAATAATGAATATTAGAATTTTTATGAAATTATTTTGATAAGTTTATGGGAAAAGCTAAGTATTTAATTACTAAAGATTTGATTTTTGGATATGTTGTGTAACATAATTTTGGAGATGGGTTTTTAATTTCATAATTTTCCAAACTAACAGGAATATTTTATGAATTTCCTAAGAAAAAAGGGCATTTATTTCGGGTTTAATTATTAAAAATAATTAAATAGTGATTTTGGTTCTGAAATTTTTAAATATTAAAGAATATGTTTATTCTGATTTTTGGTGAATTTTGGGGATTTTTCCCATGTGATTATGATTTATTATGGATTTACAAAGCAAGAAAAGCTTATAATTAATAATAAATAATTAAAGATTATTTAAGGATGCGAAATTATTTTTGGCAAAGAAACTGGGTTTTCAGGAGTTTTCTAAAATAAATTTGGTAAAGTTGTTTTTAACCAATAGAAAATTGACAAGGATTAAGGGTTGGTGAAAAGTAATTGTTATCAAAAGAAATAAAACAGTTTTTATAAAAATTACGATAATGCCATGCTGCCATAATCAATGCCGAACCCCAGCGACATTAAGCTAAATGGATGCTTACGGTATCAACACAGTTGGTATCGAATGAATCTGTTTGTGTTGAAGTCATATATAGTGTTCGACATTGAATCGATGTCATTATGGTGATAATCTTCGGCACAAATCAATGTCGATATAAGTAATATCATACCATATCAAAATTATGCGACCCCTTGTTTTCTTTGTTTTGAAATCTATAACGTACAACATTGATGCTGCAATTAAGGGATGTCGCAACCCATTAGTTTTAATATTAAACTATTTTATGGCATTGATGCCGCTAGTATTCATTTTAGCATCAATAATGTCGCATGCTTTCTATTTTGACAACTATAGCTTTAAGGCAGTGATTCCACCAGCTTTACTTTTGACATTAAATATTTTATGGCAATGATGCCGCTAAATCATGCTTTCGATATCCCTTAATACGGAATAGCGGCCGTTGTTTTAAAGCACCCAATATCAACTATTTTGTAATATCGATCCAACATGTCATCAATGTTGGCTTCCATGTATTTTAAATATAAAAGGCTATAATCGTGCAAAATTCCCAAGTGTTTTGATGAATATATAAAATTATTTAAGGTATGGGACTTAAATGTTTTATATATTTATAAAAGGAGAAGGAGTATTTTGTAAATAAATTAAATTGTTTATTTCCGAAATTTTGGTAGTGCTTTTAGAAAAGAAAATTAGCAACCAATAATATTTTGATAAACAAGGTAGGTTAGTTGAAAAGAAATTCTTTTTAAAGTAAAAATCAGTTTTTACATTCTTTTAGCATGTTTCGCCACTTTCGGCACAACGGGTTCCGACCAAGTACTGCCACCTCCATGCCATCGAAACCAATGCATATAGTATCAATAACTCGGTACAGAGTGAATTGGACTAAGGCGGAAGGCAGTAGGTCGAGACCAAAGGTTCCGAAGGGGCCGAAGCTTTGCTTTGTTTTAAGTAAAAATGTGTCTGCTTTTCTTTCGATGGTATAGCTTTCGACTTGGTTTGCTTTCGACTAGGTCAATGGTTTTAAAAGAATGGGTTTAAAGAGGTTGCACCTTTGTTTTAAGTATATGCTTTCAACTAGGTCGAAGCCCTTAGCCGCCGCCTTTCTACCTTTCGACGCCAATGGTTTTGGAAGGTATACTTTTTTTTTAAAACTTCGCCGCTTCTCCAATACTTTCGGAAGGTTGGTTTCGACACAATCACTTCTTTGCTTAGGAAATGCTTTCGAAAGAGTGCTTTCGACTTAAATGTTTAATGACCCTTTTTCTCTGTTGAATGTAGAACCCAAATGGTTTCGAAGGAGTTAATTTTTAATGGTTTCGAAAGGTGTTTCCATATGTTTTACTTGAATCCAAAGGCTTTCGAAAGTTTTGATGTTTTATTGCTTTCGAAAGATTTTAAAGAATGGTTTCGAAGGGGTGGTTCCCCAATGGTTTTGAAAGGTTTGAAAGGAAAGGTTTTCCAATGTATTCGAAAGATAATGTTTAAAGTTTTGAAGAAGGATGTCTAAGGTTTTAATGCTTTCGAAGGAATGGTTTTTTCAATGTTTTAGAAAGAAAGATTATGAATGGTTTCAAAAGGAAGATTATGAATGGTTTCGAAAGGAATGGTTTGACCTTTCGACCTAGGTGAAAGAAGGGTTTTACTTGGTTTCGAAAGTGGTACTTTCAATGGATTCGAAAGGGGTACTTCCAAAGGTTTAAATGTTTTCATCAACAAAGATTTAAGTAAAGTATATATAACATGGCGAGGTAATTTTGAGTAAAGCATAGAGTATATATTTTCCTTGTTTAAGTTTGGTTTAAAGATTTTAAATCAATTTGAGATGAAAAGGTTTTCAAGGAAAATTTAAGGAAAGATTATCCTAAGTAAAATGACTCAGATATTAGAATACCAGATGGGACTGGTATAGGGTCGCGCCCTATACATTAGCTATTAGCCCCGGCTAATTTAGTCCAAAATTCCAGTGTGTATGGCTTTGTCACAGGTAAGACTAGAATTATGATTACACACAGAAGGGAATATATATTTGTATACAGATAGGTTATTGTTGAGCCCGCGAAACCATTAGGATCAGCAGACCTTGGGAGATGTTAAGTTAGGGACAGACCGTCCAGAAGAGGAGTATTTAACAGATAGTTAGGGACAGACTGTCAAGAAGAGGAGTGTCTAACAGGTGTTGGATTATTCTGATTATATTGTTTGGTAGGCCCAAGTCAGCCAAATGTTAGTAGTTAGCGAAACAAAACTATAGTGTTCAGACAAATAGTTCATTTATTACCTGATATGCATGTTTACATAATAATGCTTTACAGTTTTAATTAGTTTTGGTTGCAGGATAAAGGTTTGCAAAAGATATGTTTTAAAAGGATATTAGTGAGGGGAACCCGTTCCGCTAAGCGGCGTGGTCTCATTTAATATTAAATAACCGAGATGTATAGTGTTATTCACACCAGGCTTTATGTCTTACTTGAATTTTATGTTTTTCCCCTTAAACTCTTGGGTTCTTAAAATTGATTTGAGTGGGCTGAGGGTTGAGGTTTTACAGGTTTTAATGGGTTGACGAATAAAGCTTCCGGAGATGAGCAGGTGGCTGACGGATAGCTATTTAGGAGTTGCTGTTTTGTTTTGTTTTATCCCATTGAGTTGTATTTAAGACAGTTATATCTATATAGTACTCTGATCAACCAAGGGGGCATCATCATATGTCGCTCTTGGCATATTTATGTAATAATTATATTTTATCTGAACCTGGGAAATGATTATGGGATTATGTAATTTGAATGTGAAACATGTGTTTTGAAATGTAATCAGTAAAATGTTGTTTTTGAAATCTATGATTTTGTTTCATATTTAAGTGCTTCTGATATTTTAAATACCATTAACATAGCCGTATTTAGTCGTCGGAAGCTAATACTATGGATGACTGCAGCATTTGTAGCGCTTAGCTTTGGCCTCTAGATAGGGGATGTTACAACTTGGTATCAGAGCATAGGTTTATGAAAAACTTTAACTAAAGAAATGATTTTTGAAAACATAATCCTAAGGAATTAGAGTCAAATTGGGGTATGGGATAACACTATAGCAACGTACTTGTATTTTCTATATATAAGTATACGCTATACCTTTAGTTTCATGTATCTCTTAGGTCATTCTTCTGTATCTCACGAGGCTTGAATACAGATATGGATGCTAGAAGTGGGAGAGTGAATCTTGGAGGAAGCACCATCATAAATGGAAATGTCAGACCGAATACCAGGAGAAACCAAGGTCAGGCACAAGCAGGGAATGTTGGTGCTGGAGTCCCACAAGTGGATATAGGAGCTATGTATCAGTTTTTCATGAATATAATGCAGGCGGGTGTTGCTGCTAGAATGGTTGGAGGAAATGCTGGAGTAGGAGTTCAGGAAGCTCCAATGATCAACCATTATGCTATATTGAGCAGAGATTATGATAGGCTTGGTGGGAAGCCCTTTATTGGAACAAAGGATGCTATAGAAGTAGAGAACTGGTTGCTGCACTGTGAGATGACCTTTACAGACATGGATCACAATGATGAGCAGAAGAGAAGGATTGCTTCGAGACAGCTTCAGGGAGCAGCTTTATTTTGGTGGAATAGTGTGACGGCTGGAGTAAATGAAGAGGAGATGACTTGGGCTGAGTTTAGGAGAGGGTTTCAGGAGAGGTTCATGTCTGTGATGGCACAGTCTGCTTTTCTTAGGAAGTTTGCTAAGTTGGAGCAGGGGGAGATGTCTGTTATGGAGTATGCTAGAAGATTTGAGGAGTTGGCTAGGTATGGGTATGCTACTGTGGATACTGTGTTGAAGAGGAATGAGAAGTTCATAAGGGGGTTGAAGCCTGAGTTGGCGAGGGATACATTACCTCATATCAAAGACCCTTGTGATGTGGTTGTAGAGATGGCTTTGAGACACGAAGAGATGCTTGCTTGTCTAGAAAAGAGTAAGGTGAAGGAGGTCCAGGTTGGGTAAGGCCAAAAGAGGAAGTTCTTTCATAAGAAGGGTGCTCAGAAAGATGAAGCAACAAAGAAGGGAAAGTTTGAGGTTGTGTGCTTCAATTGCGATAAGAAAGGCATTTTGCGAATGAGTGTCGTACTGGAAAGGCGAAGGAAGTTATTGGGAAGATGAATATCAGATGTTTTAACTATGATCAGATTGTCCACTATAAGAATCAATGCAAAGAGCCCGCTAAGGATGGAAGAGGCAAGGTATTTGTATTGGAGCCTGCTACATCAAGACCAACAGCGCAGGAGAAAGGAAAGGCAATGTTGGGAGGTACACTTCAGATCGATGGTATGTTTATTAGCATTCTGTTTGATACTGGTGCATCACATTCTTTTATGTCTCGTTGTTTGGTAGCTAAGCTTAACCTAGAATCCACATACTTAGTTACTTCCTTAAGGGTTGGAAATACGATAGGAGGGTATGTGACACTTGGGATGAAGTGTGACCACTTAGAGTTTGATTTGCTAGGTTATACCTTTGTTTGTAGTTTGCATGTGTTTGACTTTATGGGGTTCGGAATTATATTGGGTATGGATTGGTTAAGTAAGAATGATGCTAGGATATTATTCCATGATAGGAAGATATCGCTTAGACACCCTGACTGTAGTGATCAGATTGTATATACCGTAGCAAGCCCTAATTGTGAGGTGAATGCTTTGTTGGGTGTAGTGGAGTTGGAAGATGAGTTAATCGCATTTTCATGGTTAGAGAATTCGCGGACGTCTTCGAGCCTGTAATAGGATTGCCACTGAAACGACCCATCGAGTTTCAGATAGATTTGGTGCTTGGAACAGAACCGGTGAGTAGACCTCTAAGTAGGATGACACCTACAGAGATGAGGAAGCTGAAGGTCTTGTTGGTAGATTTAGAAAGCAAGAGTTTTATTAGGCCAAGTAGTTCTCCTTAGGGAGCAGCCGTAGTGTTTGCTAAGAAGCCGGACGGATCGTTGAAGTTATGTATCGATTATCGTAAGTTGAATTGATATCCGTTGCCTAGAATTGATGATTTTTTCAATCAGTTGAGTGGAGCCAAGATATTCTCTCAGTTGGATTTGGCAATAAGTTTTCATCAGCTTAGAGTAGCAGATGATAATATTCCTTTGACGGCGTTTAAAACTAGATATGGATCATACGAATGGTTAGTGATGTCGTTCGGACTAACTAATGCGCCGACATTCTTTGTGGATTTGATGAACTAGATTTTCTAAGAGTACTTGGATAGGTTTGTGTTGGTTTTCATAGATGATATTTTGATAGACTCTAACGATGAAAGGGAGCATGAAGTTCATCTTAGAATTGTGCTTGAGACACTGAGGCAGCATCAGCTGAAGGTGAAATTTTCGAAGTATCATTTCTGGAGGAAGGAAGTGAAGTTTCTTTGTCATGTGGTTTTAGAGAAAGGGTTGTCAACGATCCAGATAAGATCGAAGCTGTTAATAATTGAAAGATATCAGAGATGGTGACTGAGATTAGAAGTTTTCTTGGATTGGTTGGATATTATCGGAGGTTTCTAAAGTATTTTTCACGGATAGCAGCGCTGATGACCAAGCTAACGCGAAAGAATGTGGAGTTTGTGTGGACCAATAAGTGTGAGGAATCATTCCAGAGCTTGAAACACTTATTGACTCATGCACATGTGTTAGTTGTCCCAGAAGGAAATCAAGATTTGGTAATTTATACAGATGCTTGTGGAACTGGATTAGGAGCTGGGTTGATGCAGAGAGGTAAAGTGATTGTCTATGCTTCTCGACAGCTTGGACCGCATGAGGTTAGTTATCCAATGCATGATTTGGAGTTGGCTGCAATAATTTTTACTTTGAAGGTGTGGAGACATTACCTTTTGGGAGAGAGGTTTGAGCTTTATATGGATCATAAGTTGTTGAAGTATTTGTTCTCTCAGAAGGAGCTGGATATGAGACAACAAAGGTGGTTAGAGTTTTTAGCCGCTTATGACTTTGGTATTGAGTACACACCAGGAAAGGGCAACAAAGTTGCAGACGCACTTAGTAGAAAGCATCAAAATGCAGTGTTGGCAATGTTAGCAGAGTGGAAAGATTTGGAAGCGTTGTCGACTTGTAGAGTTCAGTGTAGATCTGAGGCCGGATCTAGTGAAGGAATTGCTTTGTTATCTTGTTTAGAAGTTCGACTAGTAATGATTGAAAGGATTGATTCTAAATAGGAGGAGGATCCAGTGTTGGCTAAACGGATCAAAAAGTTGAAGGATGGAAAAGAGAGCGATGTCTTGAAGGATTTTAGTCTTGACCAGAATGGGTGGTTAAGAAAGGAAGGGAGGCTGTGTGTTCCGAATGTGAGAGACATTAGGAAGGATGCTTTGGAAGAATGTCATCGTTCAAATTTCACTATTCATCTAGGAGGAACTAAGATGTATCAGGATATGAAGCGAAGTTTCTTCTGGGAAGGTATGAAGAGGGATGTAGGCTTATGGATGAAGCAGTGTCTGAACTGTGAACAGGTAAAAGCCGAACATCATAATCCAAGTGGGTTGCTATAGCCATTGGATATTCCGATATGGAAGTGGGATTCTATTTCTATGGATTTTATTGTTGGGTTGCCAAGATCTAGTAGAGGAAATGAAAGTATATGGGTCATAGTGGATAGACTGACCAAGAGTGCCCATTTCATTCTAATTAAGTCAACTATGATGACAACTGTTTTAGCGAAGTTATTTATGAAGAGTATAGTTAGACTTCATGGAATTCCTAGTAGTATAGTAAGTGATAGAGATTCCTTGTTCACTAGCTAGTTCTAGAAAAGTCTACAGGAGATTTTAGGAACCAAGCTCAAGATGAGTACCGCTTACCATCCACAGACCGATGGGCAAACGGAAAGAGTTAACAAAGTCTTGGAGGATGTGTTAAAAGCTTGTGTGTTAGATTTTGGAGGATCATGGAAAAACCATCCACACTTAATCGAGTTTTCGTATAACAATAGTTATCAGACTAGTATTGGGATGGCACAGTTTGAAGCTTTGTTTGGAAGACCATGCAAATCACCAGTTTGTTGGTTAGAGACTGGGGATAGGTTAGTTCTTGGTCCGGATTTGGTCATAGAAGCTGCAGAGAAGATTGAGTTGATTCGAGCGAGGATGAAGGAAGCTCAATCAAGGCAGAAGAGCTATGCAAATAGAAGATGGAAAGACTTAGAGTTCTCTGTTGGGGATCATGTTTTTATTAGGTATCACCGATGAAGGGTGTGATTAGATTCGGGAAATCAGGGAAGTTGGCACCGAGATTCGTAGGACCATTTCCTATTGTAGAGAGGATCGGGAAACTCGCATATAGAATAGAGTTACCGAGCGGTTTGGCAGGTGTCCATGATATTTTCCATGTTTCTCAACTAAGGAAGTGTGTTAGAGACCTGGAGACTACTATAGGACCGACTGTGTTAGATGACTTAGTAGTAGAACCAGACTTGACTATAGTTCGAAAGTCGATTCGTATAGTCGCGAGAGATGAAAAGAGGCTAAGGAACAAGACAGTCAGATTAGTGAAAGTCCAGTGGAGCGACGATAAGAGAGACTATACTTGGGAGACTGAGAGCAGGATTAGAGACGCTTATCCTGATTTGTTTGATGTTATGTTTACCGTTATGTTTGATTTGTTGTGTACCTTATCGTAATTTCGAGGATGAAATTCTTTAAGGAGGGGAGATTGTAACACCCCGTATTTTTAGTAACATTATTTAGGATACTTAATTAGCTCAATTAAATAAAATAATGTAATGTAATGATTAGGGGACTGAGATTTGTGATTAATAGGGGTAGCCGTGCTATGTTAATGAGAAATCAAAACGAGATAACATGAAATAAAATAGACAAAAGGAATAGGCAAGGGCAAACTTGGAATAAGAATATTCTTATACCCTAAACCCTCAGGAATTCATGCATACATTCATTTCATTATCAAAAATTAAACTAAGAGGCCGACCACCATTAGAAGCAACTAGAGGAAGATAAGAGAATCAAGGGGAAGCTTAATCAACTTAAAATCCATTCAAACCTCAAATCCTTAATCTCAAAAGCTAAGGTGAATAATGACTGCATCTCATTTTTCTAATTGTTTTCGGTTTTAAGATGAATCCGAACTATTTTGCACGATTATGCCATGTTTTTGAATGATTAACTGTTTATATATGCTTGTTGATGATTTAAGCTTGTTCATATAGATTTTATGATATTTTTTAAAGTGAAAACCATACTTGAAGACATCTACATCCGTTGTGATTTTAGATTAGGTCAGAAATGATACTTTAGAGATGAGTTTCAATTTTCATAATTTTCTGGATTAATGTGGATTTTATATTAATTTTCTAGTGAAGAAAATGATTTACTGGGTTTAAAATAATTTACGGTTAAATTATATATAATTTGGGTCTGAAATTTATATATGTTAGAAAACATATTAAAAATGATTTTCTGGAATTTTTGTAGAATTTTCCTAAGTGTTTTGATGAATATATAAAATTATTTAAGGTATGGGACTTAAATGTTTTATATATTTATAAAAGGTGAAGGGGTATTTTGTAAATAAATTAAATTGTTTATTTATGAAATTTTGGCAGTGCTTTTAGAAAATAAAATTAGCAACCAATAATATTTTGACAAACAAGGTAGGTTAGTTGAAAAGAAATTCTTTTTAAAGTAAAAATCAGTTTTTACATGCTTTTAGCATGTTTCGCCACTTTCGGCACAAGGGGTTCCAACCAAGTACTGCCGCCTCCATGCCATCGAAACCAATGCACATAGTATTAATAAATTGGTACATAGTGGATTGGACTAAGGCGGAAGGCACTAGGTCGAGACCAAAGGTTCCGAAGAGGCCGAAGCGCTGCTTTGTTTTAAATAAAACTACGCCTGCTTTGCTTTCGACGGTATAGCTTTCGACTTGGTATGCTTTCGACCAGGTCAATGGTTTTAAAAGAATGGTTTTAAAGAGGTTGCACCTTTGTTTTAAGTATATGCTTTCGACTAGGTCGAAGCCCTTAGCTGCCGCCTTTCTACCTTTCGACGCCAATGGTTTCGGAAGGTATACTTTCCTTTGAAAACATAGCCGCTTCTCCAATACTTTCAGAAGGTTGGTTTCGACACCATCACTTCTTTGCTTAGGAAATGCTTTCGAAAGAGTGCTTTCGACCTAAATGTTTTATGACCCTTTTGCTCTGTTGAAGGTAGAACCCAAATGGTTTCGAAGGAGTTAATTTTCAATGGTTTTGAAAGGTGTTTCCACATGTTTTACTTGAACCCAAAGGCTTTCGAAAGGTTTGATGTTTTATTGCTTTCGAAAGGTTTTAAAGAATGGTTTCGAAAGGTTTGAAAGGAAAGGTTTTCCAATGTATTCGAAAGGTAATGTTTAAAGGTTAAGGATGTCTAAGATTTTAATGCTTTCGAAGGAATGGTTTCTTCAATGTTTTCAAAAGGAAGATTATGAATGGTTTCGAAAGGAATGTTTTGGCCTTTCGACCTAGGTGAAAGAAGGGCTTTACTTGGTTTCGAAAGGGGTATTTCAATAGATCGAAAGGGGTACCTTCAAAAGTTTAAATGTTTTCATCAACAAATATTTGAGTAAAGTATATATAACATGGCAAGGTGATTTTGAGTAAAGCATAGGGTATATATTTTCCTTGTTTAAGTTCGGTTTAAAGGTTTTAAATCAATTTGAGATGAAAAGGTTTTCAAGGAAAATTTAAGGGAAGATTACCCTAAGTAAAATGCTCAGATATTAGAATATCGATGGGACTGGTATAGGGTCACGCCCTATACATTAGCTATTAGCCCTAGCTAATTTAGTCCAAAATTCCAGTGTATTGGGCTTTGTCACAGGTAAGACTAAAATTATGATTACACACAGAAGGGAATATATATTTGTATACAAATAGGTTATTGGTGAGCCCGCAAAACCATTAGGATTAGGAGACCCTGGGAGATGTTAAGTTAGGGACAGACCGTCCAGAAGAGGAGTATTTAACAGATAGTTAGGGACAGACCTTCCAAAAGAGGATTGTCTAACAGGTGTTAGATTGTTTTGATTATATTGTCTGGTAGGCCTAAATCTGCCAAAAGGTTAGTAGTTAGCCAAACAAAACTATAGTGTTCGGGCAGATAGTTCATTTATTACCTGATATGTATGTTTACATAATAATGCTTTACAGTTTTAACCAGTTTTGGTTGCAGGATAAAGATTTGCAAAAGATATGTTTTAAAAGGATATTAGTGAGGGGAAACCCGTTCCGCTAAGCGGCGTAGTCTCACTTAATATCAAACAACCGAGATGTATAGTATTATTCACACCAGGCTTTATGTCTGATTCGAAGTTTATGTTTTTCCCCTTAAACTCTCGGGTGCTTAAAATTAATTTGAGTATGCTAAGGGTTGAGGTTTTACAGGTTTTAGTAGGTTGACTAATAAAGCTTCCGGAGATGAGCAGGTGGCTGATGGATAGCTATTTAGGAGTTGTTGTTTTGTTTTGTTTTATCCTGCTGTGTTGTATTTAAGATAGTTATGTCTATATAGTACTCTGATCAACCAAGGGGGCATCATCATATGTCGCTCTTGGCGTATTTATGTAATAATTATATTTTATTTGAATCTGGGAAACGAATATGGGATTATGTAATTTGAATGTGAAACATGTGTTTTGAAATATAATCAGTAAAATGTTGTTTTTGAAATCTGTGATTTTGTTTTATATTCAAGTGCTTTTGACATTATGGATACCATTGACATAGCCGTATTTAGTCACCAAAAACTAATACTATGGATTACTACAGCATCTGTAGCGCTTAGCTTTGGGCCTCTAGATAGGGGATGTGACATGGTGTTTCTAACGAGATACGGTTCATACGAGTGGTTAGTAAAGCCATTCGAGTTAACTAATGGGCATGATTTCTTTGTGAACTTGATGAACCAAATTTTTCCAGAGCACATGGATAGGTTCGTGTTGTTGTTCATTTGTGATATTTTGATATATTCTAAGGATGAAAGAGATCATGAGATTTGCCTTAGAGTAGTGCTAGAGACATTAAGGCATCATTAATTAAAAGCAAAGTTTTCAGAGTGTCATTTTTGGAAGAGAGAAATTAAGTTTCTTGTCATGTGGTTTCAGAAGAAGGGTTGCCTGTGGATCCAGCTAAGATTGAAGATGTAAATAATTGGAAGAGACCCGAGACTGTGATTGAACAAAAGAGTTTTCTTGGCTTAACTGGCTACTACCAAAGATCATTAAGGATTTCTTTCGGATAGTAGCACCTCTAACTAAACTAACCAAAAAGGGTGTAAAGTTTATTTGGTATAGTAAATGTGAGGAAGCGTTCCAGAAGCTAAAACATTTATTGACCAATGCGCCTGTGTTAGTTGTGCCATACGGTAATCAGTATTTGGTGGTGTATACAGATGCATGTGGAATTGGATTAGGAGCTGTATTGATGCAAAGATGTAAAGTAATTGCATATGCTTCTCGACAGCTCAGACCACATGAAGTTAAATATCCAACTCATGACTTAGAGTTAGCAGCCGTGATCCTTGCTTTGAATGTATGGAGACACTATCTACTGGTAGAAAGATTCAAGTTGTTATGGATCTTATGTCCTTGCGGTATTTATTCTCTCAGAAAGAGTTGAATATGAGATAGTAGAGGTAGCTAAAAAATTTAGCAGCTTTTGATTTTGGTACTGGGTATATGCCAGGGAAAGGAAATAAAGTAGCGGATGCACTTAGCAGGAAACATCATAATGTTGTGTTAGCTATGTTGGCAAAATGGAAGGATTTAGAGGCATTGACTGCTTGTAGTATGCAGTTAAGATCGACTGATAGTTCTAGTCAGAGTACCGCCATATTGTCATGTTTAAAAGTTCGACCAATATTGATCGAAGAATTGCTTCTACGTGGAGAGATGATCCATTGTTAGCCGAACGGATTAAAAAGTTAGAAGGTAAAACTGAGATTGATGATTTAAAAGATTTTTGTCTTGACCAGAGGGGATGGTTAAGGAAGAAGGGATGGTTATGTGTTCCAGATGTTGGTGACCTAAGGAAGGAAGTTTTTAGGGAATGTCATCGCTCGAAGTTTACTATACATCCTGGAGGAACTAAGATGTATCAAGATATGAATAGAAGTTTCTTTTAGGAAGGTATGAAAAGTGATGTAGGGTTATGGGTGAAGCAATGTGCGAATTGCTACCCAGTAAAAGCCGAACATCAGAAGCCAAGTGGATTGCTTCAGCCTTTAGATATACCAGTTTGGAAATGAGATTCGATATCCATGGATTTTATTGATGGGTTGCCAAGGTCGAATAGGGGAAATGAAAGTATTTGGGTCATAGTGGATTGATTAACCTAGAGTGCACAATTCATTCCTGTTAGGTCAACCTGGACGGCACTTGTAGTGGTTAAGTTATTTATGAAGAACATAGTTAAACTACATGAGATTCCTAATAGTATAGTCAGTGACAGGGATAATTTGGTCACTAGTGAATTATGGAAGAGTCTACAAGAAATATTAGGTACCAAGCTTAAGATGAGTACCACTTATCACCTACGGACGGATGAGAAAACAGAGAGAGTCAATAAGGTACTTGAAGATTTGTTGAGAGCTTGTGTACTAGATTTTGGTGGGTCATGGAAAGACCATTTGTACTTGATTGAGTTTTCCTATAATAATAGTTATCAGACTAGTATAGGAATGACACCTTTCAAAGCTTTGTATGAAAGGCCGTGAAACTCACCCGCATGTTGATTAGAGACCGGAGACAGATTGGTTCTTGGTCCAGCTATGGCGAGAGAAGCCACAAAGAAGATTGATTTAATTCGAGTTAGGATGAGGGAAGCTCGGCTTAGGCAAAAAAGTTACGTGGATAAGAGGCATAGACATCTAGAGTTCTCAGTTGGAGACCATGTTTTTGTTAAGGTATCACCAATGAAGGGTGTGGTATGATTTTGAATGACGGGAAAATTTGCACCGAGATATGTAGGTCTATTTTCTATTATAGAGAGGATTGGGAAACTCGCTTATAGAATAGAGTTATCGAACAGTTTGGCAAGAGTCCGTAATGTGTTTCATGTTTCACATCTTCGAAAGTATGTACACGATCTAGAGACTACTATTACTCCGACTGAATTTGAGGATTTAGTAGTGGAACCAGATATGACTTTTGTTAGGAAACCAGTGCGAGTTGTGGCAAGAGATGAGAAGAAGTTAAGGAACATGACAGTTAAGTTAGTGAAAGTCCAGTGGAGTGAAAACGAGAAAGACTACTTGGGAGATGGAAGACAGGATTAAAGAGACTTATCCTGCATTGCTTTGATGGTATGCTCTATATTTGTTGTATGTAGAATTTTTGCTAATCAAATAGGCTAGTATTATTGTTATGTAAGGTTACAGATGTTTGCATGATTGATATGCTTATTATGTCGTTATTAAATTTCAAGGATGAAATTCTTTATGGAAGGGAGCATGTAACACCCCTAATTTTTATTAACATTATTCAGGAGATTTAATTAAATAGAATAATGTGATGGTAATATGATAAGGAGGATGAGATTTGACAATTAACAAAGTCGGGCATTAACAAATTAACTATTAAGATTGTTTTAAACTTAAGATAGAAAAGAATAAATGAGAAGAAAAAAATAGGAATAGATCTCTTTTATCCCTTAAACCCTCACCTTCTCATTCGCTCTCACCTTACATTTACAAAACAATTTAAGGAAGAGATATAGAGGCCGACCATTAAACAAGAAGAGTAGAAGAAGAAAACTATAGAAATTTCAAAGGAAATAGCTAGGGAAACCATTCTCCATCAAATCTCAACTCTATTATCCAATCTAAGGTGAATATAATAATACCATCTCATTTGTATGCTTGTTTGATTTCGAATCTTGATTGGTTTCGATTCGTTGGTGATGTTATATGTATTATATTTGATTGTACAATTGTTTTGTTAAATAATGAATTATTTTAATTTTTATGACATTATTTTGATAGGTTTTGGACAAAACCAAAGTATATGATCTCCAAATGATTTTATTTTTGTATATGTTGTGTAAAACATAATTTTGGAGATGATTTTTAAATTTCATAATTTTCCAAATTAATAAGAATATTTAATGAAATTCCTAAGGAAGAAAGGACATTTATTTTGGGTTTTAATTATTAAATAATGATTTTGGTGCCAAAATTTTTATATGTTAAATAATATCTTAATTCTGATTTTTGACGAATTTTGGGGATTTTCCCCATGTAGTTATGATTTATTATGGTTTTACTAAGCTGGAAAAGCTTATAATTAATAAGAAATCATTAAAGATTATTTAAATGGTGCGAAATTATTTTGGCAAAGAAAATGGGTTTGCAGCAGTTTTTGAAAAGAAATTTGGTAAAGTTGTTTTTAACCAATAGAAAATTGACAAGGATTAAGGGTTGGTGAAAAGTAATTGCTTTTAATAGATAAAAAAGTTTTTATAAAAATTACGATATTGCCATGCTGCCATAATCAATGCCAAACCCTAATGACATTAACTTAAATGGATTCCTACGATATCAACACAGTTGGTATGGAATGAATTTGTTTGGGTTGAAGTCATATATAATCTTCAACATTGAATCAATGTCGAAATGGTGATAGTCTTCGGCATAAATCAATGTCGACATAGGTAATATCATACCATATCAAAACTATGTCGACCCCTTGTTTCTTTGTTTTGAAGCCTATAACATATGGCATTGATGCTGCAATTAAAAGATGCCGCAACCCATTACTTTCGATATTAAACTATTCGATGGCATTGATGCCGCTAGTATTCATTTCGGCATCAATAATTCGACATGCTTTCTATTTTAACAACCATGGCTTTAAGGCAGTGTCAGGGTCACAGATATGTGTTAGGGTCGCCCTAGCAAGCTCAGGTCTCAATCCCCGAATGACCTCTCATTCCTCCACATGACAGTGTCTATAGTATTATATCCGTAATGGAACAACTCATTAAACTTAGTGGCATACTCAACAACCGACATCTCTCCCTGCTCTAGATCCAAAAACTTCCTCAGCAATGCTGATTTAGCAACCTCAGATATAAACCTCTGTTCAAATCTCCTTCGAAAATTAGCCGAAGTCAATTCCTCCTCCGGAACTCCAATAGTAACATTGTTCTACCAATGAAGTGATGCCCCTTGCAACTGCCTAGAGGCCAACCTTCTCTTCTGCTCATCATCTAAACCTAGATCAGTAAATATTCTCTCACAATGCAACATCCAATTCTCTACCTATATGGCATTCTCCGTCCCCATAAATGGCTTCCCACCAAGACTGATGTAATCTTTGCTCAGCTTAGCATAATTATTCCCAACTGGAGCCACAGGATTAGCTCCTCCAACATTTCCAGCAACACCAGCTGTAGCTCCTGCTTGCATCATATTGACGAAGAACTGATACATCGCCCCTATATCCACTGGTGGATTTCCAGCACCCACATTGGAATCAACATTTTGGTTAGGATTAGCCCGTCGACCCGGGTTCCTCCTAGTGGGTCGAGCATTTCCACTGGTTGTGGTTCTTCCTCCACCGAGGTTTCCTCTTCCGTTTCCTGCCTCCATATCTTCTTTCTCATAAATTTGCATACGAGCCTTAGTGAGATACAGAAGAATAGTCTAAGAGAGAGGGGAATACGTACTTATACATATATCCATATATCAAATACAAGTACATTACTATAGCGTTAACTCAAACCCCGATCTTATTTTCTAATTCATTGGATTATGTTTTAAAATCTTTTAGGTTTAAATTTCTTTTAAGTTTCATAAACCTATGCTCTAATACCATCTTGTAACATCCCCTACTTGGAGGCCGAAAGCTAACGGCTACGGATGTTGCAGTCATCCATAATTATTAATCCTCGGCAACCAAATACGGTAATATTAGATACATTGATATAACAGAAACACATGGATATGGAAAAAATTTAAAATCAACAAACAACTTTCTCATTCCAATTTAAAACATTTCAAATTCATTACATAATCCCAATACGAGAACCATGTTTAATGAAAATATATTTATTACAACATACGCCAAGAGCGACATATGAAGTTGCCCCCTTGGATGATCAGAGTATATATATATAGGCAATTAAACAACTTTGCCTTTAAAACAACAACATAGTAGAATCAAAATGAAAGAGAACTCTAAGTAGCTATCATGCCTCCTACACGTCTCTGGAAGCTTATTCGTCTAAACATGTACATAAAAACCTCAACTCTCAAACTACTCAAAATCAATTGAGTACCAGAGAGTTTAAGGGAAAAACATAAACTTCGAGTCAGACATAAGGCCTGATATGAATAATAATCTACCATCTCAAATCATTTAGATATCTAGCGAGACCACGCCGCTTAGAGGAACGGGTTTTCCCCTCACTGGTATCCTAAAACCTTATAAAACCATATACTGTGCTCCTACATCCACGGTGGTTAAAACATAGCAATTTAAAATATTATGATGGTATGCATACAAGTTAAACATTCTAGATTTCCCATCCCTTGTTTAATTGACTACCTATCATATTTATAGTTTCTAGGGTCACTATTAAACTATTAGTTTTCATGGACTGACTAATAACCTGTTTAATACTTATGGACTCCCTGTCCGGTTTCACAGTTTTCATGGGCTTATTATTAACCAATTTAAGTTTATGGACTCCCTGTCCTATTTCATAGTTTTCATGGAATCACTAAGAACTTATTAGCCCCTACCAATAACATCATTGTTTCATGGGTTCTCTTTGAACCTATTGGTAACTTCAATAACTTCTCTCTTATCCTAGTTTTCATGGGTTGACTAGGAACCTATTAACTTCTATCAATAACTTAATCCAGATATAGTTTTCATGGGTTCACTACAAACCTATTGGCCCCTGCCAATAACTCAATCTTGTTAGTCCTTAAGATGATGGTTTTGATGACAACAACCTTAGAATAAGATTATAAAATATAAATACTAACATTATAGTTTACATATATATGTATATGCAGGATTTAACCATGCAGGTATCAAGAATGAAGACTGTACAGTATAGAGATTCAAGATATCAAGATTGAAGACTCATGAGTATCAAGAATATCAAGAATAGCAAGATTATCAAATAGTACAAGATAAGTATTGAGTCTAGAATTATGTTAAAACTTCATAATAGCACTGAAATCTTCACTCCATATTTTAGTTGGGATGGAACCCATTTCTACCTTTTTAGTGGCTTATAAACCCACGACAAGTAGCTTACAAACCTACGACAAGTGGCTTACAAACCCACGAACATCCTGGTTTTGTACAAGTTCTTGAGTACTGATGTTATGAGATATTCTGCAGGAAGAAGCTTGCAAAACTACTACAAAATGATTTTCAAAACTGCTTTTCAAAATGTTTTAGCCTTAAAAATTATCTTTTCAAATGATTTTCAAAAAAATGTTTTAGCCTTAAAATATTCTTTGATTTTTTTTTAAAATAAACTCTGTTTTAAACTTCGTTTATTTTAAACAATCTTTAATAATAAATTTAATATTTATACTTAGATTTTTTTTTTGAGAAAAATGTGTGATCCTCTACGAATAGAGGAGAGCACACATGCTAATATATATATATATATATATATATATATATATATCACAAATATAAAGTGCTGCCAACATGCCTGGCAGGTAACAAAAAACCAAATACATATATATCAAATCTCAGGTACTCCTAAGATGAGTTCCGGCAAGGCCACCACCCATCACAGCCTGATATCGAGCTCCGGCATGGCCACCGCCCGATATTAAGGTGTTAGAAGTACCTAAAAAACTAGAAGAAAAAAAACCAAAAAACAACTGGATGACGTCCCAGGCTGATAAGGAAGCTCCAAGCATCTGAATCAGTAGAGGTGAATAAGCATCTGCTCTAAGGTGGATCTGCTGAAAAGAGAAACCGCTCTGAAGCCTCTGATCAAGAGAAAGGGGTACCGGACTGAAGAATATATCCTCCTCTCTACCATCTGGTGTCCAGCAATCTGAAGATATAAAAACCTGCAAAATGAACCTGATATCCTATCTCCCATACCTGTAACTGAAAAAAGACTAAAGAAAAAATTAGAAAGATACATATATATGTATATTTATATAATAAATATACATATATATGTAATAATAAGGAAGAAAATAAAATCCTAAATAAGACTAAATGAACAATAACAGTATAAATTAAATACCTAAAAACCAATACCAAACAGAGACTAGTACAAAGATTGAGACGGATCAATCTTATGAACCTTTAATCATAAGTAAGTTATGATTAGAAGTGAAATCATCATCCAAACTAGAGAAAATATTAATAATACTATTATTAATGTTAAAAAAATTATTGTTGTGTTTAAAAAAATTAATATTATGATTAACCTTGTTAAGATACCTTTTGAAAAGGATATTTTTAGCTAATTTATATTTGGGGTTAGAGATCCAATTAAAACAAAATGAAGAAATTGTAAAAATCAATTTGTTAAAATGACAATTATTATTATTGAAAATTCTTTGATTTCTTTCAAACCAAATAAACCAACTAATAATAATGAATAAAGTGTCTAGTAAAAATCTAATATTCTTTTTGAACTTGAATCTGTAATTATTCCAGTAAAATTCACAATCCGAAATTTTTGTTGTTATATTAAAGTTAAAAATTTTAAGAGTATTAATTAAAATGTAATTAGAATCCATACAATTATAGTATATATGATTAATGTCCTCAAGATACATATTACAAAAATAACATTTATTATCATTTTGAATATTTTTTCTTTTTAAAAATTCGATTGTATTAAGTTTTCCATGAAGAATTAACCACATGTGAATTTTGGATTTGGGAGGAGCATTAGATTTCCACATATATTTAAATGAGTTATTTATTGTACCCGAAAAATTAATGAATCTGTAGAAAGAATTAGAAGTATATTTCTTACTTTTATCCCATTCCCAACTAATAAAATCATTATCATTATCAATATTATATAGATTTAATCTGGAATAAAGCAAAGAAAGTTGTCTAAAAGTTGAATCGACTAAAATTCTGTTAAAACTGAAATTCCAAGGAGGATCATTATCTGGAGAATAAACTTCATTGATTAAAGCATACTTAAAGTTACAAATTTCATAAAGATCCTTAAATTCTATCTTAAGAGGCAAGATCGAAATCCAACGGTCATGCCAAAAAGAAGTACGATTACCAGAGTGAACAATTGTATTTGTTCCTAAATTAAATATCTCATTACATTTTAAAATGTTTTTCCAAAAGTTAGATATATTTTGAGTGGCTGGAGAAGAAATTTCATATAAATTGCTATTTCCATTATAGTAATATTTAGAAATGATCTCTTTCCAAATAGCGTTATCATTTATATCTTTAAACTTCCAAAGCCATTTACCTAACAGAGACAAATTCATATTACGCAAATTAATAACACCTAATCCACCTTCCTTTTTGGCCTTACAGACGGTTTCCCAATTTACTAGACATTTAATATTATTATTAGAGTTTTCTCCACTCCATAAGAAATCTCTTCTAATTTTATCAATAACCCAATCCGGGAACAAATGCAAGGACATCCAATAGATTGGAATAGATGATAAAACTGAATTTATTAAAACTAGTCTACCTGCTCTAGAAAGAAATCTTCCATTCCAGTTAGAAATCTTATTTTTAATTTTATCAATGATAATAGTCCAGTCGTCATGATTGAGTTTGGTGGGTCTAATCACAAACCCAAGGTAATCAAAAGGAAAGTTCATAGTTTTACAATTAAGAGTATTAGCAACTAAGTTTCCAACATTATCAAAATCATTTAAAACTAACACGGAACTTTTGTCAAAATTTATTCTTAAACCAGATAAAAGTTCAAAACTGTAAAGGATAAACTTAAGGGTAATGATGTGTCTTGGAAGATGGGAAGAAAAAAGTAAGGTATCATCAGCAAATTGAAGAACCGATAAACCATTATGCGAAATATCATTGCCTACACGTCCAAGAGATCCATTATCCACTATTCTTTTAATAATTTTAGCAAAAACATAAGCAGCTAAGTTAAATAATAAGGGCAATAAGGGATCCCCTTGCCTTAAACCTCTCTTAGATTGAATTCTATTACCTAATATACCATTAACCATAATACTAGAGTTTCCAGTTCTAAGCAAGTTCAAAATCCAATAGGTCCATCTATGACTAAAACCTCTAGCATGAAAAATATCTACAAGAAAATCCCAAGCTACTGAATCAAAAGCTTTAGCAAAATCAAGTTTTAAAATCGCACAAGTTGTGTTATTCTTACAACAGTAATTAATATATTCTTGAACAACTGCCACACCATCAGTGATATTTCTCCCTTTAATAAAAGACGATTGTGAACAATCGATTAATTCATTCATTCTTTTACTAAGTCTGTTAGCTAGAACTTTAGAAATGATTTTAACTGAACAGTTAATCAAAGAAATAGGTCTAAAATCTTTTAAGTTATTAGCTCCTACTTTTTTGTGTAACAAAATAACATTTGCGAAGTTAAATCTCCCTAATTGCAAATTACCATTGTAAAAATCATTAAACATATTAACTAAGTCAAATTTTAAAACATCCCAAAAAGTAATATAAAACAAAATAGGAAACCTGTCAGGTCCCGGGGATTTATCACTTGGCATGTCATTAATTGCTTTTCTAATTTCTTCTTCAGTAAAAGGATTGTCTAACTCTGATAAATCAATAATAGAATCAGGTGGATACAAATCTATCCATCTAACATTGATTCTATGTTTGATTTTAGAACCAAAAATATCTTTATAATAGTCTGTACAAGCCTTGTTAAGATCTCTTTGATCCACTAACTCTATATTATTCACAAATATAGAGTTAATTGTATTACTACATTTTCTACCATTAGCTATATTATGAAAAAATTTGGTATTATTATCACCTTCGTTGATCCATTGAATTCTGGATCGTTGTTTCCACATTACCTCCTCCTTTTCTAAAATAGAATTTAATTCATCTTTTAAATTGGCGAGAACATTACATTCGCCTAAATTTAGAGGTCTAGATTCTTCTATCTTATTAATTTTAAGCATTTCATTAAGAATATTATCTTTTTTAATTTTTAAATTACCAAAAACATTTTTGTTCCAGTTTTTAAGAAAAATCCTAAGCTCTCTAAGTTTAGAAACAAAAGCTTTTGCAGAATTTTCCTTATTTCTGATATTATGGAAACTCAAAGAAACCCATTTACCATTAACTAGATTTACAAAGTTGGATTCCAAAAGCCACATTTTTTCAAATTTAAAGTTGTTAATAATACGTCTATGGTGTTCACAAGTAAGAATAATTGGACAATGATCGGAGTAAGTATAAGGTAAACCAGTGACTCTACAGATTGGGAATTTATCTTCGATATCATCGCTGACAAAAAATCTATCGAGAAGAGCCATGGATGGAGACTCTCTAGCGTTATTCCAAGTATACTCTCTACTAGAAAGAGGAATTTCAATCAAATTAGAATTAATAATAAATTGATCGAACTCCTCCATTGCAGAGTAATCCCCTTCCCTAGGAAATCGCTCTCCAATGAAATGCGTAACATTAAAATCACCCCCCAAAATCCAAGAACCCTGGGTAAAAGATCTAAAATCCAAGCATTCATTCCATAAAATTCTCCGATTAATTTTTGAATTAGGTCCGTAAACATTAGAAATAATTAAAAAAGAGTTATCAGAAAGATTAATGAGTATAACATGAAGAGAATGTTGTTTAACAATACATTGAAGCAATTTAAAATAATTATCCCGCCACCCTATCATTAATCCCCCCGCAGTACCCACAGAAGGTAAAAAAATCCATTTTCTAAAATGATACCCGCCTAATCTTCTAAAAAACCTAACATCAGGACAGCAAATTTTAGTTTCTTGAAGCAATGCAATGTCAATCGAATAATCTTTAAAGAACACTCTAATCTTATCACACTTGTTTAAATCATTCAAACCACTAATGTTCCAACTAATGATCCTCATAAACCAACTGTACTAGCCCTCTCTAATCCCTTACATCTAATATACTCCATATCAATCTCAGAATCAGAAAAAATAAAAGATGTATCACAAGCTAACTGGCAAAACTCAGCAGATGATAGACTGCCTAATGCATAAGTAGAATACTCACTACCCAAAATAGAACTCATACCTGAGCCTGGATCCGTAGCGCCACTCGTGGCACGCGATCCAAGTAACTCACCCATGGATGGAATCTGGCAGTTTCGTATCCTAGCACTTCGACGAACGGATCCACAAGAAACAACTGGTTTCTTGCACCTTCCTTTCTTTGACTTTGGGAAAGAACTGCTGCCACTCTCCATCCTTTTAGACTCCAACACATCAGCTATTTTAGTCATTGCCATCGCACCATAGATTTAAATATAAATATAAGGTAAAATTATATATATATTATTCTCTATATTTACTTATGTACTTTAACTATAGTTAAGTATATTTATAAAGTTTAAAATAGTTTTAATATAAGATAGAAGTAATTTTCAAAGAAAAACAAATCACCAAAATTTCCTTTGGGATGTCGACATACCGAAGATACCCATGTCGACATAATGGCAGTTGGTTTCAAAAATTTGAATTTCAAATGAAGTGTCTATTCGCCATAACCTTTCACGAATGGACATGACTGTTGTTCTTCTATAAATAGGGGATGTTTTCAATGAATTTTCAACAATATTTTTCTGGTTTTCACTCCTCTTCTTCTTCCACATTTCTTTATATATATTCTTACCATTACTTTGCCGAAATCACCATTGAATTTAACTAAATCATTTCTGGTTTGATTCTCTATCACTATCTCAACAAGATCCCAGTGCTATTCAAAGTTATAGTCTTCTTTGTAATCAATCAAGTGAGAAAAGGTGTGATTGTAGCCTTGGAAATCAATCAAGTGAGAAAAGGTGTGATTGTAGCTTAGGAAATCAATTGGGTGAACTTGTTGCCTGGGAAATCAAGTATCTCTACCCAGAGGATTGTGAATCTGGAGTGGTGTACCTCGTGGCCTTGAAATCGAGGGTTGTAATTGTAAAGATTGCTTTTGAAAGGAAATCCGTACTTGTGTGTGGGACTGGGTGTAGGGTAACTCCGAACCAGTATAAAATCCGATGTGTTCTTTCCTTTACTGCTTTTACTTTATATTTGCATCTGTGTTTGAATCTGTGATCATATTTGTGTCTGAATATTGCATACATTTGTGTTCAAATTAATATAAACTCGAAAAGAATTAGTATTTCCTTACAACACTATTTACCCCCTCTAGTGTTTATACTAGCCTTAAGATCCGTAATCCTCATTTCTCACATTTGGTATCAGAGCAAGGTTTTCAAAATTCTCATAATCTGATTTTTGAAAAATTTTAAAATGGCAATTTTTTATAAAATTATTAACACTTATTTCATATGAATATGTCATAGAATCATCATGATATTGTTGTTTAAAACTATATTTAGTTATTTTGAAAAGTCATTTGATTCTTTAAAAGGTTATGGTGTTTTGCAGGAGAGGAGTTATGTCTAATGACTGTTGGTTAAAAGATACCACATAATCATTCATCGATCAAGAAGAACAAATGGATATATAATGGCAATCGACAATGAAATGGATACCATCTCGATACAAAACTTTTGATTCTCATCTACAACTTGATTTGATATTGTACTTTTCTCCATCTGCTTTGCAATGCCACTGGTTTCGTGCGAATCCGTCAAGAAATGACCAAGTTATGGTCAAATGAAGTTTTGGTGGACAAAGAGAAAATGAAAGCAAAATTGTCAATGGTATTCTTAAAATTGCATCCAGAGATTTGAGTATTTTGTCCCAACTCCTTTTCTAGATTGTAGTTCTTGTTCTGATGGTCGTTTTTATGGGTGGATCATCAAATACCGATCAAAATTGAGTGAGATATGACAGTTTGAAGTTGGCTATCCAAAACTAAAAACTGTATACGGGATTTTCTGCATTTCTCTTACTGTTCGACCTGTTGCACCACAATACCATCCAAATTCATCACCAAACTATTACTAGATCAGAGCCCTTGTCTTCCTCTTCGATTTGCCGCTAGTTTCATCCAATTTCGTTAAGAAACGAAGGAGATATGTCTTCTAGAAGTTTGATAGTAAATAGAAAAACGGGAAGAAGAAGAAGAAGAAGAGAAAGTTTTAAGAAAAGTGGTGACTGTTGGTCCTATTTATAGTGGTTGAAGTGTCCATTCATTCAAAATTCAAATTCAAAGTTTTGGCGCCAAGTTGTTCAATCTACTAAATCATCTGTATCTTTCTCATACGGTCTTCAAATTCAACAAATGAATATACTACGATGATCAGAAAAACAAGCCCGTCGCAATAGAACAGATCTCATCGTCAAATTCTGAAATATATAAATGTGTGGTTCACGGCAATGGAAGAACAACAAAGTTAGAAAGATAAAGGAGTGCAAAAAGTGGTACGCTTTACTATTATTTCATCTTTATTGTTGCATTTAGGAAAATATACTTATGCATTTAGTTAGGTATAGAAATTTATCTCTTTTATAAGTTTTGATATTTTGGTTCATATATCGACACACCATAGTATACATATCAATATATCAGACTAATCTTTTTAAAAGTCTTTTAAAATGTGTTTCCTTTCAAATAAAATCTCACTACTAATTTATTACAACTATACTAAGTAGAAAAGCATACCTTCATTCGTTATTTCAACTTTTCTAATGTTGTTTTTACTTCTCGTACTCTATTTCTTTTAAGATACTAATTTTATGTCTTTAAGAAATTAATAGAATGAATTTAAAATGTTAGAATAAGGGTCTATTTATAAAAAATTTCAATTAATAAGATTATGCCACATCACATGACACTTGTCATATAAATAGATAGTAACATATATGTAAAATGACACATGTCATTACACTTGTTCTTTAATAAAAGCATTTTTACATGCATAATGCCAAATATCTTTACACATGTTTTTTCATTATTTTTCTTTATGTTTTTTATTTACTTTAATTATATTAACTACTATAAAATTGGGTCAAAAACCAATTATTTACATGTCAAAATCTAGTCGTAAAATTAGTGCAAAATCATGTTAAAAACAGACCCAGAACTTTAGATAGCATTTCAATGCTGTCTTTGCTTCTGTTAACGTTTTTAAAGCACTGCAAATTCGTTTTTATAGCATTACTGTGCTAAGAAACGCTGTAATGTTTCAGAAACTTTTCACAGCATTTGTTCAATGCTGCAATTCTATTTTATAATGTTTTGAATATATTTTACTGCAAAAACTTTTTATAGCATTTTGTAAATGCTGTCTTTTCTATTTGAAACTTTAAACTATGTAAAAATGATATTTAAATTAAGTATTTTTCTCTATTCTTTTTAGAGTCATTTTCTAACTTATATTAGAATATTTTAAAATTAATTTCATGTTTAAATATTTTTAATAATTAACTAAAATTTGTAATATAAGAGGCCTTAATATAACACATGTTTATTTTAGTTTTTCAATCTTTGTTATTTTATTTAATATTTCATTATGATAAAAAAATTAAAAAGGCACTTAAACATATTTCTAAATATTTTAATCAATAATAATTTAATATATAAGTTTTAATTAGTAAGTTAAGTATTTTATAAACATGGAAGTTTGGATTCTTAAAAAAACAATTAAGTTAAAAAAAACTTATTTTAAATAAATTAAACAAGGAGGGTGTTAATTTTTAAAAACCATATTGATCATATATATAGTTTAAATTCATATTTCTTAGCAATTTGATTTTGATATTGAGTTTGATTACTACCTTTCATGAATATGTTATAGTTTTAATATCGTTTATTACCTTTAAACCCTTGTCTTTACTACTCTTTTAGTCACATTCATTAGTTTCCTTAACCTAAGTCTAGTAATTGGTGCGTATTACCTTTGTTTGGTTGAAGTGATTTATAATAAATAGTTTGATACATACATACATATATATATATATATGCTTATCAATTAGATATTACTTATCACTCATGTTTATCTTATAATCTGAATATCTCTTACCATAGTATACATATCATCGTATCATTCTGCATATTATTATTTTTACTTCGTTATCATTTTATTTCATATTACATATCATTATGCATCCTATTTCATATCACATTTCACTGCTTATTACATCATAAATTACAATGCATGAAATATCATAATCATTTGCATCATAAGTTGCACTTCATTCTGCATATCATCTCATGCTACATTGCATATGTCATACATTTCATACTGCATTACAAACTACATATTGCATATATGTACACATAACAAGTGTATTTTATTTAGGGGGAGTTTATATTATTGTCTTATAGTATAGGGTTTTTGATTTGTTTGGTTTGTTTTGATTGACTTGTTTGACTTGATTGACTTGTTTGAATTGATTGACTTAATTGACTTGTTTGACTTGTTTGACTTGATTGACTTGATTGACTTGTTTGACTTGATTGATTTGTTTGACTTGTTTGACATGATTGGATTTGATGTGTATATATATTGGATTGTCTGAAATATACTTATACATATTTATGCATTGAATAATTATAATATAATGTCTTTCACATTCCATTTACTATACTTTGTTCTAGTATTAGTTTAAGGAGGAGTTTTATAGTTTTATGGTTTTTAGGATGGTTTTGTTGATGACAAAGGGGGAGAATTATAAAATATAGGATAGTAAGGCATAGATTAAGGGGGGGTTATTAGTTTTAGGGGGAGTCAATAGGATAGAAATAATATTTTATAAACAAAGGTTGTCGTCATAAAAAAGGGTGAGATTGTTAGTCCTTGAGATGATGGTTTTGATGACAACAACCTTAGAATAAGATTATAAAATATAAATACTAACATTATAGTTTAGATATATATGTATATGCAGGATTTAACCATGCAGGTATTAAGAATGAAGACTGTACAGTATAGAGATTCAAGATATCAAGATTGAAGACTCATGAGTATCAAGAATATCAATAATAGCAAGATTATCAAATAGTACAAGATAAGTATTGAGTCTAGAATTATGTTAAAACTTCATAATAGCACTGAAATCTTCACTCTATATTTCATTTGGGATGGAACTCATTTCTACCTTTTTAGTGGCTTACAAACCCACGACAAGTAGCTTACAAACCTATGGCAAGTGGCTTACAAACCCACGAACATCCTGGTTTTGTACAAGTTCTCGAGTCCTGATGTGATGAGATATTCTGTAGGAAGAAGCTTGTAATACTACTTCAAAATGATTTTCAAAACTGCTTTTCAAAATGTTTTAGCCTTAAAAATTATCTTTTCAAATGATTTTCGAAAAGATGTTTTAGCCTTAAAATATTCTTTGATTTTGTTTTTAAAATAAACTCTTGTTTTAAACTTCGTTTGTTTTAAACTATCTTTAATAATAAATTTAATATTTATACTTAGATTTAAATATAAAATTATAGTAAAAATATATATATAGTATTCTCTATATTTACTTATGTATTTGAACTATAGTTAAGTATATTTATAAAGTTTAAAATAGTTTTAATATAAGATAGAAGTAATTTTCGAAGAAAAACAAATTACCAAAATTTCCTTTGGGATGCCGACATACCCAAGATACCCATGTCGACATAGTGGCAGTTAGTTTCAAAAATTTGAATTTCAAAAGAAGTGTCTATTCGCCATAACCTTTCACAAATGGACATGACTGTTGTTCTTCTATAAATAGGGGATATTTTCAACGAATTTTCAACAATATTTTTCTGGTTTTCACTCCTCTTCTTCTTCCACATTTCTTTATATATATTCTTACCATTACTCTGCTGAAATCACCATTGAATTTAACTAGATCATTTCTGGTTTGATTCTCTATCACTATCTCAACAAGATCCCAGTGCTATTCAGAGTTATAGGCTTCTTTGTAATCAATCAAGTGAGAAAAGGTGTGATTGTAGCTTTGGAAATCAATCAAGTGAGAAAAGGTGTGATTGTAGCCTAGGAAAATAATTGGGTGAACTTGTTGCCCGGGAAATCAAGTATCTCTACCTAGAGGATTGTGAATCTGGAGTGGTGTACCTTGTGGCCTTGAAATCGAGGGTTGTAATTGTAAAGATTGCTTTTGAAAGGAAATCCGTACTTTTGTGCGGGACTGGATGTAGGGTAACTCCGAAGCAGTATAAAATCTGGTGTGTTCTTTCCTTTACTGCTTTTACTTTATATTTGCATCTGTGTTTGAATCTGTGATCATATCTGTGTCTGAATATTGCATGCATTTGTGTTCAAATTAATATAAACTCGAAAAGAATTAGTAATTACTTAAAACACTATTCACCCCCCTCCTCTAGTGTTTATACTAGCCTTAAGATCCGTAATCCGCATTTCTCACAAATCTAATCATAGTTTTCATGGGTCTACTATGAACCTATTGGCCCTTGCCAATAACTTTTTCTAAACACAGTTTTCATGGGTTTACTATGAACCTATCTTCCTGAAAACTTCTTTAATTAATATTTTAGCATCTTATATTCTTGTCTTCCTGACCTCCATGATGCAATTCTACTCATTCAGGAGTTAACTTAATTATATTCACTACTGGGTCAACCTAGCTCGTTATTCTGCCCTTCCCCAAAATACAGTTATGGGTCCATTACAATGTGAATATATATACATATATGAAGAAGCAAACATAATAACTTGTTTAGTCCCTTTAACCTATTATTCAAGGAAAACTTCTTCAAAAACTCCATACTTAAAAATCATTTCAAAACACATTATTTATGCCATGGTTTTCCTTTAAAATGAGGTTGGGTTATTTGTTTTGAAAACTAAGGCTTTCGAAATCTTAAAACATTACTTTCGAAACCCCTGGATAACCTCCTTCAAAAGCATAGAAAACTTCTTTTCAAAACGCAAAGTATACCTTTTGAAGCTCTTTAAATCATCTCTTTCGAAACCAAAATGTACCTTTCAAAAGTACCAAAGCATTACTTAATAATCCTTAGAAACGTAGCTTCGAAACCAATGAAAGTAACTCTTCCGAAACCATTGGGTTTTACTTTAAAAACATCTTTTGGGTCAAAGTGAACATAAACAAAAGTATCCCTTTCAACACCATTAATCATCATATAAAAGTGTTTGGAGAAAACTTGATGGCTTTTGAACCATCCTTTCGAAAGCTTCAAAGCATTTTAGTAAAACATTGAAGGGTAGCATCGAAACCCCCTTTCGAAGCCATTTCCTTCGAAACCCTTGAACCTTTTCGAAAGCTTTTAGGAAGTGGTTTAGTATAAGTTTAAAACAAAAGCTAACCTTCAAAAGCATTGATGACTTCAATACATTCGAAAGGCCAAAAGAACGACAACAGAGTTTCAACCAGGTAGGAACCACTACTTTCGAAAGAATTATTTTACAAATAAAGGAACTCATTCGAAAGCTCATATTTAAAAATGAAAGATGGCAACCTTCTTCGAAAGCTATTTAGAAAACCCCTTTCGATAGCATAGGTTTCGACTTCTTTGAAAGCTTTAGTAAAACAAAGGTCGGCGCTTAACATTCAAAACAAAGCAAAGTAAAGGTTTTGTTCCCATCAGAAGCTATGTTTTGACACCATGCCTTCTGCCTTTCTCCAATCCACTATGTACCAATGTAGATACCTTGTGTATTGGTTTTGGCTTTGTGGGGTTTCGACTTGATTGAAGGCGGAAGCATAAGGTCGAAAGGTGCTTCTAAAAGAGGCGGAACCCACTTTTCTGGATAAAACCGATTTATTGCTAATTAAAGCAAATACTTTCTAAATAACTTGCCTACTTGTAAACATGTGATTGGTTGCCACAACCTGTCAAATTCTTTACAAAAATAACTGCCGCTTAATTTCAACCAAGATTATTTTAACAAATAAGCCCTTCCATTAAGCAAAACAATTAAATCATTTAGGTCCTCCTTTCAAAATAATTAAATTCTCATAGCAAATCACTTAGAAGAATCTCCGAAAATCACAGAAATTCACTTTTAACATGTAGTCTAACATATCTAAATTTCAGACCCAAATTTTCAATATAATTTCTAAAATAAATTTCTAAACCCAATTAACCTTATTTTCCTTTGAAAATTTATAATAAATTCTCCATAACTTGGAAAATTATGAAAATCAAAACCCAACTCCAAAATCATGTTTTACATAACATATAAATTCCTTATTGCATTCGAAATCAATTATAATTGGTTTTACCCTTAAAACCGTATAAAATCATATTTAAATAGTTCTTGTTTAAATCAAACATGTTATAATCCAAGCTTGTCATCATCCAAATCATCATAAAAATGGATTTAATCTTAAATCCAAAAACAAATTATCATAAGAACAAAATAGGGATGATATAGATTATTATTCACTTTGATTAGGATATGGAGATTAGATTGAGATTAATTTCCCCTAGCTTGAATTCTAAGCTTTACTTGAATTTTTCTTCTCCTAGCAATGGTCGGCTCTAAGCTCTTCTTTTCTTATGTTTTTTAAGTTTTGTGAAAATGAGAAATGAACGTGAATGGATGGTATAGCTGTGGATATATAAGGGTTATGATAGTAAGGTGCGGCTATTTCCCAATATGCCATTGTGTAAATTAATTAGCCTATAAACCATCCTTAAGCTCATTTAAACAATTAAGCACGACCCTTAATTTTATTTACAAATCTCAATCCCCTTATCACTCTAATTATTTACTTTATTCTATTTAATTTATCTAATTAAATCCCTTGAATAATGTTATAAAAAATTAGGGGTGTTACATTTTGCTAGGTTCACTATAAACCTAAAGGTTTTGTAGGCCAACCAATTACCTATCTAAGTTATACTTTTCCTTCTGTGCACGAACCTACTTTTATCTTTACCCTCAACAAAGCCCTATGCACTGGAATTGTGGACCAATATCGATTATGTGCTAATAGTTGAAGCTTAGGGCGTGGCCCTACACCAGTCTCATTATCTGATTTTCTAATATCTAATCCTTGAGCCAAGATATCCTATCATAATTTACCTAATGATGATAAGAACAAAAATTCTTACATAAAATCCCGGCCAAAAATACTCTTTTTTTTTCCTTGAAAACACAAGCCCTTTACAAATGATTTATCCCTTGAAATCATATTCAAAAACAAGAAAAATATAGCCCTTTACTTAGTCAGAGTATTGTGCCAAAATATATCCTTCTTTGAAATAGCTTTCCATAATTTCGAAACCAAATGGAGGTTGTTGCACCTCTATAACCTTAGGCTATCAAGCCATAAGATAAAGCTATTTGATTCTAATAATATACGACATCAATATAGTCGAAATAGGATGCGTCATCTCTTTACATCAAAGTTATAATAAAGTTCGTTGATTTGTGAAACATAGGCTATAAGGCCAAAATCCTAGGGTTATCGCATATATAAGATATATAGGTTGTCGAACCTATGAAACATAGTCTTTTGATTTGCATAGAATATTGTTTACAAGATTGAAAATATGAATGTCGAAATTGATAGTCTTTGATATCATTGTCTCTAAGGAAATAATGTCATTTTTAAGAAACTGCAGCTACTATTCCGCTACTTTAAAGAAGTCAAAATGGATGGCTTGCCGCATCAATGCCATTTTTTATCGATGTCGAGATTAAGCACTTACGACATCAATGTCGTATGATATAAGTTTTGAAAACAAAGGGACAAGGAATGCCGAAAATAAGATAATAAAGGATGTCGGTTGGTCCTGATGGGTTACGAAAAACCCTAATGTCGATGTCGAAGTTCTTATATTTGTAACTTTCATACATCTACTTAAGTTGATTCATTTCACACCTATGACATATATATCATATGCATCAATTCATGTCGATTTGTCAGTGATATTAGTCATCTGAAGAGTTTCAAATCCTATTTAGTAGACATGACAATTGCGTAAATGTAGTGAAAACTGTTTTATTTCTAAAAAAGCGTTTTCTTTTCACCAACTCTTATTCCATGTAAATTTCTATTGGTTAAAAACATACTTTATCGAATTCTTTTTAGAAAACTGCTACTAGGTTGTTTTATCATTCCCAAAATAATTTGCAAACCATTTAAATTATATTATTATTTTAATATAATTTATTAGCCTTTCTAGCTTAATAAATTCATACAAAATCATAAAAATTTGGGAAAAATCATCAAAAATCACTAAAAATCAGAATCAACATATTCTTTCACATATAAAATTCAAGACCAAAATCATAATTTAATTAATTTTAAAGTGCTACAGCACGCGCTTCGTGCGTGACAATAGTACACCCTTCGCGGATAAATTGATTTTTTTTACAAATTATATATGCTTAACATATTCAAAAAAATGATTTTCAAAAATATTTAGCTATGATTTTACGTTGGAATCATGTGTAGTCAGTTTGAGTTTGAATTTTTATTCCTAAGTTGCATCGTTTAATTTTTTTGTTAGTTTGAATTTTTATTTCTAAGTTGCATCGTTTAATTTTTTATTAATTTGAATTTTTTTTCCGTTATCAATTAATAAAAAGAAAAAATGTATAGGAAGTTTATTTCTTAGATCATAATTTTACTTATATTAAATTTAGTGATATATGTAAAAGAGCATTATGAATTTGCAAAAACGTATATTTGCTAGATCTTATTGTTAAGTGATATTAACATTTGTTAATATCTATAGAGAGATGTTTTTGTAAGTTGACGTTGATAGCAGACAAATATCAAGCTTTCACTTAAACTCAGGAACGAAAAATTATAATAATAGTTTATTTACTTCCTATTTCAACCTGTTTTGATTCTAACACATGATAAAAAGTTGAGCTTCTAAACGCTACTAACCATAGTATGCAGTTGACAATAATATTACACGTAATAAAAGTGCGGTGCTATATGCATGAGTTTAAAATCAGGTATGCAGATGCTATTTTTTAGGACCAATTAATAGATGCATTGAGTTTAGGAACAAATATGCATATGCTATTTTTTAGGATCAATTAGTGGAGAATTTTTTTTAAAGAATTGTATATAAATGGCAATTTTGGAACTTCGCGGTCGGACCAAAAAATTGCGCTTCCAAGCCAACTATTAATATTTTTTAATAATTAGAACCCGAAGTAAATTTTTTTCCTTACTTAGGAAATTCATAAAATATTCATACAAGCTTGGAAAATTATGAAATTAAAAATCCATCTCCAAAATAATGTTTTCAACACCATATCCAAATTTCAAGTCGTTTGGAAGTCATAAATTACATTTCTACACTTAAAATCTATCAAATAATTTCATAAATAATCCAACAATTCATCAAACAAGCATACAATGCAACAATCATTCATAACTTGGCATAATCTCATCACATAATTCGAATCTAAGCATAAATCTGAAATAAGCATGTAGAAGTGTGACGGATAACTATTATTCACCTTGATTGGATAAAGAGATTTGAGATTAAGTGTTGATTAAATTCCCCTTAGCTCTTCTTTTTATTTCCTTTGCTTTTCTCCTCTTGTTTTCCTTAACAATGGCCGGCCTCAAGTTTGTTTTGTTTATATGAAGTGAAATGGAATGAGGATAATGAGAGAGGAAGAGTTATGGTTGGGAAATAAGTGATTATTCCTATTTTACCCCTCACATTATTCCTCCTTCTCCTTATAGTTTAATTAATCTTATTAACCAATTATATAAGGCATGACCACATCTAATTATCAAATCTCATTCTCTGTATCTCAGTATATTATTTTATTTTATTTATCTAATTAAATTTTCTAAATAATGTTAGTCAAAATTATGGGTGTTATAGCTTTCCCTCCTTAAAGAATTTCGTCTTCAAAATTACAATAAGGTACATAGCAAACATATTACAAAGATATAAAAACTACCATTAAAAAATCAGGATAAGTGTATCTAATCATGTCCTCTGTCTTCCAAGTACATTCTTTTTCATTGTCACTACATCGGACTTTCACTAATCTGACTGTCTTATTTCTTAACTTCCTCTCATCCATAGCTACAATACGAACTGGATGTCTAACCAAAGTCATGTTCGGTTCCATCACTAAATCTTCCAATGCAGTCGGAGTGATTGTATTCTCTGGATCATGAGAACACTTCCTAAGATGAGACATATGAAAAATATTATGGACTCCTACCAAACTGTTCGGTAACTCTATCCTATAAGCGAGTTTCCCGATCCTTTCTATAATAGGAAATGGTCCAAAAAATATGGGAAATGATCTTCCCATGACCCTCCGAAGTCAAGTACACAAACCCATAACAAATCCTTCAAGACTTTGTTAGCCCTTTCCATTTGCCCATCCATCTATGAATGATTAGCAGTACTCATTCTTTGCTTGGTACCTAAAACTTCGTGAAGACCCTTCCAGAATTCACTAGTGAAAAAATATCTATGTCACTGACTATACTATTAGGAATCCCATGTAGTCTGATAATATTCTTCATGAACAACTTAGTGAAAACGGGTGCCATGTTTGTCGACTTAACGGGAATGAAATGTGTACTCTTGGTCAATATCCACTATAACCCAAATACTTTCATTTCCCTTATTCGATCTTAGCAACCCATCAACGAAATCCATAGATATAGAATCCTATTTGCATATGGGTATATCCAACGGCTAAAGCAATCCACTTGGCTTCTGATGCTCGAGTTTCACTTGTTGAGAATTTAAACATTGCTTGACCTATAAGCCTAAATCCATTTTCATACCTTCCCAGAGGAAACTTCTTTTCATATCCTGATACATCTTAGTCCTCTAGGATGAATAGTAAACTTTGATCGATGACACTCCCCAAGAACTTCTTTCCTTAGGTCTCCAACCTCTGGAATACATAATCATCCTTCTTTCTCAACTATCCATTTTGGTCAAGACTAAAACCTTTCAAATCATCAATCTCGGTTCCAATTTCAAGTCTTCTAATTCTTTCCGCTAATAATAGATCATCTCTTTGTTTAGAAGCATCCTCTCGATCATTACTGATCGAAGTTCCAAACAAGACAACATAGCAATTTCTTGAATAGAACTAGCCGTCAATCTTAACTACGCATCATAAGTAGTTAATGCTTCCAAATATTTCCATTTGGCTAACATTGCTAACACCACATTCTGATCTTTCCTGCTAAATGTATCTGCAATTTTATTTCCTACTCAATTCCAAAATCATAAGCTGCTATGAACTCTAACCATCTTTATTGTCTTATATTCAACTCCTTCTAAGAGAATAAATATCTCAAAGACTTATGATCATAAACAACTTGAATCTTTCTCCTAAAAGATAGTGTCTCCATACCTTCAAAGCGAAGAGTATAGTAGCCAACTCATAATCATGAGTCGGATATCTAACTTCATGTAAAATGTCGAGAAGCATAAGCAATCACTTTACCTCTTTGCATCAGCACAACTCCTAATCTTGTTCTGCATGCATCGGTATACACCACCAAATCTTGATTCCCATCCAGAACAACTAACACGGATGCATTGGTTAATAAATGTTTCAGCTTTAGGAATGCCTCCTCACATTTATCGGTCAAAACATACTTTACGTCATTCCTTATTTTTTTAGTCATTGATGCAGCTATATAAGAGAAATCCTTGATGAATCTCTGGTAATAACAGGCTAATCCGAGAAATTTCTTTATCTCAGTTACAGTCTTGGATCTCTTCTAATTATTAATAGCTTCGATCTTAGTCGCATCCACTGATAACCCATTCTTCGAAACTACATGATCAAGAAACTTCCATTCTCTCTTTCAAAATTGACACTTCAAAAACTTGGCTTCCAGTTGACGTTGCCTCAACGTATCAAGCACTATCGTAAGACGAGCTTCGTGATCTCGTTCATTCCTAGAGTATATCAAATATCATCTACAAACACAAATATCATCTATAAACACTAGCGCGAACCTATTCAAGTGCTCTTTGAAAATATGGTTCATCAAATCCATAAAGAAAGCATGTGCATTAGTCAACCCGAATGGCATGACTAACCACTAATACGAACCATACCTCGTTCGAAACGCCGTCAAAGAAATACTATCCTCCGCTACCCTCAATTGATGGAACCCTGTCGTTAAATCCAATTGAGAAAATACTTTGGCTCCACTGATCAAACAAATCATTTATTTTCAGAAAAGGATACCGATTCTTATCATCTTTTCATTCAACTTACGATAAACGATACACATCCTTAATGACTCATTCGGTTTCTTTATGAATACTGCGGCTGCTTCCCAAGGCGAACTGCTTGGTTTGGTAAAATTCTTCTCTTCCAAGTCCACTAGCTACACCTTTAACTCCTTCTTCTCGGCAGGTTTCATCTTGCTAGGTGGTCTACTAACAGGTTTAGTTCTAGGTACAAGATCTATTCAAAACTCAATAGCTCTTTTTGGTGGTAATCCTGTAACTGGCTCGAAAACATATGTATACGCTCTTACAAAAAAACCTGATTCACTTCATCTTCCACTTCCAATGCACCCAATAAAGTACAAACATCTAAACTCTAATTTTCTACCGAGTATATAATTCGATCATGGTTATTAGGGTGTCTTAGTGATATCTTCCGATCCTGGAAAAATATCCTAAAATCGTATCATCTTAATCAATCCTTACCCAGAATAATCCTCAAAACCCACAAAGTCAAACATTTACAAATTGTAGGTAAATACATGACCTAAAAGCTCAAATTCTAAATGGTCACATCTCATCCCAAGAGTTGAATAACCTTCTATCGGATTTAAAATTCTTAAGGAAGTAATAAGGTATGATGGTTCTATACTTAGCTTATCTACTAAACAATGAGAGATAAAAGAATATAATGCACTTGTACCTCCCATCATAGCCTTTCCCTTCTCTTCTGCTATTGGCCTCAAAGTAGATAGCTCCAGAGCAAACACTTTTCCTTTCTCAGCCTTGGCTGGTTCTCTACACTGTTCTTGTAATGCCCTATCCGGTCACAATTGAAACATCTTATATTCTTCCTTCCTATGACTTTTTTCCATCTACAGAACGACACTCGTTGGCGAAGTGCCCCCTTCTTGTCACGCTTTAAGTAAATAACACTAGCTTTTCCTTTCTTGGCTGCTCCACCCTTCTGAGCTCCTTTTTTCTGTAAGAATTTCCTTTTCTGGATTTGACCACCCTGAGTCTCTGCTGGCTTGTTACTACCAGATAACACAAGCATTTCTTAATTCCTCAGCGCCATCTCCACTACTACATCACAGGGTCTCTAAGATGTTTCCCTGACAAGCTCTAGTTTCAACCACCTAATAAACTTCTTGTTCCTCTTTATCACCGGTCTACGGTAGCATATCCATACCTAGACAGCTCTTCAAATCTAGTCGCATATTCAAGCACTGACATATCTTCTTGCTCCAATTCAAAAAACTTTCCAAGCAAAGTTGACTCGGCTATTTCAGACATAAATCTCTCTTCAAATCTCCTTTTCAACTCAACCCAAGTCAAGTTCTCTTCTGGTATTTCCATAGTTACACTGTTCCACCAGTACAATGCAGCTCCTTGTAAGTTTCTGGCCAATCTCCTCTTCTGCTCATCATTCAAGCTTAAGTCTGCGAAAATCCTTTCACAATGCAGCAACCAATTTTCAACTTCAATAACATCCCCCGTTCCAATAAATGGATTTCCTCCAAGTCTAGCATAATTATGACTTAACACATCATAGTTATTGACAATAGGAACTTCAGGATTTGCTCCTCCAACATTAGCAGCATTCCACCAACTAATTCAGTTGTAGCTCTAGCTCCAGCTTACATTATATTAACAAAAAAATAATACATAACTCCTATATCCATTGGTGCCATTCTAGCACCCACGTTAGCATTTGCATTTTAATTATCATTTTCCTATCGACTCGGATTCCTTCTAGAATTAGGCCTGACATATCCACTGGTTGTGTTGCTTCCTCCACTGAGATTCACTCCTTCATTTCCTGCCCACAATCCTAACTTTCCTTAAAATTTCATTCGAACCTTAGTAAGATATAGTTGAATGGTCTAAGAGAGAGAGGAAAGAATAGAGATAGGATATATATTAATATATAGCAAATACAAGTACGTTGCTATAACATTATCCTATATCCCAGTCTCATTCTTGATTCATTTGGATTATGTTTTCAAAAAAAAAATTTGAGTTTAAATTTATTTTAGGTTTACATAAACCTTTGCTCTGATACCAAGTTGTAACATTCCCCATTCTAAGGCCTGAAACTAGGCTCTACGGATGTTGCAGTCACCCATAGTATTATTTTTCGGTGACATAATGCGGTCATGTAAACTATTTCAATAACATCAGAAGCATGGGAATATGAAAATTTTCAAAACATATTTCATTAATAATTTCCATATTCATTACGAAATCCTAAACATTGCCCAAGTTCAAATAAAATATAATTATTACAAAATACTCCAAGAGCGACATATGAAGATGCTCTATTGGTTGATCAGAGTTCACTACTTGACAGATACATATTCTGCCATTACATAGATTCAGATAAAATGAAACAATAACATAACGGACAAAATAACTCCTAGCATAGCTAACTTGCCTCCTACACGTCTTCGGAAGCCTTATTCGTTAACCTAAAAACCTGTAAACCTTACTCTCTAACTACTCAAATGAGATCCGATAGTTAAAGAGGAAAACAAAAACTTAAGGTCAGAGTAAATGTCTCGTGTGAATAATAATATGCCATCTCAAATATAGATATCTAGTGAGACCACACCACTGAGTAGAACAAGTTTCCCCTCACTAGTATCTTCTGAAAATATGTCAATAAAAATCATGCTCCTGAAACAAAAATGGTTTAAAAAACATAAAATAATCATATGCACGCATGCCACATGGGTAAATCTGACCAGTCTGTCTAATTCAATAAACTATCTGTTTCTACTTCATAGTTTTTCCAAGGTTACTACTAACATATATGGCTGACTCGGACCTACCAGATATACCAAATTCTCCAAATTACAATCAGGAGGAAACTGGAATGTCAATCTGAACACAATCTTCTTAGTGTAAACCTGACTATCCTTCTATCTCATAGTTTTGCTAGGATCACTATGAACCTAATGGTTTTGCAGGCACCCAATAACCTATCTAAGTTTTAGATTCACTTCTGTGCGTAAACCTACTTTTAGTCTTTAACCTCAACAAAGCCCTATGCACTGGAATTATGGACCAATCTCAACTAGGGGTTAACAGGAGAAGCATATGACACGACCCTACACCGGTCCCATTATCTGGTTTTCTAATCTCTAATCCTTGAGCCAAGATATCCTATCACAATTTACCTAATGGTGATAGAAACAAAAATTCTTATATAAAATCCTGGGATAATATACCCTTGTATTTCCTTGAAAACATAAGCCTTTTTTAAATGATTTATCCCTTGAAATCATATTTAAAAACAAGGAAAATATAGCCCTTTACTTAGTCAAAGTATTATGCGAAAATACATCCTTCTTTGAAATATCTTTCCTTAATTTCAAAATCAAATAAAGGTTATCGCATCTCTAAAATCTTAGGCTATCAAGCCATAAAATAAAGCTATTTTATTTTAATAACATACGACATCAATATAGTCGAAATAGGATGTAACATCTCTTTATATTGAAGTTATAATAAAGTATACTGATTTGTAAAACATGGGCCATAAGGCCGAAATCCTGGGGTTATCGCATATATAAGATATATGGGTTGTCGAACCTACGAAACATAGTCTTTTGGTTTGCACAGAAAATGGTTTACAAGACTGAAAATATGAATGTCGAAATTAATAATCTTCGACATCATTGTCTCTAAGTAAATGATGTCGTCTTCAAGAAACTGCGGCTACTATGCCGCTACTCTAAAGAAGTCAAAATAGATGGCTTACGGCATCACTATTACTTTATATCGATGTCGAGATTAAGCACTTGTAGCATCAATGCTGCATGATATAAGTTTTGAAAACAAATGAACAAGGAATGTTGAATATAAGATAATAAAGGATGTTGCATGGTCCTGTTGGGTTACGAAACCTCTGATGCCGATGTTGAAGTTCTTATATTTGTAACTTTCATACATCTACTTAAGTTGATTCATTTCATAGCAACGATATAGACATCGTATGCATCAACCCATGTTGATTTTGCAGTTCATAACTACCATTAATATTGGCCATCTGCAGAGTTTGGATATCCCATCTAGGAGACATGGCAATTGTGTAAATGTAGTGAAAACTGTTTGTTTTCTAAAAAAGCATTTTCTTTTTACCAACTCTTATTCCTTGTCCAGTATCTTTTGGTTAAACCTATACTTTATCAAATTCTTTTCAGAACACTACTGCTAGGTTGTTTTATCATTCCCAAAATAATTTGCAAACCATTTAAATTATATTATTATTTTAGTATAATTTATTAGCCTTTCTAGATTAATAAATTAATACAAAGTCATAAACACTTGAGAAAAATCCCCAAAAATCAGAATTAACATTTTCTTTCACATAGAAATTTTGAGACCAAAAGTGTTATTTAATTAATTTTAATAATTAAAACTCGAAATAAATCCTTTTCCTTACTTAGGAAATTCATAAAATATTCATACAAGCTTAGAAAATTATGAAATTAAAATTCCATCTCCAAAATATTGTTTTAAACACCATATCCAAATTTTAAGTTGTTTGAAGGTCATAAGCCTGGTTTCTACACTTAAAACCTATAAAATAATTTCATAAATAATCCAATAATTCATCTAACAAGCATACAATGCAACAATAATTCATAAATAGGAAAAATATCATCATATAATTCGGATTAGAATAAATCCGAAATAAGTATGTAGAAGTGAGATGGATAACTATTATTCACCTTGATTAGATAAAGAGGTTTGAAATTAAGTGTTGATTAAATTCCTCTTAGCTTTTCTTTTGATTTCCTTTGCTTTTCTCCTCTTGTTTTCGTTAGCAATGGCCGCCCTCATATTTGTTTTAGTTTATATGAAGTGAAATGGAATGAGGATAATGAGAGAGGAAGAGTTATGGTTAGGAAATAAGTGATTATTCCTATTTTACACCTCACACTATCCCTCCTTATCCTTATGGTTTAATTAATCTTATTAACCAATTATTTAAGGCATGACTACATCTAATTATCAAATCTAATTCTCTTTATCTCAATATATTATTTTATTCAATATTAATCAAAATTAGAGGTGTTATAACCACTAATTGCTTCCGCTCTCTAGGAATCATATGCCTCAAAGGCATAACTATCGATCTGGCATCCTTCACTAAGTTTATGTGGAACTCAATCTCTCGATGTGGCGGTAATCTAGCAAACTCCTCGAATATCTTCAGATACTCTCTAACGATGGGCACATATGACTACTCATCCTGTGGGGCTTCAAGCGAAGATAGAAAGCTAATCATAACCCCTTCCATTGGCAAGTAGCCAATCATTACCATCCACCCCTCCTCAGCCCAATCATCGCCAATAGCTTCTTATAGTCCACCACCACTACATACTTCCTTAGCCAATCCATCCTCAAAATAATCCTGAACCCAACAAAATCCAAAATAAAGCAATCACAAACAAAAGATCATCCATTACTCGATAAGTCCAAACCACGACAAACCATACAAAGACTAGTGGGGCATCTAACAACTTTCGTTACTATCAAAGTTCGGTCAACCATTTTGGGTCTCAATCCTAATCCATCTATCATGTCACTATATATAAAGGAATTTAAAGCATCGGTATTGAAAAAAACATGTATGGGAGCACCATAAATAGAAAGCATACCTTGAATAGTGATACTCTTCCCTTTCTCCTTCATTGACGAGGCACTCGACGAAGTTGGGACGACATCTAAAGCATATGCCTTCACTACCTACTTCCGTTGTACTGGTTTTGGGAAATAATTCTTCGTAAGTTCGAACTTGAGACACTTATAGCACTTCTTTCCTTCAGCTTTGCAGGTTCTAATCAAGTAGCCCTTATCCACACAACAATTGGAGACAAGATACCACTTTGCTTTCTTCCGAGCATTCTTCCCTTGAAATGGCTTCCTCTTACCATACCATTTTTTCTTGCCTCCACGGCCTTATTGCAGTTTTGGCTCTTTCTTAACAACAATGGCTAATTTCGACTTGGGCTACAAACCCTTCTAGCGAAGAGCTTTCTCGACGAGTCTCTTAAATAGCTCATGGATGTGACTCACTAACTTTCCCCCAAACAGTAATCCAAACCCATAAAAATTTCTCGTTCTTCCTCGACAGAACGTCAATGAATGACATCCCATATTTCGATAAGGCCTCGAACTCAACAACAGATTCGGAGAAAGACATGTCCCATTGCTTCAAGTCTGTATATTTCTTGAATAGCACAGACTTCTGAGCAGTCAGAATGAACTTCTCCACGAATCAGATTTTGAACTGGTCCTAGGTGAATTGATCCTCGAGATTAACAATTGTAATAGTGTTCTACCAGTTCATGGCACTTCGTTGAAGTTGTTAGCAAGCCAACCTCCTCTTTATCGCATCATCCTATTCAAGGTCACTGAAAATCCTTTCGTGAGTATCCAACTAATCCTGCACTTCCATAGCCGATTCCGTTCCTTGGAATGGTTTTTCGTCAAGACTGGAAAAATCCTTATTCGGCTTAGCAAACTTAACTCTGAATGCTTGTACTTGAGCACCACCACCAATGGCAATATTTGAAATGGTGCAGCCTGGGTAACATGTCGCCATCATCATATTGAACATAGCCTGCAAGTCAGGTTTAGTAGCTGCTAAATCCACTTCTTCCTCAACTCTAGAGATGAAGTTCCTTACCGTGTTTCTTATATGCCTACTCATTCTTGATCAGTAACAAGAACGATCAGTCTCTCATAAAGAAAGCTGCATCAATGGTACTCGTGTGTGCATGTGACTTATGTACTATATATACACTACCATATACTTTTAGAAACCAAAATATATAACAAGTACACTCTCTTTCATATACATATATGCTCTCGATTCAGTCTAGGGTGATAACTTCTTCCTTATCTCTACTGTATCATAATATCAACTTAGGTTAATTGTATAACCTAAGCTCTAATACCAAATATGATGACCGCCCTACACCACCGTCTATGTACTTATACATATGTACACGCACACACACACGCACACGCACACACACACACACACACACATATATATATATATATATGCATTGCTTTAGTGCCCGACCTATGTAGAACGATTGTCAAGGGTTAGAAAGAAATAAAACATCATAGAACCTTTTGTATATCTCACAATGCATCGAATAAAATATAATATATATTACAGATATAAAATAGGGGAGACAGAGATAACTAGCAATCCAAATATCACAGCGTGGTTCCATAGAGTTATACAACATAATAATAGGTTTATACATATAAAAATAAAATCGAATAGAACTGCCTCAATAGTAAAGTAAAAACTATCTAGGCTCCAAAGTGTTGCACAGTAGAATAAGCATAAGTATCCATATATAATACGAGAAAGCTTCATCCTGCTCGTCCTTTGCACTACCACCACGTATCACCTAGACCTGCTATCTAGTCTTCTCATTTATGGGTACTTGAGATAATAAGAAGCAAAGCATAAATCTCGAGTCAGACAATAAGCTAGTGTGAGCGATAAGAAATCTCAAATAACTATACAAGTCGATATAGCAAGGAACAAGGGTATACCAACCATACGTGACATGTCCCTGCAACTAAAGAGTTAATACATAATGAACATAATATGTTACTGTACAAACATCATAAAGGTGTGATACATCCTAAGTACAATAACAGGGGCCCAAGTATCCACATCAACAATACCTACATCACACGGCATCCCTAAAGTGATAGTTTGTTAGAAAGACAACCAAAGCAAACATATCATTCATCAAACAATCCTCGCTGTCACTCAATGTGCCCCGGTTGTATGATAACTCATATAAACATTCTTCTACTAGGGATTAATGGAAAAATCCAAGTTTCGGTGCACTCGCTTACAGCTTGAAGCTAAAACTAGACCCATTCCACTAGTCCAGGGTATATGAATCCATTCTACCGACTTAGGATCGCCATTCCAAGTACCTAGTAAGCGTCCACACAATACTCGTGCTTTTGAGTACATCAAAAAACACTCCGAGTATCAATGATCTCTTAGTAGCATCTTCAAGCCCTTTCCTTACTTCATATAGTTTCAATTATCCTTAAGGAACCATTCAAAACTCCTTTATTTTCATAATAGAACCATTCAAAATTCTATCCATGGGCCACCCTACCTAGAAGCCGCCATTTAAGGATAATCATTCACACGACTCCTTTCAACATCAAGCTACCATCATTGGAACCTAACTCCATTCACCATCAAGTTGCCATCATCAAATTTCCAAAGCTATCATCCTTCATCGTGTTACTACGTCCCCATCAAACCCCAAGAAAAAGGAAAAACACCTTCACACTCCCTGCATCCTCCACTAGAAGTCTCATCCAAGTTGGCCCCCAAAATTCATGCTGCTACCGACCACTTGGGCTCGTGCCAATATGAATTTCTTGACCAGTACTTAGCCAAAATTTTGCTAAGTACCTTTCTTCGTGATCACTTCTCCTCGACATGCTTAGAACCTCTTGCTCCATTTTTCAAGCTCCCAAGCCCCCAGCACCAACCTGCTACCACTGAAAGAACTCAGTATCGACCGAAAGAGATCAGTATCGATCTTTATACTTAGTCAATTTTGTCACTTTGTCTCTTGAAACTCCTTCCTTGTACCAACCTAAAGCTTGCGCCGAAGAGCTATAACTTCTGCCCCAAAGTAATCTCCTATAGACTTGAAGTTGAAGTCCTCCTCCTGACCAATAATGAATTCAGCACCAACATGAAGTTAAGTGCCTGTATTAACTCCAAATAGCATGGAACTAGAATCTTAGACTCCACCCTTCCTCTAGATCCCTTCCTTCAAGTTTCATCCAATTCCGATCACTTTTGCCTTCATTCTGCTCAAATCGACGACCTCTTTCTTAACTTCACTAAAACACTGGTAAGCCATATCAAAACAATTCATCCAAGCATACATATCATTCATAAACATTCATTAAATATATACAATCATCCAAACAATATTAATATACATGATTTAACCCAGATCTAGTTTTGTACTAAAATGATAATATGATCTAAAAGAGGTTGTGAAACCATTTAAAACCAAATCTAATCTTTTTAATTTCAGCCATAAACATTTTTAAAACTTTAAGTAAAGTTTAAAATCGTTTTAACATGAAAATCAAATAAAAAAAATTCATTATTAACTATATGGAGAAGCATTGAATAATGAGAGATCAGAAATTACTCACCTAATAACTAACATACCAATCTAATCTCCAAATCTGAAATGAACAGCCAAAAATCATGAAAATCCAAGCACCAAATTGATGAATATATGATTCCCCTTGCTAATTACCCTTCTAATGATGGGTTTGGCTAAGATTAATAAGGAAAAGATGTTTTTTCTGATGAGATTAGGGTTAATGGATGTTTGGAATTATTTTTGGGTAGTGGGAAATGATTTAGATATATCACATCTCCCCCAATTGGGTACAGTTCCTGAAATTACTTAGTGGGCCTAAGTATGGGCTTAGTTTAATTGCCCACTAATTTATCCAACAACAAATAGAATTTAAAATGGCCATATCTCCTAAATGAGAAGTCCATTTTCCTATTATGACCGTTGTACAGAAAGAGAAACCACAAGGCCGATCTAATGAAAATGGTTTCAGACTCTAATTCAATCCTTGTCAAAAGTTATAGGCCTTACAAGAGTTTATAGGTCCAAAACTATTCGATAAAAATTCTAAATATGGAAAATGTCCCAAGTAGTCATTTCCCAAAGTTTTAGAGTCATCCGACCTCATATAAAGTAAATAATTCTATTTTACGATCATCCGATACGTAAAATACGGGTCGTTATGTATATTCAATAGTAAATCCTTAGAAGAAGCATTTTATTGATTGTAGTTATAAATGTGTTCATAACCATGAGTATTGAATCGATATCAAAACGCTTACTCTTTAAATGTTCTTAGCCAAATGTATCGAGAATAAGACATCGATGCATCTATTGAGACTAATGTAAGTAATGCTCTATATATGATGGACGGTGAATTACTCATGACTGTTAAGGGAACCAAGGGGTAAAATACTTATGGTTGTTTGGAACAATCATAGAATGACACGATGAAAGTATTCTATAGGTTAATACAACTAAGTCAAAATAGAATATCTTATGGTAACGACTTACAAAAGTTTTCAGACATGAGGATACTATCAACCTTAAGTAGTTAGGCTATACTTTGATTATGGTTTAATAGTTGACATGACAACCTTGTTATGACCATAGTCAGGTATACTTTTAACTACTTAAACTGAAATACTACGTAAGAGAGGATTCATCTCCTTCATTGTAGAGTTGGTATCATCGTAATTGGTAGCCAATTTAAAGTCAATGTTTTTGGCAAAAGCAAACCAATTAATGGATAAGCATTATCGGATTGAACCAATGACTTAAATGTAGTCTACACAATTAAATGAAGATATTTATTTAGTTTGTAACCTTAGACAAAACTCTAGATATTTAAATGATACCATGATGATGGAAAGAATACATGTACAAAATATCGTTAGTAGGTGAGCTAAAACAGATTTAGAAATCATATTTCTCTTAAATAATACATAAGCATTGGACTCGCACCTGATATTGTACTTCAATAAAGTCCATATAGACTTCACTATTTAAACTATTTAATATTGACTAAGGACCGAGTTGACACCAAAGAGTCAACACAACCGAGTTGTTAGTTATTTTCAAATTCGACCAATGTAAAATTAACTTATACATTATAAATTAATAATAAAATTAAATACAAATGTTGTATTAAAAATTTAAGGACATTTAATTTCTTATTTAAAAGTTGGAAAATTATTTAAAGCTACATATAAATATTGTACGTTGATTTAATAAATAAACGACATTGGATAAATAAAGGCAACCCAAATTTCTCATGCAGTGGTCGACCATGTAAAGAGAAGAATGTGGGCTAGGGTTTTGATTTATGGGAAGGTCAATTGTTGATTGGAGAGAAAAAAGGAAAGTGATCTTTTATTCATGGCCCAAAATGCATATATTTTGATCTCCTTTTCTCTTTCCTTAACATACAAGATAAAACTCTAACCCTAGCCTCCAGGAAACAATAGTGAATCCTAGGAAATGGCATTGCAAACCAGAGCCAAGGAGACCGAGGAAACAACAAATAACCAAGATGTTCGATCGTCGACAAGATCACAAGGAGGAGGTAATGTTTTATTTTAAATATATTCAGTTATATACATAAATACATATTCATATATAAATGATATTATTTTCGACCATGATTAAACAAATATAAGTTTTCGAAAATCTATTTTAATTTTAAGTAATTAAATTATCAAGAAAACATTTTGTATATATTATATGTTTTTGAAATCATTTTTGGTTTCAAAATAAATAAAATTATTTTAGATCTGAAATTATGTATATGTGTGTATAAATATTTTATACGCTAAGCTATTAAATTAGTTTTCAATTTTAAGATTAAAAAAATTATTTTTCTCTTGTCCCATTTTTTGATACAAAAAATATATATCTATTTGAATTTCAATTTAAAATAATTTCAGTCAATAGGTTAATGAAATCAATGCTTGATATCAAAAAGTTAATCTCAAACAACATAAAAAAAATCATAGAATTGTATTTTTTGTTGTAAATACCCAGTCTAGTTGCCTTCATCAAGCAAGCTTGACCAAAACAAAATCCATTGGTTAATTATACCTAAAGGGATCCAGTTAGTTCTCCAAAAGGAAAAGAAAATCACATTGAATAATAATAACACAGCATATACAAATTTATGTCTAAAAGATAGAAAATAAGCAAATCCCAATCGATAGTTCTACCATCAACTTTATAAAAACAATTTCAGTCACTAGATTTACAAAGATCCATATTTTGATATCATAAAAATATTCCAAAAAAACTTAATAAAATACATAGAATTATATTTAGAAATAATTCCAAATATTTTTAAAATAAATATAATTAAATAAGTGTGTGTTTATAAATAAAATATAGATTCCCATATAAAATTCAATTTCGTTTATTTTTTGGTCGAAAATAATAGACATATGATAAGGATTAGGTGAAATATTTAAAACCGTGGTTATGTATTACTCAATGAAGCTGCATAGTTTGTACATGTCAGAATTTGTAGAATGTTCTTGGAAAATTCCCTTTTCAATTCTAGGCATGACTGGCTTGAAGTACTCTAATGGAAAAGAAAAAGAAAAGAAATTTCCACTAATGGAAGAGATGAAGAAGAGAACTTTTCTCTAGTGGAAGAGATGGAGAATTTCTAAATCTAATTAGAATTTTTTTAATACCTTAAATATTGATTTTTATGACAACAGCCATATAAATATAGATACTAATGTTATGTCAAGTTGTATAGTATACTAATGCTTTGTTAAGCTGTATAGTATGTATTGCAGAATATTATACAGGTATAGAATGATTAAACCTGAAGACTGACCAGTATAAAAACCAAGAATGAAGATTTAGATACGATGATCAAGACTTCTGAATTTAGAGACAAAAGACTTGAAGAGCTCAAGACTTTAGTATGGGTCATTAGAACAAATTGTTAAAGTCCTTGATAGCAGAATCTAATCTTTATCCAAATTTTTGATCTTCGATATTTTAATTAAAATAAATCATTTTAAATTCAAAATATATTTTTATAAATATTTTATAAAGTTTTTAGGTGTTCAAAGTATTGAAAAATTATGTTTAAAATTATTTTACAGAAATATAGTAGTTTGAAAACAATTAAAAAGGAAAGCATTTTTCAAAATCAACAAAGATATGTCGACATAGCGACCATTAGTTGTTTTTTAATTTTTGAAAAGAAGTATTTTTGATGCTCCTCTTCACGAATGGATACTTTTGTTTATTCACTATATAAAGTGGAGTGTAAACGAATTTTTGAACTAATTTTTACTCTCTTCTTACTCCTTACTCTCTTGAAATATTTTTTGAAAACTACTTTCTATATTTTTCAAAATCTATAAAGAATCGATCCATACTCTACTAGATTTTTTCTCTACAAACTATCTACTATTTTGGAAGCATTCTCTCTACAAACTCAAAGATTAAACCGCTATCAAAAGGTCTATAAGGTATCTTATATCCCAAGTACAACCGTTTGTATTTGGAAATCGACAACTCTACTCTTATTTATTTGGGTGTGCTTGTTGCGCATTCAAATCAAGTGGTTGTGCTTGTTGCTTGTTCAAATCAAGTGGGTAATCTTGTTGCTCAGTAATCAAGAGAGTTTGCCCAGACTCATAAGATAGGAGGGTGTATCTTGCAGCCTTGAAATCGAGATTGTATTCAGGTTCGCTTGCTACCTAGTTAAAGCAGGCGATCGAAAAGAAACTTGTACAGTATTGTACGAGACTGGATGTAGGATTGGTTAATCCGAACCAGTATAAAAATTCTTGATGCCATCTCTTTTATTTTACTTTTATTACTGCTTTTATATTTATCTATGATTGCATCTATGACTGCTTGATTGGTATAGATCTGTGTTAATAATATGTAATTTGATTTAAATATTAAAACCAAGCTAAACGATTCATAAATGTTATAAAACATTATTCACCCTCTCTTTAGTGTTAAAATGGCATTAATATCCGTTACACCGTAACCCACATTTGGTAGAGCATTAGGCTTTCAAAAGATTCGTAATTTGATTTCTGAAAAGTACAAATGGCTTGTAATACCGTTAGTACACTTTTTAACATGGTTGTAGAAAAACAAAATATGAAATATATATTACTATCAAATAGATTAAGAACTAATTATTCTGAAAAGTCACTTGATGTTTTGGAAAGGTATAATGTGAAATTGTAGGAACAGATAGGTTATATGGCTAATAGTGAACAAACACTTGATATTAGTACATCATAAATCAAGAAGGACAAATGGATGCTGGATAGTGGATACTCAAAACATATGACTGGAAATTTAGGGATCTTAAAGGATATAGTTTAAAAAGATGGAGGATCAGCTAACATCAAAGACAACTCAAAAGGTTACGTGATTGGCATCTGCAATGTCAGTAACTCCGAAACCCCTCTTATTTCTAATGTTTTGCTAGTTAAGAATTTAAAACATAACCTGCATTGTATTAGTCAATTATGTGATGATGGCTTTAAAATTAAGTTTGAGAAAGATATTTTCCTCATCGAGGATAGTGAGTATGGAATTATCTTTGAAGGTGTTAGGAAACGTAATTTTACATCTTGAGTATGAAAGTATCTAATGACAATTTTTGTCTTTTAGCTGAATCTAGTGACCCTTGGATTTGGCACAAAGGATTTTGTCATTTAAATTTTAAAAACTTATCTAAAGTTGCTAGACATAAACTTGTTAAAGGACTCCTAAAATAAGTTTTAATGTCAACAACTTATGCGATGCCTGTCAACTAGGAAAACTCATAAAAATTATTTTAAATCAAAAAAATATGATTTCAACTTCTCAACCCCTTAAACTTCTTCACCTAGATCTTTTCAGACCATCGCAAGTTCAATCAATAAATCGTAGATATGTTTTTGTATAGTAGATGATTTTTCAAGATATACTTGGACAATATTCCTTAAACATAAAAGTGATGCGCTTGAAATGTTTAAAATTTTTACCAAGAGAATTCAAAACCAAAAGTCAATTAAAATTAAAACAATGTGAAGTGATCATGAAGGAGAATTCAAAAATGATTTTTGAAAGCTTTTGTAATAAGAAAGGAATTATACATAACTTTTTAATCCCTGGAACACCCCCAACAAAATGGAGTAGTAGAACATAAAAATAGAACTATACAAGAATGTGTTATGACTATGCTAAATGATAGCGATTTACCTAAGTATTTCTGGGCTGAGCAATTGCTACATCATGCTATATTTTGAATAGAATTTTAATAAGACCTTTGACAAAGAAAAATCCTTATGAATTATTTTATAATAGAAAGGCTAAAGTATCTTATTTTAGACTTTTTGATAGTAAATGTTTTATATTAAATACAAAAGATAATTTAGATAAATTTGATGCTAAATCAGATAAAGGAATTTTTATTGGCTATTCTAATAGAAGTAAAGCTTATAGAGTTTTTAACAGCAAAACTAACATCATTGAAGAAACATTACATGTTTCATTTGATGAAAACTTTAAAGTAAATAATACCAATATTGATGAAGAAAATATTAATCCAAATGATAATAATGAAACTACTAATAATGAAAATAATAATAATACTGATAATTCATATCCAAATAAGAGAACAAAATTTTCGAAAGACCATTATAGGGAAAATATTGTAGGAAGTATAGAACTAGTTGTAAGAACTAGAAATCAACTAAATAAGATGATTAATGTAGCATTTAGTTCAATCAATGAACGTAAAAAATCTAAAAGAAACATCATTAGATGATTAATGGTTTCTTGCCATACAAGAAGAACTGAATCGGTTTACCATAAATGATGTTTGTGAATTAGTCCGAAGACCTAAAAAATAAATTTGTAATATAAACTAAGTAGGTCTATAGAAATAAAATGAATGAGCAAGGAGAAGTCATTAGAAATAAAGCATGTTTAGTTGCTCCAGGTTATAGTTAGAAGGAAGGTATAGACTTCGATGAAACCTTTGCCCCTTTAGCCAGATTAGAAGCCATAAAATACTAATTGCTTTTTCAAATCGTAATAATTTTAATTTATTTCAAATAGATGTCAACATCCCCCACTTTTCGAAGATGAAAAACTTACAAATCATGTTTATAAATTAAAAAAAGCTTTATATGGATTAAAAAAACTCCAAGAGCTTAGTATGAATGACTTAAATCCTATTTAATCCAATCTAACTTTGAAATAGGAAAATTAGACAGTACACTATTTATTAAGAAATAATAATGATATTCAACTTATACAAATATATGTAGATATTATTTTTGGGTCAACAAATAAACAGTTAAATAAAGTGTTTTTTGATATAATGACTAAGGAATTTGAAATGAGTCATATGAGAGAATTAATTTTCTTTTTAGGATTAAAAATAAGAAAATTAAGTAAGGATATATTTATAAGCCAAGAAAAGTATGCTAAGGAACAAGTAAAGAAATTTAATATGTCAAATACTAGTGGTAAGACAACTCTCATGACAACTAATGAAAAACTAAATAAGAAAGAAAATTTAAAAGATGTCGATCAAAAACCATATAGAGGTATGATAGGATCTTTGTTATATATAACTGCTAGACCTAATATAATGCATAGTGTATGTCTCTGTGCAAGATATCAGTCACAGCCTAAGAAAACTTATTTTAAAGCCATAAAACACATCTTAAGATATGTTAACAACACATTAGACTATACTCTTCTACCTAAAAGAAGACTTCTATAACTTAATATCATATAATGATGTTGACTATGCTGGATACATATTAAATCGAAAAAGTACAAGTGGCACTTGTTATTTTTTGGGACACTCTCTTATTTACTGGTTTAACAAAAAGAAAAATTATGTATCTCTATCTACAACAAAGATAGAATATATCTCAACTGCATTAACTTGTTCATGGGTTATCTATATGCAATAAACTCTAAAAGATCTTGGTCTTAATTTGAAATAATCATCAATATACTGAGATGATACTAGTTCAAAAAATTTGTCTAAAAATCTAACACATCATGTTAGGACCAAACATATAGTTATAAGACATCATTTTTTAAGAGACAACATAAATAAAGAAGTTATTTCACTCGAATTTACAAATACTGAAAATATAATAGGTGATGTTATAACGAAAACTTTAGCACAAACTGCCTTCATTAAATTAAGAAGAGAGCTAGGAATATGTTCTTTCATAGAAATCGAAATATAATTGTTTAGAAAATATTGATTTCGACTCCATAATTGATAAGTATATCACATTTAGGGGGAGTTTTGCTTTTCACCCATTTTCGTTGATAATAAAGGGGGAAAAAATATAAAGTATAACACATGCACATATTAAAGGTGAGTTATTTAACTCAAGAGGAGTTATAATATATATATATATATATATTTAAAACGAGGAGTTATATCATATTTTATATACAGAAGTATTTACATGATTGTCATCATCAAAAAGTGGGAGATTGTTAATACCATGGATATTGATTTTGATGACAACAACCATATAAATAAATATACTAATGTTTTGTTAAACCATATGGTATACTAATGTTTTGTCAAGTTGTATAGTATATATTACATATTATTACACCCATACAGAATGATTAAACTTGAAGGCTGATTAGTATAAAGACCAAGAAAAGTTAGAGATGATGATCAAGACTCATGAGTTTAGAGACAAAAGACTTGAAGAGCTCAAGACTTTAGTATGAGTCATTAGAACAAATTGTTAAAGTCCCTAATAGCAGATTCTGATCTTTATAACAAGTTTCTGGTCTTTGATATTTTAATCAAAATAAATTACTTTAAATTCAAAATATATTTTTACAAATATTTTGTAAAAGTTTTTATGCGTTCAAAGTATTTAAAAATTATGTTTAAAATTATTTTACAAAATAATAGAAGTTTGAAAATAATTTAAAAGAAAATTAATTTTCCAAAATTAACTAAGGGTATTTCGACATACCCCTCTTAGATATATCGACATACTGACCATTGGTTGCTTTTTAATTTTTGAAAAGAAGTGTCTTTTGGATGCACCCCTTCACAAATGTATACTTTTGTTCATTCACTATATAAAGAGGAGTGCAAACAAATATTTGAACTAATTTTTACCTTCTTCTTACTCCTTACTCTCTTGAAACATTTCTTGAAAACTACTTTCTATATTCTTCAAAATCTACATAGAATCCATACAAACTATACTAGATTGGTTCTCTACAAACTATCTACTATTTGGAAAGCATTCTCTCTACAAACTCAAAGATCAAATAGCTATTAGAAAAGCTATATTGTTATCTTGTATCCTAAGTAAAACCGTTTGTAATTGAAAATCAATAACTCTACTCTTATTTGTTTTGGTGTGCTTGGTGCCCATTCAAATCAAGTGGGTGATCTTGTTGCCCGGTAAATCAAGGAGTTTTCCCCGGACTCGTAAGACATGAGGGTGTATCTCGTAGCCTTGAAATCGATACAGTATTGAACGGGATTGAAAATAGGATTGGTTAATCCGAACCAATATAAAATTTCGTGGTGTCATCTCTCTTACTTTACTTTTGTTATTGCTTTTATATTTATATGTGATTGCATTTGTGACTACTTGATTAGTACAGATCTGTGTTGATAATCTGTGATTTGATCTAAATATTGAAACCAAGTTAAAAAGATTCATAAAAGTTATAAAACACTATTCATCCCCCTTTAGTGTTAAAATAGCCTTAAGATTCGTTACACCGTAACCCACATTTTTCTGTAAAGGAAAAAATGAGATCCAATGGGTGTATTTGCATCAAAGGATTTTTCATAATTATTTCTAGTATGGAATGAGTCAATCATCCACTTTAGTATCTGTTTGAACAAAAATGAGTTATAAATCTCCATTAGTTTCTCCACATATGATCATTCCTCTCATCCTTGTAGGGTTAGCTAAAATATGCAAATAAATTCAAAATTTATTTGTATTTGATTCGGCTACTAACGCACACACATGGTGGGAAATAAATCTATCAGATCTCCTTTTATTTTTCCACTTGCATCAAACACTTATACCCCTCCTCTTTTGGAAGGTGGGGGGCATGAATATGTAATTAATACTTATTAGTTAGTTAATTTTTGCTTTAAATATATGTACATTATATATTTGGTATTAACTCTTTTAATTAATTAAATTACCCATTTAAATTAAATTAAACATATATAGAAATTATATGTATTTAAACCAAATAATTTTGGTAATTTAAAAACTTAAATTATTCACATGTATAAGCATAACAACTATATTTATAATCATCATCATAATAATCTACAACAACTGCAAATTATGATATTATAACGTTTAGGCCCAACTCAAAAATTCACTATTGTGTGATGCACAGGTGTGGCTTCGGTCCTTAGTTGGTATTTAAACTATTTGAATATTAAAGCCTATATGGACTTTGTTGAAGCACAATAAATGACATGATGTCATACGCTTATCGATTATCTAAGTAAAGTCATACTTCGTAATTATTAGAAGTTACAACCCTATGCGATGATATTGTGCATGTGTCTCTTTGTGAAAACTATGACACTTGGACATCTAGGGTTAGCTCATTGGTCAAAACGCTAATAATGTCTTGATTTAATTATGAAATTGAGCTCCGAATTTAGTTAGTTCAATCGATAATAATTAACATTAATTGAATTTACTTTGGCCGGTGTTAACCCGCCTTTTGGCAAGGCTGTAGGCAGGCGGATTTAACTAAGTCGACTTCACGATTATCGAGGCAGGAACATGATGGATTCGGTTTAAAAGGATGAAGTTCACCTGGTGATGTCGTTCGGCATCGTGGGTTGCTCGGCATCAAGTGTCGCCTGGCATCAAGTGTCGCTCGGCAAGCATGGTCGTTCGGCATTGCTGGTCGTTCGGCATCAAGGAGGAAAGGGTCGCTCGGCATTGCTGGTCGTTCGGCGTCGAGTGTCGCTCGGCATTGTGGGTCGCTCGGCATCAAGTGTCGCTCGGCAAGCATGGTCGTTCGGCATCGAGGTGGAAAGGGTCGTTCGGCATTGCTGGTCGTTCGGTATCGAGGAGGAAAGGGTCGCTCGGCATTGCTGGTCGTTCGGCGTCGAGTGTCGCTCGGAATCGTGGGTCGCTCGACATCAAGTGTCGCTCGGCATCGTGGGTTACTCGATAAAGGATGGAAGCTCGTATCTAGTTCGGCATTTGGGTAGTTCGGCGCTCGATGATGGTTCGACATCAGGGTGGACCGGCTTCGAAGTGGATCGGCATGCTGAAGTGGATCGGTATATTAGAATAGAGGGTGGTTCGGCATATACGGCTCGGCCTACCTGGTTCGGCCGTGATATAAAGCCTGGATCGGCAATGGCCTTGATGGGCCCGGGTTACTCAGGAGGCCCAACTACCTGGATTTGCCTATAAATACAGCATGTGAGGGTTCAGAAAAGGGATCTTCTTTCTGCTCTCTTACTTTCTCTTTTCTAAGACTTAGGCTACTCTACTACTTTGTAACTGTAATCAGTTTTTACAGCAATAAAAAGGAAACTTCTGGAGTGGATGTAGGCCGGAGTTAGCCGAACCACTATAAAACTTGTTGTCCTTTACTGCTTTCATTTTAATTTTTATTATTCTTCACGTTTATATTCTCTACATACATTCTATCTGTTATTAGTGACTGTTAGTTGGTGCTTTCCTTTACATTTGGGTGTTAGTGACCAATTTTGGCGCTAACACTTTGGTGCTTTCACTGAGAGTTGAACCACTCGGGGATTTCGGAGCTAGGATTTTGGATTCAAAAGCTTAGGAACTTGGATTCTAGGAAGTAATGCTAGGCCACCAACAAGGAAGCAAGTGACAGAAAGGAGTAATCAAGAGGGAAGTCAAGAGGCTTCCTCTGGAACTGGAGCAGGTCAAGCATCCATCTACATCACCAGAGACGAGATGGAAGCGATGCTGAAAATACAAGAGGAGATGATGCAGGCTCTTCTCAAACAATTTGCACAAGCAGGAAATGCAGGAGCTCAGAACCGTGGAGCTGGATCAGAAGCACTCAACCAGCAAGCAGAGGGAGTGGCTCAGCAAGGGGCAGCCCCTAATCAGCAAACGGCTATCAATCCGGATGGACCTAGGCTCGGGGGCACACCACCAGGAAATGCTGGACCAATCCATGGAGGGATACCAGATGACGCTATGCAACCCGACACCAACAGGAGTGCAGGAGTACGTGATGAGGAGTATGTGCCAGGTGAAGCAACCCTCCCTAACTTGCCATTTTATTTGAATTACTCAATTTAGTTTATTCAAAATTCAGGGTTACTTACTTCCAAGACCAACTATTTTCTTTCTTTTATTAGATTTTATTTATTTATTTCCCAAGATCCAATTTGATCAATATAGAAATATTGATATACTTCTTTGTAAAAACTATTTGTATGTACATATAAACATACAAATCATTTTAATTCTAATATCAGAGATTTTTTTTGAATAAAGAATAACTCAGTTTATTTTAAACTAAAATACCTATGTTTTAGCCACAGTAAAAAGAATTGGGAAAGACCCTCTCCCAATTGAATCTTTGTGCAAATTTACTAACTAATTCATGTTTGTTTATTTGTGTTTGACAATTGTATATTTAATAAAACATGTGAATTGACTCATGTCATTTAAAATTTTACAAGATTGTTTTTCAAATAGCAAAACAGGAGGTTGTGCATGCTTTTGTGCATCTGTGTTCACATAAACAAGTAGAACTACTATTTACTACACCTGAGTTTTCAGGTTGATCAACTTGATTAGGTTAGATCCCTATACTATCTTGTTATAATTTACTAGCTTTGCTCATTCATTTAAACATAGAACTCATGTAAATCTGGGTTCATACTTCTTATGTTTTTTTTCCTCTGCCTATGTGTTTATCCTTAGTTTATAATATTTGCAGTTAATTTGTAAATAGGTTCTAGCTTCTAATACGGTCTAATACATATGTATACATTACTAGTTCACATATGCCCCAGTTCTACTACTAACTTTACTTCTCAATTCCTGAAAATTATATGCTTACAGGTTATAATATAAAGCTAAATACTTTTATCTTTTTCCACTGACAATAGTTCCATCACATAGTAATCTTTTTAAACCATTCATTACATCACAATCAAAGTTTAGCACACTGCAAATATCATTACATAGAAGTCTTTCAGCTAAAATAAAACATAAGAGCCATTCTCCTACAAAAGTCATAGTTGAGTTAATTAGCAATTTCTCCTTATCAACATACTTCTGCTCCTTATTACTTAGCTTCCTCCTTTCCTGCAGACATCACATGAACTGCTCCACAATGCATATGAAGCACCCATTTAATGCAAGCAACAAACAGGTCAGACTTATGTCTGGTGTAAGTAAAATCATTTGGTAATGCATAATGACTAATGAGATAGGTTCCATTATTCCCTTTTTGTTTTTCAGAGGTTAAGTGTTTTACTTAAATTAATCAAATTACTTTCTCATGCTCAAATTACTAAGTATTATAACAGTGGAGTGAATGTACTGCTAAATACATGTATATATGCTTAGACTAATTTTCCATCAGAAATTCTAGTTTAAGAAATCATGACAGTCATCATACAAAGCACATAGGTTGATGTTAACACCCAGATTTTGCACAACATACACATTCAGTTTTCATGGAACTGAGCTAAAGTATCAATCCTGAGTCTACATGTTAGGACTCCTACATACTTCTAGCATACTTACCCTTGCATGTATGATCACTTCATGTCATTTTTAAGGATCCAGTACTACATTCATGGTTGCACTGGTGCACACTGCCTGGAACTACTACCTAATTTCCAGTACACTACAAGCTATTTGGGCATAACCATGCCATGTGCAAACTCACACCCCAACCTTGATGCAAGCCAACCACTATGTCATACCCACTTCCCTCATACCCAATCTGATAGAGGTGACCCAGTTCCTTAGTTTAATTACTAAGTTTTTTTTTCTTTTTTTCTTATGACTCAATATGGTCTATGTAGTGTCATACCCAAGACTGTTGTATACTTGACCAATATATGCTAACAGATTTCATACATCCATCAATCCTTCATCCATTCATGCATTCAACAACTAGTCAATTATACTTGTATATCACTTCAAGTCAGTTTTACACAGAGATATATCCTTGGTTAAAGCATAGATTAAAGCACTTTCAGAGAGTGAAATGCTACTGTGGTTTCCAGCAATATGGTTCTCACAATCAATCCGCACATTAAAGTGTGTTTGCTTGTTACTCAACCCTATTTCCAAAGAATACTTACTGATGGATTAAGACTCAGCACATGGAAATTCCATTGCACCCTAACCATCTTTTCAGTTGCAAGACATAAGCCAGAGAACCCCTTCCTCTTACTGCCTTGCACCCTACCTTTCTTATTAATTCATGCTTTAACTAAAAATATTTCTCAAGTTCATAAACATATAAATAAATCAGTTGTTATTCCTTCATTAAATTATCATATATAAACAAGCATAGGTTAAGTGACAACAAAGCAATGCAAGTCACAAAATCTCAGAAGCAACAGAAAATTGCTAAACTAAAAATGCATGCAAAACATCAAACAGAATTTAAAATAAACTAAAGGTTAAATGGCTACCTTTCATAGGTCTTAATGCCTTGCCAAGTGAGGGTTTACTCACCAAAGTTCTCCTTTCTAAGTCTTGGTTTAGGTCTGCCATTAATTTTCTAAACTGCTGCCTGTTTTCTTCCTTTTTTTTCTATATTTTGTTTTCTGGTTCTAACATGTAACCGTAAGAGATAATGATGTATATAGGGGAATTGCTAGGGTTTAAGGTTAGTTAAGTAATTTATTTTTGTCAAAAATCCTATCACCAGTTCTGTTTTTCACCCAACTGTTCACCCTCTCCACTTTCCTTTCCCACCATTTCTCTTTTTTTCCTTGTCTTGGCCACTTTTGGTAAATTTCTTCACATACTATATGCATGACTTTGGCTCGGGCATTGTTTGTCTTTTCTGGTTTTAATCATGCATATAAACTTATGTGTCTAACTAAATTTGTGTGTGTGTGACTGTGTCAATCTATTATTTTGCACAACTTACATTCATGCATTTTCTACCCATACATGCAGCTATGCTCATTTTAATTTATGGGAATTAGGACTAAAACTGCCTATGTTACTTATGCATTATAATTAGGTTAATATAGCTACACTAATAGGTCATGCACTCATTTACTTTGCATTTACCTATAGGGCCTTTACTCACTAATTTACCTTGCTCGGGTAGTATGCTGGAACAGTGTGCACATGCACAAGGGCATGCATACTTATTTACACACAATTGTTTTTTTAGAGAAAAAGGAAAATTTTGTTTTCAACTAACTAGCTTTCTTTTTATAAAATCTTTAAATTATATATATGCTTAAACTATGGGCTATCACATACACCCCTCCTTTAAGAAATTGTGTCCCACAATTTAACACTCCTTCCCATGTTTGTCATGTGTTAAAACTAATCGGGCACAACCATTCTTAACTCAACCAAAGCATACATCAAGCAAGCACATTCAACACTGAATATTATATTTAACTAGGTAAATTCAAGCATGAATAATAGACTACCTCTACTCTAATTGTCAGTTGCAAATAGTTGAGGATACTGGACTTTTATCTTGTCCTCAACCTCCCATGTGCAATCATTAGGGTCTAGACTCCACTGCACCTTTACCAGTTTAATAGTTTTGTTCCTCAATTTCTTATCTTCTTTAGCTACAATGCCCACTGGCTTCTTCTCATACACCAAGTCTGGTCTGACTTCCACTTTGTTTTGTGACTGAATCACTGATGCTTCATCATGTACACATTTTCTCAATTGTGATACATGAAATACATTGTGTATTCCACTCATTTCTTCTGGCAACTTCAAGTTGTAAGCCATCTTTCCTATTCTTGCAATGATTTCATATGGTCCTATATATCTTGGGGTTAGCTTCCCTGCCTTGCCAAATCTCAACACCTTCCTCATAAGTGAAACTTTCAAGTACACATAATCTCCTAATTCAAATTCAAGTGGCTTCCTTCTCCTATCTGCATATGATTTCATTCTATCCTGTGCTGCCTTCATTCTCTGTCTGATCAGTGTGATCTTATCATTTGTCTCTTTCACATGATCTGGTCCTAACATCACCTTATCACCTACCTCTAGCCAGCAAGCAGGTGACAAACAAGGCCTCCCATATAGAGCTTCATAGGGTGCCATCCCTATACTACTCTAGTAGCTGTTGTTGTAAGCAAATTCTGCTAAATGAAGGTAGTCTTCCCAATTACCACCATGATCAAGTACACAAGCTCTAAGTAGATCCTCCAAGAATTTATTAACCACTTCTGTTTGACCATCAGTTTGGGGATGGTAGGCTGTGCTTAAGCACAACTCAACCCCCATTGCCTGTTGAAAGCTACTCCAGAACTTTGATGTGAATATGGTGTCTCTGTCACTAATGATAGTGGTTGGAACTCCATGTAGCTTCACTATTTCTTTCATGAAAACTTGTGCCAATTTTGGTGCATTTCTATCACTCTTCACTGGTATGAAGTGTGATGATTTAGTCAATCTATCTACCACCACCCAAATACTGTCATTACCTTTCTTTGATCTTGGCAAGCCATCAATGAAATCCATTGATATGCTTTCCCATTTCCATCTTGGAACTTCCAGAGGTTGCAACAGTCCACTGGGTCTTTGGTACTCAGCCTTGACTTGTTGGCAAGTCATGCATTTTGCCACATATTCACCCACTCTCCTCTTCATTCCTTTCCACCAATAGCTCCTCTTTAGATCATGATACATTTTAGTACCACCTGAATGTATGGTGTACTTAGACTTGTGATGGACATCCATGATCTTTCTTTGTAGTGCTTCTATGTTAGGTACACACAGTCTTCCCTTGTATCTCAAAAATCCTTTTTCATCCAATTCAAACTTGTCAAGCTTTGGACCATTCCTCAACAATTCCTTCTTCTCTCTTAGGGATGCATCCATGTCTTGAGACTGGTTCACTTCTTCCACTAAGTCTGATTTTATTGTGATGAGGCTGAGCTTGCCATAGTGCTCCATTTCCTCATCTAACACCATAGTTTGCTCTCTCATGCTTTCCACTTCCACATCAGTTAGTGTTAATAGCATTTTAAACTCCTCCATCATCAGTGTAGCCAACTTGGCATGTTGCCTACTCAATGCATCTTCCACTCTATTTGCTTTCCCTGGTGTGTACATAATGTCCAAATCATAGGCAGCAAGGAATTCCACCCACCTATGTTGTCTCATGTTCAAATCTTTTTGAGAAAATAAGTATTTCAAAGCTTTGTGGTCAGTATAAAGCTCAAACTTTGCTCCTAATAGGTAGTGTCTCCAAAGCTTTAATGCATACACCACAGTTGCCAATTCCAAGTCATGTGTTGCATACTTGGTCTCACTTGGTTTCAGTAGCCTTGATGCATAGGCTATTACTCTACCATCTTGCATAAGAACAGCTCCTATACCTGACCCACATGCATCAGTGTACACTACTAGCTTATCATTGTCTTCTGAAATTTTCAGCACTAGTGCTTCCATCAATGCCTTCTTCAATTGGTTGTATGCCCCTTCACACTTTTCAGTCCATAGGAAAGGCTGGTCTTTCCTTGTTAGCTTGGTTAATGGGGTTGCTATTTTAGCAAAGTCTTTTATAAATCTTCTGTAGTATCCAGCCATGCCCATGAATGATCTTATCTCAGTAACACTGCTTGGTTTCTTCCATGCTTGCACTGCCATGACATTACTAGGGCCTATTGAAATTCCTTCTTGAGAAATTATATGGCCTAAGAATTTTATTTCATTCTTCCAGAAAGAACACTTTGCAAACTTGGCTTTAAGGCCTTGTTGCCTTAGTCTACTTAGTACCATGTGCAAATGTTTCTCATGTTCATTAGTTGATTTGGAGTATATTAATATATCATCAATGAAAATCAGTACAAATTTATCTAAATAATCTCTAAAAATCCTATTCATTAAATCCACAAAATAGGATGGTGCATTGGTCAAACCAAATGGCATTACTAAGTATTCATACAAGCCATACCTGGTATTGAAAGATGTATACTTGATACTTTCTTTTTCCACTTTCATTTGATGGAAACCAGATGCTAAGTCAAGACTGAAAAATACCTTAGCACCATTTAATTGATCAAAAAGATCATCAATTCTAGGTAGAGGGTATTTGTTTTTGATGGTGACTGAGTTTAGTTCCCTATAGTCTATGCACATTCTCAAGGAACCATCATGCTTCTTAAAAAATACTACTGGTGATCCCCAATTTGAACTGCTAGGCCTAATGAAGCCTTTTTGTTCTAATTCTTCTAATTGTTTCTTCAACTCAATCAGTTCCTTAGGACCCATTCTGTTTGGTTTCTTAATGACAGGGCTTGTTCCTGGCTTAAGTCTTATTTGAAATTCTACTGGTCTATTATGAGGAATGCCATTCACTTCACCAAACACATCAGTGTATTGGTTAACTATGGGTATCTTCTCTAGGCTTGATTCAACCTCACCACTGTTCAAGTTGAACATCCTGTCCATACCCCTATCTTTGGCTGCCTCATACATGACCAAAACTCTTTTGCCATCAGGAAGTTGTAATGAGATTGTGGAATTTTCCAAGTTAATGATAGCACAAAAACCCTTTAACCAATCCATTCCCAGTATAATATCCAACTTAGGGTAATTCAACACATATAATATACATAATTCTACTTGCATGCATTTCATATTTGTAATGCAGGAACTACTTATAGAACTATTAACATGCAATGGCTTATCAACAAAAACACATGTTAACCCTAGTTTCTGAACTATGTCACATGAAATAAAAGAGTGTGTAGCTCATGTGTCATAAATAACTGATATGGGTATGCCTTTAATGAATAATATACCTTCCACTTGGCTAGGTGCTTCCATGGCCTTGCCCTTCCCTTCAAGTACAGCCACCCTTGCCATTTCTGGACACTGCCTTTTCATGTGCCCCTCTTTACCACAGTTGTAGCACCTAAGAACAGTTGACTTGGGTGCTTGGAATTTGGTCTTTATATGGCCTTCCTTCCCACAGTTGTAACATATCACTTTAGGTTTCTTATTGTTAGAGCTTGCCACCTTACTTCCTTCTTTGTTCATTGCTTCTCCCTTCTTCTTCTCATATGGGTGTGCTCTATTCTTCCCTTTCTTGTTATTCCTGAAATTCTTAAACTTTTCCCTGGCATTGTCATGCTGTCAAATGACAATGTCAAGTCCATAACTTGATCAAAGGTTCTGTCTTTGTATGGTAACATGGCTCTACTCAATCCAGCATTTAATCCCTGAATGTACCTTGCATTCCTTGAAACTTCATCTGGGATTAGTACTGCCCCATACTTGGACAACCCTTCAAATTTCCGAGTGTATTTAGTGACACTCATAGATCCTTGCCTCAACTTGATAAACTCCTCAAGTAATGAAGCTTTTGCTGAGGCTGGGACAAATCTGGCTTCTAACATTTCTTTGAACTGATTCCATGTGATCTCTTGCTCTTGCCTGTCTGCAATGATCACTTCCCACCAATCCAAAGCAAGGCCTTTTAGTTGTCTTGAAGCTATTTGCCTTCTTCTCTGGTCATTAACCTGCATATCTGCAAAGATCCTTTCCACTGTTCTTAACCATGTCTGGACACCCATGACATTTTCTGTGCCATCAAAGCTACTGCCTCCTAGGTGTGTATATGTTTTAAGCAATTTGGACAGATCTTCATGTGGATTATCTACCCTAGGTGCCATTCCATCCCTCAGTATTCTAACAAAATCTTGCATGTTAATCATTGGGGGACCAGCAGCCACTCCAGTTGCTTGTTCAGTACTATCAGAGGATTGGTCATTCTCCCTTTCTCCAGCAGCCTGGGGATTGTTTCTAAATGCTCTGGATCTCTATTGAACATTTCTGATGTAGTTAGTTCTTATTCCTATTCACTACTTTACTTTTTAAAACTAGTAGTGAACTCATTCATTCATAATAAGTAAAGCAACCAAAGCAAACAACAAATAATGCAAACAATGCACACAGATTCAATTAAGTATTTGTTTTGGCTATGTACTTAATAACATAGCTCTGATACCAACTGAAGCAACCCTCCCTAACTTGCCATTTTATTTGAATTACTCAATTTAGTTTATGCAAAATTCAGGGTTACTTACTTCCAAGACCAACTATTTTCTTTCTTTTATTAGATTTTATTTATTTATTTCCCAAGATCCAATTTGATCAATATAGAAATATTGATATACTTCTTTGTAAAAACTCTTTGTATGTACATATAAACATACAAATCATTTTAATTCTAATATCAGAGTTTTTTTTTGAATAAAGAATAACTCAGTTTATTTTAAACTAAAATACCTATGTTTTAGCCACAGTAAAAAGAATTGGGAAAGACCCTCTCCCATTTGAATCTTTGTGCAAATTTACTAACTAATTCCTGTTTGTTTATTTGTGTTTGACAATTGTATATTTAATAAAACATGCGAATTGACTCATGTCATTTAAAATTTTACAAGATTGTTTTTCAAATAGCAAAACAGGAGGTTGTGCATGCTTCTGTGCATCTGTGTGCACATAAACATGTACAACCAATATTTACAACACCTGAGTTTTCAGGTTGATCAACTTGATTAGGTTAGATCCCTATACTGTCTTGTTATAATTTACTAGCTTTGCTCATTCATTTAAACATAGAACTCATGTAAATCTGGGTTCATACTTCTTATGTTTTTTTCCTCTGCCTATGTGTTTATCCTTACTTTATAATATTTGCAGTTAATTTGTAAATAGGTTCTAGCTTCTAATACAGTCTAATACATATGTATACATTACTAGTTCACATATGCCCCAGTTCTACTACTAACTTTACTTCTCAATTCCTGAAAATTGTATGCTTACAGGTTATAATATAAAGCTAAATACTTTTATCTTTTTCTACTGACAATAGTTCCATCACATAGCTTTTTAAACCATTCATTACATCACAATCAAAGTTTAGCACACTGCAAATATCATTACATAGAAGCCTTTCAGCTAAAATAAAACATAAGAGCCATTCTCCTACAAAAGTCATAGTTGAGTTAATTAGCAATTTCTCCTTATCAACATACTTCTGCTCCTTATTACTTAGCTTCCTCCTTTCCTGCAGACATCACATGAACTGCTCCACAATGCATATGAAGCACCCATTTGATGCAAGCAACAAACAGGTCAGATTTATGTCTGGTGTAAGTAAAATCATTTGGTAATGCATAAAGACTAATGAGATATGTTCCATTATTCCCTTTTTGTTTTTCAGAGGTTAAGTGTTTTACTTAAATTAATCAAATTACTTTCTCATGTTCAAATTACTAAGTATTATAACAGTGGAGTGAATGTACTGCTAAATACATGTATATATGCTTAGACTAATTTTCCATCAGAAATTCTAGTTTAAGAAATCATGACAGTCATCATACAAATCACATAGGTTGTTGTTAACACCCAGATTTTGCACAACATACACATTCAGTTTTCATGGAATTGAACTAAAGTATCAATCCTGAGTCTACATGTTAGGACTCCTACATACTTCTAGCCTACTTACCCTTGCATGTATGATCACTTCATGTCATTTTTAAGGATCCAGTACTACATTCATGGTTGCACTGGTGCACACTGCCTGGAACTACTACCTAATTTCCAGTACACTACAAGCTATTTGGGCATAACCATGCCATGTGCAAACTCACACCCCAACCTTGATGCAAGCCAACCACTATGTCATACCCACTTCCCTCATACCCAATCTAATAGAGGTGACCCAGTTCCTTAGTTTAATTACTAAGTTTTTTTTTCTTTTTTTCTTATGACTCAATATGGTCTATGTAGTGTCATACCCAAGACTGTTGTATACTTGACCAATATATGCTAACAAATTTCATACATCCATCAATCCTTCATCCATTCATGCATTCAACAACTAGTCAATTATACTTGTATATCACTTCAAGTCAGTTTTACACAGAGATATATCCTTGGTTAAAGCATAGATTAAAGCACTTTCAGAGAGTGAAATGCTACTGTGGTTTCCAGCAATATGGTTCTCACAATCAATCCACACATTAAAGTGTGTTTGCTTGTTACTCAACCCTATTTCCAAAGAATACTTACTGATGGATTAAGACTCAGCACATGGAAATTCCATTGCACCCTAACCATCTTTTCAGTTGCAAGACATAAGCCAGAGAACCCCTTCCTCTTACTGCCTTGCACCCTACCTTTCTTATTAATTCATGCTTTAACTAAAAATATTTCTCAAGTTCATAAACATATAAATAAATCAGTTGTTATTCCTTAATTAAATTATCATATATAAACAAGCATAGGTTAAGTGACAATAAAGCAATGCAAGTCACAAAATCTCAAAAGCAACAGAAAATTGCTAAACTAAAAATGCATGCAAAACATCAAACAGAAGTTAAAATAAACTAAAGGTTAAATGGCTGCCTTTTATAGGTCTTAATGCCTTGCCAAGTGAGGGTTTACTCACCAAAGTTCTCCTTCCCAAGTCTTGGTTTAGGTCTGCCATTAATTTTCTAAACTGCTGCCTGTTTTCTTCCTTTTTTCTATATTTTGTTTTCTGGTTCTAACATGTAACCGTAAGAGATAATGATGTATATAGGGGAGTTGCTAGGGTTTTAAGGTTAGTTAAGTAATTTATTTTCATAAGAAATCCTATCACCGGTTCTGTTTTTCACCCAACTGTTCACCCTCTCCACTTTCCTTTCCCACCATTTCTCTTTTTTTTCCTTGTCTTGGCCACTTTTGGTAAATTTCTTCACATACTATATGCATGACTCTGGCTCGGGCATTGTTTGTCTTTTCTGGTTTTAATCATGCATATAAACTTATGTGTCTAACTAAATTTGTGTGTGTGTGACTGTGTCAATCTATTATTTTGCACAACTTACATTCATGCATTTTCTACCCATACATGCAGCTATGCTCATTTTAATTCATGGGAATTAGGACTAAAACTGCCTATGTTACTTATGCATTATAATTAGGTTAATATAGCTACACTAATAGGTCATGCACTCATTTACTTTGCATTTACCTACAGGACCTTTACTCACTAATTTACCTTGCTCAGGTAGTATGCTGGAACAGTGTGCACATGCACAAGGGCATGCATACTTATTTACACACAATTGTTTTTCAGAGAAAAAGAAATTTTTTGTTTTCAACTAACTAGCTTTCTTTTTATAAAATCTTTAAATTATATATATGCTTAAACTATGGGCATATCAAAGTCCTCGACTGGAGAGTCCTCGACCGGAGAGTCGAGGCCGGTGAATATCAAAGTCCTCGACCGGAGAGTAGAGGCCGGTGAATATAAAAAGTCCTCGATCGGAGAGTCGAGGCCGGTGAATATCAAAGTCCTCGACCGCAGAGTCGAGTCTGGTGAATATAAAAAGTCCTCGACCGGAGAGTCGAGGCCGGGGAATATCAAAGTCCTCGACCGGAGAGTCGAGGCCGGTGAATATAAAAAGTCCTCGGCCGGAGAGTCAAGGTCGGCGAATATCAAAGTCCTCGACCGGAGAGTCGAGGCCGGTGAATATACAAAGTCCTTGGCTGGAGAGCCGAGGCCAGTGAATATCAAAGTCCTTGGCCGGAGAATATGAAAATCCTTGGCCGGAGAGCCGAGACCGGTGAATTTCAAAGTCCTTGACCGGAGAGTCGAGGCTGGTGAATATAAAAAGTCCTCGGCCGGAGAGTCGAGGCCGGTGAATATCAAAGTCCTCGACCGGAGAGTCGAGGCCGGTGAATATCAAAGTCCTCGACCGGAGAGTCGAGGCCGGTGAATATCAAAGTCCTTGGCTGGAGAACCGAGGCCGGAGAATATGAAAATCCTTGGTCGAAGAGTCGAGGCCGGAGAATACAAAGTCCTTGGCCGGAGAGCCGAGGCCAGTGAATATCAAAGTTCTTGGCCGGAGAGCCGAGGCCGGAGAATATGAAAATCCTTGACCGGAGAGCCAAAACCAGTGAATATCAAAGTCCTTGGCCGGAGAGCCGAGGCCGGAGAATATGAAAATCCATGACCGGAGATCCGAGACCGGTGAATATCGAAGTCCTTGGCCGGAAGACCGTGGCCGGAGAACTTACAAAGCACTTGACCGAAGAGCTGAGGCTGGAACAGGGTAACGCGACCTGGCGAGGACTACGGATTCAAGGTTAAACCCGGGGAGGTCATGAATTTAATAATATGGTCATGAGCGGGATATGGACTTCGGATATCGGATTTGAGGCTATCCAAAACACACCTTCCAATAGCAAGACATGTTTTGGGGGGCAAAGTGTTAACCCGCCTTTTGGCAAGGCTGTAGACAGGCGGATTTAACTAAGTCGACTTCATGATTATCGAGGCAGGAACATGATGGATTCAGTTTAAAAGGATGAAGTTCACCTGGTGATGTCGTTCGGCATCGTGGGTCGCTCGGCATCAAGTGTCGCTTGGCATCAAGTGTTGCTCGGCAAGCATGGTCGTTCGGCATCGAGGTGGAAAGGGTCGTTCGGCATCAAGGAGGAAAGGGTCGCTCGGCATTGCTGGTCGTTTGGCGTCGAGTGTCGCTCGGCATCGTGGGTCACTCGGCAAGCATGGTCGTTCGACATCGAGGTGGAAAGGGTCGTTCGACATTAATAGTCGTTCGGCATCGAGGAGGAAAGGGTCGCTCGGCATTGCTGGTCGTTCGGCGTGGAGTGTCGCTCGACATCGTGGGTCGCTCGGCATCAAGTGTCGCTCGGCATCGTGGGTCGCTCGGTGAAGGATGGAAGCTCGTATCTGGTTCGACATTTGGGTAGTTCAGAGCTCGATGGTTGCTCGACATCAGGGTGGACCGGCTTCGAAGTGGATCGGCATGCTGAAGTGGATCGGTATATTAGAATAGAGGGTGGTTCGGCATATACGGCTCGGCCTACCTGGTTCAGCCATGATATGAAGCCTGGATCGGTAATGGCCTTGATGGGCCCGGGTTACTCAGGAGGCCCAACTACTTGGATTTGCCTATAAATACAACATGTGAGGGTTCAGAAAAGGGATCTTCTTTCTGCTCTCTTACTTTCTCTTTTCTAAGACTTAGGCTACTTTGTAACTGTAATCAGTTTTTACAGCAATAAAAAAAACTTCTGGAGTGGATGTAGGCCGGAGTTAGTCGAACCACTATAAAACTTGTTGTCCTTTACTGCTTTCATTTTAATTTTTATTATTCTTCCCGTTTATATTCTCTACATACATTCTATCTGTTATCGGTGACTGTTAGTTGGTGCTTTCCTTTACATTTGGGTGTTAGTGACCAATTTTGACGCTAACAGCCAGTAATTTCTAGCTTTGGGTCAAAACTAGTTATACTGGCACTAACCCTTTATATTGAACTAGACAAATTTTCTCTTTAGTAGTGTTTCTCTCCAAATATCTAATTATGTACCCAACTATGGTCTTAACACGAAGTTATATTATCATCAAAGTAGGCCATCGATGTACAAGATCTACAGTACTCTCAATCAAAGAGACCATTGCACATCATGGGATCCTTTACTTTGACTTTGATATGACTAACTTGTAGAAGACACTAGACGAGTCATTCTATAGTTAATCCACAACGACTAAAAGTACGTAACCTCTTGGTTTCTTTAATGGTAATGCACAACTCATTGTGTATCATATAAAGAGCATTACGTACACAAGTCTCGCAGGTTACCAATATCCATTTCTCAAATCACCTTGACAAGGAAATTTTAAGAATATTTGCGGAAAACGTCCTCCTCAAGTTTCATATTCATAGTCATCCCTCCAGAAAAACAAGTTTGAAAAAACCCATATTTTTAAGCTTCATGATATTTGCGGGGAACTAAGCAGATATTTGCGGAGAACTTTGCAATTTTTTAGAGAAATATGCAAATATTTAAGGAGAACTCTGTGTAAATGTTCGTATTTTCGTAATAAAAAATGTTTTGATTATATAAACATGCGACTAATGTTCAAATTTAATTTTCGAAAAAAGAAAACGAATTTTTTCTACCAAAATTAAAAACAGAGGTGTGATTTAAAATATGTTTTTGAAAAGAGTTTTGTGATGCATAGAGCTCCTGATTCAGATGCATGGAGTATCATATTCTTTTGTTTTCTAGGTACTTGTAACACCTTAGTATCGGGTGGTGGCCATGCCGGAATTCGATATCAGGGTGTGATGGGTGGTGGCCTTGCCGGAACTCATTTTAGGGGTACCTGATTTTTCTTTGATACTTGTATTTAGTTTTATTACCTGCTAGGCATGTTGGTAGCACCTTATTATTGTGATATATATAGTTGCATGTGTGCTCTCCTCTATTTAAAGAGGATCACACATTTTTCTCAAAAAAAGAGTTTTTGACGTACTAAATATGAAAATGAGGGTCGGAACCAAATTTTTACAAATATTTATATATGCATACCAATTCATTAATCACGATTACGAACGTATTCGTAACTTCAATCGGTCTTACTTCTAAGAATTTTTTATTGTATGCATAAAATGCAATCATTAACATTTAAATTTTATACGCACACACGAGATAAAAACCAAAACTAGAAAACGTATTTTTATTTCAAACAAGATTCGTACATATAATTGTGTACAATTATAGTCACACTTACATAATTGTTTTTTGGGCATACTCTCGACTCTATCAGAAACTATTTGAAAATAGGGACTTGAGCCAAATTGTTTGATTATAGGAAGAAAATGATTCTCAGTCATGCGTGTTTTATTGGTTGTTGTTCTATCCATTGATTGGGAATTATTGACACTGTTTATGCTAGCGTGAGTTCCAATCATTAACCAAAATAGTGAAATCAATGATTTAGATATAAATGAATATATGAGACATTGAAACTAAATATAGATGATTTCATCTCCTTGCGTGTTAGATTCAAGATTCAAACATGTGTGCTTCATGTTCTTAAATGATCCCGATCATTCATTTCTTCACCCACCTAATTTTATTTAGTAATTGATGTATGATCGAGATTTCTTGATGATAGGAAACACATAAAATGAAAATAGATAGAGGATATGGTCTGGTTAATGAAGCACCATTGCAACCATATTTAATGGAAGAAGCATTATTTAAATGTGAATATTGAGTTATTTTGTTTATTTATGTTTTATATCATTATTTTATTTTTTGTGAAGCTTTAAGAAAAATATTCAAAATAAGCTTTTAGATTCAAATGGAAGTATTATAGTCCACGAAAAGACGTACAAATTTTTTCTTTGTTTTGTCTCATGACTCATCCGCTGTCAATCAATCTTTGCCTTTTGTCACAGGTGATAAAAGTAAATTTCTTGATAACCACTGTTTGCTTTTACCATGCATACACGATGTTAGTGAGCAGTAGCATCTTGGTAAGGTTTTTCTCCGTTACCAATAAAAATACATTCAATACATATGATTCCTCCACTGTCCTTTCTTTTTTTTAATGTCGAAATTACTCTGCATCCATCCATGGAATGTCAGCCGTTAATTTGTAACCTCTACCGGTATCACAGTCCCGACCACCAATCAACTATATGTTACCATCAGTTTGAAACCTTTACCACCGTCATATTTCCGACCACCAATCAACAGTATTTCATTATTAATTTGCAACTGACAACACCAACAAAACTGTTTGAAATAAAAACGTACACTTATAACATCCATTGGTTTTCTATTAAATAAAAAGTAAATAAATTTAGTCATTATATTATATGACAGTGCTGAGATTTGGACTAGCGGTTAATAAATAAAACAAGAAAAGAGCCACGGGTCTCTGTTTTTTATGTTGTTATAAGAAAAGTCCCTGTAGAAATGAATATGTAAATTTGGTTCATATTTTTGAAAAATAAACAACGCAAGGTGTCCTGCACTTTTCTGACAGAAAACGCAAGGTAACTTACACTTTTTTTATTTTTAATTTTTTTTTCAAAATTTTCAAAAATTTTGAAAATTTTGAAAAACGCAAGTTTACTTGCATTTTCTATCAGGAAAGCGCAAGCTAGTTTGTGCTTTCTATTTTTGAAATTTTTGAAATATCCGTAAAAAGCAAGCTAGCTTGCGCTTTTTTATTTTGATTTTTTTTTTAATTTTTGAAATTTTTGAATTTTTTTAATGTTTAAAAAGCTCAAGCTAATTTGCGCTTTCTAATTTAAAAAAAACACGGCACTAATTTACATACTCATTTATACCTGGACTTTTCTTGTTACAACAACAGAAATAGAGACCTTTCGTGCAAAGCCCCTAAATAAAATGTAAATAAAGGAAATGCTCTTCAGGTTCATTCATGTATGTACGGATGCATTAATGTATATAATATAAAGACCTGAATATTAATTTAGTTTTAAATTAGTATCATTCCACAAAAAATTGCATATTTCAAGAAAACTAAAACGAAATATATGAAATTAAGAAGCAACAGACGTGTTCAGTTCAATTGACAATGATATGGTCCGCAATTAGGAACTACCATCCTCACCATTCAATTGCAAGTGCAAAGCACAACTTTGAAGAACTTGAGTGTTCGATTACATAACTTTTCAAATAAATAAAATCTTGTTCGTTTTTCATTAATTTTAGCTAAATGTAAAATGATAATATGTTTGAAAATTTTAAGAATTGAGGAGATTTATAAAGATATTTGTGGAGGGAACAAAATACGTATCATTAAACATTCTAGACATTTAGCTAGACATCTTAAAAACATATTTTTTATTTGTACGAGGGTTACGGCACGCGCTTCACGCGTGAAGGTGGAATGCGTTTTACGCATGAATTTATATATGATTAACACATTCAAGTGAAAATGATTTGCAAAAGTATTTAGTCATGTTTTTACGTTGAAATCATGTGTAGTTAATTTAAATTTTTATTTCTAAGTTGTCATGTATAATTTTTTGTTAGTTTAAATTTTATTTATATTATTAATTAATAAACAATGAATTTTAAATTATGTTTATTTGTTTAAATTATGTTTATCTGTTAAATCATATTCTTAAGCGTAGAGAGATAGTTTGAATTTGTAAAGAAATTTAACTGTTTTAACTTAGTTTGAATAGTTCCAGTCTAACCTAGAAATAATAGGCTAAAAATAATATGAATAAAATCTGCATTTGATTATGATTTTACCGATTTTTTTAATTACTTGTACATGGAGTAATAGATAATAATTAAATTAAAGGGTATTTTTGAAAGTTCACGGTCGGATCAAAAGTTTGCGCTTCTAAGCCAACTATTAACAAAGATTTTTCGTCCGTTTCATTTTGTTAATTAATTTTCACATGCGGGGCCATTATTTTCACATGTTCCATTTATTACTCGTGCAAAATTTTCAACAACTAGTCCACCTACCGGTTGCTTTGGACAAGATTGACTACTATCCCTCCATTTACGGACTACAATTTTCAGATGCTTTAGTTTTTTTATTGAATGACATGAATTACTTCCCTGGTAATTACACAAAGCAATTTTTATTTTTATTTTCCTTTCCGAATAAAGTTTCGTTTGTAAAATTTGAAAAACATGCAACAATCAAGCATATACTTTGGTTACAAAATTGTTAATTTCGAAGTATTAACTTGCAGCCTTTGATTTTTACCTTGAACCATCAACAAAAATAATTTATAATTGATGTAACAAAGGACACAAAACACATTTGGCATCCAGCAAATACATATTAAAGTCAAACTTAGAGCTTTTCCGCGTGTACGCATTTTCTTGTCTCCTTCCACCACTTTTCTACATGCCAACTTGTCAATTCATGACTTTCTTCTTTATAAATTCCCACAAGCTCATGGTAGCCTTCTATCTTATTCACTCCAAATATACAACTCTAATACAAACATGACCAGAATTACGCTTCAAAAGAGCTTGAAAATACACCTGATCTTCTACTTCTTCTTCCTAATTCTTACGCTCACGTCACGTCTATCGAATGCAAGGCCGTTGAGAGAGACTTATCATTCAAACGAAATGAAAACCAGAGCAGTAATTTATGAAGAATATGCAGCTTTGTTGCTCAACATCTTACCGCGTGGGCCAGCGCCGCCATCAGCGCCAGGCGGAGGAGTTCATGGCATTCATAATTAATCATTTTAATAATGGAAGTGCACTGATTCTTTTTATAAACGTCAGTTGTTTAATCGGTAGATAAGTTATTCTTTTAGTGTATTTCGTCATCATGTAAAGATACATATGTATTTTTTGCAGTGAAGATATATTGTCTCAGAATCTGCCGTTAGTATCATAGTTAACATGCTCAAACCCTACCGTGAATCGGACCTGGACTTAAACCTTAACGAGTCAAAGGTTAAGGCTGTGATGATTTAAATGGTCAAACCGTCGGAATTGTATATTTTTTTATTTTCTGTAAATTTACATGTGTAAATGCTAGCTATATGCAAAAATATTGAAAAAAATACTAAATAGGCAAACAGTAGAGAAAAATCGAAGTTGCACAATCAAAATTGTATTGCACAACTGCATCAATTCTGCACTATTACTGTTGCACAACTGTTGGTGTGTATTTCTGGATTTCTGGTGAAGTGACATAGTGGTGGTAAAATCAAATCTATAAAGATCACTCCAACGCACATCGGTAACGCTCTCATTAAGACGTTATTTGCTTTCACCATTCGTTTTAATAAACGAATGGATGCTGTGAGTTAAGACAAATCACCTTTCAAAATACAATAGAGCCATGATAATTAATCCCCTCAATCGATTGCGATAATACCATCGAAATCGATTCAAACTATCTTCTGAATTGACTGCAGTAACAAAAATATCAAGTTTGCGACCTACAGTACTATCACAAATCAAATCTGAAATAGTATTAAAAGAAATAAGAGAGGAGAAGGGAAGGAGATTCAAAATGTCAAAAATAAAATTGAAATGCTTTTCAGGCGTTTTTATTTATAGTTACTAAGAGATGTCTTTTCGCATTTGAAACGTTACACTCCCGTCAAATGATGCTTCTCCTTTCGTTTGAATTCAAAAGTTATGCTATTTAGGGCTGTCAATGGATACCCGAAAAATCCGAAATCCGTCTGCATCCGTATCCGAAAAGCGGATAATATCCGATATCCGAAAAAACTGATGCGGATGCGGATACGAAGATATCCGCATCTAAAAATTATCCGTCCGGTCTGTATAAATTATGTGTATTTTAGTATAATAAAATATATTTATTTATTGTTTTATTAAGTTAGTAGTTTATATTATATGTAGTTAATGCTTATTAACTGCTCAAAACTATTTATTATCGCCATATTTGTTTATATTTAACACTTTTATAATCAATTGGATTGAAAAAAATGTATGTTAAACTTAAATTTTATATTTATATTTCTTGATTTACAGTCGTTAGCGGATAGGATAATTATCCGATATCCGTCCGTATCCGCGGATGCGGATATCCGATATCCGAAAATCATTTCGAATGCGGATGCGGATATGGCACTATCCGCATCCGAAAGTATCCGTTGACAGGCCTAATGCTATTTTCAAACGGTTACGTCTCCCACCATTTTTGTCCATCACTACAAGACAATTCACTTTCAATAGCACCACATCATAGCGTCTCTAAGTAAAATGTTAATTTGAATTATTTTGTTTTGTAAAAAATGGTGCTAAACGCTGTATGCCATGAACCTCCCTTCAGCGCGGTCAAAATTTTCCCTTCCCTCTTATTCACAAAATTTCCCCATTTCACGTTCCCTCTTCAATCTTATTCCCCAAATTCCACATTTTCCCTCTATAATTTCTTCCCTGAAAAATTAGTGCTAACACCCTAGTAATCCACCAATTTCGAATTCAAAATCTTTCGACGTTTCCTCAATAATTCTTCCAAAAGGAAATACTCTCAAGTATCCCAAATCCAAAACCTTCATTAATCCCTAAGTTCCCATACTCGAGACGTACGCGGTGGAACTACCGCCTTTATCAGAGGTTTTGACCATTATGTTACAGACAAAAGGAACCTTCAGCAAATGGTAGAGATACGGTTCTCGAATCAAGTTCATGGACCCAAAAACGTAGACCCGTTAGGGCGTGGGCCTTACACTGGTGTTTGTCGATGGCTAGATTCTAGTTTGGAGTGGCGATAACTGGGTTGATTTAGCTCACACTTCTACTAACCGGTGAGTGATTTATTTTGTTTTTTAAATTGTAGGAATCAATTATGCAAAGCTGGTTTGATAACTCAGAATAATTTACCTTATTGGTTACATGAGATGGACAATTTTGTTGTTAGCAAGGCGTTTAAGACTGTTTTGTTTCGAACATTGATAATATTATATATATATATTTTTATCCTTTTTGGCAATTGTTAGCTCACATACAGATAAACATTTGGTATTAATTTTACAGTTTAGGTTTTTAAGACTAATTAAGAAGCTGTGAAATGTTTAAGTATTCTGATTACTATTTGACAAGCATGGCATGGAAGTGAAAATTCATAGTGTGGAATCATATAATTACTGTTAAATATTTACAAAGAATGTTTTTTGAGTTATAGAAAGTTCTTATTGTTGATCTTAAGCATGCGTGAGTTGATATTACATTTTTGTATGGTGTATGGTTGCAGCCTTTTTATGGTATGTTTGGTTATGGAGGACCGATCGCTTCCGTTCATCTAGGGAAGTTTGAACTCCTCGCCTTTTTCTTTTAAATAATTTCCTGCCCATTTGAAAATCTTTAAGATTCGTATATTGAATTTACAAATATGCAATTGTTTCATCTAAAACTATAGAGTTAAAAAAAGTTTATTTGCTAAAGTTTCCAAGGGAGAAACCATTGACAAAATCTTGTCGAAAATGCATTTGGAGAGTAATAATTTAATTTCGATATGGAATAAATTTAAATATATTTTCTAGGTAGGTTTAATACAATTTTCAATTACTGTAGGCTGATGATGGCATAAGAAATCCATTGGAAGAAGAAGTCGTATTATTACCTCATGGGAGCTTCAAAAATGTGTTATTACATATTTATTCTTTTGGATAACCCTGATAATAAATTATGCAGTCTTAATAAATGTAACTAGAAGCCTAACCAATTTTGCATATATTATGTCATAATAGGTTGACATTCACAATTTTAAAAAGGATGCGTGGAAACTAGAATGCTTTAGTGTTATCTTAAGGATATATACTTCTCATACGTCCAGGTCTTATCTTACAGCCAGTAGCAGAGTAATATAATAAATCATTAACTATTTTTTAGTTTCTTTTCCAAGTAAATCCGGCCCTGTGAATATGTAAGGTTGGATAATATACCACCACATACATGTTTCATAAAGCTGGTAGGTTACAAATTTTTTCTTCTATTCTATTAGTCCGTCAATATTGGAACATACTTATCTCATTATTTGTATGTGTTTGTAATTTACTTGGGCAAACATTGTAAAATCATCTGAAATATTCAATGTGCATTTGTCCATGCAGTGTGATGAAATGCTTTCACGGAAGACTACAATGCTTATAGAGTTTCAGGTTTGTTAGTTTTCATATATACATAAATGTATGTATGTATACATACATACACACACATACAAACACACACACAAACGAGGAAAGTGTTGATAAGGAGGCTTCTCATAATTTATATAAGAAGTCAAACATGTAGAACATTATAAGTGGCTGTTAAAATCGCGTCCCAGTTTTGATAGCGATAGAAAGTGAACAAATAAGAGGCTGCTCATCAAAAATATAAGAATACATCTCATCAGCATTTTTATGTATGTGCAAGTGCACGCTTATGTGCTTGCATACCCAAAAAAATGCATGTTTGCACTAATTATGATGCTAAATATAAGTTTTTAAACTGGTAAAATATGGTTTGTCTATTTGCTGCTATTAAATTTTGGGATCAATTGGTTAGTACATTTGTTATCCTCCTTAGGTGAACGATACTAGTTTAACTGAAATCAACGGTGGAGAAGTTACCAAATCAATCTTCATTCTTATAGTGGTCCTGAATTTGTCCTCCATCAAAAGCTGACAACAACCGAACAAACTTCTTCCTCTTTTGGCATGTATCGAGCAATCATTGTGGAATATGTGCTCAGTGGGCACCACTTAAAATTATTCCTTCCCAAGGAAACATGTAGCCTGGCCTTCTCTTTTTCTGGTGTCAGATGCCCAAGTCGTGATGAGCCTCATTTTGATGAAGCTGTTGCATTCATGAGAAAAAAGATAATGCAAAAAGATGTTGAGGTGCTAATATCCCCAATAGAGTTTGTATTAATTTATTTTGTTAATTTAGTGTTATCAACCGTGAAGGATTGTTTGTGCAAAAATTAAGTTCATATCTAATTCAATGCACCTCTTTACCTCATGCAATTGTTTTACCATGGACAACTAACATTAAAACGACACCGCAATATTAACCTAATTTCGAAGCATGTTCATGCATAGTCTAATAAATTCTTCTACCTTGGTCTTCAATGCAGCAATTATGTAGTTAACATGCTTGCATAAATTACTGTTTTAAATATAAGTGTAGCATCTTTACATCTACGAACACTATTGAGGCATAAAAAGACCTCTTTTTAATAAGGCATAAAAAGGGTTCTTTTTAATAAGGCATGTAATTGTTTGCTTATATTATATTGTTTGTCAAAATGAATTAAGATTGCCAGTAATTGATTGAAGTAGAATTTTTGTTCATCAGTTATATATTGGCATAATGCTATTTTAATTCTCAAAAGCAATAAGAGCTGGGACAAGTGTATTATGCTTTTGCATAGTAAGCTGCACTCCAAAGGTTAACAAATCACAACATACTAATAACTCATTGATTCTTGCTGCTCATCATCATTCTTTGTTACCTAAATGAAAACTGTGATTACCGTCATTTGTTTTCTTAAGTAAGTTTAAAACATTGAAAACTTTACAACTTTGTATAAGCCAACTTCCAAGCTCTGTGCAAATTAAACTGTTGCAGTGCCTAATTTTACAAAGAAAAATTAGTAAATACTGCTATAAATGAGGAGCTCGTGAAGGAGTGAAAGACTACCAATGGAAAGCATGCTTATATCCCTTTAAATTAGGTACCTGCAGTATAATGAATTCTTTTTATCAGAGACCATAGAAAGAGAAATATTTTCAAGAAATACAGACTAGACTTATCGTTTAATAGATGGATACTACTCATGCAATAGTAAATGGTGATACTAAACTGCATTGTGAAAGTTAAGCATAAATATTTGTTTGCATCATACATATAATATTGATATTTTTAATTACAATTTGGTTAATTAATTTCTTATTTTTTTATCTTGGCGTTTAGATGAATATTACATATATTTTATTTCTTGTAACTGATACTTGTTTGTTCCATGAAATACTTCAACTAATGCGACAGTAATTTCAATGTAAAGAATGCATGACACTATACATAACAAGAGTGAAATTACTTTATTGATACCAATTTTATTGTAATTATTGTATTACTGCAAGAAGTATTTTATCATCCAGCCTTCTTACATGTTTTTCAGTGATTCTTTTTAACAGGTCAAGGGAAAAGAATACACTAAGGGCTATATTGGAGATGCTACTCTATTTGGCCAGTAAGTTACCATATCAAATCTTCAATATTAACCTAATTTATTATTATTATTACTATCATCATCATTATCATCATATTCATTATTATTGATTATTGATATTATTAACACCATAGTTTATCTTGAACTCAATATTTATTTTAGCCTTCTAAACAGCAAGTTGATATTATTATGATTGTTTGCAACTTTAGTTGGTTGAGGCTGTTTAGTTGACCCTTGTTCCCACACATTCAATCCAGCATGTTGATGATGCCAACAATATGTAAAGTGCATTTTAATGGCTGATTTACAAGTTAGACTCTAAAATTAGATGAATATTATCTCTACTTATCACTCACTTGGTCCATTGTTATACACACCTTTTGTGGTTTGATTGAATCAGTTAATCGTTGATGTTCCGTAGGCTTATTTCTATCCTTGTACTGTATTTTGTCAATCAACTTATTTTATAGGATACTGGAAATATGAAAGACTGAGAAGTTCTGTATGATTTAAATTTTGCTCGTACATCATACCTAGAAAGTTATCATGGATGCTTATTGATTTTTTTAATGTAGAAAACTAAAGTGTTGAATGTAGTTATGCATATATATGATTTTGTACAGGGAAAGACTTTAATTCTCATGTTCAATAACCGAGCGAGCTCAGTTTTGCTGCTGAACTGAGAGAGCTTAGTTTTGCTGCTGAACAGAGCGAGCTCAGTTTGGCAATTGAAAGGAGAGCGCTTATGTTGCAACTGAGAACACTAATTGTTGTAACTTAGCATGCAAGCACTCAATTTTTTAAAACTGAGAGTGCCCTCGATTTTGCAAAACCAAGAGTGCACACATTTTTGTGGAATTGAGAGAAGGCACTCAGTTTGGCAAAACTAATAGCCCTCTTAGTTTTGCATCATAGAGCAATCTCAATTTTGGAACTAAGCATGCACCTAGTTTCCCCAGTCTGGCAGAACCAAGCTCCTGATTTTCTAGAACTAACTGCACATAGTTTTGTACACCCAGTAGTGCAAGGCACGGCCAGTTTTGTGGATGCTCGGATTTTGATACCAACATTGTATAATTGTTATAGTTGGCCAACAAAATAATCGTTGCTATCTATTGTGATGTTTTATGTAGTAATATCGTATCTTAATAATTTCTTTACCTAAATGCAGGAAAATAATGAATTAAAGAATTTGCATGAACGATTTTTGGCAAAGCTAACAACTTCGTATGGGTGAATGTTTTTTGAGCTCATGGTTTAGATTTGGATGATTGAGTATTTTGTCTTGAGGATTACTAGTGGTAATCATGTACTCTTTTATTTCAACGGTATTTACATGATACACTTAGTATTGCTAGTAATATTTTATAGTTCTTGTGGCATAATATATTGTTAACTTTCTTAGTTAACTATTATTGATTCATTATATTGACAAACTGTTTGCGTTTAATACACTAGTATAGTTTGAACTTTTGTTTTGTTTGAACTTATATGCAAAGAAGAAATGGGTTATAGGTGGAAAAGCTAAAACGGCAGCAATTTTTTTTAAATTTATATTTTATTTAATAGCGTTTCATAAACGCTATCGTATATCAAACGCTATAGAAAGCAACCTCTTACACGCTATAGAAATGTTACATAACAAACGCTATAAAAATGTTACATAGCGTTTTATCTTGATAGCGTTGCACAAATGCTCTAGAAAATTAATTTTTCATAGCGTTTTTGCTCCCGCTATTTAAAGTTTAAGGTCTATCATAGCTTGTCGTTCCATAGCGTTCTCTGAAACGCTATAGTAAGGTAAAATAGCGTTTTTTAAACGCTATTAAAGCTCCAATTTGTTGTAGTGCATTCAAATTCGAATTCTTTGCTTGTTAATGGGTTTGGATCTGGGACGAACAACGGCAGCGGCGCTCACGGGTGATGGTTATGCCTGATTTCCCTCCTTACAAAAGAGCAAGTATCGGATGCCCAAGGTGCCCAACCTTCTCTCGAGGAACCTATATTTAAACAAATATAATTTCTTATATTCTAAGATGTGAGACTATTCCAATCCCACATTCTTCCTATTCTCTTTCTCTTCTTCTCATTTTACAACAAAATAACTTACACTTGATATTTTATAAAATTTTCACTAACAATCTTCTATCAAATTTTAATAAAATTTCTCCTGTCATATGTTGCAGAAAAACTTGTGCATAAGTATAGATGTCTTATGAACTTGAATCTATATATAGTGCTAACCTATATATTAGAGTGTGTAAGGATGGAGTGGTTGACTAAGCATTGAACCAACGATCTTATGCGACGTACCAAATGTGTGTCACACACTCGTTTTATTTTCTTCAAATAGTTCATAAGCTGACATGTGAATTGATCTTGTGTCTATATCTTGGTTTCATGAAATACCCTTAAAGACTTAAGTCATGGTTTCGCAGAAGACATCACCACCTTTGTGCATTCATAGGTAGGTTTATTGCAAGTGCCCTATAACTATACACTTCAACAATACTTCTGTTATAAACTTATTAAGTACTAAGTAGTATAATCTCCATTATACCATTATAGGTACCTAGCACTCTTCTTGGAATGAATATGATAATATATAGTTGTTCAGACTAATACTATAGTGCTTTAAATCACATCGTATAATGTACTTTTGCTTATTAAACTCAAGATGATGAATTTCATTATATTGAGTTGAGTTTCCATCATAGGTGATTTCTATATTGGCTTTAAACTCATTCCTTTTGATGTTTTCAACACTAAATCTCTTGTAGGTCCTTTTATAAATGGATAAGCCAAGTTTTGGATAGATCTCACGTAATCTATGGTGATTACCCTATCTATGAGCATTTGTCTCACTACACTGTGCCTTAGGCCAATATGTCTAGATTTGCCATTATATACCTAGCTTATGCTCTTGGCAGTGTTGCTTGACTATTACAAAGCACAAATATCGGAGGCATTGGTTTTGACCGTACATGAATTTCTAATAGTAATTAAATTTCTTAACTATTCTGCTTCTTTACTACAAGAAGCCAGTGTTATAAATTCAGCAGCCATGGTAAAATCTGCAATACACGTTTGTTTCTTTGAGGCTCGGGATATTGTGCCCCCCTTTAAAAATCAAGAGTGAATATCCATCTATCAACCTGCTTTTTAGCAAAGCAGATTTCAATTGGACTTAGACGATTCAAATGAGAACGAAACGACTTGAAAATTGGCAAGCACTCTTGGATAGGGCAAAGAAACATCTAAGGAAAATTCAATCAAAAATAGGCTAACCACACATGTTGGTACCTACATGAGGAGAGGTAAACCGATATGTTTTTGAAAACATCGTAGATGTTGCGACTTCTTAGGACACGTTCATATGAAATTAGAAGATTGCTGCAAAAGAGTACAAGTCATTTCGAGCTAAGGAAAAAAGTCACTACTGACCTCTTAGGCAAAAAGGTCGATACCGGGCTGTTTTGGAGAGAGTAAGAATCGACTTATTTTGGACGACCAACGATCAATGGAAACAGTATGGGACAACTCAAAATCAAGTAGCATGAAGAATGAAAAAGAGTTCGACAAGTTGGAGCAATATAAAAATGTCTTCGCCGACATGATCATGTCCTCACCTACACGTTTGAACACCTCAGTGGGTTCCGAGACTTTTCACACTCATTTGGCCCGACATCTAGACTCTGCTCTAAGTGGACTTCTCACCCAACATAACTAATACTCGTATAAACACAAGCCACAGAGCAACCAAAAATGGATCTAAATTCTCCAAGGACGAAGACTCTACTACTTCTTCACTTCTAACCTTTCATTCATTAAAGTCACATAGGAAACAACTATTTACTGGTTTAGGACTTGGATCAGCAAATACATAGTACCAGTGACTCATAAACTCTCAAGAAACATCATTATAAATCTGAGACCCATTAGATTATGATCAGATCTGATATAATTAGTTGTAGTCCAAAGAGAGAACAACAAATAAAAGATTAAAGTAGAGGTAGACTAGAGATTACACCGAACCACTATAAAAATTATGCCTCCTTTTACTACTTTTCTGTTTATTTAATCTTAACTGGTGCTTTCATCTGAATTTTAGGTATTGATTCATTTTTTGGATTAACATTTTGGTGCTTTCACCGAGAACAAAGCTAGATCTAAAAACTTAAAGCTTGAATTTAAAATTTGAAGAAGATGAAGAGGCCTAATGCTAAATTTAAAACCGAAGCAAGTCAACTAGAGCCTGGGAGTAGACAGAAGGTATCCTCAAATTCTCATCAAACCATCTACATGACCATAGAAAAGATAGAGAGAATGATGAAGGAAATGCAGGATAGAATGATAACTAGACAATAGGAGATGCTGGAAGGATTTTTCCAAAGGATGAGTTAACAATAAACTAATGCAGGAGCATTTGGAGTTGGAGCAGAGAAAGCTAGAACAATACCCCCATGAACAGAACAACGATACTTTGGGGTAATGTTGGAATGGTAATTGGAATGTCAGGAACTGATAATGCTAGAGCTAAGAACGTGAATTTGAATACGAATGATCAAAGACCGAATGAATATGTGCCAAAGCTTCCCCAAATGGGCAGAGGATATAATGGGACCAAAGGAGCAGGTCAGAATGGTAATGTGTGGTTAGAGGAGTATGTGCCAGGGTACATGCCGAGATTCCCCTATAGGAACGCGGGCAGAATGCAGTTGGTGGTTTGAGACTTCCATTGGATAATAGAGGGAAACACAAAGCTGATGATGATGGTAGAGAATTGAAACGACTAAGGAGGGGACCGAAGTTCTCTTCTTACACTGAGTTGACAGAAACCTCAGAGAGGATCTATCTGGAAACTAGGGGGCACATCCTCTATCGGAAGCCGGCTAGGTGAGAACCTACTGATCAGGAGAAAAGATCCGTAAAGTACTTCATCTTCCATGAGCTGAAAGGGCATGAAGCGAACGAGTGCAAACACCTTTGCGACTTGATAGAAGAACTGGTTTGGAGTAATCAGCTGCAACAGTATGTGGAGAGCCGAACTACAATGGCGCGGACGAAGCAAACACCATTTGCAGCACACACATATAGATAAAACCAAGGATCTGGTCGAAGACTCGGAATCCCATGATCATGATGATCGGCGGTCAGGTTCGACTCTCGCACTCTGCTTTTTCTTGCTTTAGTTAATTAGAATAATAATAACCTCTAACCACTTAGACATGCACAAAAACTTGATTGGTCCCTAGTCACGCTCTAACTTGGATGTCTAGGATGATTTCTTAGGATAATAATAACCTCGGATCACTTACGCATGTACAAAATCTAGATTGGTCCATAGGCACGCTCTGAGTCGGATGTTTGGGATAGATTATTAGGCTTTCTGCTAATTTTCTTTGATTTGGATATTTGAATTTTGAAATTCCACCAGAGAGTGATGATTGATTTTAATCGCCTTAGGGTCCCATCCGGAGAGACGGGGCCAGAGTGCAGGGTTTAAGTCCTCTCGTTGGAGAGTGAGCGGATGGACTTGTATAATATTGATCACTTTAAGTCCCATCCGGAGAGACGGACCCGAAGTGTAGGGTGCAAGTCCCCTCACCAGAGAGCGAGATTATGGACTTATATGATATTGATCGCTTTAAGTCCCGGTTGGAGGAACGAGACCAGAGTGCAAGAAGTAAGTCACCTCGTCGAAGAGTGAGCTGATGGTCTTTCTTATCGTTGAGTCTCCCTTACCGGAGAGTGAGTGGATTGGGCTCAGCAGGGACCCTAAGAGGTCAAGAGTAGGTCCCCTTACTGGAGAGTGAGTGGATGACCTATTCATTCGTTGGGTTGTCTTGCCGGAGAGTAAGCGGATCAGACTCAGAAAGTGACCACCAAAGAGTTTGAACCCCGGAAGGGATGAAGAACGGTCTGGATTGATCAAGTCCTAGATTGGAAGATGAATAGTTCAGCGAGACCATGCCCCGAAGTGAATGCGGATTAGATAAAAGGATTTGAAACCTTGCAATTGAAGGAAGATAAGTGTTGCATGAACACGAGATGACCTGGATTCAACATATGATATTTCCGGATGATTAGATCTTCTATAGAGCTTAATTGAGATGGCCGAAGAGCTCAACTATCGAAGACTAATGTCTGGAACTTGTTCTTGAGCAAAGCAAACTTTATATTCGAAAGGCGTACTTTGGGGGGCAAGTGTTAACCCGATTTTTAGCAAAAAGATTTCAACTAGACTTAGAAGATTCAAACGAAGACGAAACGACTTGGAAATTGGCAAGCAGTCTTAGATAGGGTAAACAAACATCTCAAAAAAAATTCAACCAAAAATAGGCTAACCAAACTGTTAGTCCCTGAGGAGTTGGTTTTGATGACAACAACCTTAGAATAGATTATAAAATATAAATACTAACATTACAAGTTTATGTTTATATATATATATATATGCAGGATCTAACCATGCAGGTATCATGAATGAAGACTGTACAGTATAGAGACTTAAGATATAGAGTTAGAAGACTCATGAGTATCAAGGTTATCAAGATTATCAAGAGTTCAAGATTTCAAGGTTAAGTTTGTTTTATTAGGAATATTTTTTAAAACTCATAGAAAGGCACTGGCATCTTAATATCCAATTTATTTGTGGAATGGAATCCACTTCGAGCCCGTTAAAGGGATGGAACCCTAAGTAGGATGGAACCTACGAAAATCTAGTGGGACATTGTTTTGTATCCACTAATTTTAATTCAAATGATTTTTCAAAATTATCTTGTTTTCAAAATGATTTCAAAACTTTCCTTTTAAAAAGATTCAAACCCCTCGATTCCGTTTTTAAATAATTTTAGCCTCAAAAACATCTTTATTTTCAGAGTCAAAATTACTCCTGATTTTAAACTATCTTTTCAAATAATATATTTAACTTTTAAATATTTATACTTAGATTTAAATATAAAATTATAGTTAAATTATGTATATATTGTTCTTTATATTTACTTATGTATTTCAACTATATTCAAGTATATTTATAAAGTTTAAAATAATTTTAATATAAAATAGAGGTTATTTTCAAAGAAAATCAAAACACCAAAAATCCCTTTGGGATGTCGACATACCCATATACCCCATGTCGACATAGTGTCAGTTGGCTTTAAAATTCAAATTTCAAAAGAAGTGTCTATTCGCCATAACTCTTCACGAATGGACATGACTGTTGTTCTTCTATAAATAGGGGTCAGTTTCAACGAATTTTATATCATATTTTTCTGGTTTTCACTCCTCTTCTTCTTCCACATTTCTTAATACAAAATCATACCATTACTTTACCGAAATCAACATTGAATCATACTCGATTATTTCTAATGTGATTCTCCATCGCTATCTCTACAAGATCCAAGTGCTAATCTGAGTTATAGACTTCTTTGTAATCAATCGAGCGAGAAAAGGTGTAATTGTAGCCTTGGAAATCAATTGAGCGAGAAAAGGTGTGATTGTAGCCTTGGAAATCAATTGGGTGAACTTGTTGCCCCGGAAATCAAGTATCTCTACCCAGAGGATTGTTATTCTGGAGGGTGTACCTCGTAGCCTTGAAACCGAGGGTTGTAATTGTTGAATTGGCTTTAAAAGGAAATCCGTACTTAGTTGTGCGGGACTGGATGTAGGGTAACTCCGAACCAGTATAAAATCCGGTATGTTCTTTCCTTTACTGCTTTTACTTTATATTTGCATCTGTGTTTGATTCTATGTTCATATCTGTGTCTGATTAGTGTATATATTGTTAACAAATTAAGATAAACTCAAAAGGATTAACAGATCTCTTAAAACACTATTCACCCCCTCTAGTGTTAATTCTAGCCTTAAGATCCTTAATCCGCATTTCTCACATTTGGTATCAGAGCTTTGTTTTCAAAAGTTTCATAATCTGAATTTTGAAAAGTTTTAAAATGGCTATTTTTGAAAAATCTGTTAAAACTAGTTTAGAATTGTTTAAATTATCATTGTTCCATGAGTCTGCATATGAATTTTATTCAAATCCTAGTTGTCTACCCAAATTTTATAATGTGCAGGAAAGATGCTTTATGGGTATCAAGGAATCAATCCACAATGGACAATCTGTGCAGATCAAAAGGGATAAGTGGATACTTGATAGTGGATGCTCTAGACACATGACTGGTAATCCAGATATGCTGAATAATATTATATACAAAGACGGAGGACTGGTTAACTTTGGAGACAACTCGAAAGGATATGTGATTGGCATCGAACATGTCGGTAACTCTAAAACTCCTATTATTACTAATGTTTTGCTAGTTAAGAATCTGAAACACAATCTGCTAAGTATAAGTCAACTATGTGATAAAGGATATAAAATTAATTTTGAAAAAGATAAATGTCATATTGAAGATAATAACTCAGCCATAATATTTGAGGGAACTAGGAAAAAGAATATTTATATTCTTAGTATGAAAGTTTCAAATGATAACTTATGTCTTTTGGCAAATACAAGCGACCCTTGGATTTGGCATAAGAGATTTGGACATTTGAATTTCAAACTCTTATCTAGACTGTCAAAACATGATCTAGTAAGAGGTCTCCCTAAAATGAATTTTAAAGTAGATAGTTTATGTGATGCATGTCAATTAGGAAAGCTTAGAAAAAGTTCCTTTAAATTAAAAGATATGATTTCAACTTCAAAACCCCTTGAGTTACTTCATCTTGATTTACTTGGTCCATCTCAAATTCTGTCAATAAATCATAGTAAATATGTTTTTGTAATTGTAGATGATTATTCTAGATTTACATGGACAATCTTTTTGAAACATAAAAGTGATACTTTTGAATGTTTTAAATTTTTTACAAAAAGAATTCAAAATCAATTACCTTTAAAAATTATAACTATACGTAGTGATCACGGTGGTGAATTTGAAAATGAAAAGTTTGAGGAATTCTGCAATAAGAAGGGAATAACTCACAATTTCTCATTTCCAAGAACTCCATAACAAAACAAAGTAGTTGAACGTAAAAATAGAATGATACAAGAGTGTGCGAGAACTATGCTTTCAGATAGTAATTTACCAAAACACTTTTGGGAAGAAGCTGTTGCTACCGCCTGTTATATTTTGAATAGAATTTTGATTAGACCTTTTAACTGATAAGACATCTTATGAACTTCTTCATGGAAAGAAACCTAAGGTATCATATTTCAGAATTTTTGGAAGTAAATGCTTTATTTTAAATACAAAAGATAATTTGGATAAATTTGATCCTAAATCCGACAAAGGAATCTTTATCGGATATTCTAACAGAAGTAAAGCTTATAGAGTTTTTAATTTAAGATCTAACACCATCGAAGAAACAATGCATGTTTCGTTTGATGAAAATTTAAAAGATTTTGAAATTATAAATGATGAAGAGGATTTAGTTACTCAAAATCAGGAATCAACCGAAACTAATAATGAATTAAATCATCCTAATAAAAGGATTAAACTTTTAAAAGATCATCCTATTGAAAATATAATATGAGATATGCAATCTATTGTTACAACTAGAAATCAACTAAGTAAAATGAGTAATGTAGCATTTATATCAACTATTGAACCCAAAAATCCTAAAGAAGCATCAACTGATGATTCATGGATTTTGGCTATGCAAGAAGAATTAAATCAATTCACTAGAAATGAAGTTTGGGAACTTGTTCCTAGACCTGAAGATAAAACTATAATTGGAACTAAATGGGTTTATAAAAATAAAATGAATGAACAAGGTGAGGTCGTTAGAAATAAAGCACGATTAGTCGCCCAAGGTTATTGTCAAGAAGAAGGTATAGATTGTGACGAAACCGTTGCTCCTGTAGCAAGATTAGAAGCCATTAGGATTCTACTTGCTTTCGCAAATCATAATAATTTCAAATTATTTCAAATGGATGTTAAAAGTGCATTTTTAAATGGATTTGTAAAAGAAGAAGTATATGTTGAACAACCACCACTTTTTGAAGATGAAAATTTACCAAACTATGTGTACAAACTTAAGAAAGCTTTATATGGTCTAAAACAAGCTCCTAGAGCCTGGTATGATAGACTAAGATCTTATTTATTACAATCAAATTTTGAAATTGGTAAAATAGATAATACTCTTTTTATTAAAAGAAATAAAAATGATATTCAACTAGTACAAGTATATGTAGATGATATCATTTTTGGTTCAACTAACTTCGAAATGAATAAAGAATTTTCTGAAATAATGACAAAAGAGTTTGAGATGAGTCATATGGGTGAATTAAACTTCTTTCTAGGATTGCAAATAAAACAGTTAGATAATGGTATTTTTATTAGTCAGGAAAAATATGCTAAAGACCTAGTTAGTAAATTTGGTTTGACTACTGTGAGTGGAAAACCCACTCCCATGGCAACCAATGAGTACCTTAGTAAATAAGATCTCTCGAAAGATGTAGATCAAAAGTTATATAGAGGAATGATTGGATCATTACTCTATATCACTGCTAGTAGACCTGATATCATGCATAGTGTTTGTCTCTATGCAAGATATCAATCTCATCCTAAAGAAACTCACTTAAAAGCTGTAAAATGTATCATAAGATATATTAAACACACCTCTGATTATGGCTTATTTTATCCTAAAAATGATTCATTTGATTTAATATCATACTGTGATGCTGACTATGCTGGATGTAAATCAGACCGAAAAAGTACAAGTGGAACCTGTCACTTTTTGGGACATTCTCTGGTTTCCTGGTTTAGTAAAAAGCAAAATACAGTTTCTCTATCAACAACTGAAGCAGAGTATATTTCTGCTGCTTTGGCTTGTTCTCAAGTAATATATATGCAACAAACTTTAAGAGATTTTGGATTAAATATCTCAAAATCGCCAATTTATTGTGATAATACTAGTGCAATAAATTTATCTAAAAATCCTAATCATCATGCTCGAACTAAACATATTGATATCAGACACCATTTTCTCAGAGATAATATAAGTAGAGAAGTAATTACTCTCGACTATATCAATTCTGAAAATCAAATTGCTGATATTTTAACAAAACCCTTAAATGAATCTACATTTACTAAATTAAGAAGAGAATTAGGTATTTGTTCCATAACTGAAATATAAAATATAAATAACAAGTATAATTAATAATTAATATTAAAAAAATCATATAGTTAAAATATGAGGACTATGTCGACATCCCCTAGGAAGACATGTCAACATGTAACGTTTTTTTATTTTTTTAAAATTTTCCCACCAAATTTCAAAATTTCAGTTATATATTCTTCTCTATTTCGAATTCTTATTCATTCTCTCTGGTTTCTCTTCTTTTCTATTCTGAAATATATAAAATAATGGCATCTTCCTCTAAATCAAACATAAAACCATCTTTCTTATTCCCCTCTCCTACTTCTGGTCGATTCCAATGCTCTACTCTCGCACGTGTAACTAAATTGGAGGAGTCTATAAAGGATACACTTCAGATGTTGACTGAAATTCAAGTGACTCAACTTCGTATGGCGAAAGAGCAAGAGAGGCAAGGCAAGATTCTTAGGAATTTATAAAAATTCCTAATAGATAACCAGGCCAACCCTATCTTGATCGATGAAGACTCTTCACTCAATCAAGAACATGAGGTCAGCGACGAAGAAGAAGAAGAACCTAAGGAAGAAGCACACGAGGAGGGTGATGACCAAGTAGTATACGTTGGAGAAGTGTGTTTCGACAAAAATGGGAATCTTGTTGAACAACGTGGAAATTTCTGTTTCCACTATCCAAATTGTTCAATTCATAAATCTCCTATGTTCAGAAACACACATTAGTTTCTTTTCTTTCTTTCCGTTGTTATTTGTGTTTTTATGTTTTTCAATCGCAAATGTAAATACAACCATATTCATAATAAATAAACTCGTGTTCTTATATGTGTTAGAATTATTATGAATTCTTAGTTAGGATAGTTGATAGTTTAGGATTATATTTTAGTTAAGTACTGATTATGTATGATAACACTATCATTATAATCATAAAGTAATGTAGTCTTAGTTTCAGGGGGAGTTATATAGAGTTATATAGAGTTATATAGTTTTTGTTGATGACAAAGGGGGAGAAATATAAAATAGGATAGTTAGACATAGATTAAGGGGGAGTTGTTAGTTTTAGGAGGAGTTATTAGGATAGAAGGAATATTTTATAAACAAAGGTTGTCATCATCAAAAAGGGGGAGATTGTTAGTCCCTGAGGTGTTGGTTTTGATGACAACAACCTTAGAATAGATTATAAAATATAAATACTAACATTACAAGTTTATATGTATATGTATATGCAGGATCTAACCATGCAGGTATCATTAATGAAGACTGTACAGTATAGAGATTCAAGATATAGAGGTAGAAGACTCATGAGTATCAAGATTATCAAGAGTTCAAGATTTCAAGGTTAAGTTTGTTTTATTAGGAATATTTGTTAAAACTCATAGAAAGGCACTGACATCTTAATATCCAATTTATTCGTGGAATGGAATCCACTTCGAGCCCGTTAAAGGGATGGAACCCTAAGTAGGATGGAACCTACGAAAATCTAGTGGGACATGGTTTTGTATCCACTAATTTTAATTCAAATGATTTTTCAAAATTATCTTGTTTTCAAAATGATTTCAAAACTTTCCTTTTAAAAAGATTCAAAACCCTCGATTCTGTTTTTAAATAATTTTAGCCTCAAAAACATCTTTATTTTCAGAGTCAAAATTACTCCTGATTTTAAACTATCTTTTCAAATAATATATTTAACTTTTAAATATTTATACTTAGATTTAAATATAAAATTATAGTTAAATTATGTATATATTGTTCTTTATATTTACTTATGTATTTCAACTATATTCAAGTATATTTATAAAGTTTAAAATAATTTTAATATAAAATAGAGGTTATTTTCAAAGAAAATCAAAACACCAAAAATCCCTTTGGGATGTCGACATACCCATATACCCCATGTCGACATAGTGTCAGTTGGCTTCAAAATTCAAATTTCAAAAGAAGTGTCTATTTGCCATAACTCTTCACGAATGGACATGATTGTTGTTCTTCTATAAATAGGGGTCAGTTTCAACGAATTTTATATCATATTTTTCTGGTTTTCACTCCTCTTCTTCTTCCACATTTCTTAATACAAAATCATACCATTACTCTGCCGAAATCAACATCGAATCATACTCGATTATTTCTAGTGTGATTCTCCATCACTATCTCTACAAGATCCAAGTACTAATCTGAGTTATAGACTTCTTTGTAATCAATCGAGCGAGAAAAGGTGTAATTGTAGCCTTGGAAATCAATTGAGCGAGAAAAGGTGTGATTGTAGCCTTGGAAATCAATTGGGTGAACTTGTTGCCCGGAAATCAAGTATCTCTACCCAGAGGATTGTTATTCTGGAGGGTGTACCTCGTAGCCTTGAAACCGATGGTTGTAATTGTTGAATTGGCTTTGAAAGGAAATCCATACTTAGTTGTGCGGGACTGGATGTAGGGTAACCCGAACCAGTATAAAATCCGGTGTGTTCTTTCCTTTAATGCTTTTACTTTATATTTGCATCTGTGTTTGATTCTGTGTTCATATCTGTGTCCGATTAGTGTATATATTGTTAACAAATTAAGATAAACTCAAAAAGATTAACAGATTTCTTAAAACACTATTCACCCCCTCTAGTGTTAATTTTAGCCTTAAGATCCTTAATCCGCATTTCTCACATAAACATGTCGGTACCGACATGAAGAGAAGTAAACTGACATGTTTTTGACAACTCTACAGATGTTGCGACTTCTTGAAACACTTCATTATGGAATTAGAAGAGTGCTGCAAAAGAGTACAAGTCATTTTGAGCTAAGGAAAAAAATCACCACCGACCTCTTAGGCAAAAAGGCTGATACCAGACTGTTTTGGAAGAAGTAGGAATCGACTTTTTTGGGCAACCAACGATCAATTGAAACAGCATAAGGCAACTCAAAATCAAGTAGCATGAAAAATGCAAAAGAGTTCGACAAGTTTGGACCAATACAAAAATTTCTTCGCGGACATGATCACGTCCTCACCGACATGTTTGAACACCTCGGTGGGTCCCAAGATTTTTCACACTCCTTTGGACCGACATCTGGACTCCGCTCCAAGTGGACTCTAACCCAATACTACTGATACCCTTATAAATACAAGACATGGAGCAACCAAAAAAGGGATCTGAATTCTCTAAGGATGGAGACTCTACTAATTCTTCACTTCTAACCTTTCCTCCATTAAAGTCGCATAGGAAATAACTATTTGATGCTCTAGGATTTAGATTAGAAAATTCTTAGTACTCTGACTTATAAACTCTCAAGAAATATCATTGTAAATCTTAGATTCATTAGATTATGGTCAAATCTGATATAATTAGTTGTAATCCAGATAGAGAACAACAAATAGAAGATTAAAGTGGACGTGGGCCAGAGATTACACCGAACCGCTATAAAAATTATGGCTTCCTTTACTACTTTTCTATTTATTTAGTCTTAACTGGTGCTTTCATCTGATTTTTAGGTATTGATTCATTTTTTGGGTTAACATTTTGGTGCTTTCACCAAGAACAAAGCTGGATCTGAAAATTTTAAGTTTGAATCTGAGATTTGGAGAAGATGAAGAGGCCAATACTAAATCTAAAACCGAAGCAAGTCAACCAGAGCCTGGGGCAGGAAAGAGGTGTCCTTGAATTCTCATCAATCCATCTATGTGATAATGGAATAGGCGGAGATAATGATGAAGGAGATGTAGGGTAGGATGATAACTAGACAACATGAGATGCTGGAAGGATTATTCCAAAGGATGGGACAACAAGTAACCAATGCAAGAGAATCTGGAGTTGAAGCGGAGCAAGCTGGAACAATGCCCCTACGAATAGAACAACCGATACTCGGGGGTAATGTTGGAATGGCAGCTGGATTATCGGGAATTGATAATGCTAGAGTAGGAATGTGAATTTCAATATGAATGATCAAAGACCGAAGGAATATGTGCCAGAGCTTCCCCAAATGGGTGAAAGACAGAATGAGACCAAAGGAGCAGGTCAGAATGGTAATGCGTAGTTAGAGGAGTACGTGCTAAAGTATGTGCCGAGATTCCCACATGGGAATAGGGGAAGAATGTAGTTGGTGGTTTGAGACTTCTGTTGGATGACAGAGGGAAAAAAAAGCTTATGATGATGGCGGAAAATCGAAACAGCTAAGGAGGGGACTGAAGTTCTCTTCTTACATAGAGTTGACGGAGACCCCGGAGAGGATCTATCTCGAAACTAGGGGGAACATCCTCTATCAAAAGACGGCTAGGCGAGAACCTAATGATCAGGAGAAAAGATCTGCAAAGTACTTCATCTTCCATGAGCTAGAAGGCATGAAGCAAACGAGTGCAAACACCTTCACGACTTGATAGAAGAACTGGTTCAGAGTAATCTGTTGCAGCAGTATGTGGAGAACCAAACTGCAACAGTGCAGATGGAGCAACCACCATCTGCAGCACACACATGTAGATAAAACCAAGGATCTGGTCCAAGACTCGGAATCCCATGATCAGGATGATCGGCGGTCAGGTTCGACTCTCGCACTCTACTTTCTCTTGCTTTGGATAATTAGGATAATAATAACCTTAAACCACTTAGACATACACAAAATCTGGATTGGTCCCTAGTCACACTCTAACTCGGATGTTTGGGATGATTTCTTAGGGTAATAGTAACCTCGGACCACTTACACGTGTACGAAATCTAGATTGGTCCCTAGGTACGCTCTGAGTTGGATGTCTGGGATGGATAATTAGGATTTCTGCTTATTTGCTTTGATTTGGATATTTGAATTTTGAAATTCCACCAGAGAGTGATGACTGATTTTGATCGTCTTAGGGTCCCGCACGGAGAGACAAGGCCATAGTGTAGGGTTCAAATCCCCTCATTGGAGAGGGAGCAGATGGACTTGTACGATATAGATCGCTTTAAGTCCCATCCGGAGAGACGGACCTGAAGTGCAGTGTGCAAGTCCCCTTGCCAGAGAGCGAGCATATAGACTTATATGATATTGATCGCTTTAAGTCCCGATCGGAGAGACGGGACCAGAGTCCAAGAAGTAAGTCACCTTGTCGGAGAGTGAGTGGACGGTCTTGCTTATCGTTGAGTCCCCCTTATTGGAGAGTGAGTGGATTGCGCTCAACAAGGACCTTGAGAGGTCAATGGTAGTTTGCCTTACTGGAGAGTGAGTGGATTGCCTATTCGGTCGTTAGGTCCTCTTGCCAGAGAGTAAGTGGATCAGACTCAAAAAGTGACCACCAAAGAGGTTGAACCCCAGATGGATGAAGAACGGTCCAGATTGATTAGGTTCTAGATTGGAAGATGAATGGTCCGAAGATACCATGCCCCGGAGTGGATGCAGATTGGGTAAAAGGATTTGAATGCCTTGCAATCGGAGGAAGATAAGTCCTACAGGAATATGGGATAACCTAGATTCAACGTATGATATTTCCAGATGATTAGATCTTCCAGAGAGCATGATTGAGATGGCCGGAGAGCTCAACTATCGAAGACTAATGTCTGGAACTTATTCTTGAGCAAAGCAAACCTTATATTCGAAAGACGTACTTTAGAGGGCAAGTGTTAACCCGCTTTTTAGCAAAGAGATTTCAACTGGACTTAGAAGATTCAAACGAAGATGAAACGACTTGAAAATTGGCAAGCACTCTTAGATAGGGCAAAGAAACATCTCGAAAAAATTCACCCAAAAATAGGCTAACCGCACATGTCGGTACCGACATGAAGAGAAGTAAACTGTCATGTTTTTAACAACTCCGTATATGTTGCGACTTCATAGTATACTTCCATATGGAATTAAAAGAGTGCTGCAAAAGAGTACAAGTCGTTTTGAGCTAAGGAAAAAAGTCACCACCGACCTCTTAAGCAAAAAGTCAGATAACGGGCTATTTTGGGGAGAAGTAGGAATCGACTTTTTTTGGGCGACCGACGATCAATGGAAATAGCATGGGCCAACCCATAATGAAGTAGCATGAAGAATACAAAAGAATTCTACAAGTTTTGAGCAATACAAAATGTCTTCATAGACATGATCATGTCGTCACCGACATGTTTGAACACCTCGGTGGGTCCCTAGATTTTTCACACTTCTTTAGACCGGCATCTGGACTCTGCTCCAAGTGGACTCTGACCCAACACTACCGATACTCCTATAAATACAAGTCACGGAGCAATCAAAAAGGGATCTGAATTCTCTAAGGACGGAGACTTTGCTACTTCTTCACCTCTAAACTTTTCTCTAATAAAGTCACCTATGAAACAATTATTTGATGTTCTAGGACGTAGATCAGCAAATTCTTAGTGCTAGTGACTCATAAACTCTCTAGAAACATCATTGAAATTCTGAGATCCATTAGATTGTGGTCAGATCTGGTACAATTAGTTGTAATCCACAAAGAGAACAACCAATAAAAGATCAAAGTGGACTTAGGTCGATGATTACGCTGAACCACTATAAAAATTTGTCTCCTTTTACTATTTTTCGGTTTATTTAATCTAAACTTGTGCTTTCATCTGATGTCTGGGTTTGATCCATTTTTTGGGTTAACACCATCCACTGTTCGATTTATTATTATCCTCTCTTTCAGTTTTCTAACTAGCCTTCGTGTATCCTTATATTACACTTGGATACCCATTGTAAAATATACCATAGTTAATGGTTCCTTTCAATATTTCAAATTTCTTTCTACACCTAACCAGCAAATATGATTACTCATTTTTCCAACAGTGTAGGTTATATCAGGTCTTGTGCATGTCATAACATACATTAGACTACCAATAACTTTAACGTATTTTAGTTGATCTTTTGATCTACCAATATTAGAATATAGTTGCGTATTTAGGTCAAATGGGATGCTTATAGGTTTGCAATCAAATTGACTAAACCGTTTTTAGAATCTTCTCTATATGATGAGACTGGATAATGACTCACTCTACTGTTGTTTTTATGTTTCTTATTCCTAGAATCACTTCAGCTTCTCCCATATCTTTCATATCAAAACATGAAGATAGAAATATTTTCGTTTCTTTAATACTCAAGGTATGAGTCCCAAATATTAACGTATCATCAACATAAAGGCATATAATCTTTACCAGCTTGAAATTTGCTGTAAACACATTTGTCTGATTCGCAAATCCTAAAACCATTTGCTACTATGGTTTTATCAAAATTCTCATGCCACTATTTGGTACTTGTTTAAGACTAAAATGGCTTAATAAGTTTACATACTTTACATTCTTGTACATGCATCATAAAATCTTCTGGTTGAGACGTATATATCTCCTCATCAAGTTCTCCATTTAAGAATACAGTCTTGACGTCCATTTAATAAATTTTAAATTTATAGATAGATGCTAATGCAATTAATATCCTAATTATTGAAATTCTAGCTACAGGTGCATGTGTATCAATATAATCTATTTCTTCCATTTGGGTAAATCCCTTAGCAACTAATCTAACCTTAATTTTTCTATCGTACCATTTGCTCTTAATTTCTTCTTAAATATCCACTTACATCATATTGGTTCACAACCAGGTGGTATGCCTACTAGTTTCAATGTTTGGTTTCCCATAATAGAATCTATTTCATCATTTATGGCTTCTTGCCAAAAAGCTAAATCCTGAGACTTTATGGCCTTAGTATGTGTTAAAGGATTGGAATTTATGGTTGAAGAAAGCATTGCTTTATGTTTAATAACATATCTTTATCCTTCAACCAAATAAATGATAAAATCTGATTCGAATGACTTTTCAGTTCTCGTTCTTTTACTTCTTCTAAGAGATTCACCAGTTTTATCATTAGTTTCTTGAGTGTTCTCAAATTCACGAATAGTTTCAGTGACCCTCACCTTTTCACGAATATGTGTAATGACCTCCATCGTTTCACTAATAGATGGATTGGATGAAATAGATGTGAATCTATTTTCATAGAACACTGCATCTCTAGATTCTGTTATTATGTTTACCTCAATCGAATTATTAAGTTCTATTACTATAAACCTTAGTCCTTACTATATTGAGCGTATCCTAAGAAAATACACTTAATGCACTTTTGTCCTAATTTCTTGATTTTTGGTTCAGGTAACCGAATAATAGCTCTATGACCCCAAACTCGATAATAATCAAGATTTGGTTTGTGGTTCTTCCAAAATTCATATGGTGTAACTTTAGTCTTCTATGGGGTATTCTATTTAAGATGTAATAGACGATGAGTAAAGCCTCACTCCATAAACTAGTATTGAGACTAGAATTACATATATAACATAGATTTAACCATTTCAGTAAGGGTCCTATTTTACATTCTACTACTCCATTTTGTTATGGAATATAAGCTACAGACGTCTCATGTATAATTCCTACAGATTCACAAAACGCAGGGAAATGATATTCACCTCCGCTATTAGATTTAAGGATCTTAATTTAAACATCACATTGGTTTTTTACTTCAGTCTTATAAATCATAAATGAATTTAATACTTCATTCTTTGTATGCAATAGATAAACACAACAATACTTTGAATAATCATTTATAAATGTGACAAAATACTTCTTTCCTTCTCTAGTAGGAGTATTATGAATATCATAAACATCACTATGAATCAATTGTAACAGATGAGCGTTACTAACAGATATCAATGGAAACGGTTTTCTAGCTATTTTTGGTAAAGAGCATATCCAGCATTTATAATTATATTTATTATCATATTTAGGGATCACGTATAATGAAATTATTTTATTTATACTTTAAATGTTAATATGTCCTAATCTACTATGCTATAAAGAAAAAGAGTCAACAATATAAGCATAAGCAACCATTTTATTAATATTCAATATGAACATTCCATCACACATGTACCATTTTCCAACAAACATTCCGCCTTTGGTCAATACATGTTTATCCGACTCAAAGACTTGTTTGAAGTCCAACTTATTTAATAGACTATCGAAGGCAAGATTCTTTCTAACCTCGGATACATAATATACATCATTCAATGTCTGAATTTTCCCAGACGTGAACTCCAAATCTACCGTCCCATTTCCCTTGACCATTGCTTTTGTCGAGTTTCCCATATAGGGATAATTTTCATCCTCATACAGTTTAAGTTTTTTGAATAGACTCTTGTCGTTGTAGATATGCTTAGTAGCACCAGAGTCGATCCACCAAGATATGCTTAGTAGCATCAGAGATTACGGCTGTAAAGTTTTCTTTTGTCGATTGAGGTTTCTTTTTAAGGAAACGACAATCTCTTTTTAAGTGATCAGGTTTTCCATAATTGTAGCATCCATTCACTTACTTGGCCTTCTTGTTATTAAAGTTTTTCTTATTCCTTTTTTGATTAAAAGAGCGATCAGAGGTTTTATTTTCCTCTTTTTCCTCCACCATGTGAATCTTAAATGGAAACACTGTTGTTCAGTGATTTCTTTCTGCCTAATTTGTTCTTCCACTTGCAAATACTATGCAAGATTATCCGAACTCATATCATCCTCCTTGTGTTTAAGGAGTTTCCTTTGATCCAAAGGGGAAGTTTGTCTATTATGGATGAGACTTTTGTCTCCTCATCCATATTCATGTTATGCTGGTTGAATTGGTCAATGATATGCATAATATCATTGAATTGCTTTACTACTAGCCTAGCATCAGTCATTTTATAATTAAAAAAATTTATAGCTAAAAATTTCTTGCTTATTGCATCCTTCATTCGATACTTAGCCTCTAGCGTATCCCAGACTTCTTTGGCGGTTACTTTATTGTAGTACACATCGAACAGAGTATCTGTCATTGCATTGCATATGTAATCATCTCGCTTCCATTTTAGTCTTGACCATGCTTGCGCAATAGTCTCGTTTCTGTTTTCTCTAGCTTTGACATTGTAAGAATATAAACCACCTTTAGTATGGACAACAAGAAATACATCTTCTACTGCCAACGCACGAAATTAAGATTTGGTGAAATTGGAAGCGAACTATCTCAAACTGTGTGTTGCCTTGTCGAATAACGTCTTAAGATTGTTGGTGTGTGTTTCTGGATTTCTGTTGAAATGGCACAGCAGTGGTGATTAATCTCTTCAATCGATTCCGATAGCACTATGTGGTCGGATGTACGGTGGTGGTGCGCGCATGTGGTTGTTCTGTATGACCTCCCTCCTCACCAAAAAAACAAGTATTGGATGTCCAAAGTGCACAACATTATCATGAGAAACCTATATTTAAACAAATGTAGTATATTATATTCTAAGTTGTGAGATTATTCCAATACTACATTTTTCCTCCTCTTCTTTTCTTTTTCTCATTTAAACGTTTATTATTTTATAAAATTTCCACTAACAACAACTGCACCAACACAACTATTGTTGTGTACGCAGCAACAGTGCATAATAGTAATGGCTTAGTGGCGATGAACTTGAAGAACCTTGCAGTGGTCTTGAAGGAACTTGTAGAGGTGAATAACAAAGTAATGAGTTTGTTGTTTATATTTTGAAGCGAAGACAGCCTGGAGCGATGACAACCTTTGCAATAAAGATTTAATTTTTCTGTTAGAACAATACAGAAAAAAAGGAGAAATAGAGAGAATGACGGCTGAGAAAGCAAGAAAAGTAAAAAAGAAAAAACGGTTCAATAAGGTAAAATGTAAGGTTTTACCATTATCTCGAAAGTTCGATGTTCGGTTCTTGCATAATTGAGGTCTGATTGAGTTTAAGACTAAAGCGGTGCATGGTCCACCATTATCCCCGACGCGGTTTGCTTCAGGCAATGATTACACTAGGAAATGTAATCGATGGATAAAATAATAATTAATGGTGGTTAAATTATGCAAAAAGAGCGATATCAATATTTTACATTTCGATGCAGATGCATTATGTATAAATGCAACTACAGCAAACATATTGTCTCTGCATGTATATCTCAAATAAAGTGAAACTGTGTTCTTTTGCATGCATGGTAAACTGGTACACACCAACAAACTGGTACACACCAACGGTACTCAAATTATCACAAGCTTTTTAAGTAACAGATCGCAATGATATTTGTGCAAGACTTTAATTAATCCATGGGGAAATTTTATTGAAATTTAAAGTACTTAAAAAAAGAATTATATTATATTTTAATCTAGGGGTAACAAGAATGTTATGCCTCGCCCAATAGCAGGTATTCATTGCAATTGCTCTTTTGATTGACTATTCAAATTGCGGTGAATTAAATAAAATTCACCGTGTCTCGGCCAATAAGCCGACAAGTACTAAGATTAATTGCTTAAAAGTGATTGTTCTAATTTCTAAGGTACGGTTGGTAGTCATTTTTTAGGCCGTTGAACGTAAACGGTAAAAGTCATGTTCAGTTGAATGAACAATCCTCCCGGTTCATTTGCTAGATTAAAGATGCGATTACGAAGAACGAAAATAAAGTATTTGAGTGGGTTATTTGAATGGGTATTTAAGCGGGGAAGACTGATGAGCGGAAAATGTGTTTGCTGTTACGAACGTGGAGCGAAGCATTTAAGTTGTGATTTTTAATTTATTATTTATATTTTAATAAATAATATGCGTCAATAATTTAAAAAAAAAATAATTAATTAAAAAATAATAAATTATTTCGATTTAATTCAAACCAACTTAACGAGGTAGAACACTTTGATACAATCATAACGTAAAAAGCAGCGTCTTAAACGGATGCCATTTGGAATCTTTGGAGAAACAAACATGCTTAAATGTATATTTTTCAAAAGAGGGTTAAAATTTTCAGGCAGTCAAATGTTTCTCTTGTCTTGGAAACTTGAACCACAATTGCGAATGGACTCGTACATATATCCATCGTTAAAGTCGATCGCTATATTGTGTAAGTTTGGATAGTTACGAATGAACACCGATAACTATATATAAAACGTTAACAAGAAGCGCCTATATCTGCATTTGCTAACAACTACATTTTTGGTTGTTAGTCTCGAACATATGCATCTGCTCAACGCATCCGTTGTTAAAATATAGGTAGAAATCCATCTGAGTAATTTCGAAATTATTTATTCCCTTCCTCTCTCATCTCTACTATTCTCCTAGATAATTATTGAATTATGTCAGATTTGCCATACTGTAGGTTACAGACCACTCTTATCGCTACAGTTTAGTGCAACAAATACGTCTGATCACAGAGATCAAATTCTTGAACTCCGCGGTACCTTGCGAGGCACTTCGTTATAACTCGGTGCACCCTTTGTAATTAAACGGTAATGAGGGTAGATAACTAATTAAAGAAAAAGTCGCTGTACGGTCTAGGACCAAACTCAGTCACCACAACATCCATTGCATTAAATTGGTGAAAACCCATCAGATTTCAAATATAACCACGAATAATCTTATAACTTTATTTAAGACAATGTAGATACATGGTTTAAAGGAGGTGTCTTAAATACTACAAAATTGGAAAGACATGATAAAATCGTCAGAGAGATTCAAAAAACAATAAACAGACGTTTGAAAAACATCGAAAACCAATTATTTGAATGAGTGGTAAATTAGTAGGTATTTATTTATAATTTCATATTATTTCTGTTGCTATATATGAATAAACACCTAGGATAGCTGAAGTGCATAAACACTATGATATATCCTTTGGATTGAAGATTCAACGTGAAGCATATTCTGCTGGGGTAAATTCACACAAATGACTGTAAATCAATTCAAATACACGCAAAATCAATATAATCATGTTGTAGTGCGATAAAATAAACATCAATAAAAAAATCCAAATATCAAATCATAAAAAAAAACCCAGAGAGTTCACACATTTTAATTTATAGTAGTTACACTATCGCGAGATAATGTACATTCATTTTGAAAAGATGAGATTTTATTACTTTCTGAAATAGAATTTTTTTTTATAAAACCGATAATTGACACTAATAACAAGAATAAGAAATTAACTTGACAGAATAATTCTAATTTACAAAGAATCACTATCTTTACATAGAGATTGTTACTTAGGATTGAAATAATTATTACGGTTATAAATTAATACCCCATCAATTCTCCTATTTATATGGGAAAACGTTTACCCATTTGATTAAATTTTTAGTTTCTTCCAATTTGCATACGTCTGATAAGATACCTTTTTTAGTTAGCTGATTAGAGAATTAATTAATTACTTCATTCTACGAAAAATAATTCTTCTTCCCATGTATAAAATTCATTGCCATCTTTAATGATATTAAAGAGACGATATATTTGAGTTAAATATCTTTCAAATTTTTTTTATATGGAAATATTATATAATCGAAATCTAACAATCTCCACTTTAATACTATATTTCCATCCAAGCCTATTAACTCCACCTGCATCATCTTACTCCAAATAACTCTCCGACGAGACACCATTGATACTTCTCAAATGAGCTTCAGCATGACCATCACTCATTGCACTTTGTCAATGAGCTCCGGCAAGACCACCTCGCCAACAAAGTGTTAAAAGTACCTTCTCCATCTAAGACCTATCAATCTACACACTGAAAACAAACGTCTTCATCTACCAACCCACTCTCCACATATGTCACTAAGTGGCATCTAGCACTTCAGCAAGCGAACAAAGTTCGAGCAAGGCTCAAACTTTGAAACATGCAATGTAACATTCCCCCTTCTGAGCGTCTCCAGTCGGTAATTAAACCAACTCGAAACGTTCAAAAAGACGGATTGTTATTTAGTTTATAAGGTTTAAACAGAATCAGCCACAGAAACACAGAATAATAACAATGAATTTAAACAAATGAATCTTTATTTCATTACTATAAATCTTTTTGAATACATCAGAGTTTATACAATTTAATACTGATACAGCGGAATATCTTAAAATACAATTTTCTTCTGAAAAACTAAAGTGATTCTTTACTCTCTCTCTCTAACTTCGCTGCTCGAAAATCTTCAAGCTGTAGAAATACTCGGTCTGATCCGAGTATTATATTCAAAAGAAAATAATACACAGGTCAGTCTAATTCAAACCAGTTTATGAGTGCATAGAGACAATAATGATCTAAATAGACGACAGTCATAATAATTCTCGTCTATCCGACTCTTTTAACAAAGAAATCGGATTACGAAAATATAACACTTAACAGTGTTTAACAATAAATCATATCAATTCAAAACTGTCAATTCTAGGTGGCTGCAGTACACACGTGTGCATTCGTACCCGTGTGCACTGCCCCGCCAACTCGTGTGCATAGATAAAGGTGCAACATAGTGTACAAACTCAAATAATCGAGCCTCAAACTGCAACAAGATAAATATGTCCAAACTGTATGCAATGGCCATACACAAAGACAAGGCACCATCACTCAAGTACATGCTACCATAACTCAAAAGAAATACAAGACCAGACATACATGAAAACTGGAGACTAATCAGTTCGAACTACAAGTTCAAGAATGACATGAACAACACCAACAATGCTACAGATAACAATGAACTTCAAGAACTGCAGACCAGACTTGAGTCGAGACAAGCTACACATGAAGATCAAATGATCAGCTCAACCCAACAAAACTCAAATTTATAAAAGTGCACATGATCAAAACCAACACAAAATGCAGACAGTATACAATGTGCACAACACCAGACTAAACAAACTACAGTGTGCAAGTGCAAAGACATGCACAAGAAAATGAAGACAACAATGAAACTCGAAACAATGAAATGCAACTACAAGTACACAACAAGAAGTGAATGTAGAAAAATCAACAGACTTCACAGCCAATATGACTCAAATGCCACCGAGCTATATGCAACTCAATAAAGCGACACTGGAATATGCAGTACAACAATGCAGTGCAACAGCAACAAAGACCAGAGGCTCACAAAGAAACTGTTCAACTATTACAAAGTAAAAACCAAGACAGTGATCGATCAAAGCAAAACTGTAATGCACATCACAGTCGAACAAGATCAACATACCCAATATCAAGTTAGTGAATGCCAAAGTCAAAATGAAGTCAAAGAATAAAGGCATGCCAGAATTTCACAAAAATGTGTTTTCAGTTAAACTTGCATTTTCTCAACAAGCATAGATCTAAAGATCATGATACAACTACCTAAATTCATCTTTTCCCATTACGAATTTAGTTACGAAATCCAGATTTGAAATTAAAATACTCGAATTTTCATTTTTGAAAGATTTTATTTTTATTCTACTGTAAATTTTATAATTCGAAATGATCACTTAATGTAAATTCTTAAAACCATATTTAAAAATAAGTTTACATTCTTACAATCAAGATTATTTTGATGATCAATGCCTAACATTGATTATATGAGGAGAATGGGATTTATTTGAATGGGTTTGTAACTGTCATTCAACAAGAAACAGAATACATATATGTGCATTCATATGCACAGACTTATCCTATCTATATACATACATTCACATCCATTCATTCATGCAAACCGTATTTACAACTGATTTATCACATGCATCAAGGATTAGAACAGATTTAAGCTTTTTAAATCAAAAGTTTACTCACAACAGAATTTCACTTATACATTGCATATTTATCACAGAAAATAGCAAGCAATCATATCAATACTTAAGTTGTATTTTTTTTTATATAGGTTACTCACGGAAGTAGTCAAATTCCAGAAAATTTCAAGACCAGGTGCAAGTTTAAGTGTGCTCTTATATGCAGACTCGAGTATTAGTTTATAAATCAAGAAAATCACAAACTCGAACAATATCAAGAGCCGAAACCACTGCAAAGTCGAAGTACACATATAATCATTTTCCAGAGATTCGAAACAAAAGAAACCAAATTTTCTTTCGCAAAGCAAACAAAACTTAAACAAATCAGAAATCGTTTGAAAGTCGAATTAGATGTGAGGGGCGAAAACCACTCACCTTCGTTCGATGAAAGCCACTATCGCTCGGCAAGGTTGGCGCCGCGATGGTGAGGAACGAGCGAAGAGGAAGACGAACGCCAGAGAATCAATCGCCGAAGCCCTAGTTTTTGCAAATCGAAGGAAGAGCAATCGCAGCCGCCATTTTTACTCGTCGCCGCTATTTTGTTTAGGGTTAGGGTTATACGAATGAATGAGAAATTGAGGGGATCGGGTTTTCGTGTTTTAACCGAGATAAGGATGGGCTTAGGGTATGGGCTGGTTATAGTTTTTTTTTCTTTTTATTTTATTTTCAATTTTCTTTTAATTAATAACTTATGTTATTTGTTTTATAAATAAAATTCACAATTTTTAAAACCATCATCTTAAACTTGCAAAATTCTAACATTTTCACAATTTAAATCAAAATTTAAATTCAATTATCAATTTGAAACATGTTTCAAGTCCTAATTCCAACGTACGAAGTAGTTAGCTTTAAAATCAGCTTATTTTAAATTGATTTCCATCAAATTGATTTCTACGCGTTTCAAGTTCGTACGATCAACCGACAAGCCCGATCGCTACGAAACTTGAAATTCCATAATAATTCACCGTTACGGATCCGATGAAACTAGTTTCGTCGAAATCCAAGACGATGGCCAAAATGGCTGTTTTCACATTGATTAATTAAATTATTATTAAATTGATTAAATCACTTTTTAATTTCAACTTTAACAACCAACAATTTTTCATCAATTTTGATTACTTGGACATTTACAAAAATTTGAAACAAGTTTATATAATTTCAGTGTTAAATATTACAATAATTACAGTGTTCAATTTCAACTGTAATTAAATCCAATTAATTATAATTTAATTTCAATAAATTGATTTAATTTGATTTCAATCTTTTTATTCAATCAATCATTACTCTATAGACATAGTTAACATTGGTTTATATTTTATTACATTAATGTTCTCCAATTTTCATCTTTTACCATATTAATTGCAATATTCCAATATATTGAATTTTTGTCGATTTTTACTTTAAATAAAATTTTAAATCCCAATAAATTTACTTATCTTAGTTTCAATCTTTTTATTAAATCAATTATTGTCTCATGAATATAATTGACATTTCTGTACATTTTATTGCATTCACCTTTTACACTTATCGTCTTAACTCACATTAACGTAGCGTTAAATTACATTTATTTGTAATTGATTAAATAAATTGGTAACAACCAACAATTGTCACCTTTTCTACACTTAATGACATTTGTAAGTCTATTATCTACAACAAGTGTTATAATTACTACCACAACACTAATTTTATTCAATTACAATTTATTACATACTATTTCATTAATTAATACAACATTTAAATTATCAATTACTCTTTTATTCCAAAATCAATTAATACATACATTATTACCATTAATTTACAATCTATAACCAATTATAACTTTTTAATTATTTCAATTTAATTGGAATTACATTTAAAGTAGTTATCGATTATCATTTATTTAGTACCATCACATTTCATTCTAGTTATTATCTTATCATTAAATCTTAATTTTTTTTATATTTTCACAACATTAAATCACAAAACCTTATTAAATTAACTTTTTTTAATTATCGAAAATTATGGGTCGTTACAATATACATATCTAAATTTATTAAAGATATTTTTACCAATAATTTTAAGATATAGTTTTGAATTTTGAAATATTTTACTCACCATAACAAAATACGATCATTTTGCAACTTGTAATAACAATTGTAACAGACCTATGACAAAGATTAGTCGACGGTCTTAATATGCGAAGTTGTAATAGGGTCGATGCTTTTTACAACTGCTTTTAGACGTTGGAGGTGCCCATTGTAATAAAGTCGTTTACAACTGTTTTTGCATGTTGTAATAGGCGTTTTACAACAGATAGAAAGTTGTAATAAGTCATTTATAATTGTTTATGCCCATTGTTAAAAAACTTCAAAATAAATAGAAAGGCACTGATGCCGCACACCCATAAATTTAATATCATTTTGCAGCTGAAACCAACATTGTACCATTGACAATCAAAATCATTCATATTTATAGAAATAACACGCAAGATTCACATTATTAAATTATACACAAGTTATCACTTTAAAAAAAGTAAACACATAACATCAAGAGTAGAGTATTTAAAATAGTACCAGTTTAATACAAATGTTATCAAATATACAATGCTATCATCTTCGTATAAAAAAACATAATAGATCTTAGGAACCAGTTGCTGCATTACATCAGATTTTAATCTTCTCAAGATGAATGGGCCAAGAAACGTGCTTGGAGGTTAAATGAAATGAAGCATTACCGTTTAATAGCTTGGCTTGAGAGTATTTTATCATCACTTGTCTAATTTGGGCCGGGTTGTTTTAGCCCAAGATTACTCAATACAATACAAAGATAAAGTGTTGTATTAGTATGTATAAATAGACAAGGTATTGTATCAGAGTATGTACGAAAAACAGAGGAATCAATATTCCTTCAATTTTTTCAACATTCAATCTTCATTTCAATTTTCAGTTGATCAATACAAATTTCTGATTACTCATTCAAATTCAATTTACTCAAAAATCTTTCATGGTATCAGAGCCATCGTTACAAGCCTAACGACATTTCTGAAATCAATTTAAAATCAGAAGCTTCAGTTTTTCATTCGAAAGATATCAGAACTCAGGGTTCTTTGGAGCATTTCTGAAATCACTTTCAAAGCCAGAAGTTTATTGATATTCAAGAAATCATCAGAGAAACTTCATCATTTAATTTCTTGAAACCCATCAGGTATATTTCATCATTTGGGTTTATAAAGTTGAATTTGCCTATAAAATAGGTACCGTGCCAAAGAAATAGATAAATTTCTGGCCGCAACAAGTTTTATAGAAAAAGAGTGTAAATTCAGTTGCAAGAAACATCTTAAAAATCAGTTTCAGAAATCAAGAAAGCAATCATAAGCAGAAAGATAATCATTGCCCTGCAAGAATCCATCCGATTATATTATCATCATTGGATTTGGCTGCAACTTACCTGATCTATCTGCAGTCAAGCCTTCTTGAATTTGCAAGTTCATTTGTTTACTCTGTGACTGTTTCTTTGTAACTGATTTCTTCATGGCTGAAGGAGATAACTCATCAGCAACATCAGATACTAATCTCAATTCTCAACAGCAGACAGTTGATGCAGCAGAAAAGTTGATCAAAACTATCATTAGCCCCCAAAGTCAGCTTATTACCATCCATTTAGAAGAAGATAATTATCTACTATGGAAGATTCAAGTTAACTGCCATACAAGGATATGGTCTTGAAAATTTTATTCTTGGCACCAGTTCAATTCCCCCAAGATTCATTGCTGATACACAAGGGAAAACAGTTAGCAATGAAGAATACACAAGATATTATAGGCAAGATAGATTAATAAGTTCTTAGTTGCTATCTTTTATCAATACAAAGCTATTATCACAAGTTATAGGTTTTAAAACTGCTAATGAAATATGGATTACATTAGAAAGAATATTCAATACACAATCTGCTACAAAGATTATGCACTACAAGAGACAACTTCAAAGTGTCAACAAGGACAATCAACCCATGAGAGATTATTTGGCACAAGTTAACAATATACGCAACATGTTAGAAGAAGCTGGGCTTAAGATTACTGAAACTGAACATGTATTGTCCATATTGAATGGCCTCACTGATGAGTATGAGGCTGTAGTTGCAGTTTTATCATCTCAACCCACCTTGCCATCTGTGGAGTATGTTCACTCAACACTGCTTGCTCATGAAGCAAGACTTGATCATAAGAAACCTCAAGATTCAGATCTATCAATTAATTATGCTACTAGTAATAAAAAAAGAGGTTCAAGTATCAACAAACAAGGCCAATCTTATCAAAGAGGTGGTAACTCAAATAGATCTAGAGGCAGAGAAAGGTGGGGAAACAACAAAAACAATAAACCAAGATGCCAAATATGTGAGAAATTGGGTCATATGGTAATGAAGTGCTACTTCAGATTTAATGCTAATTACATGCCAAATCAAAATCAAAATAATCAGAGAAATGGTAATCCTAGTATCAATATAGCACAGGTGCAATCTGATAAAAACAGTCTATCTGATAATAGCAGAGCAATCAATCAAGGTACTACAGCAAAGTCAGAACATATACATGATGAAAGCTTGTATCCAGATTCAGGAGCTACAAATCACATTACTAGCAATCTTGACAATTTAAATCTTGGCAATAGAGAGTACAGAGGTAAACAAACAATTTGCATGGGAAATGGTGAGTCTATTAATATTACTCATACTGGAAATGCATCAATCAAAGGTGCAAGACAGTTATTTTTGAACAATTTGTTAAGAGTGCCAAAAATAATGAAAAATCTCATGAGTGTCCCTCAATTTGCTAGAGACTATAATGTTTATTTTGAATTTTATCCAAATTATTGTTTAGTTAGAGACATTCTAACTAAAGAAATTTTATTCAAGGGTAATGCTGTAAGAGGTATGTACAGATTCAATCTTATTAGTTTAGAAAAGTTTGTGAGAAATCATCAATGTTGCAATATTGCTGAAGTTAGTCAAACAAAGAAAAATAAAGATGTGTTTGATCTATGGCATTATAAACTTGTCCATCCTAATGCAAATGTAGTTAAACAGGTTCTCAATGAAAATAAATTTGATTCTATTGATATATCTTTGCCATATGTATGTTCTTATTGTCAAATGGGTAAGAGTCACAAATTAGCATTCAGTGATTCTTTAACTGTATATTCAAAACCATTGGAATTAGTTGCAACAGACTTATGGGGTCCAGCTCCAATATATTCTGACTATGGCTACAGGTATTATATATCATTTATTGATGCTTTTTCAAGGCATACATGGATATATTTTTTGAAGTCTAAGTCTGAAACATGTAAAGTTGTTATTTATTTTATATCCCTAGCAGAAAAATAAACTGGATGTCAGGTTAAAATCATGCAAACTGATGGTGGGACTGAGTATAAACCACTCAGTAGTTACTTCAATAAAAAATGAATATTTCATTGAATTACTTGTCCCTATACATCTGAACAAAATGGGTTAATTGAGAGAACACATAGACATATTATTGAGACAGGTCTTACTTTATTAGCTCAGGCATCTTTGCCATTGAAATTTTGGCCAGAGTCTTTTAATACAACCGTTTATCTAATTAATAGATTGCCAACAAAGGTTCTCAAAGGAATATCACCTATAAAAAGACTATTTGGAGTTAAACCTGATTATCAATAGTTGAGAACCTTTGGATGTCTATGTTTTCCTTACTTAAGATCTTACAATAGCAATAAATCAGATTTCAGATCAAAACCATGTACATTCTTGGGGTATGGAACCAATCAAAATGGTTATAAATGTCTTGATGGTAATGGAAGGATATATGTTAGCAGGAATGTTGTTTTTAATGAGCAGGTATTTCCTTTCAGTAATTCCATAATAAAAACAAGCAGAAAGATTTATAATCCACATGTATCCATACCTGACATACCTATATATATTGATGATCTGCAAACTTGGAAGACTTAAAGGACTATTGGAGCTGATGATTCTCAACACACAGTTCTTGATCAACCAGGTCATGAATCATCTGAGCAGTGAACTATCACAGTCAATCTCCTACAAATTCAAATATACAATCACAACAAGTAAGTGAAAGCTATACAGAAAATCAGGAAGATCAATTAGAAAATAGCAACACAAATGAAGAAGAACAACCACAAGCAAGAGCAGGTCATCCCATGATCACAAGAGCAAAAAGTGGTATTTTCAAACCGAAGTTATATACTGCTGTAACTAGTATAGAAGAGCCTGAAACCTTTGAGCATGCTATTGTTGACAAGAACTGGAAAGCAGCTATGGATGAGGAGTATAATGCTCTCATGAAAAACAAAACATGGAGTTTAGTATATCCTCCAGAGAATAAAAATATAATTGGATGCAAATGGATCTTCAAAATAAAGAAAAATCCAGATGGAACAGTAGCTAGATACAAGGCCAGACTTGTGGCTAAAAGTTACACACAGGAGTATGGATTTGACTACAATGAGACATTTTCTCCTGTAGTCAAACCTACAACCATAAGAATTATTTTGTCTATTGCTTTATATAAAAATTGGAATATTAGGCAACTTGATGTTAATAATGTTTTTTTGAATGGCACTTTGCAGGAAGAAATATTTATGGAGCAACCTCAAGGGTATAAGCAAGATATGAATCGTGTCTGTAAATTGAATAAGGCCATATATGGTCTTAAACAGGCTCCAAGAGTCTGGTTTGATAGATTGAAAACCACATTATCTACATTAGGCTATCAATATACCAAATCAGATAATTCTTTATTCATCAAGCTCAATAAAAATTCAAGTATGTATATTCTGATATATGTTGATGATTTAATTATTACAGGGAATGATGGAAATGAAATCAACAAACTTACTCAATATCTTGATGAACAATTTTCATTTAAGGATCTTGACGACTTAAATTATTTTTTGGGCATAGAAGTCAAAAGGATGTCAAATTCAACAATGTTCTTAAGCCAACAGAAATATATTTTAGAGCTGCTATTCAAAAAAAAATGGATAAAGCAAAGCCTCAACCAAAACCAATGATAAGCAGTCAGCAATTGACTAAAAACGGGGGAGAACCCATGTTAACCCGCCTTTAGGCAAGGCCACATACAGGCGGATTTAACCCAATCGACTACACAATGATCAACGCTGGATTTTCATAGATAATAAGCATGATCACTGTTATCCCACCTTTGGCAAGGCCATGGCACCAAGCGATCGATTGGAAACTAAAGACAGTTCTCCTCCAATGGCAGCTATATACAGGTTCGCTATGGATACTGGTAAATTTTGGCTGAGTCCAGATCGAGCTACAATTGGTATGACATGACAAGCAAAGCCATGAAAGCCAACGTTCCAAATTTCGAGTCAATCGGAGTTCGTATGCTCAAGATATGATCGATACGAACCAAGGAAATCAACTCACTCGCATCCATCATTTCGCATCGATCGGTTTCGTATCCATCAAGCACCTATCGATTCGTATCCATCACGTACGCTCTACTTTGTATCCACTTGGCCTGGTTCTACTTCGTATCCATCACATTTACTCGGCTTCGTATCTATCAATTGGAGTCAATTCGTATCGATTCCAATTGCACAGTTCGTATCAATCGATTGATACGAATGAACCAACGAACGATCGATACAAAGTAATATCTTCTATCGATACGAAATGACCTCCAGCTATCGATACAAAGTGGCCCCCAGCCATCAATACGAAGTGACCTATGAGCATCGATACGAACAGATCCTCAAATGATCGATATGAAGAGAACACGTAAAAATGGTTGACTCGGTCACTCGGCATAAAAAGCGGATCGATCCAAAAAGTTAGTGCCACGTCAACTTGTAGGCACATGCTCGGATCGATACGAACATGGCGACACGAAGAGGACCGATGCGAATTCAGCTACCTTTAATAAATTCAAACTTCCATCGATCATAGCTCAAAATCTACAAGTCCAAATGCTACCAAATTTTCACAGAAGCTTACGTGCATCTTCAAGAATATTCATGATCGATCTCGACTCGATTGGACGAAGTATTGATCGATACGAACTTCGTTCGTATCGATCACAGACCGAGTGCAATGGCGTGGGATCGATCGTGTGGGCCCAGCCACGTAAGAGAAGAGGTCTTCCGAGATCTAGGCGAGATATTTGCAGCCTACACCTATAAATAGCAGCCCAGGACCTACAGAAAAGGGATATTTTTGGCTCTCCTACGTCTAGACTCTGCCGAGATTATCTTTGTACTTCACTTCTACTATTTAACTCATTGTAACCAGCGAGAACCATCAATAAAATAGAAAATCCTTCAAAGTGGACGTAGGCTACAACGCCGAATCACTATAAATCTCGTCTTTCTACTGCTTTCCTTTTAATTTTTTGAGTGTTCTTCACATTTATTTTTTCTACATATTTGCTATCTGTATGTGATTGTAAACGAGTGCTTTCATCGACAATTGGGTGTTTATGACCAATTTTGGCGCAAAAAACCCATAACTAATATCAAACAATATAGAAGTGTTGTTGGTGCATTACAGTATGCAACTATCACTGGACCTGATATATCATTCAGTGTGAATAAAGTTTGTCAATTTATGCAGGAACCATTGGATAATCATTGGAAAACAGTAAAAAGAATATTGAGATATCTAAAAGGAACTGCTAATTTTGGTCTACCGCTAAAGGATTGCAACAATCTCACTTTAACTGGATATTCAGATGTAGATTGGGCTACTGATTTAGATGACAGAAGGTCTGTAACAGGATATTGCATTTATCTTGGCAATAATCCTTTATCATGGTGTTCGAAAAAGCAGTCTACAATATCCAGATCTAGCACAGAAGCAGAATATAGAAGTGTGGCTAGTGCAACAGCAGAGATGATTAGGATTAAGTCGTTATTAAGTAAACTAAACCTCAAGTTACAGATCAAACCAACTTTGTGGTGTGATAATCAAAGTGTAGTGTACATGGCAGCTAATCCTATTCAACATTCGAAGACAAAACATATAGAAATTGATCTTTATTTTGTTCAAGAGCATGTGTTAAATGGAAACTTACAAATAAACTATGTACCTGCACCTTACCAACGAGCCGATGCTCTTACAAAGGCTTTATCGGCTCGAAATTTTTCAGATTTCGAAGCGGCTTGAAGGTAAAAGAGATTCCAGAGGATAAAAGAGAAGCTACTGATTGATTTGATCTTTCCAGTGCAAAATTCATCTTCGATTTCTATTTTTCTACAAGTTTGAGTTTATTCAACTTCAAAAGAGCTTAAATCCATATGAGAGTTGAGTAGATCTACTCATTTGGATTCTGTTTTCCTTGAAAGACTAGATTTTTCGAAGATTTGAAGCCGATGATATAAAGCTTTGGTCGCCATGTCCTAACCCTAACTTCGGTTTGAGGGGGGGGGGGGTAAAAGAAATGAAGTATTACCGTTCGATAGCTTGGCTTGAGAGTATTTTATCATCACTTGTGTAGTTTGGGCCGGGTTGTTTTAGCCCAAGATTACTCAATACAATACAAAGATAGAGTATTGTATTAGTATGTATAAATAGACATGGTATTTTATCAGAGTATGTACGAAAAACAGAGAAATCAATATTCCTTTAATTTTTTCAACATTCAATCTTCATTTCAATTCTTAGTTGATCAATACAAATTTCTGATTACTCATTCAAATTCAATTTACTCAAAACTCTTTCAGAGCTAGAGATAGTATCGTTACCATTTGTTATCAGGGCTTGGCTTCCTGGATTTGTAAATTGATTATTATACTTGTAACCATAGTTTGACTCATAGTGAGTTTCGTTTTACACGAAACTATCAAACATAGGAAATACATCGCCTATGGTGGAATGAACTACTATTGGGTATAGTGTTCCTAGGAATGGTTTCTGGGTTATTGATTTACCTATAAACCCATTGTTGCTTTGAGACCTGAAACCTTGAGAACACTTGCAACTTGAAGAACTTTCTGGTACACAAAGTAGATAATAGCTGGAGGTGTGATAAGGGGTTGCAAAACTGTCAATTTGCATCATATCGTCACTGCTGTAATCAATGAAATTATTATCCGTGTGAGCTTCTTCAGATACTAAAATATAGCAGGGTACAGTGTTAATCCAGCACGCTGTCTCCTCTTTACTCTGGTATTCTAGTAGTCCTTGATTTCATTGTCTGTATGACCAGGTAACCATGATATAGAGTGATGTGAATATATTAGGACATATTGGTATATACGATGAAGGCATGATACCTTCAGGAACTACTCTGCTCAGTTTGAAATATTATAAAGTACTCTAACATCCTGAATATAATCAAAGCATGGTTAACATTGGATTCTTTCAATCCATATAATTCATACTTAATTTTATTTTGTATAAAATCAATTATGTATGTATTTATTTATTTTTTTGAATTGATACTTAGGTAACATGTCACTGGGACAACCTATCACAAATCACATGTCACTATATGTTCGAATCACGCTACGCAATGTTTCGAACTTGTGACATCTCACACCAAAGTCGAATCATTTAACCACTGGGACAATGGTGCTTGTCAATTATGTATGTATTACAACCACATAAAGCATAGGAATTAGGACTTTTATAGGAAAATAAAGAGGGAAAGATATCCACACAACAGATGAAATAACACAGCTCTATTGAATCACATTCATTTACCCTGCAATCAAAGAACTTTTTAGTATTTGCACTTGTCAAACGGCTGATAATGATGCAGCTGTAGATATTTTGTGATCTACACATTTACAATATAATATAGGCAACAAAATCAACTAGCACGATAAGAGGGACAGAGTGGTATACCCAGGCCCGGTTTCAGGGCTAGGCTAGCCAGGCGACCGCCAAGGGCAACCCCCCAGGTGGGGGCAACATGGTGGAGGTGATAGATGATGGTTGTAACAACCCGGGATTTGCATTACCAATTAATAAATAAAAGTTAGGATTTTTATTTATTTCAATGAAGCATAAAAGGATTTGGAATAACAAAATTTATTTGAAAAAGGCTATTTTAATTAAATAGGAAATATGGGATTTTAAAATGAGGATAAAATGTTATTTTTGAAAAGTTAAATATTTTAAGAGAAGTTTTAAAACGGGTTTGGGTAAGAGAAAAAAATGAGTTTTATAAACATATATGAACACTTAGACTAATTTTTAGAAAAACATGTAAATAACTCTCTTCTTATTGGGTTACTAAACCTAGCCCAATAACCTACCCTAAACCTCCTCTATAAATTATCTCAAACTCTTCTAACCTCTTTCATTCATCCCTAATCAAAACCCTAATCATTTCCTAAAGCTTTCATAACAAAAATGGCCTCTATCTTCATCTCCTTCTAGTTTTTGCTTATGCAAGTCATTCTATGCAAAGGTAATGCAAATACCCACCTCAAATCCATTTTTATATCTCTCTAATTTCTGAAATTTAATTGGTAACCCATGTTTTATGTGTTTTTTTATCTTATAGCCTCCTAATCATCTTTTGCTAACTTGGGTTGATGCTATAGTAGTCTTTGTTGCTTTTGTGAGAGGTATATTGCTAAAAACCTCTTCTAATATGTGTTTAATCATCTTTTGATTTCAGTAATCATTTAGTAACACATGTTTTATTATGTAACATGTGAATCATAGCTCTTTGATCCTCTTTGCTTTCATTTTGGGTGTGCGCACAAGTTGCTTGCTATATTGGTTGAGGTAAAATTGCTAGCTAAATCCTTTTTTACTTGATGCTTTCTATAATTTTCGTTTTGGAATTGTAGCTGAAACGAAATCAGGCATAACTTCTTCATTTCTCATCCGTTTTTGGTCAGGTTTTTTTTGCTGCAAACTAGATTCAATAAGAAACACTTTTTGTTCAGTGAGTTTTCTGTAATTTTGCCATTTAGATGATCTGAAATGCGTTCAAAGATAGAAGACCAATTCTGTCTTTAACAAGTTATCTTGAGTTTCAATCTGATATTGTTTTGCATGTATCTCTCTCGTTTTTGATCCGAATTAGATAATTTTGGATGTTCCGGAAAGGTTAAAACATATGCTACAATTTTTGTTCACTGATTTTTCTTTAATTTTGCCATTTAGATGACCTGAAATGCATTCAAAGACAGAAGACCAATTTTGTCTTTAACAAGTTATCTTGAGTTTCAATCTGATATTGTTTTGCATGTATCTCTCTCGTTTTTGATCCGAATTAGATAATTTTGGATGTTCAGGAAAGATTAAAACATATGCTACAATTTTTGTTCAGTGAGTTTTCTGTAATTTTGCCATTTAGATGACCTGAAATGCGTTCAAAGACAGAAGACCAATTCTGTTTTTAACAAGTTATCTTGAGTTTCAATCTGATATTGTTTTGCATGTATCTCTCTCGTTTTTTATCCGAATTAGATAATTTTGGATGTTCCAGAAATCTTAAAACCTATGGTACAATTTTAGTTCAGTGAGTTTTCTGTAATTCTTTTTGCGTTCTGAAGTAGGAATGTCGGACTACGTTCCTACCAATTTTCATGCCATTCGGATTCAGTCTGCTGGTCCGAATAATTTTCCGAACTTGGGTTCGCGTCAGTTTTGGACTATTTTCCAACACTTAGAATATTTTCAGTGATTTTCTGGTTTTATCGATTTCTTTGAGATTTGTCTCTGGATTTTATACACGGGCCTTATAAAAAGGTTTTAAAAGGATTTTTTTGCTCCGAAATGGCTTTCGAAATTATTATATAATATTATTTTTAATTAGTAAACTATTTACTCCATAATAGGAGAGTTTTCAAAAGCCGTTTTAAAGTGTTCTCAAAATCAATTATAAATCCGTTTCGAACCATTCTTTTGTATAATAAAAATCTCACACTCACTTTTTAGCACGTCGAGTGAAGTGGAAAGGTGCTTAAACGGTTAGGAAATCTCCGGCATATGGAACCGTGTGTATTTTCTTTCCGGTTAATCCCCGACCTTTTCGATTGATCGTTTTGACCTTTGGCTCCGAGAATGTCTTAGAGGTCCAGGCTTAAATTCGGATATGCGAGCGCATTTTCACTCGTATGGATATCCCGGATCATGACCGTGTTCTTATTGCTCCAGCTAGTGCCAAGCCTGGCAGGCTTAATGCTGCCAAGGCTCCTACCACTTCTGCTCAGCCTAAAGGTACACATCCTTCCGTTCTTGAAGGCTCTATTTTATTTCATGGTAGATCTATTAGAGTTCTTTTTGATATGGGTGCCTCTCACTCATTCGTATCAAAGGAACTAGTTGATACTTTATCTTTGGATGTTACTTGTTTGGTTTCTTCACTAAGGATTGTGAATCCCATCGGCGGATCCACGACCCTTAGCTTGCTTTGTGAGGATATTTGATCTTTGTGGATTTTATTTCCGTGCGAATCTGCACGTTATGGAGTATTTGGGCTTTGATATGATTCTTGGCATGGATTGGCTCGTTCAGCACGACACCAAAATTATTTGTTCGGAGCGGATATTATTCATTCATCACCCTGACTCGTCCTCTCCGTTAGCTATTGTTCTTCAAGATATTGGGCTTTCTGATGTTACTTTATTTTCTCTAGATTCACGAGATGATGAGGTAGACATATCTCGTATTCCTGTTGTTCGGGATTTCCCCGACGTATTCGAGCCAGTATCCGGACTGCCGCCAAAAGCGGGCCATTGAGTTCCGCATCGATCTCATTCCAGACTCCCACCCAGTTGGGCATCCTCCCACGAGGATGTCTACTAAAGAGAACGAGGAACTCAGGAAGCAGTTAGTTGAGTTTGAAGCGAAGCAGTTCATCCGATCCAGTTCTTCGCCATGGGGTGCTGCTGTGGTCTTCGTTAAGAAGGCTGATGGCTCTCTTAGGCTTTGCATTGACTATCGCAAGCTTAATGAGTTGACTATCAGAAATCGTTATCCATTGCCACGGATAGACGATATGTTTGATCAGTTGAGCGTTGCGAAGGTCTTCTCTCAGCTTGACCTTGCCACCGGATTCCATCAACTAAGAGTCGTAGAAGACAACATTCCTCTTACAGCATTTCGCACTCGTTATGGTTCTTTTGAGTGGTTGGTCATGCCGTTCGGCTTGACGAACGCTCCGGCTTTCTTTGTCGATCTTATGAATCGAGTGTTCCGGGAATACATCGATAGATTCGTTCTGGTTTTCATCGACGATATTCTTATTTATTCTAGATCCGAGGCAGAGCATGCTCATCATTTGCGGATCATCTTGGATACTCTTCGTCAGCATCAACTTAAGGCCAAGCTCTCCAAGTGCCATTTTTGGGAGAGCAAGGTCAAGTTCTTGGGCCATATTGTATCATCTGAGGGTATTTCTGTCGATCCTGCCAAGATCGAAGCTATTCAGAATTGGAAGCAGCCCGAGAACGTTCATGATATTCGCAGCTTCCTTGGCCTGGCGGGTTATTACCGTCGATTTATCAAGGATTTCTCTCATGTTGCACTTCCCCTCACGACTCTGACTCGTAAGGGGGTTCGTTTTATTTGGTCTGATAAGTGTGAAGTTTCTTTTCAGCGATTGAAGGAACTTCTCACTCATGCTCCTATCCTTGTGGTTCCTGAGAGTAACCAGGATCTTGTTGTTTACACCGACGCTTGTGGTAGCGGCCTTGGTGCTGTGCTTATGCAGAAGGATCGGGTAGTTGCTTATGCTTCTAGGCAGCTACGTCCGAATGAGGTTCGCTATCCGACTCATGATCTTGAGTTGGCAGCTATCGTCTTTGCTTTGAAGATGTGGCATCACTTTCTATTAGGCGAACGCTTCACTCTTTACACCGATCACAAGTCGCTGAAGTATTTATTCAGTCAGAAGGATCTCAATATGAGGCAGCAGCGATGGCTTGAGTTTCTCGCCTCATATGACTTAGACATTCAGTATACCCCTGGCAAGGGTAATCGTGTGGCTGATGCACTCAGTCGCAAACACTCGGTAGTAGTTTCTATGATGATAGCCGAGTGGGATATTCTTCAGACTCTTTCTATGTGTGATATTCGAAATCGAGCTCCATCTTCTGATCCTCAGATCTTGCTATTCAGCTTGGAAGCTCGACCTATTCTATTGGATCACATTGCCCATGCTCAGCGGCAGGATCCAAACTTGTTGCGATATATTCATCTCCTTGAGTCGGGATCCAGTGATGAGACATTGTCGGATTATTCTATTGATTCTCATCGGTGTCTTCGCAGGAAGAACCGTATTTTGGTACCATCTGATTTATCACTTAGGCATGACATTCTAGACGAGTGTCATCGCACTAAGTACACTATACATCCCGGGTCGAGTAAGATGTATGCCGACATGTGTCGCCTATTTTATTGGGAGGGCATGAAGAGTGATGTTGCAAGTTATGTAAGCCGTTGCATGACTTGTCAACAGATCAAAGCTGAGCATCAGCGTCCATCTGGTCTTCTTCAGCCGCTAGAGATTCCATTGTGGAAATGGGATCAGATATCCATGGATTTTATTGACGGTCTGCCTCGATCGAGGTCAGGCCATACTTCTATTTGGGTCATCGTCGATCGCTTGACCAAATCAGCTCATTTCATTCCTATTAGGTCCACTCGGACTGCTCCTCAGCTTGCCAAGCTATATATGAAGGAAGTCGTTCGACTTCATGGCATTCCTAGCTCTATCGTTTGTGATCGAGACACTATCTTTACTAGTCACTTCTGGAAGTGCCTACAGTCAACTTTGGGCTCAAAGCTGAATCTCTCGACTGCTTATCATCCTCAGACCGACGGTCAGACGGAGAGGGTGAATCATGTTTTAGAGGATCTTTTGCGCTGTTGTATTCTAGATTTCGGAGGTAGTTGGGAGGATCACTTACCGCTTGTAGAGTTCTCCTACAACAACAGCTTTCAGTCTAGTATCGGCATGGCACCTTTCGAGGCTCTCTACGGAAGGCCATGTCGCTCTCCTGCTTATTGGTTAGAATCTGGCGAGAAGCTCATTCTTGGTCCAGATTCAGTTTGGGAATCTTCTGAGAAGATTATTCTTATTCGTCAGAGAATGAAAGAGGCACAGAATCGTCAGAAATCCTACGCGGACAACCGTAGGAAACCTCTTGAGTTCTCCATTGGTGATCATGTCTTTATTCGGATATCTCCTATGAAAGGGGTTGTGCGTTTCAGCTCTACAGGGAAGTTGGCTCATCGCTATGTTGGACCATTTCCTATTACGGAACGCATTGGCCCCGTGGCTTATCGAGTGGCTCTACCTGCTCACTTCTCTGGAATACACGACGTGTTCCATGTTTCCCAGCTTCGCATGTGTGTCCGCGATCCTGATTCTATCGTTGAGCCGCATGCTGTGCCTGATTTAGAGATCTTACCTGATTTATCTTTGGAGCAGCAACCTCTTCGTGTGCTTGATTCGGAGGTTAGACGCCTTCGCAACAAAGAGGTCCCACTCGTGAAGATTCAATGGTCACCGAATCCTAAGGACTGCACTTGGGAGACCAAAGAATCTATCGAACGCTCTTATCCTGGCTTTCTCCCATCTTCTTCTGCGGGTGAGAATTCTCTATTTTATCTCTATCACTTCTTTTGTGGATTTGACGTTATAGACGACATCTATCTTAAGGAATTGCGGGGACGCAATTTTCTTAAGGGAGGGAGTCTGTAACAACCCGGGATTTGCATTACCAATTAATAAATAAAAGTTAGGATTTTTATTTATTTTAATGAAGCATAAAAGGATTTGGAATAATAAAATTTATTTGAAAAAGGCTATTTTAATTAAATAGGAAATATGGGATTTTAAAATGAGGATAAAATGTTATTTTTGGAAAGTTAAATATTTTAAGAGAAGTTTTAAAACGGGTTTGGGTAAGAGAAAAAAATGAGTTTTATAAACATATATGAACACTTAGACTAATTTTTGAAAAAACATGTAAATAACTCTCTTCTTATTGGGTTACTAAACCTAGCCCAATAACCCACCCTAAACCTCCTCTATAAATTATCTCAAACTCTCCTAACCTCATTCATTCGTCCCTAATCAAAATCCTAATCATTTCCTAAAGCTTTCATAACAAAAATGGCCTCTATCTTCATCTCCTTCTAGTTTTTGCTTATGCAAGTCATTCTATGCAAAGGTAATGGAAATACCCACCTCAAATCCATTTTTATATCTCTCTAATTTCTGAAATTTAATTGGTAACACATGTTTTATGTGTTTTTTTGATCTTATAGCCTCCTAATCATCTTTTGCTAACTTGGGTTGATGCTATAGTAGTCTTTGTTGCTTTTGTGAGAGGTATATTGCTAAAAACCTCTTCTAATATGTGTTTAATCATCTTTTGATTTCAGTAATCATTTAGTAACACATGTTTTATTATGTAACATGTGAATCATAGCTCTTTGATCCTCTTTGCTTTCATTTTGGGTGTGCACACAAGTTGCTTGCTATATTGGTTGAGGTAAAATTGCTAGCAAAATCCTTTTTTACTTGATGCTTCTATAATTTTCGTTTTGGAATTGTAGCTGAAACAAAATCAGGCATAACTTCTTCATTTCTCATCCGTCTTTGGTCAGGTTTTTTTTGCTACAAACTAGATTCAATAAGGAACACTTTTTGTTCAGTGAGTTTTCTGTAATTTTGCCATTTAGATGACCTGAAATGCGTTCAAAGATAGAAGACCAATTCCGTCTTTAACAAGTTATCTTGAGTTTCAATCTGATATTGTTTTGCATGTATCTCTCTCATTTTTGATCCGAATTAGATAATTTTGGATGTTCAGGAAAGGATAAAACATATGCTCCAATTTTTGTTCAGTGAGTTTTCTGTAATTTTGCCATTTAGATGACCTAAAATGCATTCAAAGACAGAAGACCAATTCTGTCTTTAACAAGTTATCTTGAGTTTCAATCTGATATTGTTTTGCATGTATCTCTCTCGTTTTTATCCGAATTAGATAATTTTGGATGTTCTGGAAAGCTTAAAACATATGATATAATTTTTGTTCAGTGAGTTTTCTGTAATTTTGCCATTTAGATGACCTGAAATGCGTTCAAAGACAGAAGACCAATTCTGTTTTTAACAAGTTATCTTGAGTTTCAATCTGATATTGTTTTGTATGTATCGCTCTCGTTTTTGATCCGAATTAGATAATTTTGGATGTTCCGGAAAGCTTAAAACCTATGCTACAATTTTTGTTCAGTGAGTTTTATGTAATTTTGAGTCTAACTAGGTCAAAAATTAATTTTTCTACTATCTTCCCGAGAACGATACACATATTAGCTCTATGGATGAAACTGAAACTATTTGGTCATAACTTTTGAGCCGCTAGTCGGAATTTGACGATTTTGGTCTCGTTGGAAAGATGGAGTTATGATCTCCATATATGGAAAGTTTGGTCATCATCTGAGTTCATTAGACCCTTCGAATTTCCTGTCAGAGTTGAACCCAGATCGTTGTGCAAAACAGTGCATTTCATGTTTCTGTGTCCGACTTTGGAACGTTGCGACGCCTTCGTTTCAAGTCGGAATCGAGTAGTTCTTTTTGCGTTCTGAAGTTGGAATGTCGAACTATGTTCCTACCAATTTTCATGCCATTTGGATTCAGTCTGCTAGTCCGAATAATTTTCCGAACTTGGGTTCACGTCAGTTTTGGACTATTTTCCAACACTTAGAATATTTTCAGTGATTTTCTGGTTTTATCGATTTCTTTGAGATTTGTCTCTGGATTTTGTACACGGGCCTTATAAAAAGGTTTATAAGGATTTTTCGCTCCGAAATAGCTTCGAAATTATTATATAATATTATTTTTAATTAGTAAACTATTTACTCCATAATAGGAGAGTTTTCAAAAGCCGTTTTAAAGTGTTCTCAAAATCAATTATAAATTCGTTTCGAACCATTATTTTCTATAATAAAAATCTCACACTCACTTTTTAGCACATCGAGCGAAGTGGAAAGGTGCTTAAACGGTTAGGAAATCTCCGGCCTATGGAACCGTGTGTATTTTCTTTCCGGTTAATCCCCGACCTATTCGATTGATCGTTTTGACCTTTGGGTCTAGTTTACCGATGATACGAGGTGGACTTTTTATTGTTTGGAGTGTGAGCTTGCTATTGGTTAGTAAACCGTTTAGTGCGAACGTGGGGTATGGGACTCATTGTTAACACTTTACGGGTTCCTCTCCAAGAAGTTTGTGACACATTAGCCTCTGGGCGGCCAGTACTGGACCTCTGGGTCACCACGCCTCTGGGCAACCGTCTCTGGACACCTGTTCTATGGAGCAGTTTCTTTTTCGGCATGTGCCTCTGGGCCTTTATCCTTCTGGTAAGGATCTCGCCGTCTCGCGCGTTCCGCATCTGTGCGAGTGATCGATCACAACTCTACAGTACTTGGCAACAACGACTCTGGTCGGGCACGTGCATTGTTTTCTGATGATTTTTCTATATTCCCTTGAGTACTGCCATTCGGTGGTGGTTCTATGGGACCACACGATGTAAGCGCGATTACCTTGCGGATCTATAGTGCCTATGGACGCTACTTTTCAGTGTTATGTTACATTGATTTTCTGGATATTTTCTATAGCTCTCTGGAGCGACATTCTTTGCTATGGCATTGATTTATGGACTCTGGTCCACACTATTATTATTGCTTTTGGGCTACTAGATTTAGCTCTGACTACGCCGATGATATGAGGCGTATTATTTACTTGACACTTTGGGGTTGATTTTCTCTTTGGAGATTTTATTATTGATTGATGATTATGTTATCGTCCAGTATATTATGTGGTATTCATTGCTCTTCTCTAGGGAGAAATTCCTTACCTTCTATGTTACCGCATTTTTGTCTCTCAGTCTATCTAACTGATTTGTTTAGCTAGCCTGACCCGAGTGTTCTTTTCACTCGGGTCAGACCGAGTTGTTTCAGGTTAGGTCTCTGGACTTAGCTACTCTGTGCTTCCGCTTTGGACTTATCTGCTATGCTTTTGAGATAGCTTATCTTAGTGTCCGCCTTATGTTATTATTCAGACTTTGATATGTACATATTTTTGACTCACATGTGTAAGCAGTGGCTTTGTACCCACTTATGATATTTGGATCTGTATTGACGATGTATTGTCCTGGGATTTTATATCTGTTATGTGATGTTTTATCATTTTATTACTATGCTTATTCTGATAGATCTTTAGCCATTGTAATTTCGTTATAAATATTTATTGAATATGTCAAACCACTTGAAAAAAAAATAGATACCACCCTTTCGACGTATTCAGTAGATAGATATAGCTTGATTACAAATGGTCGCTTCCACTATACTCTATTCTCCGCTTTAACAGACGGTATTACTCCCGTAATACTCTTTGTTACAGTGGGTCTCAGAGTGGGGCGTTACAGTGGTGGTAGATGGTTAACATAATTTAGTGTTTTAAATAACGTACTATATTTATTACTCATGAAGTACTTGTTGGTGTGGTGGTTGTGTGCAAATTTCTTGTTGTAGAGGTCGCAGGTTCGATGCCTCTTTCAAGCTTTATTTTTCAAGAAAAAATCACCAGGCTTTTGAGTTGTACGGAGCAACCCAAACATTTGTCATCTGCACTCTGTCTTGCCTAGGGTAACCCAAGCGCTAGAGCCGGCCCTGGTAGTCATAAAAAGTAAGTAGTCATCAACTGTGCACAAAATGAAGGATGTATACGAGAATGCTCTCTGCTAATAAGAGGATATATCAAATATATGGATCTGGCATGGGCCGTATCAAGCCCAAAGCAATATATTCACTAATACATGTATATATACTCAAATATAGCTTCTGTAATGTATTCTAAGACAATACGAAAATCATAATCATTTTTCTGAGCAACATTCTTTGATTCAAAACAGTTTATCATTTCTCTAAAATCTCTTACTTGGTATAAGAGCTTAGAAAGCTTAACGATAGTTTTTTGTTAAAGATCAAACTCATCAGAGCAATATTATCATCTGAGTGATCTTCTCTCATCAGAAATCTAAATTTCATCATCTGAGAAGAAGATTCAATAAAACAATCCAATGTTGTGCCTGAATTCAAAGAACTCGGCTGCATCAAGATTATTTTATCAAATCTTGAAGGAAATCAATCAAAAAGTCTCAGAAATCAAATCAAGAAGTCAAGAATCATTACACAAAACTAAAGAAAGTGCCATCCAGTAAGGCTTATTAGATCAAATGAAGATGATCATCATCTAAACCTTACAGTTGCAACAAACCTATTAGTGAACAACTCTTGTCTTCATATTTTAAATCTTGACAAAGATTGATTGAATTCCTTCAAACTCCCCTTTATTTTCTGTCTGATGTGAAATCATCATGAGTGATGAAACCAACTCTGCAACTTTTGCCAATTTGAGCAACAATCATCAAACCAGTGCAACAGCAGAGAAACTGGTGAACACTGTTATCAGTCCACAAAGTCAATTTGTCACCGTGCACTTGGATGAAGATAATTATCTCTTATGGAAACTTCAAGTAGAGACCGCAATTCAAGGATATGGGCTTGAAGGCCATATTCTTGGAACTATTCCAATTCCTCCAAAATGCATTACTGATCAAGATAATCGGCAATGAAGAGTATGTAAAATATAACAGACAAGACAGACTCATTTGTTCACGGTTGCTTTCTTCAATAAATACATATCTGTTATCTCATGTGATTGGGTGCAAAACAACAAATGAAATATGGACAACTATGGAGAAAGTGTTTAATACACAATCTACAGCCAAGGTTATGTATCATAAGAAGCAACTGCATAATATGTGGAAAGACAACAGCACCATGAGAGAATATCTATTCAAGATTAAAACAACTTGGGACTTATTGGAAGCTGCAGATCATAAAGTGTCAAATTCAGAGCAAATTCTAACTATCCTGAATGGATTAAGTGATGGTTATGAAGCGGTTGTTGCGGTTATATCCTCTCAAACCTTGCCATCAATTGATGATGTTCGTTCAATTTTGCTTGCACATGAGGCAACACTTGATAACAAGAAACCACAAGAATCAGAGTTTGCAATCAATTACACTACCAATTCCAAAAATAAAAGTCAAAGCAACCACTACAAGAGATGCCGGCTATTCCAACGGTCCAAGCCGTTGGCGGCCGTTGGAAATGCCGTTGGAAAGCGTGAACGGAAGCAATGGGGCTATTCCAACGGCTACCAACGGCAATTAGCCGATGAACACCGTTCGAAGCCGTTGGAATAAACTGACCAATTAGCCGTTGGTAGCCGTTGCTAATCTGGGTGAAATTTTTTTTATAGCAGCAAGTCATTCACCTTCCAGCCACACACAATCAATATATATCAATTTTCATTTCATTTCCACTCCATTTCACATATATATCACATATTCAACACATTATACCACAAACAATATAAACAACCAAAAATCAACATCAAACATTACATTTTCAAACCAAACTCCAAGTCAATATGTACATAAACAACAAAACCCTCACCAACACCAACTCCAACTCCATATTTAAGTGAATATATTAAATGCAAACACTTAAAGCTCACCACCTCAAAGTCAATACATACACAATAACCATCAAACACAATCCTCACCACCTCAAAGTCAATATATACAATAACCAAACACAAAGACAATAATCATCATACCTCTCAAGCATTATCATCACCTCCGGAAGCACCAGACGACGAAGGGAAGGAACCATGCCTCTACGCGTACTCCACTAAACATTGATTCAGCTGCTCCATTTGTGTAGCGCGAAGACGGTCCTGCTCTTGCAGCTGCTCAACCATGGCTCTAAGCTCTTTTATTTCAGCTTTGTCACACGCCTTTTGAGCTGCCCGAACCTGCAAATAGAATATGAGATGTTCACATTTGTATTATAATCATTTTTTCAAGCAATGTATATTTTAAAATATAGAAACGTAAATGACGTGATCTTAAGCAATGCATATACCACAAAGAAATGCATATTTTTAATACAATATATAGGTGTTAAAAGTATTTTTATATATTTTTTTGTTCATCCATTTTCATCACATATCTTTGTATATTTTTCCTTTTTTACTTATCTAATATTTATAAATCACGTATATGTTAGATTTAACTCAAGTAGAAATCATCATATGTATAGTGTATCTATAGGTTAATTTATTAAATATAATATTGCAATGTTTATAAGATTACCGCTTGGTTTCCATAGCCATAGCGCCTATTCCGCTGCGTCGGATCCATAATAACGTCGAAAATATTATCTTGCTCCTCTACCGTCAACTCATCGTGATCCGATTCTGAAAGCAGCTCTGCCCATGCCTCCTGAAACTTTGCCTAAAATAAAAAACAATTACAGGTTAAAATTAGTAGAATAGGATTTAAACATATCGATATTAATAAAATAAGATTTAAAATATGCATACATATGCAGCCGTCGCCTTATCATCATCATCCCACTGATATGTAATATTGCCAGCATTGTCTGCTTGTCTTGATGCGTGGGTGCGGGTAAATACCTCCATCATAGACACGCGACGTCCAAGCGATCTTTCCTGCAATAAATAATTTATATATTTTAATTTTTCATAGCTAATTACCGAACTGATTAATATACAAAATGTAATAACGGTTTAGATTCGTAATTGATAAATTTACCAAGTCCTCACGGTGATGCTGAAAAGACTTGGTTTCGCCACGATGCGTTACAGGATTCCTACTTCTATTGGTAGAGTTCCTCTCCGACTCCATCTGCAATTTAAATTGAATATTATACTTATACTAATTGCGAAATAATTAACTATATATTTGGTACATTTACCTTGAACTCGTCTGTCTCCCACCAACTCATCCAAGAATCCCATACGGAAGCGCCCATCCAGTTCGGTTTCTTTCCCGATTTTTTAAGAGCTGACATTACCTCCCTATAATTTTTGGTGGTTGTAAAGTCTCATGTCTATTAGCTATGAAGTTTTTTTTGTCTCTTCTAAAAGTATGATTAATATGGAGAAAACGTCGATGACAATCAAACCATGAAATTTTCTTCTCATGCCGTAAAGAAATTGCTCGTGTTTCTTCCATACAGTAAGGACAAGCAAAACGACCGGCCGTACTCCAATCCGAAAGCATTGCATATACAGGAAAATCGCTAATAGTCCATAACAAAGAAGCGAACATCCAAAAAAAATTTTCTTTCGATACGTCGTATGTTTCAACTCCTTCATACCACAATGTTTTCAACTCTTCGATTAGCGGTTGTAAGTAAACATCGATACCCTATGTCGGATCATCAGGGCTAAGGATGAAAATTGTGAGAAACATATATGGAGTTTTCATACACATCCATGGGGTAGATTGTAAGGTGTAATGATTATAGGCCAAGATGAATATTTAGAACCAAACTGAGTAAACGGTGAAAATCCATTAGTACCAAACCTAGTCTAATGTTATGGCTCTCCGCTGCGAAATCGGGATATTTCTTATCAAAATACTTCCATGCTTCTTCATTAGATGGGTGTGTTAACGTACCTTCTTCGGGTGTTCTCACACCGTTCCATCTCATATGATGCGTTGTTACAGATGATGCATATGACCTTTGAAGTCTAGGAGTGATAGGTAAATAATGCATACGCTTGTATGGAACTTCTTTTCCCTTTTTTTCCTTGGTTTGTATCTTTCTTGATTACATATTTTACAATTCCGAAGACTGACATCATCTTTCCAAAACAACATGCAACCATTTAGACATGTATCAATTTTTTGATACGGCAAACCGAAAGATGACATTAGTTTTTTCACTTCATAATAATTTTCGCACATTAAATTATATGATGGCATATGGTGTTTAGCAGCTTGTACAACAGCCGTAAATCCGGCTTCTGTGAAGTTGTACTTTTATTTCATCATAATGTACTCTACAGTTGCCGATAATTGAGTGCCTCTAGTACATCCATTCCAAAGAGGTTTCTTAGCAGCATCCAATAAATCATATATTTTTTTCGCTCCAACATTTGGTTCCTCTTCGACGTTAACATCGTCGTTATTAATTTCAACAGTAGGGAACATTGATTGTGCTGCATATCCATCCATATGTTCTATGAGATTCGTCGTATTAACTTCATCACTAATGACCTCTATTGACTGTTCTTCGTTATGTGTTATAATTTCTCCATGACGACCCCACACCAAATAATCGGTTACGAAACCATATTGGTGCAAATGAATCCTAACCATATTTGGTACTAAATGCTTCAATAATTTGCACCTACTATATGGACAACGAATTTCTACGTCGTTTCCAATATTACTTAAAGCAAATTCGACAAACACATTTACCCCGTTAATAAAATGTTTACTTATTGAGCCGCCTATTTCTCTTCTTTGATACATCCAGCTCCGATCAATAAAATAATTGACCATTTTTCCTACTGTTAAACCTATGATCAATAGTAAAAAAATTATTAATCAAATTCGATAAACACATTTTAGATTTTACTGTTTTTTATAATCCATTTTCGTTTATATACAAAGTTATATTTCTTGCTATTTTGTTTACATTTTTGTACCTTTTGTGATGGTCGGTTATCCTAATTCTCATTACAAACACAATAGTAATTACATTTCTTAAATCATATCATTATAATCGATTTCCCAAAATTTCGGCAGCACTTCCCCCGTGTTCCTTGTATCGTACACATATGCATGTACACAAGGAACGAAAAGGAAATGCCGTCGAAATTTTGTGAACCGTTTATAACGATATGATTTACGAAACGTAATTACCTTATAGTGTTTGTAACTTGTCCAATACATGGACAAATCCAACAAATATTGTATCAGATGAATATGAATATCCGTTTTGCAATAAAAACGAATATTCATACAACGATCATATACAACACTTGTCAGACGGTGCTACAAATTCACTAAGGGATTTAAATTTTGTTTGTCTAATAATTTAAAAGATATAATTTAAAGCAATCATATAGGCCAAAATTTCACTAAGAGATCATATTACTAAAAGATATAATTCATGTTCGTAAAATATTCGACTAATTCATATTTGCCTAATATTTTACAAAACATACACAAAATAATTTAAAGCAATCCTAACTAATCTAACGCTAACTCAAATGCGCATTTACACTAAATTATCAACATATGTATATATGTGCATAATATATATACATAAACAATTTGGACATTTGGATGGTAATAATTGTAATTAGCACTTAGATTGGTATAATAAACAATCAATAGGCCATTAGATACAACTATAACAAACAATTAAACACAAAATTAGAAAAATTTTAAAATTTTGGGTTTTAGGCAAAACCTGATTTTGGAGTGGAATTGGATGGAGAGAGGCCGCTGGTATTGATTGATGGCGTCGGAGTGGCTGCCGGTTGCGTGGGGAGGCTGGGAGCAAGAAAGGAGGAGGAGTGGAGGAAGAGGGTGGAGGATTTGGGGTTTGTTGGGGGAGAAGAGGAAAATGAAAGTTGCTCTCGGCCTGCTGCAGGTTTACACGAATATTTCCAACGGCTTCCAACGGCCGCAAATGGCAATTTTACAACGGTTACCAACGGCTTGTTAAAAAAATAACGAGCCGTTGGAAGCCGTTGGAAAATACCATTGGCGGCCGTTGGAACACTATCGTGGCTATATACTGTAGTTCTAGTAGTGAACAATATAGCAGATCAATCAACACAAAGAGGAGGTTATTCAAACAGATCCTAGGGAAGAGGCAGATGGAACAGTGGTAATAGACCAAGATGTCAAATTCGTGAAAACATTGGTCATACAACAGTGAAATGCTATTTCAGATAATCAAATCAGAACAGCAATAGTCAAAGAACTAATAATCTTAGTGCTAATATGGTTTATGCAAATTCAGACACTCAAGTAGACAGTAATAAAAGCCATAGTTCAAATGAGACTGCAAGACCAGAACACATACAAGATGACTGTAGGTACCCTGACTCTGGATCAACAAATCATATTACTAATAATCCCGATAACTTAAATCTTGGCAACAGAGAGTATAGAGGTAAACAGTCAATTTGCATGGACAATGGTAAGTGTATCAAGATTTCTCATATTGGTAATGCTTTTATTAAAGGCAAGAAACAATTATTTTTGCATAATTTATTACGAGTACCAAAGATAAAGAAGAATCTTATAAGTGTATCTCAGTTTGCTAATGACAATAATGTCTATTTTGAATTTTATCTCAAATATTGTTTGGTTAGAGATATACTAACTAAGGATATTCTTTTACAGGGTGGTGCAAAAAAAGTCTGTATAAATTTAGGACTGTCAACAATAGTAGTTTTACAGAAAATCAGAATTTATGTAACTTGTGTGAGGAGCAAAACTCCAAAAATATATTTGATGTCTGGCATTACAAACTTGGTCACCCAAGTGTAAAAGTTGTAAAACAAGTTCTAATGAAAATAAAATATCATTTGATAATGTTTCATTACCTTATGTATGTACTTACTGTCAGATGGGTAAAAGTCATAAGTTAGCATTTAATAATTCTTTAATAGAATACTCAAAACCATTAGAACTTGTTGCTACTGATCTATGGGGGCCAGTACCTATATGTTCAGACATTGGATACAAATATTACATTTCATTTGTTGATGCACACACAAGATACACATGGTTATATTTTTTGAAAACAAAGTCTGAGGCCTGTAATGCAGTAATAAACTTTATAACCATGGCTGAAAAACAAACTAGTGCTCAAGTTAAGATTATAAAATCAGATGAGGGAACTGAATATAAAGCAATTAGTAGTTATTTTAAAAGGAGAGAAATGGTGCATAGAACTACATGCCTATATACATCTGAACAGAATGGCTTAGCTGAAAGGAAGCATAGACACATAGTAGAATCATGACTTACTTTACTAGCTCATGCATCATTACCCTTAAAATTCTGGCCTAAAGTCTTTAACAATGCTGTATATCTAATTAATAGGTTACCAACAAAGGTGATTAAAGGAATCAGTCCTATGGAAAAACTATATGGGGTAAAACCAGATTATCATAGTTTAAAAACTTTTGGATGTTTATGCTTTCCTTATTTAAGACCATACAATGCCAACAACTAAATTTTAGATCTAAGTCATGCACTTTTTTGGGATACGTAATAAATCACAACGGGTATAAGCGTCTAGATGACAATGAAAGAATTTTTATTAGCAGGCATGTTGTTTCTAATGAAAACATCTTTCCCTATAGTAATTCAGAGATAAAAACCACAAAGAAAGTCTACAATCCAAGATTTTCGATACTAGAATTACCTATATACTATGAGAATGACCATCGGGGTGAGGCAATGAGGTCTACTAGGAATCACAGTGCTCAGCCAACAGTATCTGCTCAACGAGATTATGAATGGGTAGGCGATCCTAGTCATGCCACTCATTCACTTGTACAATCAGTAGATAAAAGAAATTGAGATGAAGAGAACATATAATAGAGTAACTCTAGAAGCATATCAGATCATGTGAATGTAGAAAACTTACCTCATACTGAAACTCAAGCAAAGTCAAGTCATCCCATGATTACTAGAGCTAAAAGTGGTATCTTTAAGCCAAAGATATACAATGCAAGCTCCATGTCATGTGAACTAGAAACTTATGAACAAGCTGCAAAAGGCAAAAACTGGACAAAAGCAATGGATGAGGAATACAATGAACTTATAAGAAATAAGACATGGGACCTTGTATGTCCTCCAGATGATAAGAACATAGTTGGATGTAAATGGACATACAAGATAAAGAAAAACCCTGATGGTTCAATTAATAGATATAAAGCAAGACTTGTTGCCAAAGGGTATACTCAATAATATGGATTTGACTTCAATGAAACATTCTCTCAAGCGATCAAACCAACTACCATAAGACTTATTCTTACTATTGCACTGCACAAAGGTTGGTGTATCAGACAATTAGATGTTAATAATGCATTTCTAAATTGTATTTTACAGGAGGAAGTCTATATGGAACAACCACCAGGATACAACAAACATGCAAATTATGTGTGCAAGTTAAATAAGGCAATATATGGCCTTAAACAAACACCAAAAGTCTGGTTTGATAGACTGAAAGCAGCATTGACAAACATGAAATATCAGTCAACCAAATCAGATAGCTCATTATTCACTAAAATCAATGATTCACTAACTATTTTGCATACTAATATATGTTGATGATTTAATCATTACAAGAAACATCAATGATGAAATCAATAGTGTTATCTGCTATTTGAACAAGGAGTTCTCAATAAAAGATCTTGGAAGTCTTAACTACTTCTTGGGGATAGAAGTTGTAAGAAAAGCAGATTCAGAAATAATACCATGTCAAAAGAAATACATTTTAGAGCTGTTGATAAAAACAAAAATGGATGGTGCAAATCCACAACCAACCCCAATGATCAGTAATCACCATCTATCTAAAAATAGGATAGAAGCCATAACTAACATTAAACAATATAGAAGTGTTATAGGAACATTACAATATGCTACTATAACATGACCAAATATTGCATTCAATGTTCTAAAGTATCTCAATTTATGCAGAGTCCTTTGGATGAACACTGGAGAGCTGTAAAAAGAATACTCGGATATCTCAAAGGAACTATGGATTATGGCTTATCATTTAAAGCTTGCAACAATCTAAACATAACAGGATTTTCAGATGTAGATTGGGCAACGGATCCAGATGACAGAAAATCAGTTAGTGGTTACTGTATATATGTTGGAAACAACTTAATATCATGGTGCTCAAAGAAGCAAACAATAATTTCTAGATTCAGCACTGAGGCCGAATATAGAAGTATAGCTAATGCTACAGCAGAAATAATGTGGCTGCAATCAATACTGAGGGAATTAAAGCAAAAAGCAGAAGCTAAACCAATTCTATGGTGTGATAATCAGAGTGCAGTGTTCATGACAACAAACCCTATACTTCACTCCAAAACCAAACACACCGAAATAGACTTGTTTTTCGTTCGTGAGCAAGTATTAAAAGAAAATTTACAGATCAACCACATACCCGCTACTTACTAAAGAGCAGATACATTCACTAAAGCCATGTCAGTGAAAAACTACATCAGATTTAGATTTGACCTCAGAATTAAGCAAATTGAAGATTAGTCTTGCAGCCGTCAGTCAGATCTGAACAAATCCATGGAAAACAAGGAAAACTCAAGCCAAAGCTACTACTCTCGCCACAATACAAACTATCTTATGGAAACGAGCAAGCTTAGCACCAAATCTCACACTAATTACATCTCTAGCAAGAGAAACAAGTGCTTAGAGGTGAATCGAGGTCAAGGTTGAAGCAGCGCACTGACTAATTTGAAGTAATTTTTCAAATAAAGAAGAGATCAGCATAGATTTAGGAAATCGCCTCCAAACCCTAACCCAAATAGTTGGGTTTGAAGGGGGGTGGGGGGGCAAATGAAGGATGTATATGAGAATGCTCTCTGCTGATAAGAGGATATATCAAATATACGGGTTGCAAATTTACAGGTCCAGCATGGGCCGTATCAAGCCCAAAGCAATATATTCACTAATACATCTATATATATACTCAAATATACCATCTATAATGTATTATGAGACAATACGAAAATCATAATCATTTTTCTATGTAACATTCTTTGATTCAAAACAGTTTATCATTTCTCTCAAATCACTTCTAGCACTCCATTGTTACCTTGTACAGAACCACTGTTGCATTATTAACCCGGCTCAAAAAATATACATTTTTGTGATATAACAGAGAAATTTATTTATATAGTAAATATGCCACTACCCAAATTTAAAGTAGAGTTTTAAGAAACCTCCAAAAGTATATAAGTGGTTTTCCATGTTATGAACTTATAAGCCTGTTGGTCAGTTTGTCTAGATAATAAAAAATACTTACGAGTATGTCGAGCATCCCGTTGAATGCAAGAGACACGTTTTTCGTTTATTTTCCTCAATCAACCGTAGCAGTTACATCACACAGAGATTCAGAGACGTTAAATTATAACTTCTTCGGCTCTTCCACTCTTCCAAGCATTTTTTAAGTTCTGTTTCGTTACCGGAACACATGTCGATTTCAACACTAAAGCGAGCAAGTTTTCAACTGTTTTATGCCTTGATCGAACATTTAAAAAATATATTCAAATTTTATCCGTGTAGTTATAAAGTGACTGAAATAATAAGGGATGTTCACCCAATTCCTTTTGTGCCTCCAGTGACTAGAGCTGTTTTGCCTTGAAGAGACCATCTCACCTTTTTATTGTTAGATAGCCATTCACCAAAAAGGTTGTTACAAGGGAACCTTACACACCCAAGGCAAAGCAAACTTCAGGAGGAAAGCAAAAATAATAAACGATGCAAGTTTACAAAATAAATATGATACCATGGGTAAAAAAAGCCTACAAGTTGACACAACCAAAATGCCTCTGACAAAGGCAAGATCACCATTTCAAATCAAAAGCACCAACACTAGAGCACTACCACCAAAAACAATGGTCCAACTATTAGTTTTAAATATTACTTGAGTGTTACTTGAATCGCATATTTACTGTCAAAATTAATTCAAGTTTATCTCTTTAGCGATGTAGTTCGGTACATTAGAAAAAAAATCCATGAAAAACAAGTCAAAATCAAAAGTATTCAAAGTTTGGAACAACATTTGCGAAATGAAGGGAAAAAACAAAGCCAACACATGTTCTATGCTTTAACTGTATTAGAGAGATCCAAGAGATCATCCCCATTGCCTCCCGATATTGCCTTACCATCATCAAAGTTTCTAGTCCGGGATCCGATGGAAGCTCTTCTACCCCAGTTGGCAAACGACTCCAGCGACATATTATGAAGCCCTTGATCATTAATATGTTCAACCACCAAAGGAGGAAAATCCCCCTGACTTCTCAAATCTGGGTTTCTAGTATATTTATCCTACTAAATTAACGAGAATTCACCATCGAACCTTCAGTCGCATTGATGTAACGATTAGGAGATTGTTCAATAAACCAGAAGAATTAATTGGAAATCTTATGTCGTATGAACTATTTGTTTGAGCCTAGACGCACGTTCGTGCGTGCTCCCTAACACTGTCGTTTCCTCTATGAAATGTGCGGTGTTAGGTCCCTCCTTTGGTGTTTGTTTCGTTTTGGCAGTCTTGGTTGTATTTCGTTGCGATAGGCAGGTGTTTATCTCTGTGATATTTCACCTTTGTCGTTTTGAGGGTTTCCCGACTAGTTTGCTGGCTAGGTTCGCTCGGTCGGTTATCTCGCTTTGGGCTATTGCAGTGAGTCATGACGAGGCTGCTTCTGTGTCGTCAGTGACTGTTTTTTCTTTTTGCTTCCCTTTGGTGTCAGTTACCAGTGGTTATCCTCGGAGGTTCCACCAGATATGGAGCGATTTGTTCGGGGAACTTCCCAGTCCTATTCGTATAGTGGCCGACGTCGACCACTATATGGATAGACCGGGGATATGCCTTTATTCTTCTCTCCACTCTACTGTTACTTCGGTTGGAACCGATCAGCGACTCTTACCACTTTTGCGGGGCTGTTTCATTAGTAACAGTCCGGCTTCGGTAAGACTCCCACAGCAATTGGGAAGCAGATTGACCGCTCTCCCTCACATGTTTTATCTCTGTCTCCGTCTGTGTCTTCCTGTGTCGACCTCCCATTGCTTTCATCCTCCCCTTCTTCCCTATCTGCGGCTTCTTCTGTGGTTTCAGTTGCTGTTGGCTTTTCACCTATCTTTTCTTTTTTTTTCCGCGGTATTTTTTAGGTCTTTTGGATTGCGATCGGTCTGCGTCCCTTGTTTCCTTCGCTTGCCGGTTGAGCTTCCGGAACGCCGGGATTCGCCTCCTTTTCATTGCTCATCGGCGTGCTCTCTCCCTTCGTCTTCGTGCTCTCTTTCCATCTCCATTCCTCTTATGAGTCGGGAGGAAATTGCGCTCCTTAATGAGCGCCTTGATTGCTTAACTAGAAACTCATCACCCTCATCTTCGCGGTCTGTTTCTTCGATGTCGTCGTTGAGGGGGAACGCTGTTGAGGTGTCTCTTGAGACACTTCCCCAGCCCGTCGCCCATCCTCCTCGTACGACTCGACGCTCATCGCGTAGAGCCCCGTCTACTCCTCGCACCATCCGCACACGCTCTATAGCGGCGTCCGAGCAGATCGATTGATCTACTCGTTCTTCGTTGTATCTTATTTGAGCTCTTTTGTCTCCTCTGTCTGGTGTCTGGTAGTCGCCTCTATCATCTTCGTTATCTATTTTCCTCATGGCTAACATTCTCTTCTGGAATGGTCGTGGTATTGGCAACGATGCGTCTTTGGCTAGACTAAAACGCATTGTCAGGAAGCACTCTGTTGGTTTGACTGCTCTTCTGGAACCTTTTCTTGCCCCAGAAGGTATTCCTTCTGTTATCTGTTCCTTAGGATTTGGAGGCGGCTCCGCCAACATCACGGGAAAGATCTGGATCCTATGGTCCAAATCCTTGACGGTTACCCCCGTTTTTGATTCTCCCCAGCTCATTTCTTTGTCCTGTTCGTCTCCTTCTTTTCCCTCTGCCTTCTTGTTCTCGGCGGTCTACGCTAGTTGTGATCGCTCGGTTAGATTAGACCTTTGGTCCGACATTTTGGGCCTTGGATCTACGGGGTTAGCTCCCTCTGTGATCGGCGGGGATTTTAATATCGTCGCCTGCCAAGCGGAGAAACAGGGCGGGGAGACCGTCAACCGTTCTGCGATGGAGGATTTCAACTCCTTCATTGCAAGCTATGGCCTCTCCGAGCTTCCTTTTACTGGTTCTGCTTTTACTTGGTCTAACAACCAAGAGGGTCCGAACCGTATCCTTTCCAGACTCGACCGTGTCTTCGGGTCGGAGGATTGGTTTCGCCTTCCCTTCTCTTTCTCTATTGCTCACCTTCACCGCTCCTTCTCTGATCATGCTCCTATGCTTGTTCGATGCTCTCCTTTCTACCTTTCGGGTCCATCTTCCTTTCGGTTTCAGAGCATATGGAGATCTCATCATTCCTTTCTTCAGGAGGTTGAAAATTCCTGGAGCAATCCAATTGTTGCCTCACCCTGTGCTGTTTTCAGTCGTAAACTTAAGCGACTCAAGGAGAGCCTTAAGGTATGGAATCTTCAAGTCTTTAAGAACATTTTTGATCGCGTTAGAATGGCTGAAGAGTCTCTTATATTAGCCGAATCTTTGCTTGACGAAGATCCGTCTTCGGCAAACAAGGAGGCTTGGGCTCTTGCGCAAATCATTTTCTCTTTGGAACTTCGTATTGAGAATGACTTCCTCTGTCAAAAGGCTAGGATCAAGTGGGTAGTCGAAGGCGATACGAACTCCAAATTCTTCCATTCTTCTATTCGTAAGAAGAATAACCTTCTTACGATTCGCGAGATTTTGCGGCCTGACCTTTCTACTGCTTCCTCTCCTGAGGAAGTTAAAGATACCATTCTGGCCCACTTTCAATCCTTTCTTGGTTCCGGGTCAGTTTGGGTTTCTGATCCGGCTCTCTTAGCCTTCATCCCTAGTGTCATTTCCTCGTCGGATAGTGTCCTTCTCTCCGATCTGCCAACCGCTGAGGAAATCCGGAACTGTGTCTTTGCCTTAAGCAAGGACAGTACTAGTGGACCAGATGGTTTCAACGGCAGCTTTTATCGGTGCTCCTGGCCTATTATTCAGGCTGATTTTTGTCTAGCTGTTCAGTCCTTCTTCTCCGGGGAATCCCTTCCCGCCGGATGGACCTCCACCAACCTTATTCTCATTCCTAAGTGCGATAATCCTAGATCGTGCGGGGATTTCAGGCCGATCAGTCTGTGTAACATTTCGAATAAAGTTATCTCCAAGATCCTCGCCACTCGCTTGGCTCCTTTCATAGACCGTATTATTTCTCCTTCGCAAGCGGGTTTTGTCAAAGGTCGTTTGATCACTGACAACGTCCTTCTCGCCCAGGAACTTATTTCCCAAATTGATCGGAAAGTTAGGGGCTCTAATGTTGTCTTCAAATTGGACATGGCCAAGGCCTATGATCGCATGACTTTGTTTTTCGTCATCAAGGTTTTAAGGGCCTTCGGGTTCCCGGAATCCCTAATTGACTTGGTATGGAGGCTCATCTCCAACTGTTGGTTTTCTGTGCTCATAAACGGATCGGCCAAAGGTTACTTCAGGGCGGGAAGGGGTCTTCGCCAAGGAGATCCACTCTCGCCTTTCCTTTTTGTGATCGCGGCGGAGGATTTGATTCGCGATCTCCAAACCTTAACTATTTTCGGGCAAGTTCAACGCTTCGGTATTCCGAGGGGTTGTCCCCTTATATCTTCTTTATCCTTTGCAGATGACATTGTCATTTTTTCTAATGGCAGTCGCTCCTCCATTCGGCGACTCCTAAGTTTCCTGCATCAATACGAGAGGTCCTCAGGCCAACTTGTTAACCCTTCCAAAAGTTGCTTCGTCCATGCAAAAGACTTGCCTCCGTCTCGTGCTGCCTGGATTGAGACCGTCTCGGGTTTCAAAGAAGCATCCCTCCCTCTCCCCTATTTAGGTATTGTCTTATATCGTGGTAGAAAGCTTAATGCCTATTTCGATTCCTTGGCGGACAAAGTCAGGGGTAAGATTTTACGATGGAATGCGTCTCTTCTATCCCAGGCAGGCAGACTGGTTCTTATCAGGTCTATTCTAGATTCGATGGGAACTCATATTTTCGCGGCTATGTCCCCTACCTCTTCCTTCTTCCGGGCATATCAGTCTTTGGCCTCGTCTTTTTTCTGGGGATCCAAGGATGCTGCTCGTCGTCACCATTGGGTGTCGTGGGAAGCGGTTTGTCGCCCCAAAATCGAGGGCGGTCTTGGTCTTCGTAATCCCAAGGATCTTTGTGTGGCTTTTGCTTGTAAGTTGTGGTTCAGGTTCGGTGCTAATGACTCTTTATGGGCATCTTTCCTCCTCGCTAAGTACCGGAGGCGTGCTGTCTCTAATTTCTCAGGATCGCCGTCTTATGCTAGCGAAACCTGGAAGCACATGCAGTCGGTGAAACCTTTTTCTGACTCTCATGGAGGTTTATCTGGCTGGGATGGCGCGTCGTTTTCCATCCTTAAAGCGTGTTCTTCGTTTAGATCTCCGAGTCTCAATCGCCCTGTGTTCTCTTTCATTTGGGATTCCCGTATTCCGCCGAAAGCTTCTATTTTGATGTGGCGTATCTTGCACGATGGTTTGCCACTCGACGATAACCTTCAAAAGATCGGCATCCCATTTGTTTCGCGTTGCCGCTGTTGTGCCTTCGGGGCAACGGAATCTTTAAACCATTTGTTTTTTGATAGTCTCTCGGCCAGATCCTACTGGAATTATTTCGGCAACCTGGTCGGTGTGAGACGAATGGCCAGATCTCCTTTTGAACTCCAGCTTTCCTGGTGGTCTGGGCTTTCTGGGAAATCTCTCCGTTCGACCGTTTTCCATTTGATCCCTTGCCTTATCTGCTGGCACCTTTGGTGCGCTCGGAATAAAGCAATCTTCGAGAATTCTCCTATGGATCCTCCTTCCATTATTCGTCGTGTGAGGAATGATGTTTTCCTGGCATTTCATGGTAGACCCTTCAGGGGAACTATGAGCCTCCGGTCTAGGCGATTGGTGGGTCTTCTGTCTATATCGTGTGGCCTGGCTTATGCTCGTCAGGGAGTTGGCTGAATCCTTGCCTTCGGGTGTTGGTTTTCATCCAACGTTTCCGTCCCCCTCCCCCCCTCATTGTTGGTTTTAATGTGGTTGCTAGTTTTGTAGTACAGGTGGCTTCGGCTTTCTTTTTTCTAAGGGTGTTCTTTGTCTGGCTGCGTCTGGTTCTGTGCTACCGCTTCGGTGGAGGCTCCTGTCTCCTATCTTTGGTATTGCCTTGGTTTTTGGGTTGTTTGGAGGATATCCGACTTTTCTTTTCCGCATCGACTACTTCATGAGGCTCTTTGGTCTTCTTCATTAGATGTTTGGCTTTGCTCGAGATCGATGAGGTTTTTCGACTTTGTTGGTGAGCCGATGATACCCCAGATTTCCATCTTTATTCGGATTTTCCTGTGGGTCTCGTCTCTATTACTGTGGTTGGATTGGAGGTCTGGCCTACTCTTCTGAGCTCGGGCGGGTTGGTGGTTTGCTTGGTGGTGGTTTTATCTGGTTCTCCCTGGCTAGCTGTCTTTTTTTCTGCTGGCTTTATCTTTTATGTTGGTCTTTGTTCTGTTGCTCGGTTTTTTTAGTGTCTGGGAGGTATATGGTCTTCATATGCTTCGCCTAATTTTGTGAGCCCCCGGAGAAAGGCGTTTTTTCTCCTTTTATTTATTTATCTTCATTTTGAAAAAAAAAAGATAACTGTCTGATAGAATTTGAGAAGAAACAATCTAGGGACTTAGACTGTGAATGAGGGAGTGGGCGGGGAATAAAAGTTATAGGGTGGGTTTTAAAATTAGGGAATGAAAATTAAAGGGTGATAATTTTATTTGAACAAAATTGAGAGAAGTTTTGGAAAAGCTTAAAACTAAAATTTTGCAAAAAAGAACTAATAAACATTATTATAAATTATTAAATATTAAATATATATTTTTATTCATATATTTTTATTTATACATTTTTATTTTAAACAGCTAACTATAATTTATTAACCATTAATAATTAATTATAATAAATTAGTAAGTATTAACTATAATTTATAAATTATTTATTGATAATTATTAATTATGGAGAATTATAAATTAATAACTACATAAGTTATCATTTGTAAATGACTAACTATAAATTATCACTTAAAATTATTAAGTATTAATTATTAGTTATTAATTATAAATTAATAATTTTTAATTATTATAAAAAATTGTAAATATATTCAAAATATTTAACGTTAATTTAGCATTTCCTATAGTGGACGTTTCCTTAAAGAGTGTTATGTGATCATTACAACTATTAAATTAATTAACTATTTAAAGTGAAAATTATTTATTCTTATTTTAAAGTCTTTTTACAGATATATACCTTTAAACTCTATAAACAATTTAATTTTTTAATTGGTTAAAAATGTTAAATTAAAGAAAATTTGAAATTTAATTCCTAAATTTTTAATGATTATACAAATTTTACGTGGTTACATTTTTGCACTTGTTATGCTTCTTCAATTTTATGAACGATTGATTATGACAGACATTAAAATATTTGCGATCACTTACAAAATATGAGTACGACAACCATAAATCATAGTTGCTATAGATTAAAATTTACAACGGTCAATAGAACAAGTTGTTAAAGATATATATCACAACTACAAAATACTGAAGTTGTCAAAAACACCCATACTACAACTTTCATGAAAAGCCAGTCGTTAAAGACCTTTTTACAACGGTCATTTTGTGAAGTTGTAAAGGAAAAGTTGTAATAAGGTCTTTTAACTGTAGTAACTAATTCTTAATTAGATATTTTAAATACAAGATTTGAATTTAAAATTTATTAACTTAATGAAAGCTAGAGTAGATATTTTACATCTTATAATATATAAATAATTTCAAAATTTATATTTATAATTATGTATTTATATATTTTATAAACATATATAACAATGTTTTGAGACAATTTACACGTATATAAATGGTAAATGTTTACATAGTGGATATAAATCTCGACATCTACTTATGTAAACATTAGCCGTATACACCTTATTATGCTGCACATTACACTTATATATACACATAAGTATATATTGATATACTTAGAACATATAAATGTTAAACTAATGAACGTGCATTAATTAATTAATTCAAGAAAATTATATAAAATACTATTTTATTCACTACTAGAAACAGTGTTTATTGGAACGCCCATTTCCGACGGTCGCCGACGGCTAGCAATTGCCGTAGCATAAATGAAAATAAATAACCTAGCTGAAGACAGCCGTTGGAAGTCGTCGCAAACAAAGCCGTCAGCGGCCGTCGGAAGCCGTCGCAAAATCATGAATATCTTAGCCCCAGGCCGACAGTTTTCTTCATTCATTTCTTCCTCCCCGAATCAGCATCAGCTCCGCCAACACCTCCTACACGCCGTCAACAAGCTTCCACGCCGTTAGCAAGTCTCCATCTTCAATTTTCAACTCTCTCCATTAGCTATTTCTCTGCAAGAAAGCTTAATTTATAAACCCTATTTAATTTTGATTTTGTAAATTAGGGTTAGTTTGTTGTTATAGTTGTTTATAATACCGCAATGATTGTTTGTTATACCATATTGAATGCTAATTAGGTTGTTATTATAATTGTTTATCATTTAAATGTTGAGAAAAATAATTTATTTAGTGTATATGTGTGTTAATTGGTGTATATGTGTTGATTAATTAGTGCATACGCGCATTAGGGCTAGTTTGGATTAATTAGAGTCGATGCTCAGGATTTAGTGTATGCATTTCTTAGAATGTAAATAAATTATTGTAAAAATTGTTGTATAATACGCTTTACTTTTTATAAATCTCTTTGATAGTTTTTGGCCCCGTTTGATAAGTATTGTATATGATCGTTATATAAATATTCGTTTTTATCACAGAACAAACATTTATATTCATCCGATACAATGTTTGTCGGATTTGTCCCTGTATTGGACAAGTTACAAACATAACAAAGTAATTATATTTTGCAAATCATTTCATTTTAAACGGTTCACAAAATTTCGACAACACTTTCTTTTTGTTTCCTGTGTACACACATATGTGTACGATACAGGGAACAAAGGGGAAGTGCTGCCGAAATTTTGTTGAATCATTTAAAATGAAATTATTTTCAAAACATAATTACTACTGTGTTTGTAATGGGAAGTAGGATGACCAACTATCAAAGTGTAAAATAATAACCTAAAAATTATAGATTATATTCATATAATAATTTGTGTAAATCCATTTGAAAATAAAATTAAATAGAATAATATTATATATTTACGATAATTGAAAAATAAAATGTTAATACGTAAATTATTAATACTTTTTTATGTTTAAAGTAGGAAAAATAGTCAATTATTTTATTGATGGAAGATGGATGTACCAACAATAAAGAGAATTGGAGGCTCAATAATCGAACATTTTTAAAATGGTGTACACGTCTTTATTGAATTCGCTTTAAGTAATAATGGAAACGACAAAGAAATTCGTTGCCCATGTAGTAGGTGCAAATTATTGAACCATTTGATACCAGATATGGTAATAGTTCATTTGCGCCAATATGGTTTCATGCTGAATTATTTATTGTGGGATCGTCATGGAGAACTTATAGCACCTAATCCCGTACATTTGGAGGAGGAGGTGGATACTGAAATTGTTTCGACGGATCTCATAGAAGATATGGTTAAAGATGTAGTACGTTCAATGTTCCCTACCGTTGAAGTTGATGGTAACGATGTCAATGTCGAAGAAGGACCAAGTATTGGAGTAAAAAAATGTATGTTTTGTTGGATGCTGCTAAGAAATCTCTTTTGGATGATTGTACAAGCGGTACTCAACTATCAGTAATTGCAGAATACATTGCGATGAAAACAAAATACAACTTCACACAAGCCGGGTTTACATCTATAGTACAAGCTGCATAACGGCATATGCCCCCCGATAATTTAATGTGCGAAAATCATTATGAAGTGAAAAAACTTATGTCTACTTTTGATTTACCGTATCAAAAAACAGATACATATTTAAATGGTTGCATGTTGTTTTAGATAGAAGACATCAATCTTAGGAAAGATTTGTAAAATATGTAATTAGGAAAGGTACAAACCAAGAAAAAAGAAGGTAATGGAAGTTCCGTACAAGCGTATGCATTACTTACCCATCACTTCTAGGCTTCAAAGATTATATGTATATTCTGTAACCACACACTATAGGAGATGACACTGTGTGAGAACATAGGAAGAAGGTACGTTAACACACCCAGCTGATGGAGAAGCTGAAAGGGACGCGGAAGATGATCTTAAGGCTATTTAACACTAGAGGGGGGGTGAATAGTGTTTTAAGAATTTCTTTAAAACTTCTTTGATTTAAATTGAATTAACTAACTTAATGCAAATACACAATCACAGATCAAATCACAGAATCACAAACAAATGCAAATATAAATAAAAAGCAAGTAAAGGAAAGAACACACCAGGAATTTTATACTGGTTAGGTGTTACCCTACATCCAGTCCCGCACAACCCGTACGACTTTCTATTCAATAATAATCTAGATTACAATCCCTCGATTCCAAGGCAACGAGGTACACCCTCCAGATTCTCAGGTCTCTGGGTAGAACCACTTGATTCACAGGACACAAGTTCACCCGATCGATTTCCAAGGACACGATCACACCTTTATAACCCCACACAAGTTTCTTTGAGTACAAATGTATCTATAACTCTGATAAGCACGGAGATTCTTTGAAGAGAGTGGCAGAGAATCAAACTAGAGATATTCTGGTTTGATTCACTTAAGATTTCGGCAGAATATGGATAGGATGATTAGAAAATAAGATAAGAGAGTAAAGAGGAGAGAAAAATAAAGAAGTAGTTTTTGGAAAACGTCCATAACAGTCTCTGTTTATAGAGAATGAATGGATGTGTCCATTCGAAGAGGTTTAAACGAATAGACACTTCTTTTGAAAACAACCTTTGCTGTAACGGGAAGCATGTCGACATGACAAGTAAATAGGATGTCGACATGGTCTAGTAAAAAATGATGATTTGCTTTACTTTGAAAATGATGATTTAAAACATATGCAACTTTATTCAAATGGACTCTATGTATTTGTAGAAGGTATTTAGAAGTAGAAATACTTATGAATGTATATATGTATATATACTAAAATATATTTAAAATCAAAGTAAATAAACTAAAGTAAATATAATATTAAAATAGATTTTGAGGCTAAAATATCAAGGACAATTTTGAAATCAAAATATAACAAAATGATAAATATGATTTTGAGGCTAAAACATTTTTGGAAATGTGAACGAAGGTTTTTCTTTTGAAAAGGAATATTTGAAAATCATTTTATAAAACAAGAGATAATTTTGAAAATCATTTTGAATCAAAATTAGTGGATAACAAAATAGGGCTACTATCCGTTCCACTAGATATTTCATGAGTTCCATCTCACTAGGGTTCCATCCCTTTAACAAGAACGAAGTGGATTCCATTCCACGAGTAAATTGGATAAAAAAGAATGATAGTGCTTTCAAGGAGTTTTAACAAATATCTAACCTAACTATATTATTTGTCTTGAACTCTTGAATATCTTGAATCTCATGAGTCTTCAATCTTGAACTCTTGATCTTTGTCTTCATCAATTTTGTTTTCTTTACTGTACAGTCTTCTTTTGTTGATACCTGCATATAGATTTCCTGCACATATATATTTTATAACACTTCTATAGTTGTTGTCATCAAAACCACTATCCTATGGACTAACAGAAGCATGTAAGCATTTTGATAAGACATACTCCGCTTTCGCAACAGGGAGCCGTAATGTTAGACTTGGTTTATGTACAGATGGATTTTCACCGTTCTCTTAATTTGGTTCAAAATACTCATTTTGGCCTATAATCGTTACATCTTACAATTTACCTTCGTAGATGTGTATAAAAATTCCTATATGTTCGCTACTTGGTTTTCGAACCACGTATATGATCCGGTAAATTGTGTGGTCGACGAAGGGTTGAAACATCTTACATGGGACCAAAAAGAAAAGTCAAGACATATCCAATATTCTTTGTCAATGGATACAAATTCAACACCAAAGAATATGAGGCTGAAAAATTGACTAACAATACCGGTGTATATGTTAAAGGTAGCGGTGATCCAAATGATCACATAAATGAATTTTATGGCATGTTAACTCAGGTTTTGCAATTAACATGTTTCACCAGACCTGCGGAAGAAGTTTATTTGTTTAGATGCAACTGACCCAGTAATGCTCCAGGTTTTGGAATCAACATGCACCAAAAATATAATATTATTAAAATAGAGCATACATCACGTTATCATAAGTACGATTCATTTATACTAGCAAAACAAGCCTTACAAGTTTATTATGCTCCTTATCCATATCTAAAAAGAGATAAAATAGATTGGTCGGCAGTTTTTAAAACGAAGGCAGGATTTACATTTGATGGAAAGAATATTCCAAACGAACAAGCGTACCAAGCGGATATCGAGGAAAATGGCGAAATTATAATAACTGATGATCAAACCGATTTTGTACCTCTAAATGATGAATCAAATGTATTAGTAGAAGCATTTGAGATCACAGAGGAAAACAATATAGAGTACGAGACCGAGTCTGAATCAGAAGAGGACTAATTTAATAGTATACATGTTGAAAAAAGGTAATTTATAGGAGTATTGATGTTACACTTTTTTGTATGTTTTATGCGATTTTTGATGTTAAATCTTGATATGTTTACTCATAATTGAATGATAGTTCTACCATAATAAAATAATTTGTATATGACAGGTATTACAGATGTCTTTCTTTAGGCATCAGAGTTCTTTGCAATCCGGTTTCCCCTCTTCGTCTTAGAGAGAGACCGTTTGCAGCGGAGGTGATGACAGCGGCCCGTTGCAGGAGGCGACGCGTACGGTGGTTAGGTTGCTACCGAAAGCAGATGGCTCGTAAGTACTAAATTTACTTCAGCATTATAAATATTTTATATGATATATTAGTCATGATTTGTCTGTATCATATGTAATGCAGAGGTTTTGAGCTTGAGCCGTCAAATATAGTTCTCAGTATATCTAAGTAGGCATACATGAGCCGTATGACAGCATGCTGGCTAAAATGAAGTAGGATTCCAGAGCATGTCCGGGAGAGCATCTGACAGGACTTCCTGATAAGTGTAAAATTATATATATCATTATATATAATCACTTTATAATTTGCTTACTAAGTATAAATGTATAACTTATATTTTTTTAACATATATACAGGGGGCGGTAGACCTATAAGAAGAGGACGTTTCTCTTTGTCAGTGCCACTGGAACTCTAATGTTGCAAAGAATTACCGGGATACGATGTCTACCATCAGAAAATCTAGGAAGAAGCCAAGATGGATGGGCGCCAGCGTATGAGATGCTTTGGTCGCATGGTGGAGTAGCGATGAATTCAGGGTAAGTCTATCGGATACCACCTTAATTTGTTCAGTAGATAATACATAATTTATACCTATAAAATATAGTCTTAATTTTTAATTTGCAAGCGGAGTCAGACAGAAACTCGGCGAATAGGTAGAAAAATCCAATCACACAACGTGGTGGCTCGAATCAATTCAGCATCATCGCGAGGACTTGATAAATTGATTAATTGCAATTACGAACAATTATTACATTTCTTTATAAATTTGTATGAACAACAATAATATACACCAGTTATTGCAGGAAAAAGCGCGTAGGGCTCCTGTCTCATATATGGACGTATTTACACATACCCATGCCATCAGGCAGATCGACAATGATGGATTGGTGACATATGCCTAGCATGAGGATGATAAACATACGCCACATACGTAAGTATATTTTAAGTTATAAGTTATTAATAATGATCATTTTAATTAATTAGTAATAAAATAATATTTAATTGTATTTAATTTTGCGTTGTAGGAAAGATTTATACAAGCACGCGCGTAGATGCTTGAGCATTCGGGACGGAAGTAATTGACCACCGATGAGGATGACGCTATCTTCGACTCCGTTATGGACCCGACACAGAGAAATAGGCACTATGGCTACGGCAATCAATCGGTAATTTATAGAAATTAACTAAGTTGTAAAAATTGCTTAATTTTTATAAAAGTTACGCAATAGCTTAAACATATTTCGACTTATTTTGTAGGCTCGGATCTCAAAAAAGGCTTATCAAAAGGCTCAGGACAATGCTGAGATTAATGAGCTGCGACAGCAGATTGCACAGCTGCAGGAGTAGGACCGCCTTTGAGCAGCGCAATGGAGCAACTAAACCAGCGTTTGGCAGAGTATGTGGAGCGTCATGGAGCATTCCCTTCGTCTGGTGGTTCCGGAGCTGATGACAAGTCAAGAGGTACGTTTTTGCATTTTTTGTTTTTGAAACTTGTGTATATATACAATGAGAGATGGTGAGGTTGATTTGTGGACATGTGGTGTTTGATGTTGATTTGTGGGGTTTGATATTGGATGTATATATTGTACATTGATGTTGGATGTAGATATTGTAGTTGGGTGATGATGGACAATTTTTATTGTATTGATTGGAAATGTTTGAGTTTGAGATGGTAATGTTTGAGTTTTATATTATTATTGATATTAATTTTAGCTATATATCTGATATATATATATATATATATTGATTTTGATGTGTTGTAATATATAACGATATTGATGTGCTGTTTGGCTGCTGAATTTTTTTTTACCCAAATTTCTTATGGCTTCCAACGGCCTATAGGTCGAAAAATTCCACCGAATTGCGAAGGCTCCCGACGGTTTACTGGTCGAAAATTCTGACGGCTTCCGACGGTTCTATGGCGTGTTTTCAAGCCACGTGGACGTCGGCACCGTAGGAAAAAACGTCGGAATTGCCTTTGGAAAAGCCATCGGAGGCCGTCGTCGATTCCATCGGAAATGGATGAAGTCTGTGTTCTGTATTCCGATGGGATTTCCAATGGCTCGCGATGGCCGCCGACGGCTGTGAACTGTCAGAAATCACTGTGTATCTTGTAGTGATTTAACTAACTAGCTTGGATCTAGTACAACCATTAGACTTCATAGGCTTACTAAGATCCATTAGGTAATTATTTTGAAATTCGCCCCTCGCGGACCAACCTGGTTTTAACAACATTAATTTAAGTGAGCATGGATTTTGAAGTATTAAAATTGTGGGGTGGTGGTCTACCACCAGTAATAACCCGCCCTTAGTAATACTCTGAAATCAGCACTGAACGACAACGTTTGACTCTCGAATACCACGAAAGACAGATTGTTAGAAAAGAAAATTTAAAACAAACATTATACTAAGGCATATCGACAGATTCTTACAACAGAATGATAATATATAATACATTGGACATGCATGAACAAAACAAGATAACAATAAATATATAAGAGAATGCACTAGCGAAAATAACTAATAAATGAATATCAATATAGAAAGTCAGAATTCATCAAACTCCATACAAATGGAGTCCTGAATATAATATCTGATACATCAAGTCTCATATATTAGTACATATATTCATATACTACTGCAATATCAAGCATATAAACAAAGTATCGACATTGCCTCCATAGAACGCTCCAGCTGGCATGAAAGCATATCCCCAAAAGCACCCGACTCTCAATTACTCAATCGAGTGCCAAAGAGACAAAGATAATACATGGGTTAGACATAAAGCCTGGTGTGAGGGGAACTATCTCAATATACCGTATATTAAAACTATATACAAATAAATAGGAACTACTAAGGCACAACTAGTTCTCTCCATAATCGTGGTTCGAGGGTAATTTGTACTGTCCAAAAACAAGTGAAATAAACCTATCCAAAAGAAGAAAGTCAAACCGTAACCTGCACTTTTCCTGTAATCAATGAGTTAGCACAACTAATATAATGTTACTGAAACGTAGCAACATACTGATAAAGGTAACCTAACATTCAAAAGTAGGATGATCATAATATAAGTCTATCGTAAAGTACAATGTGATGATAAATGCAGTAACAACAACAACCAACTAAAAACACATACAACATAACAATGAAAGACGGCCAAAGAATACAAATCAATACCCATCATTATTGATAGGTGAAGTCAAATACAGACATCTATCACGATCCAATGATCCCTTCGAGGGTCCTAAATAAATAGAGTCAGTATTCAAATGTACCTTAGACCCCAAGCCACATCCTCAATGATGGGTCTCGTGTAGATCTCGTTGTACCGTCTGAAAGCAAGCTTTAGATATATGACATACTCTATTTACTTGAAATCTATGTGAACCACACTGTACCCTCTACATCGAGCTTTAGTGACATCTAGTCCAACCATAGATGATCGTCATCCTATGTGAACCACACCGTACCCTCTATATCGAGCTTTGGTGACATTTAGTTTACTCGTAAATGATCGTCATCATTCCCCTTTTCTAGTTATTATGGATTTCTCAAGTAACTTATGTACGCCTCTTATCAAAAAGAGAGCGACGGTCGTGTCTTGTGTAATATGTTATCGAGACCACAGAGGAACACCGATGTCGTATAGATATATGCACACACCAAATATAACATAGTGCAATAAATACGCCTATCACAAACGAAGATCGGTATCTCTTCGTCATATATTTACACAGATGGCTTCTATTATAAGACCCATAATCAGTACGGCTACTAATATAAGGCCAACACCATTCGTCTAACATTTCTACCGCAAAGTCAAAGACAAGGGGCATGGGCTAACTCCGCTCAATTGTACACGCTTACCGAACGTGACCAACTGTTGCATTGATATCATATCCGATCATCATTGATCACACATGTATCACTATATTCTACATCTGAATCCTGAGCCTTGCCTTGCATTCCACTTTCCCGAGTATATTGTAGCCTTCCCGAAGTCGCGCTAAAGTCTCACGTCGCATTGCATCCGGATCTGGGGAAAAATTCCCTTAAATCAGCACTTTGCCTGGGCTTTACTGCCCAGGCCAGTGCACCATCGGTGGTCTACCACCGATCGACCGGTGACTGCCTTTTTCTGGGCAGTAAGCCCAGATTGATAGCCTTCGAGCCGCCGATTGAGCCTCGTCACCTCCATTGCTTCGTCCAATGAATCGCCAAGCTCCCATAGTCTACCTTCCCCGCGTCAAACCTCTTTTGGAGTCCATTGGCTGATATTTTGGAAGTAGTTTCGTTAGTATTCGAAAACTAGTTTTGATACTGAAAACCACTCTTCTACGCATAGAGTTCTAAGGGGCGATCTTTCGACCCGGCCTCTTCTGACACGCCAAACTGACCAACCTGCTTCACGTAATTCTCACATGTGTGTAGATATGCAAACATGCTTCCGCTACACAAATCACGTTCTAGGCTTCACCGAAGCGATCACTCAACCTGGTATTCTCCCATGTAACTTAGCGCGTGTGATAGTCATTATGGCTACATGAGATGTAACGTGTTTATATACATGTATGGATATTCTCATACACATATATAAATAATCATACCAATAAACAATCATTATCTACAATCCAAATAATTCAACAATTCTATTATAATACTTGAATTGTATTAATTATTATATAACTACAAATACACATATATGTATAATTATGCATATACATATACATACACGTATATTTAAATAAGTATTTCAGTTATTACTTAAATCAAAACTTACTTTTATTTACTAAATCTTTTCAATAAAAGTAAAACATCTTTTTATGTTATTTTATAAAATCTCATTCTATTTTATAAAATATCATTTGTACTATTTTATAAAATCTTCTTCTTTCATAATATTATCTTTATGACTATTTTATAAATCTTAATTCATTTATAGAATATCGTTTATACTGTTTTATAAAATCTTCTCCTATTTTATAAAATATATCTTTATTACTATTTTATAAAATCTCATTCCATTTTATAAAATATCATTTATACTGTTTTATAAACTCATCTTCTATTTTATAAAATATATCTTTTAGTTATAAAATTATTTCTTTACTTTAAATAATATTTATAAGTACTAATTAAGCTTCGTTAAGCCTCCGGTCACTTTAATAATAAGTGTAGAGCTGTTAACCCACTTAATTACTAACCTTTCTTAGATCAATTCGAATGGTTTAATTAATACTGTCTAATGACATGTACATCATTATATTACATAATTAATAACAAATCAAACCATAACATCATACATAATCATCTAATTAATCTCAAAACCAATTCTAAGCTTACTAACTTTTCCACACATGATGATTAAGGGCCCAAACAAATAGTTAGCTAGTGGAAACATGTTTATAGCATAAATACAAGCCTAAACCAACATAGAATCACTACAACAAAACAACCATATTACAACCTTTTCTTTACAACTTGCACAAACTGGCAGTTGTAATAGGTATTTTATAACAACTGTTTATATGTAGCTCTTGTAACAAATTTATTTTTAACAAATTTATTTGTTCAGCAGTTGTAATATATGTCTGTAACAACTGTTTATTTGTGTCAGTTGTAAATATTTATCTATCACAACTGTTTTTAACAGTTGTCTGCCTGCACTACAAAAATTTACGACTTCCCTCTTTTATTTTCTTCGGCCCGCTCAATGCTTTCGTGTAAACTAAAAAAGTGGCCGCAAAATTTCATAAATCTAAACCCTAACCCTATCCCATTCTGCCATTGCTATCCACCGAAGTAAATCGTGCTTGCTAGAAACCCTCTTCCAAACCCTAACCCTTTACTCTCTGTTATTTTTCTCGCTTCCGTGGTCGTATCTCCATTGCTACACGCGTTCGCTCGCTTCGCCACCGCTGCTACCCGCGTTTGCTCGCCGTTGTTGTTGGTCGCCTTCGAAGAAGTTGTGGTATGTTTCTATCCTACGATTTTCTTGATTTTATTTGGTTCTTAGTTATTTGTTGATTGAAATTAAAGGTGTTTGAAAGAATTCTTTTGAGAAATTAAAGGAGCTTTGGTTGCAAAGTGCTAAAGAGGTCTAAATCAACCCGAGAAAGAGAGAAAATGTGATGATTGTTCTACCATCGAATCACCATCTCATCATTATGACAATGCTGGTGAGCTCGGAGATTATAATGGATCTGAAGAACGTAGTGAAAGTGAATCACATGGTACTCCTAGAAGGACAACTTTTGATAGCCCTCGAGATATTCACCCTTCATTTAATGATAATTTCAGGTAAAATTGGTCAATTTTTGTCTTTTCTTTTGTGTTTCTTATTGACAAATTTTAGTATAGTTTTACAAGTAGTTATTCAGACTTAAGAATTGTTAGTAGTTTGAAATAAGAAATTGTGGGGCCGCGTAACACTTTATTCATAGATACTTGCAAATTTCAATTGTTTGAAGAAATTTGAATTATGTTCATTTGGAAGCAAGCACATACATCTGAATTTTAGTGAAACATATTTCAATTCTAGTGAGTGAAATAAATAGCGAGTTGATCTCTGTGTACCCAACTTGTGATATTTGTTTTCATTTAACCTTAAACCAAAAAAAATGTATAATCTTTTTCTAATATAGAATGTTTCTAATAATTATTGAGTTTTCATACCAAACTAATTTTCTTAAGCAGTGATAATGGTGGTGCTGAATCCACAATAACTGGAGACAAGTTTAGGGATGAATCTTTATGGGGTGCGAATTTTGATACAAATGATGATGCTGACTCTATTTGGGGTTTCAACAATAAAGTAAGACATTCTACTCATTAATACTAACATAACCAATTACATAACATGCGTAAATTGCATGATCAGTTGCCAAATTAGTTTATATGATTAATTGCATAATGCCCTAACATTTGACATTGAATATCCTCCGTTTTCTGATATACACTTTTATTACCAGGACACTGGCAACAATTCTTTTTTCGGGTCAGGAGATTTCGGCTTTGATCCAATCAACATAGACTCATCAAATGCTGATAGCGAATTTGGAAAGGATCTAAAGGCATCATTCTTTGCAGATTCTATTCCAAACTCACCGCTTTTCAATTCCTCCTCTCCTCAGAGTTTTGATTATAAGTTTGATAATCGCTCATTTGATACTTCAAGTAGATTCGACTCTTTTAGCATGCATGGCAGCGGATTGTTCAATAAACAACCTGAAATTCTTTCAAGATTTGACTTGATGAAAAGCACTAGTGAGTATAATTACAATCAAGGCTTTTCATTTGATGATGGAGATCCTTTTGGTCCAACTACTAATTACCATTCTCCTACTAAAAGGTCCGATAATTGGAATGCTTTTTAATTTTTTGCTGAGTTATATGGTATATATATGTTCATATATATATATTTTATTAACTGTAAATTGGAGGAGGATTACTGCCTTGAAGATTTTCACATTACGGGTACCAGGAGGACACCAACACCATTGATGTCGTGTGATACATTTTTTGGGTTTGATAGTTTGTAGAAATTTGAGTTTATTTAATTTTGTTTACTATTGAATTTATTGTTCATTACTTGATGTAATTGTTTCTATTTCTGTATTCATATTCATATATCTGTCCAACAAGAGTGTATATGCAGGTCTACAGCCGTTGTCCATGTTCGTGACAAATTCTTTACCTTGTATGGTGATTAAATACGGTACCATAAAGACATAGGAGTTCAATGTGTTTATGGCTGTAAGTTATTTTGATTCACTCTGTTAGAGTAATTGATATGCGCTTAAAAATTTATTAATGCAAGTAATATTTTTTTTAAACAGAACATCAATGGTAAACAAAATGTAGCGGAAGAGCCAGTGACTCCTCGTGGCAATACGCCTCAGGTATTTTTTTATAAATTGAGTATAAAAGTATTATTTGAAATCATCAACTAGCATGTTAATCTTTTATTACGTTCAGTTATCACCATGCTAATGTTCATCGACACATCCCAGTGCCATTTACGGTTGGAATGTCACAATTCAGAAATCATAATTCCGCGATTGATTCATAGGTTTAGGATTTTATGTTTTCTGTTGTTCGAGTCTCGGTGACTGGTAGAGGCAAGGTTTGGTTCGTGGGTTTGATTTGTCAGTTTAGGCTGTCATGAATTTGATTCTTGGATCGTAGCCAAAGTGGTTAACTTTGATTGGGAATATGGTACTGTTATATATTGCAATTGAGGTGATAACCGTCAATTAGTTTGTGGTTTGAGGCGAATGGCTGAGGTCGTGGATTGCGTGATAAGTAGGGATGGTTGCAATGGGTTATGATTAACAGTTAAACTTGTAGCATGGTAGTCAAATGTAGTCAAAACTTATAGAACTGATTGGATTTCAGTTGGTTATTCGGTGGTAAGAGGAGGAGATACTGTTGCGGGATGAAGGAGCAGGGAGTTGGTTGCCGAGTTAGGTGAACTTGGGAGGGGAATTTAGTTGAGAGGATTGGTTTGGGTAATGTTTTGGCTTCTAGTTGGTGATTGGATAGTGGAGAAGTGGAGGCAGTTGAGAGGATTGGTTTGGGTGTTTTGCAGTTTTGTGTTCAGGTGAGGTTGCAGTAATTGGATTGGAATCTGGATATGAAGGGGTGGGAAGGATATTGAATAAAGAGCAATTGCATGCGTACAGAGATATCAGACACTGTGGATATTGAATGCTTGGCCTAAACTCTTTGAATATGATATTGCATGCTTAATTCAACATTTCAGATTTCCTACTTATCAAAAGGGCCTGCATAAATTTTTTTTTAAACTAAAGAAGTAAAGAGAGAAAACAAACTTTGCATAAAAAAATTACTAACTCAGCCCAATGCCCCAAAACAAAGCCCAGTAAGCAAACTACTCTTCTAGTCTATCTCGGTTTGAGGTCCAAAAATTTAAAAAAAATGAATTGAAAAATAAAAAAACGGCGATTGAAAACATTGTCGAAAAATAAAATGCAAATTGAAAAATTCGAGGTCGCGAATACGAAGTAGGCGATCGCGAGTTGTAGATGGAAAAAAAGGGATGGAGTTTGATAATTGGTGATTTGCCGAGGAGGAGATTTGCTTATTGGTTTGGGATTGAGTGGCACAATGGCGTATGTTGGTTGGAAGGTCGACAACTGCTTTGCTAGGGAAAGTGGTGATTATGAGGGAGGTTGAGGATTCTCGGTGAGGACGTTTGAGGCTCGTGCATTTGTTGTACGAGATGCATAAACTTCGGTTTGAGGTTGAAGGTGGTTGTGATGATCTGTAAAGGTGGTTGATGGGTTCTGGAGTTTTGAGGTCGAGTTAATATGTCTCCACAATGTGATATTATGACAGAGGTGTAGAAGTTGTGCCACAGTGGGGTGTATTATGATAGAGGTGTGTTAGGCAGAGGAAGGTGAAGGGGTGATGACTGGTTGAAGTGATGCAGAGCAGTGAAGAAGATGCTCCTGCAATTGTAAATGAAATGTGATGCAAATGCAATTGTAAACAAAATGTACTGTAAGTATGGTTGCAATGCAGTGATGTTGATGTGAGAAGGAATAGTGCAGAGATGGTGAGTGGTAGCAAGGAAGTGAATGTAAGAGAAATAAGGTTAACAAATGTAGAATACAAATGTAATGAAGCAACAAAAATTCACAGAGAATATCAAATGCATGTAAAAATTAAATGTAACAAATTGAAATATGCAATGTAATTTTTTTATATGTAATTGAATTATACAAATGTCATGAAATGTGGAAAGCAGAGAATAGATAATGCAAAGCAGAAATAGAACATAGCAAGCTAGCAAACTCTTGTGTATATTTTTTTAATGCAAAGTAGTTTTTTTATTTTTTATTTTAAATTTTGGAAAGAAAACAGAACAAAACCAAACACAACTAAGTCAAAACAAATGAAAAAAAAGTAAAACTAATGCTTAACAGTATTTTTTTTTCTTTTTTTAAGAAGAACAAAACACGAAATAAACACAAAATAAAATAAAACAAAAATAATTCGATGACACAAAAATATGTGGTTGCAGTAGGTGGATTTGGTTTGGTACATGATAGTGATATATCTTCCATTTTAATTTTGGTTTGGTACGAGAATCAATGAAAATTTCAAAGCTTTTCCACGTGCATGCATCTTCCTACCACGCTGTTTTTAAAAGTGAATGCATCTTCCATTTTTAAACGTGGAAATTAGACATTGTTTCCTTCTTTTAAACAGGAAAGTAGAAATTCGTTTTCTGAATTTCAATGTGTTCAAACTGCGGCACCGAAAGTAAATATTCGTTTCAGTAATTTAGGTAAGAATAGGAGGAAGTAATTCAGGCAATTAACGCTGAAATGTTATAATCATAATTAATACAACATCGGAGTTATTGATTTTGTTTGCAGTCACATCGGAGTTTTCAATTTTGTTTACACTTTGAACTTAAAAATTAAATGTTTATGATTTTTGTTTGCAGTCACATCGAAGTAGCAACAACGTTTCAAATGGTGGTAATATACAAGTTTAGAATCAGTCTAGAAAGTGCAAATTATTGGGTTGGCAAAGAAATGTTGTCGTAGAAGCAACAATTGCATCTACTGATCCTACAGTTTTAGTGCATCATGTACCACTTGGAGCAGATGCTTGGAAGGTTTGGATTGATTCAGTGGTGGAGCCCGAAGCTATTTTATATAGGCCTACTTCGGGTATCTATACTATTGGACAAACGGTTGGGACGACTGTTGCTTGGCATAAGGAATTTATCTCTTTTAATTAGTATGTATATGTACTCTTACTGAAATATGTTATGGATTTAGTTGTGTTTTGTATTGAACTTATGAATTCATAAATGGTGTAAACTCGAATTGTTTTCGATTTTCTTGAATGCAAATGGTTTGTGTTGTTTCAAGTAATTTGCATGATTGTGTATAATATTAACGAAATATTGGTTTTAGTTATGATATTAAGAAATTTATAGCAGCTGTGAAAAGATGATTATAATTGTTTGTAGCAGTTGTAAAAGTATATGTTGCAACTGTCATTGTTAGTTGTATTTCATCCTTCTACAACTGCAAGCGGTAGTTGTAAAAAGCCTTTTACAAGTGCTAAAAGTAGTTGTAACTAGTCATTTACCACTTGCATGTCGCAGTTGTAAAATAAGTTTATACAACTGCTTCTGCAACTGTTCCCGCCAGTTGTAAAATAATTCGGATCTATTACAACTGCGGATATAACGACTGGCGGGTGCTAGTTGTAATAGACATATTACAACTGTTTTTGGCAGTTGCGAAAAGGTATTTTTGTTGTAGTGAATTCTCCAAATCACATCACATAACTTCGTAATTAAATAAATATATGAAGTTTAACAAGTAAATTAAGTAGGAAAATTATCCCACTCACCTCTTCTTCTCCAAACCATGCTCATAATCACCAAAATCCAAATCCAAGCTTACTTTAAATTTGAGTTCTCCTTCTAAACTCCACTTCATGCTAATTCCTTCGTGGGTTTTTTACGGAATTGAAAGAAGAATTATGGTAATTTTTATTTGAATTTAGTAATTTTATTTGAAGATTTTAGGGCTTGGAGATTAAGTGATGATTAAGGGGCAATTATAAGGATATTAGGAGAGGAAGAGGAAAAGAAACGTTGGAGTGAAATGAATGAATAGAATTATGAAGATGCAGTCAACTTATAGGCTAACTTATGCGCTTAGCCCACATTCATTTCATCCACTCAAAATCACCATTCACTTCAAAAATTCACCAACTTCAAACATAGTCATATTTACACTCATTTTTCTCACGTCGGAAAAACACCTCAACCAAGGATGTCTTGAGACCCAATTCATCCGTCATTGAAATCGAGTATAATAGATGTTCCATCAATTACCGATTAAATATTTAAATTAATTGTTTAAATTTTCGATTGTTACAATTGCGGGGTGTTATACCATCGTTCATCATTTCCTTGAACACAATCTTTTCCAATTAACTAAAAACCTCTATTGTTTGTAGTAGATCTTTCCACGGCGACCAAACACGTTTCATATGATCTCACTTGTTTTTCATATGGATGGTGGTGAATTTATTTACTAAGCTTTGGTTGAACTCATATGCAACATTGTACCAATTGCCAACTCGTTCGGCAAGAGTATCTATTAGTACTGAGCAAATGTCTAAGAAAGCTAAAATTCGTTGAGTAATTCATTCGATGATGGTTGAGTCGAAACTTTGGTGGAGAAGGTTAACATTCCAAAATTCAAAAAAAATGTAAAAGTTATACGTTGTACACACTACAAAAAAGAGGGCTGTTTTCCAACCCAGAATTCCCTACGCCATCCCCACGCCGCGTAGGCGCGGCATAGGGAAAACGTGGAAACATAGGGAAGGGGTAGGGACGACGTAGAGAATTCCCTACACATTTCCTACGCGCACCAGGTTCTCCAACAATTGACCATGGCGTAGGGAATGTGTAGGGAATTGCCTACCCATTCCATACACCTTATTGTTCTCCCTACGCATTCCCTACGCCCTAGTAAAAATAAAAACTTAAACCCTAATTTAAAATGATTAAAACTAAAATAAAAAACCCTAATCCTATGCCCTAGTAAAAACCGGCCGCCCCATTTTTCATTTCACCCGATCTTCTTCAGTTCTCTTTCGAGAATAAAAATGGTGATGTTTTTTTTCTTTGCAATCTGAATTAGAGCTTGCGATTTTGTGCTTGCTGTCTGGAGCTTTGTGCTTTCTCGATAGCCTTGAGACGCTATCGTCTTCTTCGCTTGCTCGTGGAGGCTTACGAAATTTAGGGTTTTCAAATTTGGGGCTTCGATCCCTTTTATGCTCTGCTTTGCGAAATAAGGTCGGCTTTGCTTGGCTTTGGCTTTGGCTTCTTCTATTCGTCGATGTCGGCTTGGTTATTCGAACTCAGACCATCTCTGGTATGTTCGTACTTCCGACAGTTTGAATTCGATGGATATTTTATGTAGGCCGATGATGATTTTAGGGTTTTGTTGTGATTATGCGTTGAAGCTTATGCCGATGATGATTCTTTTGGGTTGATTTTATATGGTTTCGAACTTTCCTATTTTTCAATTTCCTGATATGATCATACCCTTGATACACACGGATTTACATTGAGACGTTTGATTCTTCTTGATTCTCACGGCATTAAAACTTTCCTATTTTTTTGATTTTTGACTTTTTCAACAATACAGATACGCGCTTGATATTTTTACTCGTGAATTTTATCTCTGTCCATTTTGATTCATGAATTTTATGTTGGCATCTGCATTGGAGATTTTGATGTGAACTCTTTTCTCCGGCCCCTGTGAGCTTCGACTCTGGCCATCTTCTCTGGTTGGACTTGCAGTTGCATTCCATTCTAGTTTTACTTGCATACCTTAAAATTGATTACAATTTTGGGGCTGTTGCACTGTTAGTTGGTATTTGGTGTTTGAATTCGATTTCTCTGTGAATCATTTGTAGTCATACACTTGAGTCTTTCTTCAGGTCTGCATTTCATATGCTTCCCTGTTGCACTTCCTTATTGTCACTTCCTCGGTTTGCCTGTTGTTTGTGGTCAGTTGCGTCGAGTTGGTCTTGTTTGCACTCACTACTGTCTTGCAATTTGCATTCCATTCTTTTTCATTGGACTTGGTCCGGTTTTGGTCCGGTTTCAAAGTTGTTCGCCAGTTGCATTCCTCTTTGTTCTCAGTAAAGAGTAAAATCTATCTAATCATTAAAGTATTTAGTCTTTTCAAATATACAATTTTCTTTTTTCCTTTGGAAATATCCGTGTATTAGTAGTTACTGAAATCCAGCCTCATAGTTAATAAATTCAACTAGTTCTTTGTTACAATTATCAGTTCGTTGAGAAAGATCAATTTAAATATTTTTGTACTCATTTTGCTCTTTTAATGCACGTGCTCATGCAATCTTTTTATGGTCATAGAAGGATAGTGTATTAAGGGTTTGAATCATCAGTATATATGTAATGTATCAGCTTAACGCTGCACGACAGGCATGTTTAGGTTTAAGACAAATATATAAGTACAACTTTCTCACATTTATTCAGATACAATAGTGCATTGTCACATATACTATTTTTCTAGCAACAAAATTCACATCGTTTAATATAAATTCAAAGGGTACTGACATCGATACATCCGCTTACATTTCAAACAAGCAAAACTCTACCTAATTAAACATGGTGTCTGCTTCATTGGTTTTAAGTGGATTCCCAAAGCTTGACCATATACGAAACTAGAGCTTAGGGATAGTTTCATGAATGCCTTTCTGGTAGCATCCATTGGAAGGTTTGCTTTAGGGGTTCTTTCCTTTAAATTAGCTCATAAAACATTTAAACTAGACTTCATGACCCTGACGTTGCAACATTAAGATTGAGTCTTGTGTTCTTCACTTTTGTATAGTCTGCATCCATGTTGATACTATGCATTTAGTTCCAGTGCACTTTGATCGTCCAGTACAGTTGTCTGGTCTGATTGCTTGCCTAATGGTTCTGCATTGTAGTATTGTTGCACTGTGAAGCTTGCATGTTGTACTTGCACAGTGTCAAGCAAAGTCTTCATTTCATTCATGTTTGTTTTGTAGTAGCACTGTGCTTGAGTCTTTTGTGGCATTGCATTGAGCTTAATCTCTGTTGAATAATGGTCTACATTGTTGCACATATCAGTTTGATTGTCTGGTGCCTTCTTGACTCTTTTGTCTGTGCATTGGCCTTGAGTTGAACCTTTCTGTATATTTGGGTTTGACCTTGTGCACCCCTGTCCCTGTAGTGTTATTACGTGTATATATCTATGTGCACGTCTTTGTGGCATGTACAGTGATACACTGTGCATGTCACACTGTTCTTTTGTGATGAATTCAAATATAAATGATGATGAATAACCCAAATAACCGAGGCAAATATTATTTTCAAAATCATCTTTTATTTTAAATTTCAAAAATATTTCTCTTTCAATTTTACTGCGTTTGAAAATATTTTTGCAGATCACTCGGATGCTGGAATCAGACTGGAATGCAGTTGAAGACAAAATACGAGTGTGAGTGATATGTAGTGAGGATACTAATGTAAATCAGAAATTGTATTGTATTCAGTAATTGTACAATTATAGTGAGAGTCAGAATTTGTACCATTCAAAATTTGTAATGAAATTGTTTGAATAAAATTTCTGTTTGAATTCAAATTCTGTGTTGTTCAATTTTATTCAGTATATGTTCATTTAATCTGTGAGAAATGAAATAGTACAATATCAAATACATTTATACGAATATATATGTTTATTATCATGAAACAAAAGATATATGACGATCATATAATCGCATATTCCACATAATGCGTATGGAAATAGGCGTAGGGAATGCGTATGGAAATAGGCGTAGGTAAGGCGTATGGAATGCGACGTAGGGAAGACGTATGAAATTAGGCGTAGGGAATGCGTATGGAAATAGGCGTAGGGAATGCGTATGGAATGCGGCGTAGGTAAGACGTATGAAATGCGGCGTAGGGAATGCGTATGGAAAGAGGCGTAGGGAACCCGTAGGAATTTTTTTGCGATGCATTGTTTTCCAACCTCTTCTTTTGCGTAGCGATGGCGTAGGTAAAATCTTTTCCCTACGCCGCGCCTACGCCAAACTGGCGTAGGGAATCCAAAATTCTTTTGTAGTGACATAAATGTGAAATAAGCACGGTTGTAAAAGAAATTTTCTCGATTTGTACTCGAAAAATGCTAAAATGGCTTGAAATTTTGGTTTAGAAAAGAAACAAATGCTGTGGGGATTATATAAGTGGGAAATCTGTTATTTTGTATCGAACCCTTGGGGCTTGACACGTTGGACGCGTCAAGTCCCAATACTCCAATACGAAATAATTTAGCTAAACAGTGTACATGTCTCGGTATAATCTGTTTCATTTTACCACACATCAAAAATTTTAATTGAACAGTGCAAGTTTGTGAACGCACCTTAATAGCATTTCCCCTCCATGTAAATGTAAAAGGAGCAAGCAGTCATCTTCTTTAGCTTAGCAACTGAAATAATATGAAGGCATCTAGTAGAAATGTTCAAGATACGTCTGGAGATACACTCATGTATAAAGTACATGCACTTAGCTTAATATTTGTATCATTCCATAGCAACTTGCATATATTCTGAGAAAAAGAAAACAAACCATGTAGGGTGATTAGCGTACAGATGTGCGGTCCACGTCTGAATGGCGGACGGCTGCCATAAGCCGATCAGTAAGCAACCCACCGTCACTACCGTCCATTTGGTTTCACACTCTTCCTCTATTAAACTCGCACTAATTGATAACATGCGCCCGTATTTTCACATGTTTCATTAATTACTCATGCTCTTTTTTCAACAACACCAACTAATCCTACCCACCACCGGTTGCCTTGGACATAGTTGACTACTGTTTATCCCTGCTTTTGGGGATTACAACTTCCCTTTTTCAATCTAGATTGTCTAGGTTGTTCTTATATTTGTATCCAAAAATTATAGTTTTGTTTAATATTTTATTTTATTGTTATCTCTATGCTCCTTTCAATATGTTAACCTTGCATGTTTTTACTTCTTTACCTGACTGAATGTTTTACACACACATCATCAAAGGTCATATTTTATTATGAACAATTGTCAAATTAAGTTCATATTCTTTAATGAAACAGGACAGAAGTGATAATATGGGATCTTGACCTAAGAGGGAAAAAGTTTGAATTTACTGATCCACTGTTCAATTCAGAATAACAGTGTAACAAATGATCCACTGTGACAATATATACATATATATCAAATGGTAGATCTTTCTTTGTCTGTTTTGGTTTTTTATTTTTGAGTATACGATAGTGACGGGGAAGAAAACTTTCCATTCAAAAAGGGAAGACAACTTAAAAGGTCAAAGTTCAAACTTTCCGCGTCTATTCTTCTTCTTGTCTCCTTCCCCTACTCTCCTAAGTTTGAACTTGTCAACACATGATTCATATCTTCCCTATAAATTCCCGCTGCCTCATCCCATGTTATCATCTAACTGCCTCAAAATATATAAGTATTCAAATACAAAAATGGGCAAAAGAAGCATGATCAAATTATATGCTACTTTCTTCTTCTTCTTTTTTCTTATGCTCGCTTTATTACAACCATCAAATGCTGGAAGGCCGGTGAGAGACAATTATCAAACAAATGAAATGAAAACCAAAACGAAGGGTGAGAATTATGCGCCACTGTTGCTGAATCTTTTACCACGGGGACCAACGCCACCGTCCGGTCCGAAAGGAGGAATTAATGAAATTCACAATTAGTCTAGTATACTACAGGATTAAGAGTACTAATGTTTTTTTTTTCTTTTTCTTTTTCATCTTTAATACATTTTTGGTGGATTGGCTATTTTTCAACGTCGGTTTTAACAGACGCCAGCATGTAAAGACTAAATATACCTGTGTAGTGAAATCATATTTGTTTTGTTTATTTGATCAATTAATTATGATTATGTTGGTCTCAGTCAGCATAACTGTTACGTATGTGTAAGAGTACGTAAAGAGCGACATTATTCTTTATCCGAATTTTCTTCTTTGCCCTAAAATTAAAGTAAGAATTTAAGCGGGATTAATCCTTGCCATCAGATTGATTACGTTTAACCAGAGATCCCTATATTAATCCTACATCCTACATAGTAGCGGAGCTTAGCATGTTATTTCACGTGGAGCCATAGATGATAATCAAAGAGTAAAATGGGCCAAAGCTATAACTTTGATTTGATGTAGATCAAAAGTTTGTTAAACAAATGTTTTATAAAAGAAAGACTCAAATTAAGGTAGGATCATTGTCCCATCTGACCGACACTTGATCCGTCCCTAACCCTACCTGCATTCTAGCACTACTCTTTCCACGCAGACGTATCAAAATATAACTACAACATTTGCGTATTGTTTTTAAACCAATCAATTTCAAAACATAAACTGTTTTAAAGACCATCCAACAACACTTCGACCACAGTTAAATTTGAATCATGAAGCGTAGTGTGCGTGATCCAACAATCTAACTCTAAAACTGTGAAAAATCCTTGAGACCAACTTCGTTCAACCACACAAATATTTAAATTTAAGGAGAAAAAACTATCGTTTTTGTTTTGTTTTTTCACATCATCAATTTCACAATATTGTCATAATATCAGCCACCAAATTACTTGATTACGGTATCAATTTTGGATGATTTGATACATTATTGACGTCCATTTTATGAATCTTTGTTGAATTTAACCTTTTTTATAGTAAAATATTAGAAAATTTACACTTTTGCACAAAAGAATTGTTATAAAATAATTAGCTGTTATTTATTACCAATTGTTCAAAAGAAGTTGTTTTTAAAAGTCAATATATTAGTTATAAGTAGTTAAAATTTTACATTAATCGAAATAATACATTTAAATCTAAAAAATTAACAATTAAAGCGGTTCTCATGTTCTGATCAGTTAAACCACTAAAATATTTAATCATGTACCAATATGGTTCAACTTACACCTCGGTCTTCGCAACTATGAATGAAAGATTTACAATAAACTTATTTGTAAGCGATGGTAGTACATTTTTAAGCAGTAAAGTGCAATGAGTTATTCAAATTTTAATACAGATAATTTAATTTAAATGTCAAATTTGCAGAATTTTTTGGCTTCTAGGACAACAGAGACAAAAATTAGTCACAAGAACATCTTCTTCCTACGCATCCAAAATCACCACTTCCCACGCCACCGCATTCTCAAACCATCTTACACCTACGCTTCACCACGGCTAATAATCACCACCTTTCGTACCAGCCACCTCTCTAGCCGCCGTCTCCTCAAAACATAACCATAAAAACAAAAATCACGTCTCTACAAGCCGCCTGCCATACCCCCCACATTTTCCATCTCATAACAACACCATTGTTAAGAGATCATTATTATATGTCAAAGAATAAATCAAAGGTATTTTAATATCCACGCTTTCCAATATTATAGTTATTTTTCTATTTTATATTTAGGCTTTAAGGAATATATCTACAAATATCAGCTATGTATTATTGAATTTTTAAACAAGTCATTAATAAAGGTTTGCCTTTAACGTTATTCCATTCTCCTTCTCCTTTCTTCTTTTCTAATTTATTTTGCTTTTTCAATAATTTCAACATGGTATCAGAGCCTGGTTATAATTCTGCTAAAATATAATGATTTGGTTTATCAAAGCATCTCTTTTCGATTGTATCTCAAAAAACATATATTTATAATGCATTCCTTAACTTGAATTCGCAAACTTCAGAGCCTTAGCCATCCAACTACCCCAAAAGTGTTACCGAACTTATTTGCGAAACAATTTAAGACTGCCATTCCCATTTCAGATTTTAGTTTTTAGTTCTTCTTTGATTGACGTCAGTCTCCCAACAACGACAGTAATGAATCCTAATTGGAACAACTCTTCCAATCCCATGAAAACTGTTTATTCCTATTTTCTTTTTTCCCAGATTCCGAATTCGGATTTCTGATTGGAACCACTCTTTCAACCAAATTGAAATTCCAATCCCATTGGAATTTCTTTGTTCCCATTTTCTCTTCTCGAATTTCAAATTTGGATTTTTGATTCACTGTTGTCGTCTTTATAGACAACTGTCTATCAATCAGACTAAAGCTTTTATTTGATGTTATTCTATACCAGCATTTGACCAATTGGTTTCACATTCTTTAGATGTCACAAATGACGATATTTCTTGGTTGTTCTTCTTTTATTATTTCTTGCAATGACAAACTCTAGGTGTTGCGCACCATGGGTTTGAGCAAGATGTTAAGAGATCATTATTATATGTCAACGAATAAATCAAAGATATTAAGATATTTTGATATATACGCTTTCCAATATACAATTGTTTTCCTATTTTATAATTACTTAGGCTCTAAGCAATATATATCTATAAATATCAGTTATGTATTATTGAATTATTAATCAAGTCGTCATTAAAGATGCAGCCTTTAATGTATTCCATTCTTCTTCTTCTTTCTTTTTTTTAATTTATTTTGTTTTCTTCAACAATTTTAACAACCATTACTCACCTCATCTTGTTCACCAATCATCAATTAATGCAAAAATAGCAACATGTAAAATATGATATTGTACTGTATCATTATATGAGAAAATGATGTTTAAAGAAATACAACAGCTACAAAATGCTACTGAGTCGTATCATTTAATCAAAAAATAATAACACAAGGTAAGGTCTACCGTTAGCCTGCTTTTAACCCAAAACATATTTCAACCGAACCTAGAAGATCAAAGCAAGGACGAAATGATTCACGAACTTGGAGGCACACTTGGAAGAGGCAAGGAAATAGCTCGGAGGAGCTTAAGTAAGAAATTTCCTAAGTAAATAAGCCGGCACCGACTTATTTAACTTGGGGGCCGAGTTATTTTCACCACCCATTTCACCACTCCGACTTCATACGAGTTATTTCCCATCTATTATACATATGACCAAGGGATTTTCAAGAGTTTGGGACGGCTAATTCCAAGAGTTGAAGAGATGACAGCTAAAACGGCAGGATAACTCAAGTGATGAAAGAACGATCGCCAAAATCAACCAATGATCGATGAAGGTAGCATGAGGCACACCAATATGAAGACGGAGAGTGATGTAAGAGAGTTGGAGTTATTTCCAGCTATGGAAATAACACGCTACCGAGTTAAATAACTCGGTACCGAGTTAAATAACTCGGTACCGAGTTATTTTGATAACTCGGGGAACATTGCGACTTCTTGTGTGACATCGGGCCGATGTTTGGACTATAATGCAAATAGGCTTCTGACTCCATACCTCTATTTCTCTATAATACCAGCCTACTTGCAACTAGGAGGGGATTTGATTTCTCTACCATTGGAGACTTAACCTTCTTTACATCTTATCTCTCCTCCATTAAAGTCACCTAGGAAGCCACTGTTTGCTGCTTTAGGACTTAGATCGGCAAATCTCTAATACTAGTGACTCCCAAACTCTCTAAAAACATTATTGTAAATCTAAGATCCACTAGATTGTGGTCAGATCTAATAAAATTAGCTATAATCCGAAGAGAGAACAACTAATAAAAGAGATTAAAATGGACGTAGATCGGAGATTACGTCGAACCACTATAAAAATTCTTGTGTTTTCATTTACCTTTTTAGCTTTTTCCTTTGTATTTACTAAAACCGGTGCTTTCATCTGATTTTTGGGTCTTGATCCGTTTTCTAGGTTAACATTTTAGTGCTTTCATTAAGAGGGAAACTAGATTCCACAACCTAAAGCTTGGATTTGAAATTTGGAGAAGATGAAGAGACCTAACACTAGATCTGAGGCTAGAGCAAGCTAACCAGAGCATGGAAGTAGTTAGGAGGTGTTCTCAAATTGTCATCAATCCATCTACATGACCAGAGAAATATGGAGAAATAATGAAGGAGATGCAAGATGGATTAATGACTCGACAACATGAAATGTTTGAAGGATTTTTTCAATGAATGGGACAATAAGGAATGGCTAGAGCTGTAGGAATTCAAAACCAAGTGCTAAGAGCCAATTCAGGAACATCTGAAGTTGGAGCGGAGCAAACTGAAATAATGCTCCCACAAATAGAACTCGGTATCAACCCAAATCAACTCGGTACCGAGAGAACTATACTTGGGGGTAATGTTGGTGTGACTGTTGGGATGCCAGTAATGGATAATATTGGAGCTAGAGACGCAAATCAGAATCTGAATGAGCAACAACCAGAAGAGTATATATGTAACGACCCACCTTTTCGACCCTCAAAAGTCGACACTGATACATCCATAGTATTGACGTGCTAAGCATCCAAGTGCTGGAAAGACAGATTGTTGGGGGAAATGAAAGAAAAGACAGAGCATAATCTCACATTTTGACAAGTAGTATATGATCTACAACAAATCTTTACAAAATAAAACTGTAATATACATACATCAATCAGAGTGAACTAACCAATCATCAGCATGGACAATTATAATAATCTATCCTCACAAATGCTGATAAATAAACACAACCAATGTTGTGGAAATCAAATATACATGCATACATCTTGCAGGTATCCAACTTGTCTCCTGAAGCTCCAAAGCTTCCAAACTAAATCTGAAAAACATGCTTGGCCTGATCTGAGCATTATAAGAAAATAACGCTCAGGTCAATCTGATAAACCGATGTGAGAAACACATCACATGAATTTAATGTTATAAAACCTTTCAAAAATAAAGGTATCTCGTAAGACCACGCCGCACATTAACATGGACGAGTCTTTACCTTACGATAATCAAATAATTTCGAATAGAAAATCCAATGATATTATAATAATGTCTAGGGTTTAGAATAAATATATAAAATATCAAGAATGCTTGGATCTCTCGTTTTAGCATAGTTGCTTACAACTAAGTCTATACGACGCTTATGAGAGAATGGATTTCATACAATGAAAATGCTACCTGGGTACCGCCTGCCATAACACACCTCTAGAAAAATATACCAAGGGCCTCATATGGGCCCCTTGTAAATCGGGTTCGGCTTACCCTTTAGTGGATAGTACCGAATATGTAATTTCCCCGATTGCTTTGCTACTTTTTCCCGAGAGCTCTCGTGCACATACCAAATTCATAAATATTGAACTAGAAGGGTGTTGCACATACCAAATCCATAAATAGTAATCTAAAACTGGCCAACATTTGATAGTCGGTTGTTTAACTATCAAATGAACAAACAATCAAATCAGGGATTTAATTCCATGTGAGAACCAACACTGGTTAAGCACATAAGTAACCACTAAGCCTCTTTAATTAATATTTTCATTAAATAAATTTATTTTGTAAATTCTTATATTAAAAACTTTTACAAAGACATACTCACAAACCCTCTCTACTCTTTTCAATTCTTTGAAAATTATTGATATACTTATCTCAACTATATAAGTATACTCACAAAATATTTCACTTCCAAAACATAGATTCTTTTCATATACTTATATCAACGGTATAAGTATATTCACAAAATACTATACTTCCAATACTTAGAAAATGTATCCATGTACTTATCTCAACGGTATAAGTATATCCAAAAATCTTAAGAAAGATTTCATTTCCAAAACCACATTTAATTGGGGGAAAACAAATGTAACTTAAACATTGATAAAAATAAACCCAAAACACTTTCCTTTTAGTGTAAGTAAATAGATTGTATAGAAATTAGACCAAATATACTTACAACCACTTTCCAATTTCAAACAGTATTATCCCTCGACTAACAATGAGATCAAAAAAGTTAGAAAACTATCATTGCCTCGACACACATTCTTAATTCTCAAGATTGAGATGAGTTTTCATACCTCGAATTTTGGTGTTAAGTATGAAAAAAATACTTCTCATATCATCCTAAGTTAAAATGATTATTTATGGAAATTGGTTCTCATTCTTTTTACAAAACTACTTTTTATAAAACTCTTTTATTTATAAAATCTCTTTTTGTGAAAATATCATTTACAAAACTCCTTTATAAATCCTAAATTTATTTATAACTCGATTTATAAATTTCTTTATAAAACTTCATATATAAATTTCCTTTATAAAATATCATTTATCAAATTCCTTATATCATTTATAAATCCCCTTTTAAAAAAGGGCATTTCACTAGAAGGACAAACTTTGCAGTCCAATTAGTTTCTAGGACACACATCCACATAAATTAATTTCAAGGCCAAAGTCAGCAGAACAATTACTTTTAAGGACAAAGTCAGCAGTCCAATTACTTTCAAGGACATAATTTCATAGCTTTTTAGGCCTTAGAAACTAATTATTTTGCATTTTGTTCTTAAAAGTAATTATTTCAGTTGTGTGTCCTAGAAACTAATTGCACTTGCTAAAGAGGCCCTTGTGGCTAATTTCCACTTTTAAAAATCTCTAAATATAATTATAAAACTCTCTTTATAAATCTTCAAATATAATTGTAAAATTCCTTTTATAATTAATACAAATCTTCGTTTTCAAAATAAGCCAAATACTTCCATAAAACGATTATTTCAGATATCACCATAAATTCACAAATGGAACTTATTATTCCAATTTATCAAAAAGGTATTACTTTCCCTTTTATAAAGTAACATTTAAAAATATATACTTTTATTTATAAAATACCATTTATAAATCTATCCTTTATTTAAAAAATACCAGTTATAAATCTATCTTTTATTATAATATTTTAGATAAAACGTTTCCCAAATGTTTATCCCAAAATATTTCCATCTTCTTTGAAAACTCACTTTATTATAAAATAGATAAATTCCCTTTATTTTTCTTTAAAATAAACATTCATTTTTATAATAACTTCTCTATAAATATAAATACTTCTCAACATACTTTTAAAACATTTCTAAATTAGTTAGAAAAGATTAACAGAAAGGTTGAAATAAAATAGAGAATTTCAAATCCACTTTTAAATAAAATATTACAAAAATATCAAAAGTCGTATTTTAAAATCATTCTCCAAATCAAAACCAATTTCAAATCAAAAAAGCACTTAATAGTATTTCAAAATACTATAACAAGGTCAATAGCTACCATAGCACTTAACTATTGTTATTATCACCTTAATCACTAAAAAGGTTCAACTTTTGACATATATCAATGTCACATCCAATATGGCCAAACTACCAACTTTTAGCGTTCAACAATTTATATAAGAGATATATAAATGGAATTAAAATCAATAGGTATAAAACTGAAATTTAAAATTACAATGGTAGAAATACGGATTTCTCTACAAAACTCCCTGCATTTTACTTTAAGTATCATTCATTTTTAAAGTGGAAATTCAACCATATCAAACCAATAAATCATTTAAGCACAATAAATTTTATCTACTATATAACATTATAGTAATTATTCAAAGGCGAGATAACTCATCAAAAGTCCAATTGACGCTTAAGCGTTTGGTTTGATCTAAAATCGAACGACGTTCGATTTTAACCCAAAATTCCACTTACTCCAAAATTCAACGAAACCAATTCTAACATGTAGACATCACTATTACAAGCGGAATGCAAAAGATTGCGTCTCGATTGAACCTCGTATGAGAGAGATATTCATTTTATAAGTTATTGAATGTTAAAAATATAATTAAACCACTTAATTACATTATTAACTTGATTACCCATCGCTAAACCTTCTTCCTCTATCCATCACCCATGCAAAGATATGCACTATGAACCCATCACCGCCGACTTCTCACCTCCTTATCTCTCTCTCCAATCGACGAATGCACGCACCGTCAAATCCCACACGCTCCTCTTCGCATTCTCTTCCCATTCAACACCTTGACAACATGCTCGATGCACCCACCCTAATCATGACCCGTAGCTTTAAGTCAGGATAATGGAAATGTGGCGTGTCCCTATCCATAACCGAGATCCACAAAAATCCAACCGTGACTCCCCATTGCACGACAAACACAAAGCAATCAATGCCGAACCTTATCTACCCCTAGATCGATCGTAAAAGCTAACCCTAGCTCCACCCTAATCACGACCATAACTGTCGATCTCCTCAAATCATCACTTAACTCAATTGTAGATCTCATCACCACGAACTCAAAGATCTCAATTTTAGAGTTTTTTGTTGAGTGATGAATTTGATTTTTATTTTAAAAGGGGATTGTTTAGTTTTCCTTTTATAGTAAAATGGAAAAAAAGAAAAAGAGGAGGGAAAGTTAAAAAGTAAAAATGAAATGAAGAAAAGTTTTTGTGTTGAATTGTCCAAGTGTTAGGTTATACTTATCTTGTGATTTCTAGCGCGTCGCCGCACATAATTTCGTTCGCATACAAACGCTAAAGATAAAACAAAAAAATCATGCATAAAAATGCGACACGATCCCAAAACAATAATAAAATACATCGTTTCGCTTATTTTGTTAAATTTCAAAAATACCATCGTTTGTCGAAAAATACGTTAAACGATAATTTAAATATTTTTCAAATTAAAAAATTATGGAAAAATCAAATAAATTAAATTAAAAATACTACAATAAAAATCGAGTTGTTTTCTTATCGATTAATTTTCTTATAATTTATTAAATTTGAATCAAATCTGAATATTGAAATAAATTAAATATTGCCATTCGAAATGTTAAAAATTAGGGATCGTTACAATGTGCCAAAGCTTCCCTGTAGGAACGGAGAATAGAATGAAACCAGAGGAGCATGTTAGAATACTAATGTGTAAACAGAGAAGTATGTGCCATAATTTGTTTCGGAATTCTCCTACAGGAGCAGGGGCAGAATATTTCTTTTGGACGAGACCATCATTGGATGGCAGAATATCGCTACAGGATTTGGTGATAATTAGAGATGGACCCCTATATCAAAGCTTAGAGGATGTGAACAAGAATCCATTCACTTCTAATATCCAGAATGCAAGAAATCCTCCTAATTTCAAGCTTCCGACTCTAGAAATGTACAACGGAAAGTCAGATCCGACGATTCATCCGATGAGATACAACTGACGTATAGAGGTGTTGGTTGCTTATGAGGAGGTAATAGGATGGTGCTTCCTTATATTTAATAGACTTGGCAGCGATGTGGTTCAGACAGCTGTAGAATGGGTCCATTAGCACATGGACCGACTTGGTGAGTAAGTTCTTAAGACAATTCAGAGTTCACGTCTTATGGTTGAAGAATGCGGTGACGTTGTCAAGCATGAAATAAAGGCCCCAGGAGACCTTGAGAAGCTATTTGACCAGACTCAATGTAGCAGTAGCTACAATCGATAAGCTAGACCCATCAATAATCTTAATGGCGGTAGTATCTGGAGTCGCGAGTAAGATTGACTTCAAAATAGCATTGGAAAGGGATCCACTGATGGATCTTGAAGAATTCTACCATGAAGATATTTATGTCGGGAAGACGTCAAAGCCAAGGATGCTGAAATTAATATTATGGATGACAGGGGACTGTACAGAGAAGGAACCCGAAAGGATAAAGGGAAGATAAGAGTTGATGATGACTTCGGGGAACCGAAATGGCAGAGGAGGGAATCGAAGTTCTTTTCTTATACTAAGCTAACTGAGACCCCGGAGAGGATATATCTGGACACTTGGGGGCTGATCCCCTTGCGAAATCTAGCTAGGAAAGTGCCTACTGATCAGGAGAAAAGATTTGGAAAGTTTTCATCTTTCATGAGCTGGAGGGACATGAAACGAACTAGTGCCAACATCTTCATGATTTGATAGAAGAACTGGTTCGGAGCAACTAACTGCAGTAATATGTCAGAAACCAAACTACAATGGTGTGGCTGGAGCAACCACCATCTGTAGCGAACGTATCAAGGAACAACCAGGGATTTGGTTCGGGACTCGAAATCCCATGATCGGGATGGTTGGGAGTCAAGTTCGACTCCCTCGCTTTGCTTTTTCTTTCTTTGAATAATTGGGATAGTAATAACTTCAGACCGCTTACACATGTATGAGGCCTAGATTGGTCTCTAAGCACGCTCTGAGGCGGATGTCTAGGATGACTAATTAAGACAATACTAACCTTGGACCGCTTACACATGCACGAGACCTAGATTGGTCCTTAGGAATCCTCTAAGTTGGATGTATGGGATGGATAATTAGGACTTCTGCTTGTTCACTTTGATTTGAATATTTGACTTTTGAAAAATCCACATTGAATGTGATGACCAATATTGATCGTTTTAAGTCTCGTCCGGAGAGATGGGACTGGAGTGTAGGATGAAAGCTACCTTGTCGGAGAGCAAGTGGATGAGTTTGTATGAAAAGTAATGAAAATCTTGTGGATCATATATTATCTAACTTGTGTATAATATGCAAGTTTATGAGCTAATGCTACAGTAGACAATAAATAATAAAGTATAAAAAGCGTGCAAACCAGAGTTTTTATACTAGTTCGGACCTCCCGTCCTACATTCGGTCCCGAAGCTCCCCTTCGGTATCTACTAATCAAAAAGCCCTCGGTTCACCCAGAGGAACATGCTTAATACAAAAGTATTTTGATGACAATTGCATGTTCTGAATAACATGGATATTGACTGTACAATACAATTCTTTCTATAATCACCTTTGAGTGGTATTGCTTATGTGCACTTTGATTTTTAGGAAGCGGCATAACCAAAAATATAAATTCTGGTTATTTGAATGATTGAGAAAATTGAATCAGTGAAAGCATAGAAGTAAGAATATAGAATAAGAGTATAGAAACCAAGGTGAGTCTTAGCCTCAATCATTTAGTTGTATTTATAAGATTCAAGAGTTGTTTCTCAAAGAGAAGCAACCATTACCTTTCAAAGAGTTGCAATGTTTGAGTAATTTGAGTGTATTGAAAAATTCAAAAAGAAGCAACCTTTCATAAAAAGAGCCGTTATGTTTCAGAAATAACATCACAGACGTCTGTGGAAAATCACAGACGTTTGTCATTACAGGGATTAATTTTCCCGTGCAATGTCACAAATGTCTGTGGTTTTTCACAAACGTCTGTGAATTCTGTTTTCTTAAGATAAGTTCTTTTTAAGTTGAAAACATGAATTTTTGTTTTGTGAATCGCTTAAGGAGATTTTACATATTTTACCTAAGACTAAATACGACCTTAGTAGTAAAAGTTTCTCCTTGCTTGTCTTCTAGCCAAGATCTTATTGTGTGTACCTACATATTGATGATGTTTATATTGTATACGTGTGTTTGTGTAGTTGTTATCATCGAAACTATGAATGGAAGTTCTAACATTCTCTCCCTTTTTGATAATGACAACTATACAACCACTTAATAATGTACAATTATATATTTTTACTCCCCTAAGTATGTGATCTCCCCTTGTATATATGCATATCTTTTTCTCCCTCTTTGACATTATCAAAAAGAAGGAATGATATAAGATCCATAAAAGGTCATGAATAATTAAAACTAAATGAAGTTCAAATAAAATTAGAGACAAATGTAGCAGAAGTTTTAAATAGTTAAACAGACAAGCATAAGAATAGATAATGGAAAAAATAGTAAAAAGATAACTGAAATAAAATGCTAATTGTACTGATTATGTGAGTAAGATAAGCCCCCATAATTCTCGTAGTATTCCCAACACGATGACGGATCCTGCTCGTATGTGTCCGACCATTGTGTTTGGTCATTGTACACCTTATCTTCTTGAATTGAGAGGCCTTGAAATGCCATGTACGGTTGTTGTTGGAAATGCTGAGTATCAGACACGTACATGTCATCACTATCTTCTTCTTCTTCCTCGGGTTGTTCTTGCATAAGAGTCTTCCCTCTGCCACCTCTATTGTGAGACGTACCTTCGGGCCAAGCTTGAGAATGATAAATTGGTGTTTGAGCCCGCGGTGGAGGTGTAGGTGAAGGCGAGGATGATGAGCGAGAAGACGATCGACTACGTACTTTGCGTATAACCTTCTCTAAAGTGGAAACTACTTTGTCCAAAGTCTTTTCCATTTTTTTCATTCTTGTCGAGAAAGAACGTTCTAGTCCAATCATTCTCTTCTCTAATTTCTTTTGATTTTTGGTAATGATTCCCTTATTTTGTAAGGTTACGTCATGACCCGATTCATTGTGACTGAGGGAAGTTCAGGGTTCTAAGATGTTGGGATCCGAATGGTATTCTTGAGTAGAATGAGCTGTAGAAGGCCGAGAAGAGGATGCATGCCTTTTTTCTTGTTGATGTTGGTGTCGGAGTTTTCATTGTTCAAATGGAATAATGGGAGGATGAATTATTGGGAGTTGCATTAAGCACACAAACCTCTTCCCACTATCCTTGACTGGTATTTCTTTATATTGTGTAACGACCCGATATTTTCAACCATTCGCATCCATACATGTCGGATTTGAATTGCTCAAAATATCAGATTGTTAATTTAAATTTGGAAAAAATCAGCATATACAGTAAATAAATAATCACAAAATCACAGACACAGAGTAATATAACAATAGTGCAGCGGAAACAAAAGAATAGTAGTTCATGAAGCTACTATATATATAACAGAGTTAAACAAGATACAACAGAAGTCTTGAATACAATAGTCAAATACAAGACCAGAATACATCACTGGAATCAACTGAATATCTGAAAGCTGGATAGATAGCTGGATCTCCAAGCGAAGCTCCAACTCCAAAGGTGAGCCTCGAATACTGGTACACTCAGTCTGACCCGAGCGTAAAGCAAAACACAAAACACTCGAGTCAGGATTAACATTCTTATATAAATAAATCCAACTCAAGCGAAATAACAACTGAAAATACAAGTAACTCAAAGGATGTTTGGGATAACCATCCTCTAAGGATCCGTTAAACTATTTATATATAGTAGTGTACGCTAAGTAGATAATGTCTATCAGCAATATAAAGTATCAAAATAGCGTTAAGGCGTTACCATTATCCCCCTTAACACATTTTATATAAGCGTCATAGTCTATACAGCACTGTAAACTCCACTGTAAACTAGTGGGCTATCAGGGAGTACTCCATAGGTATAACACGAAACAAATCGTAGTGGTCGCGCATAGGGATACGAGTATGACAAGGCACATGAGGCAATACCCAAGGTAGTGAAACTACCGTTTTCCTGATCCATACTGGTGAGAACGCATCGCCGCAACGATTACAACACCGCGAAACAACACTCCCAATTCAAGGGTGCACACCAATCAAAAACAAGTAATGAGTAGTTTACGAAGAAGTGTGTCCGCTAGAGGTAGCTAACCTCACTGGCCCGGCACGGCTTCTATTTAAGTCATTTCCAATTTGACACAAGTGTCAAGGTCATCCATTATCGTTCTGTTTCTTCAAATTCAGCAACGTCATCATTCCAACCACTTCATTCTGGATCACACTCCGTGTATAATAGTTATTAAAGTGGTTTTCGGTTTAGACAGAGAGTATGTCCCAAACCGATCCCGGACTCTTTAATAACTACGTAATTATTACACCGATTGATCATTTAATAAACTTTTCAAAATAGTTTATATTTCAAAACCAAAATATCATTGCCATTTCAAAACCATATCAATATGATATCACTTCCATTTCAAAACCAAATACGATATCATTTCCATTTCAAATATATCCATCTCAAATATATCCATTTACAAAATCTTAGTACTTCAAAGTTATAACAGTTTCTAAATCAAACACTTTGGAAATCATAATACTTTGGAAATCAAAATTTAGAAATCATAATGCTTTGGAATCATAACACTTCCCACTTAACCATTTAAATATAAATAATAGCATATATAATAAAATAGTTTATAATTTAAAATAGTTTATATAAAAATAGTTATAATTTGAAATAGTTTATATTAAAAATAATTTATATTAAAATAGTTTATATAAAATAAATTTATAAAGTAACATATATAAATAGTTTTAAATATAATTTAAAAATACTTTATATAATAAAATAGCTTCATCAAATTTCACAAATCAATTCCAAATCAACACCAATCCCAAAATTTCAAATTTAGTCAAATCATCAATTTCAATTCAATTCAGTTCTCAATAAACTATTATATCGATTTCAAATACATATTTGAACCACAAATAAACCATTTAAATTTCGATATATTCCAAAGCTTTAAATATTTCATAATCTCAAGACTAAATTTGATAATTTCATATATATCTTAATTTAACTTTGTCATTATTTAGTTTTGAAATATCCACTTAATAAATCCAATATTATTTAAATAAAACCCCAAATTACAAATAAACTAAATATTTCCTTCAACTTATTTAAACTTGAAATATTCATTTAAATCACCTTAACCAAAATCAAGTTATAAAATTATATCCTTTAAAAATCTCAAATTCAGTAAGTTCCAAATCGATTTCTAATTAAATATATTTCTTAATTAAATACAATTTCAAATCAATTTCAAATCTATCTTCTCAGCCTTAATTTATTAAATCATTATAAACTCTATATTAAAATATAATTTAAATAAATACTTAACCATATTATATTTTAATAAAATCAAACTTTATTATTTAGCTTATTTTGTATTAAAACAAATTTATGCATAGCTTAAAATTAAGAATATAACTATAACTTTTATATAATATCTAAAATTCATATTTTTATAAAACAAAAAATTTCTTTCCAAAGACCATAGAAATCATTTTCAAAATATTTATATATAGACCAACGGTGTCTGTATATAATTTTCTATCCTATGGTCAAGTGATACGGATATTTATCATTTCAATCCGCAATTTAAATATATACGGGTATATATCTTTTCAACCCGCAATCCCAAATTCAATCAAATGAAAATCGCTTGGGTTTATCATTTCAACCCATAACGATTTTCTCATATTCTACAAGATCGTTTGGGTATGTATCATTTCAACCCATAGTGAATTCTATACTAACAGGGAACTTGCAGAGTGATAATAGATATGATAATAATATAACAACAGTAACAGACATATATCATCAGTATAAATAACATATAATGGTGTCAGATGTCACAGGTGAACAGATACAAATAATGGCATATATATATAACAATGAAAAATAACTAACAGCAGCATATTTCAATTGACGTTTCAATTGAAATCAAATTTAATAAATATAAGAACGTTAATCATGAGTGATTGCTCACCTTTTGAGGCTAGAGAATTTGGCAACGGAACATGCTATGAATTCCAAAGCAAGGCAAGATTGGCCCGAATTCGACGAATTGAGCTGATAGATAAGGAATCGATGAAACAATTAGGATCATTCTGATATAGATTAAAACGAATGTAAATTATATCGTTATATATTTTCCCAGAATCAATATAAAGTTTAAAACACATACAAATAAAAATAAATATATATACGAACCCAAACTCTGACCATATATGCAAGCTAGTGTAAACGGTTCAAATATATATATACCTTTAATATACTGTATACTGACATTCATATAATGCTCACTGACCAAACTATATTAAACCTTTATATATTAACTAATATGTAATTTGTTTCAATCATATATATATAATACTTATAAAATTCAACTTTCGTACATTATCTAAACTGTCACAATATAATATATAGCAACATGCCTCCACAGTTAATATACAATCACTTTCAAATCCAACAAACAGTGACAAGTCATGCCATTAAAACAAATGATGTATATAAAGACAGTATCTTTAAAACCAATATTTAAATTCAATATTCCCACCACATATATTATGAAATACATACTTCCAAGTTCAGTAACCTACTTATGTAACCCAATATACACAGTAAAAATATTTAGTAAACAAACGAGTTTTTATAACTTATATACATATATTATACTAAAATATAAATCGAGACTGTTAAATAAATATTTATAGACTTAAACTTATAACAAACTGTTACATAACTAACCTATATATATGAATATATATATATATAAATGTATATGGATATTGTCTTTAAAATATAGTATATACTTATTTATACACACAGATATTATATAACACACACCATAATATAGCATCTAACTCACCTATCAATTCTACAGACTTATGTAACATATACAATTCAATTACAATTTTTTTATAGGAACAACTAGCTTATATATGACTTATGTAAATTTGTGTATAAATCAACAGATTTTATTTTCATATAATCATATGTTTATGAACATATACATAAACAACATGTCCTTTACTTATCAAATTCAAAAACAAATATGGACATGAAAACTGTAAACAGACTTTCTAATATCATTTTATAATATATATATCATACGAAAGCAATACAATACTATATATATGTACGAACCAGGCATTGGCAAAAAGGAGGCTTCGGCTACTGGCTGCACGCGGAGGCAGAGGTGGTTCGGGCTAAAGCTAAGAAGGGAAGAGAGGAGGCCGAGCAAGGGGAGAAGGCGGAGGAGGAGCTGGGTAGGATGGCCGAACATAGAGGGGATGGGTTGCTGATGGTGGCCGGATTCCAATAGGAAGGCGAACGGAAGGTGGGTAAATCGAAGACAAGGATCGGGTGCGGAGATGAGGGAACGAGCAGCATACAGGATATATTTTTGAGAATGCTTAAAAGAAAATTTGTTCTCAAAGCTATAACCAGATGAAGGAGGAAGAAGGGAAGAAAGGAAGTGGATTCGGCAATGAAGCGAACAGGTTAAAGAAAATAAAGAAAAGAACGGAACAGTTCCATAGGCAATATAAATGTAAAGGTGGAATAACAAAAGACAGGACAAAAAATTTCAGGAAGTATTAAAGGTATTAAAGGCAGATGACCGTTTGATTTTCAACCGTACGCAAATTTGAATGGGCACAGGAGACGAAAGGGGCAAACGGGTTCCGATACGGTAATCTGTTTCACAGATTCCACCGTACACCGGACATCAAAACGCAGAATTGAATGTACTGTGGAGATCAGCACTACGAGACGACCAAAACAGTATACAAATATCAGTGGTATGATCATCCGATCAAAAGTCGATAATCGGTACCGATATACGTTGCTATTCTGTATGGAAAAATCCAAACGGAGCTAGAAACGTCCAAATTTCGTGAAACGGTTTACGCAGTCTGATTCAGAGTGTTCTAAATAAATTTTCTCATGTTGACATATTTAGGTTTCGGAACACTTTTAAATTCAACTGTTATTAACTGATTTAAATTGGAATAAAATTACACAAGAAAATAAACTTCCATATTTTCTGATGAAAATTTACCAGTTGCTATGTTAAAACATACGCATTTCAAATATCAAATTTAAATTTCAAAATTTTATTGTTTAAAATTTCACAAATTTCAATTAAATATATTAAGTAAACAAATAAAAATTATTTAAAATTTACGGGTCGTTACATATTGAGACATATACGAAGGCATGTTTAAATCTCTTACTATTCTCATTATGTATAGAGCATAGAGAATAGTCCTTTTGTGTTGACTCCAAAAACTTCTTATTTGATCATGTATGAATTTTGCCCAATTGACTAAAAGTTGAGTATATATAACATACAATGCTTTATGCTCATTTTCATGAATTTGCTCATGACTACCTAATCTAGGAATAATGGTATTAATGATCATTATAGTTAGTAGACGAGCTCTTGGTCGAAGATAGATTGACCTCCACCGGGGCATTTCATCTTCCCAAAGTTAATGAGTTACTTCATTTCTAGGTAGCACATTATAGTTGGGAATTTCTTCCAAGTCTATACCTTCGTACGAACATTCTAGGACCGTCCTAAGTTAAATACATCAATTTTTATAGTTTTTCCATATACCTTGGCCATAACCATCCATCCTCGTTTTCAGGTTTCCAAATCTTTTCACTACAAATATTTGAGTAGAAGAGATAGATTGCTAAAGGATCTATTATTCCCTTATTTGATTCAATGTCAATAAGATGTCTGCAACCCGCATTAGTAGTCAAGCTATAAAGATCATAATATATATTGGCATGTAAGTTATAGAACAGACCTGTATGAAATCCTTTGTTGGTTAAAGCTTGGAATCTATTGATGGCAATTTCCTCATTTCTTAGCCAATTTGTGATTTGAACTTCAATCGCAATTTGCGTAGCTCCAGAAGAAAATTGGGCGTGTTTTGATCTTTTTGAAAAGGGCTGTCTGGGAGCCATTGAAGAAAATTTGAGGATTTTGAAGTTTTAAGGTTTTAGATTTGGGGTAGAATGAGTGGAGACTGGTAAAAAATGAAAGGATGGGGGTAAAATCATTTATATAGAAGCTGGCAGAATAGGTGTTTGAGCACAGCCACAGACGTCTGTGGTTTTAGGATTACGAAACCCGAAGTCCTTCACAGACGTCTGTGATCATTGACAGACATCTGTGGGTTCAGGGAGTTAACCCGAATATTGTCACAAACATCTGTGGATTTCCACAGACGTCTGTGGTTACAGGGAAAATATTTTCTGAACCTTGCCATAGACGTTTGAGCTCTATCTGTATGTAATTGTGATTAATGTTATGATACAATCGCTTGTTACATATATAAATGACCATGACACAAAGTTCGAAGTAAATAATTAATAAAAAATAGTTTTTGAATTTATTTAAATAATTATAATCGTAGAGGTAATAGACTGCAGAGATGTTTTATTTGTCTTCGTCCGAGTTTGATTTTTTTTGTTCTTGTAAATCCCAAGAGTTCGGTTCATATTTTATTGGTGATCAACTCGGAGTATCACATGTACCCTCTATCTTGGTATTTTCAACAAACGAATGGAGAGGAGACCAAAATGAGTGAGATGGAGTGCGTGGTGCTTTCTCTTGATAAGACGGACCTTCTCTCCATATATTTCGGGGAGTAATATGGTGCGGTCTAACTGGTGTTTCTATTAGTCGAGGTGATTTTTTGTGGAGACAATCTTTAGTTGGAGAGTGGCCACAAGTAGCCAGTATGCATCTTTCCAAGAAATTTAGATGGTGTCCTTATCATTTTTGTTCGTAGTACATTTCTCTTTGTACTCCTATTATTTCTTGCTGATAGTGGAAGATTTCGTCAACTTTATTTTCCAAAGATGGTAATTCAAGATTAATGGCTCTTTTTACCTTCTTTCCTTTTGGTGAATATCCAATGTGATAGTCATTTTTAGACATAGATTTATTTGATGGAGGAGTCACAATTTTTGATGATGGTGAGCTGAAGTCTAAAGCGGAGTATGTTGAATTGTGATTCGAAGACATGTTGAATTCACAATATATATGGTGGAATTTAGAGAATAATTAAATGAAGTAGTTTGATATTTATAACTAACAACCTTTGTTCCTTAAATATTTCTTAAGTATACTAAATTTAGGTATACAATATTTGTGATGAAAATCATTATGACCACTAAAACATGAAACATAATTTTGTTTAAAAAAATTAGTGGTTAGAAAGTTTAAAGTTTATTTATACTTTAACTAACTCACATAACTGTTTTATGTTTTTATCTTTTAGTATATTAGAGGTTTTGCTATGAATTATATAGTTTTAATTTAATAATTCATTATATGAGAAAATTCCTAAATCTCATAGTCTGATAAATGTTGTTTTGCATAATGGTTTCGTAAAAATATCGGCTATTTGATTTTTGGTATTTATAAATTCAAGGATTTTTTTTTTCAACATTATCTCTTAGAAAATGGTGATGAATATCGATATGTTTTGTTCATGAGTGATTAATTGGATTTTTAGATAGATTTATAACACTAGTATTATCGCAATATATTGTAGATTTGTCTATTATTTTTCCATAGTCTTTAAGTGTTTGTTGCATATATATTACTTGAGCGCATGCTAAGGCAGCAGAAATATATTCGGCTTCATATGTCGAAAGAGAAACACAATTTTCCTTTAAACTAAACCACGAAACTAACGATTGACTAATAAAGTGACATGTGCACTTTTACTCTTTCTATCCGATTTGCATCCACCAAAATCCACATCACTGTAAGATACGAGTTCAAACGAACTGTCTTTTGGATAAAATAGACCGTAATCTTTAGTGTTAGGTAAATATCGTAAAATCCGTTTGACTGCCAGATGATGTGATTCCTTAGGTTGTGCTTGAAATCTTGCACATAAACAAACACTCATCATAACATATGGTCTACTAGCTATTAAGTACAGTAAAGATCCTATCATGCTTCGATATAGTTTTTGATCGAACTCTTTTCCATGTTCATCTTTGACTAGATGATTAGCAGTACTCATTGGAGTGGGTTTACTTGATGTATTATCCATTCCAAAACGTTTTAGTAATTCTTTACAATATTTTTCTTGATTTATAAAGATTCCATTATTTAATTGTTTTATTTGTAATCCTAAAAAGAAATATAATTAACCCATATGAGACATTTCAAATTCGTTTGTCATTATTATAGAAAATTGATTACATAAATTTTCGTTAGTACGATAGTTTTGGTTTCTTTTTGTAGAGCATTTCATAACATGTATTTTTAGTCATAGATCTAAGAGTTACACGATTTAATACATACCATGCAGTAGCAACCGCTTCGGTCCAAAAATTATTTGGTATGCCACTACCGTTTAGGAGAGTTCGAGCACATTCTTGCAACGTTAGATCTTTTTTTTCAACTACTCCGTTTTGTTGTGGTGTTCGTGGAAATGAAAATTATGATTAATTTCCTTTTTATTACAAAAATTTGTAAATAGTTCAATTTCAAATTCTCCACTGTGATCACTTTTTATACTTTTGATTTTTAAATCCATTAGAGACTTAATTCGTTTAGCAAAAATTTTAAACATTTCGAATGTGTCACTTTTATGTTTTAAAAATAGTGTCCAAGTGTATCTTGAAAAATCGTCTACAGTTACAAAAATATATTTATTGTGATTTTTGAATGTACTTGAGTTGGACCAAATAAGTCCAAATTTAGTAATTCAAGAGTTTGTTTAGTAAAGATTTCTTTTTTAGACTTAAACGTTCTTTTCTTTAATTTTCCAAGTTGACATACATCGCATAGATTTTTAACTTTGAAATGTATTTTAGGTAATCCTCTTACCAGATTGTTTGTAGCTAATTTGTTTATATATTTGAAATTTATGTGACAAAATCTTTTCTTCCATATCCATGGATCATCATGATTTTCTTCTAAGCATAAATTATTATTATGATTAATTATCATGTTTAGAACATAAATATTTCGATTTCCTGTTCCTTCAAAAATTAAAGTTTTATTTTGATCAAAGATATTGCATTTATTTTTTTCAAAATCGATTCTAAATCCCTTATCGCATAATTGACTTAACTTAATAAATTGTGTTTTAAGTTTTTAACTAATAATGCATTTGAAATAATAGGAGAAGTTGATATACCAACACTGATGACGTTTCCAATCCCAATAACATATCCTTTGGAATTATCCCCAAAAGTGATTGTACCACCGTCCATGTAAGTGATGTTTGATAGCATGTGTGCATTTTCCGTCATTTGTTTGGAGCATCCGCTGCCGATTATCCATTTCTCCTTATTATTAATTTTGATTTTGGGTACCTGTAAAATAATAAAAAGTCTTAATTGGTACCCACTTCCTCCGTTATGGTCCTATGTATTAGTAGGAGAAGGTAGCCATACCCATGAGGGTTTGGGACCTTTAGAGGTTTAATTTTCATTATGAACTATATCTTTTAAATATACATCTATGTGTTTTTGTCTAATCTATTTGTTATTTGTTTTAGGAATCCATATTTTAATCATTTTTGTTCCCTTATTTTCATATTTAGATTTTGTTTTCCTAAAATTAGTATATAATGTACTATACTTCTTAAATCATTGATTATTATTAGAAACCAAATTATTTCTTCAAAGTTTATTGTTTTTTTGTTAAATCCTAATCCCTTCCTATTTCTTGATGGTTTTGAAATTTTTATCAAATTTTCTAGATTTTTCTTTCCTTTATTAAATTTTGAAACATTGTTAGTTATTTTATCTAATTTATTTCTGAGATCAAAACTTTCTATATTAGCTAATTCTAAATTTTGTTTCAATTCACACTTTTCTTTTTCAAGTTTATAATTCTCTATTTTGTTATTCTCTATATCATGTGTTAGAGTAGCATTTTGAGATGATAATTTTTTACATTCTTTTTGTTCTAATTCTAATTCTTCTTCTAAAATAGTTTCTCATCTTTTAACAATCCAATTTCTAATTTAGCTCTATTTAATTTTTCCACATTTTCTTTATTTAATTTTTTTAATTCTCTATACTTGTCATCTAATTCTATACTAATTTCAAGAATTTCATCATATGTTAATTTAGGACGTACCTCATCTGTGCTAGCCATGAAGCAAACATTTACTTGTTTTGAGTCACTGTCGCTATCGGATGAAGAGGAAGAGTCAGATTCATCCCGAGTTACTTGAAATTTTCGATTTTTTTTCTTTTTATCATTGTTGAGTAGTGGATAGTCCTTCTTCATATGGCCAAATTTATCACACCCGAAGCATTTCATTGATGTTTGATTTGAGCAAATTTATGTTGTTGTTGTTTTGAAATTTCATCATCTTTTTGAACTTCTTGAACTTGTTATAATTTTTGGCGATAAAAATTAACTCATCTTCTTCCAAGTCGGAGTTGTCATTATTTGCCTGAAATGCGATGTTTTTCTTTTCTTGATTTTCTTCTTTTCTTGCATGTAAATTAGCTTCATATGACATCAGATTTCCTATTAACTCTTCGACTTTGAGTTAGGAAAGATGATTAGCTTCTTCGATGGCTAAATTTTTTCTTTCTCATTCGTTTGTCAGAGAGTTCAAAATTTATGTGACTAAATCAAAATTGGTGAATTTAACTCCTAGTGTCATAAGATCGTGTTGTATAGTTTGAAATCTGGCATACATGTAATAATTGATTCATTTGATTTCAGTTTAAAAGTTGAAAATTGATTTTGTAGAATAGAAATTTTTGTTTTCTTAACTTTGTTAGTGCCTTTATGGGTAATTTGTAATATACGCCATATATCATAAGCAGTAGTGCAAAGCATGACTCGTGAAAATTCATTTTTATCGAGTGAGAAAAATAATACATTCATAGGTTTGGCATTGTTAGATGCCTCTGCTTTTTGTGCATAAGTCCATGTGCCAATATCGGTGTCAGGTGCTTCATATTTGTACTGAGTTGCTAGCTATATTTCTAACCCATTTGCTTCCATAAAAATTCGCATGCATGTTGACCAATAAGCATAATTAGAACCGGTACATAGTAGAGGACGAGCAATTGATTGATCTTCTTGAAATGTACTTGCCATTTTAATGATTTCAATTACGTGTTACTGTAGATTGAAATAACCTCGCTCTGATACCAAATGAAAATCTTGTGCATCGTATATTATCTAACTTGTGTATAATATACAAGTGTATGAGCTAATGCTATAGTAGACAATAAATAGTAAAGCATAAAAAGCGTGCAAACCAGAGTTTTTATACTGGTTCGAACCTCCCGTCCTACGTCCAGTCCCGAAGCTCCCCTTCGCTATTTACTAATCAAAAAACCCTCACTCACCTGGAGGAACAGACTTAATACAAAAGTATTTTGATGACAATTGTTTGTTCTGGATAACACAGATATTGACTGTATAATACAATTCTTCCTATAATCTCTTTTGAGTGATATTGCTTATGTGCACTTTGATTTTTAGGAAGCGATATAACCAAAAATATAAATTCTGGTTATTTGATTGATTGAGAAATATGAATCAGTGAAAGCACAGAAGTATGAATATAGAATAAGAGTACAAAAATCAAGGTGAGCCTTAGCCTCAATCATTTAGTTGTATTTATATCATTCAAGAGTTGTTTCTCGAAGAGAAGCAACCATTACCTTTCAAAGAGTTGCAATGTTTGAGTAATTTGAGTGTATTGGGAAATTCAAAAAGAAGCAACCTTTCATAAAAAGTGCCGTTATGTTTCGGAAATAACGTCACAGACATCTGTGGAAAATCACAGAAGTCTATTATTATAGGGATTAATTTTCTCGTGTAATGTGACAGACGTCTATGGTTTTTCACAGACATTTGTGAATTCAGTTTTCTTTAGATAAGTTCATTTTAAGTTGAAAACGTGAATTTTTGTTTTGTGAATCACTCAAGGAGATTTTACGTATTTTATCTAAGACTAAATACGACCTTACTAGTACAAGTTTATCCTTGATTGTCTTCTAGCCATGATCTTGTTGCGTGTACCTGCATATTGATGTTGTTTATGTTGTATATGTGTGATTATATAGTTGTTGTCATCCAAACTAAGAATGAAGGTTCTAACAAGTAAGTCCCCTCATTGGAGAGTGAGCGGATGGGCTTTCTTGGTCGTTGAGTTGATTTCCTTTACCGGAGAGAAATCGGGCTCGACAAGGATCCGAAGAGATCAAAAACCTAGATTAGGCAATAACCGATCCAGAGAGATTGAACCCTAGTTTGGAAGTTAAATGGTCCGGTGAGATCGACCCCTAGATTGGATCATGAATGATTCGGAAGGATCGCACGTTAAGTTGAATGTAAAATGATCCAGAGAGATCAAACCTTAGAACATAAATATATTTGATAAAAGGATTTGAATGCCTTGTAATTAGAGTAAAATAGATAAATCTCGGATGAACTCAGGATGATTTTATATGTGATATAGTAACTTCGAATGAAATTGGAATGATTATGATGTATAAACAACAGTTAAGCAAGGACTAGAGTCCAAAAACTATAAAAGTTCTAGAAAGACCTCTGACTTGCTTGAGAATCCGAAGAACTGGATGACTCATTGAGATTATGATCAACGGATTACCGGATAGCTTAATTATCAAAGACTGGTTATTGGAACTTGTTCTTGGGCAAAGCACACCTTACATTTGAAAGGCGTACTTTGAGGGCAAGTGCTAACCCGCTATTGAACCAAAATAGATTTCAAACGAACCTAGAAGATCAAAGAAAGGACAACGAACTTGGAGGCACACTTGGAAGAGGCAAGGAAATAGCTCGGAGGATTTTCACTAAGAAATTGCCTAAGTAAATAAGTCGACACCGAAATATTTAACTCGGGGACCGAGTTATTTTCACCACCCATTTCATCACTCTGACTTCATACGAGTTATTTTTCATCTATTATACATGAGACCAATTGATTTTCAAGAGTTTAGGAGGACTAATTCCAAGAGTTGAAGAGATGATAGCTAAAATTGCAGAATAACTCAAGTGATGATGGAACGATCGCCAAAATCAACCAATGATCGATGAAGACAACATAGGGCACATCAATATAAAGTAAGAAGAATGATGTAAGAGAGTAGGAGTTATTTCCAACTAAGGAAATAACTCGGTACCGAGTCATTTTGATAACTCATGGGACATTGCGACTTCTCATATGACATTAGGCCGATGACTGGACTCTGCTGCAAGTGGGCTTCTGACTCCATACCTTTGTTTTCTCTATAAATACCAGCCTACCTGCACCCCAGTGGGATCTGATCTCTCTACCATTGGAGACCTCTTCTGCTTCTTCATATCTTACCTCTCCTTTATTAAAGTCGCATAGAAAGCCACTGTTTGCTTATTAGCAGATCTCTAGAAACATTATTGTGAATTTGAGATCCACTAGATTGTGGTCAAATCGAATAAAATTAGTTGTAATCCAAAGAGAAAACAACTAATAAAAGAGATTAAAGTGGACATACGCTAGAGATTACAGCAAACCACTATAAAAATTCTTGTATCTCCATTTACTTTTTTGGCTTTTTCCTTTTTTTTACTAGAACTAGTGCCTTCATCTGATTTCCGGGCGTTGCTCCATTTTTTGGGTTAACATCTACTATCACACGATATTTGTAAATATAATTGTTGTATTCTTTTTTTAGTTCGGTAAATACAAAACTAATACTAGAAGTAGCAGTATAAAATAATTTATGAAAAACAACATGATACATATTCAAAAATAAAATAAAGATGATACCACCTTTACAAAAAAAAATCATAAAATGATACTAGAAAGTGGAATTTAAAAATATTAATTCAAAATTGATACTACAATTCATAAATCATTCTACAGATCAAGAAAATGTTAATATACTTCATAAACAAATACTATAATTCATAATGCTATTATAAAGTAATATTGTGAGATACAATATATACATCATCTAAAAAGAAACTACAATTGTTTATAAACTGCTACTACAATTTTTTAAAAACTACCACAATTCAGAAACAACTATTACAGTTCATAAAATGCTACTATAAAGTAGCATTATAAACATAAATATATGTAACTATATTCATTTTTAAAAAAACAAAAAAATGATGTTACATAGTATCATTACTACACACATGTAACAAAAAGCAACAATTTTTTACAAACTCTACAATAGCTTAAAGAAGCTACTAAAATTCACAAACTGACACTACAATTCATAAAATGCTACTACAAAATAGCATTATGAATAGAAATATACACAACTATATTTATTTAAAGAAACAAAAATGATACTACACAGTATCATTAATTCACACATCTAAAAAGAAGCTACAATATAAACTGCTGCTGGAATTTAAAAAAAACTACCACAATTCAGGAACTGCCACTATAATTCATAAAATGCTACTATTAAATAGCATTATGAAAAACAATATACATAATTTAATTTATTTAAAAATAATAATGATACTACATAGTAGCATTACTACACATATTTAAAAAGATGTTACAAAATGATATTGTAAAATGATTAAATGACGCTATAAAACATAAATTTTTTATCTACAAATGCTATTGCAAAATAACATTAGGAGTAGAAATATAAATAACTATTTTATTTTCAAAAAAATATACTACTCGGATCATTATCCACATGTATATTTTTCTTCCCCAATTCCATGTTACTTTTCCTTCACCTCCAGCTCTAATCACATAAAACATCACTCCTCTATCAGCGTTGCAACATATTAATTCTCCGACCATATGTCGATCTACATCACATTCTTCTTCTTCCATCATCATCAAATTCATCACGTCTCTCTCCATCATCGTCATTGCCAAGCTTAAGTCCACCACCATCGAGAGCTGCTGCATCGTCGTTGAGATCTACCATACCCCTTCGCCCCATCAAAACTCCATCATGTAAAAAATGCAATCCTAAACTGTGTTTGGGCGCCTAAAAAGTTTTTGAATATACATTTCTATAAATACACATTCTTTATGATTCTTTTTGAATCCTCCAATTCAATCGAAGATTCGATAGAGGCGGTTGACATCCTGCAATTCAAAAAGAATAATAAAAAATGTGTATTTATAGAAATGTGAAATAAACATAGTCGTAAAAAATGCAATCGAGTTAATTTCTTTTACGACTATGTTTATTTCACATTTCTATAAATACACATTTTTTATAATTCTTTTTGAATTGCAGGATGTCAAATGCCTCAATCGAACCTTCCATGCAAACTGCCGTCGTTTGGAATGCTCAACAAGCTTTGATTTTCATAACATCTATTCACTAATAGATACTCATATTAGACGAGTTGACAGTTGGTACCAAAACGTTGCAAGCGGGTTCAACAATATCTTAGGCACTAATTTCATCATCACCTAATATAAAGGTGTTTGGTTGCCATGGAACGATCTTTGACAAAGAGAAGGGGGTATTTGCTCAGTTGAACAAAATTGCATTTAAGGTGATGATAAATGGTGGTAGACAACTGCTTCATGATTTTCCTACTTCAAAACCCATGCTCTCCCTAAATTCAGACTGTTGTATGAGATGTACAACAATCTAATAAAGAAAGGCAAGTGTGTATACAATTTTCCTTCATCACCTCTAATCCACTTCGACACCGAACTATACTTCAATATTCATATTGGAATAGCAAATGAGCTGCTTTCTAGTCCCACCACCGCTACTTCTCATCAGATATTTGATGTCACTTAATCGTCTTGGGCAAGACAAGTGGGATCCTCTACTTGACGATTCAATTTCCAAGGTGTTCAAACAAACTATTAAACATTGTCTTAGAATTCAGTCTCCATTTCGAGTGTGTTCTTGCTATTATATTTGCGCATGAGACTACAAATAGTATATTAGCTTGTTCTATGTTGGACAAGGAGAATGACCTTTGGCATATGTTAAATAGGAAGACCCAACAATTTAGAGCAAAAAATATGTGATGTACTATTATTTTCAAACGTATTTTCTAATGAAATGTACCCTTTTGTTTAAGCATTTTATACATGATTCATAATTTAATATCAATTATTAACATTTATTCAAAAATTCTTAAAATAATTTAAAACAAATACAAACAATCATTCCCTTCGTTTCCCCCATTAGGTGAAACCCAATGCACGAGGCTCCCGCACGATAGAGGGCTCTGAGGACGTCGATAATGTACACTGCCTTTCCCTTCATTGCCTCATTCACAATGCAAAAATGCATTCCACTTTTGTCGAATTTTCCCCGCTCGTGCCCGTTTAAAATACCCATTTCTAATGCCCTTTTCTCTTAAGAAAAACGCACCCTAGGTCAAAAAATACTATGTAGTGCAACTTAAAAACATAATAATTTTAGCTTAAAATTATTATGTAAAAGAGTTATTAATATAATTAAGTTGTCCTATTGAATAGTACCAGGTAATCATGGAACTTACATGGTAGAGAAGCATAGAGAAAACACATGTAACGACCCGCAAATTTATCAATTTGATAAATTATATGTATTTTTAATTATTCAAATATAAGGCTTCTAAATATAGATTCTGATGTTTTGAACAATAAAAATGGTAATCTTATTTTGAATAAATAATTACAAAAATATATACTTTGAAAAAAATCGATAAGATGATCGAAAACCGTTTTATCAATAAACGGCTCTATAATTATCTGAAGTTGCGCACAAAGCTGGATACATACACTTATTTATCTGTTTAAACAACAATATGAAATAAAATTATTTATTTTAAATTTGGAAATTAAATGTATTTATGACATCATCAGTAATGCCATTATATTTAATAATTGATTTATGAATTTAAATTGAGATTTAAATATTATTCAAATAATTTTTTTAAATGATAATAGTTCATTTTAATTAGTTTTGAAGTGATACTAAATCATTTATAATAGTTTTATAAAGATATATGCTTGATTTTAAAATATAAGAAAATTCGTATCGCTTTATCGATATAATAACACTTTTTGTAAACAATTGTTTAATATTGATTTATATGGTTTTATAAATCAAATGTGATCATTATAATTAATTAATGATGATATGAAATAATTTTTTAATTTTTTTTACATTTATATGTAAATTAACTAATAAGTGAAAATATGACCGGAAATCGGCTTTCTAATTTTCAACGGTTTAACGAACGAAAGGTATACAAAGCCGTTGTAACGTTGTTTACTCTCTTATGCACATATACATACATATCACATGCACACATATGCACATATCAACATATACAAACATACAAATATACATGTACACACATATATACATATATGTTAAAAAAATATCAAAGATATTTTAGAAAACTTAATATTTAAGCATGCATAAGTCAATGCACATTGCTTGGGAGTGAAATGAAATGATGGTGGAATATGGGAAGGGATTAGGCTGTGTAAGGTGATGGCAAAGGAGGGGTATGATTTGGGGTTAGGAAGGTAAATGCACCTGTAGATATTTGGTTCCAAACTTTGGCTATAAATACCCACCATCACAACTCATTTTTCAATCTTCTTCATTCGATCATAACTTCTTCAAAACCGAACCAAATGAAGTAATTGTTTTTTTCAAACCATGTAAAATTTTAGTGGCTACAACTTTCGTTGTACCACTTCTTTCAATTTTGAGCTTAAACATGTCAAATTATCACTTTTTTGCAGTGTATTTTCGGGCCCAGATTTTAGGTCCGAGAATACCTCTTTATCTTTTAATTATATCTCCCTCTATACAAATCGAAATAAAGTATTTCATTTTATTAAATTGTAGAGAAAATAATTTTCAAGAATTTTCCCTTTGACAAAGTTTCAAAATTCCTTGAGCAACATGTCGAAAAATCAGTTAGAAGATGACCCATTTTCGGGTTTGATTTTTGTAAATTCGAGAATACCTCTTCTTCTTTTGACAATATCTCCTTCAATAAAATTTGGAATTAAGTAATTTTTTTTTTAAATTTAAGAGGAGAGAATTTCAAATAACTTTACAGTTGACAACATTTTTAAATTTTGAGCGAAACATAGTCAAAAAGCCGAGATAAGATGACCTATTTTCAGGTCTAGTTTTATGAATTCAAGGTCGAAGCTCCACCACTTCTTTTCCATACTTTCGACCACCTTCCATCTCAAGCTCAAGGCCGAGCCTCCACCTCTTTCAAGCATAGTCTGCGCCTTCCTTAAGGTCCTAGGCTAGGATCCGTAAGCTCTGAAGCGATCGTAGAGAAGCTATAGTCGTTTTGAAATTAGTTCGATCCAAATCAAAGGTGAGAAACTCTATTTATAATATGATATATTGGATGATATATATATATATATATTTGGTTATGCTTAGTTGTGATGATTGTTTATCATGATCCAAGTTTTCAAAAAGTTGCGGTTTGACAATTCGGAAACCAAAGCGACAAATTTCTTATAAATGATATTTTTAATTCTTAAAAATTATGGAATAAATTCTATAAATCTTTTAAAATGCTTTAAAAGATATTTGAGTTATAAAAATAGATTTTAAATGATCGAAAAGTTTTTTTGATCAAGTAAGCTTTGAAAACACTATTCGCACCACTATTCGCAACACTTTTTGTAGAACTTTTTAATAACTTTTGAAATATGAATTTAAACATAACAACTCTTTTTCAAATCTCTTATAGATGTTTTTAAATAAATAATTAAGTATTTTAAAGATGATTTAAAGATTTTATAATTTATTTTAAAAGGTTTAAATAAATGATTTAAAGAAAAGCTGTTAAAATCAAGTGATTTAATCTTCGCTCTAAAAGCCAACGAGTTGACTGGATTTTTCTATTCATAAGATCCGGTTGTGAGGTGCTTAAACTAAGGAGATGTTCAGAAGCAACTAGTGCCCTGACACACCTGGCCTCTTTCCTAGGCGAGGAATAGGTAAGGTCGAAATGTCGAAAACGAGACATGTATAAAAGATTAAATTTTTCCAAATTTAATACAACTTGTATTGTATAGAGATAATCTTCTTATACTTGGTATTAAATTCCAAGGAGGGAACCCATACTATTCGTGTGAATTTAAAAGGTGATTTCACCGTTATTCGATGGATAGTAAAGGTTGAATACGGAAATTGATGTTGATTAAAATTAGTATAATCTCTATCGACCCTTTTAACTCTAAAAGGTTTTGCAATATGACTTATGAAAATGATTTGGTATTTCCAAAGCTAAAGAGAGGTTTAATGATTTCATATATACCGGAAATAAATGTTTTAAAGGTATATATATCTTTAGAAAATATTTTTGATAAATAGAAAGTAAATAATTAAATGATAAGCACCTATTTACTTAATATCTTTTTATTGATGAATGGTTTGAATGAACCGTTGTTGGATTTGAGCGATTCTTATTCGAAAACCACTTCGAACCAATTTACGTATTCAAAGTGAAGACGTTGAATGATAGTAAATGAATGAAGGGCTTCTTGTCACTGTCCCTTGGGGGAAATTTCCCATATCATACATATATGGCAGTGGTATCTTCATTTAACCTTCGACGCAAAGGCTGCTCGCTACTAATCTTAGGGATGATTCCCGGCAGGATGTGGTAGGAGAGTTCCTTTGGTTTGTCCTATTGCTGGGCAGCTTGTATGGACGAATGTCTTACGTTGCATTTCTAATCATATTGATTGATCTCTATAAACGTATCATCTGTTTGGTGGCGGAGAAGGCAACTTCTCTTAGCTTAACACCCTTTCTGAGACATATGAGCTCAGGAGTTATACGTTTGTAGAAATCAACTGTGTGATCATAGAATGGCAGTATGACATTCAAAGTAGAATGTGCTATGTGACAGGTAATTGTTACCTCGGGCCTCATCACCCGGAGGGCTTAAACAGGGCATGGGGCATGCCGTGAGGCTATGTGAGTCGCGCCCAGAGTATGTCATCACCCTTTTTGATTACTCTCTATAAGTCGAGTATGTTGTGTATGCTATGACCACAAATAAATCAGTTACGACCGGGATGATGTCACATTCGTTTCAATCCGCCACCAAGTTGGGTCTGCCTGTAGGCTGGTCTTGCCAAGTGCAGATGTTTCAAAAATCGTTGATACTCGGTACATCCCTCTAGAGATGTACTTTACAGAAGGTAGTTCCTTACCTGCCGTTGTATGAAAATCCATTCTCCAATAAGTGCCTTTGAATTTGTTTGTAGAACCTACTTTGTTGCTAGTATGCTGAAATTTAATCAATGTAACTGTGACGACCCAGATTTTTAACGGTTGTTAATTGGTAATTAACTAATTTAAATTATTGGAATATTAATGGATCAGACAAAGGAATTTCTGGTCATTTAAAAATAAAAATAAAAAAATATATATACCTGAATATATATAAATTGGTATTGGATTATAAAATCTCAGGATATGATAAATCCTATAGAAAATAAATAATATATATATATATACTTCACCATTTGGATTAAGATGAAACATCCCTAAATAAATAAATATATATCTATATGTATGTACAAGCTTTATGATGTTAATAATATGGACTTAAGTATATAGGTATACGAGTATGTATGTATACCCATAGAGAGCAAATATATAGGTAAATGGGAAATAATGTGAGATATATATATATATATATAAGGAAAATAATGGTAAAATATGTATAAGTATATGTTAAGGGGTTAGATATAAATATGTATAGGATGACAAACCCATGTAGATGTACATGTATATAGGTATGTGGAATAGTACATACAGGATATGTATATATAGAAATATACATGTAGAAGTTTTATAGGCATGAGCTAAAATGTATATAAAATTTGTTAATAGAGAAATGTAGAAACATATATTAAATGAAATATATAGGAATATATATATGGTAACTTGAAATAAATGTACACATAACTATATATATGTACAAATAAGGCAAGATATTTTGTATACATATGTATGATATATATACACATAAGAATGAATATATGATTGTATACGCAAGAGGGAGACAACATCAACTCAAGCATTTAATGCACGTTTCAACTCTAGCCTACAAAACATTTAATCAAGGTCAAAACAAAATCAAAATCTTGTCATGTAAAAATCAAATCACTTTTTACCAAGTCATACATTTCGAATGAAAAATTAAATAAATGAAAGAAGGAGAATGCAAGCCTGTACACAAAGGGTTCAGCCCCTTTAGCTTTCCCTATATGCCTCCATCTATATATATACATATATACCATGCCTGCCATTGTTGGTGGCTTTCACATATGCATCCTACTTCATAACAAAACAAAGAAACGGAACTACTAAACAGAGAAGATCAAAAACCAAAACAATTCGTCTTCAACCCAAGCAAGCTAGCAGCAGTTCTTTTAAAAAGAAGAAGAAGAGAGCAAATACTACTCTGTCCAAAGGAAGAAAGGTGAGTAAACTAAGTCTTTTATGCTAATCAATGGGTAAGCTTGGTTATATAAGTAGCAGTGTTCTCTGTTCAACATTATCTGTGAGTAACATCACTATTTTTAAAAGTTTACGTTTATGAATAAGGTTGCATGTTAAATCTCTGTGATAAATATGTATTGTATGTGTATATAAGTGAAATCTGCTGTGAATATAATGGATGTATTGGTGTGCATATGTGACTATGTACTCTGTTCTTGTTTTGTTTTCCCAGGCTCAAGATTCCATTTAAATCCCTTACCACTTGATCTAGTTTTTGTTAGGACTTAATTTACAAACAAAAGTTGTTTGATTTATCATAGACTAATGTTTAAAAATTTAATTAAGTCAAATTTCAAGCCTGAGTGTCTTTGTAAACCAAAAACAATAGTGCATGTATATAAAAGTGAAAACTCAAACTTTGTAATTCATAAATTCAGGATTATAAATTGAATACATAAACTATAACATGATTTTTAACACTAAAATCATAATTTTTAGTTTGGGAACGAAGGTGCAGTTCTGGTTTGAACTGAAAATGAAATTTTGGGTAACTCTGGTGATCTCGGTGGTTTGGAATGTTGTATTCTTCAGTAATGGTAGTGGGATGATCAATGATGATAGGAAAATTATCAGGAAGATGTTTAATTCATTGAGGAGGTAGCAGCAGTTGATTCTTTTCTGGAACCCTAGTTTTAACTAGGCTTGATAAATTGATCACCACAGTTTCTCTAGTTGATCGAGTGCAAAGGGGTTTTGAGAGATGGAAGCTTGGTCGTTGACAAGGACATGGCCGGAGTTGCAGAATTTACGGTGGTCGGAGTTTCGTGGTCGAGGCAGTTTCCAGGTTTGAAGATGGTTCCAGTTTTGGTTGCGATCTCGAATTCGATATCGAGAATTGGATTTCGATCTGATGATCTTATTAGGATGTTTGAGGAATTGTTGGTATGGGAAGATCATAGTTGATGATCAAAGATGATCAGCATCACCGTGCATGTGCACGGTGCACTGTTGTTTCTGGTGAGTTTGAGTTTGGTTTGGGGTTTTGTATACTCGAGTTTTTCTCAAGTAATCTAATAGTTTGCTCGAGGCAGTTTGGTTTGGACTCGAAGTCATTTGATGGTGGCTCGGGTTAATGTTGCATTCCAGGTTTTAAAGAAAACATGTAGTGTTTTTTTAAACTTTAAAACTGAAGTTTAAAAATGAAAAGCAAGGTTTATTAATAAAGGTTTAAATAAAAATTAAAGTAAATGATTAAGATAATGGTTTATCTTAGATTAATTATGGACTTAAGTAATTAAGGGTTAATTAATTAACTTAAGTAATTATAGGATAATTAATTAATGTAATTAAAGGCTAATTACTTAATGAAATTAATTAAAGGATAATTACTTAATGAAATTAATTAAAGGATAATTAATTAATGTAAGTAATTAAAGGTTAATTAATTAATGTGAATGATTAAATGGTTAAAGAATAATTAATTTATGCAATTAATTGAAGGTTAATTACTTAATGTAATTAAATAATAATTATCAAGGATGATTAATTAAGATGGATAGTTAAGGGATGATTAATTAATTGGTTTGTAATTAATTAATGTTAAGTATGCAGGATTTAAAAGTAATTAAAGTAATTAATTTAATTCATTGGTGGTAAATTAAATTAATTAGAGATGGTGTGGTTGATAAATCTTGCTTATGAGTTATGGATGATTAAATGCCTTGAATTATGTGATATCTCCGATATGTGATATGTGCTGCTTTGTGATTTGAGATGAATTGTTGTGTATAAATTGTATTGTTTAAACTTAAACATTTTGGCTTAAAAAGATGGTATTGAATTCGAAGAGACAGGGATCGGATATCAGTGATATCCGGAACCACTTCGATTAGTAATCTAAAATTCTTTATAGATTTGATTATGGAATCAAATGGGCTGGAATGGAATAAATTAAGTAAACTGGACCATTGAAACTAAGTAAGGGTACTTAGTGATTGTTTGTGAAATAAGTGTTGACTACAAAAAGTTAAGAACCCGTAGAGAAGTACGAGTTACCCGGGTTTTTAAATAAGTTTTATGTATTGGTATTTCGTGTTAGATGGGTTTACTCACGCTGGTTTTCAACCTGACCCGGGTGTTACTTTGTTGTAATGCTCGGGTCAGACCGAGTATTACAGATTTTCAGGTAAGGACGTTCTGGAATTCAGGTGGCGAGCTGGATGGCAGGAACGTATGGAGTATTTTCCGCTGTGTATTGGTGTTATATTGGTGTAGACTGGGACAAGTTATTTATAACTGTCCAGTTTATTTGTGAATGGTTGTAACTCTGATATATTGTATGTAAATTGACATTTACAACTTTTCTTTGTGTAAATGCTATTATTTGTATATTATATTTTGATCCGCTGCGAATGTGAGATTCTGTGTTGTTTCTGTTTCTACTTCTATCTCTTTTCTTCTTTTTCCTAACTATCTGGAATTTTCGAGATCGAAAATTCCAGGTCGTTACAGTTGGTATCAGAGCAAAGGTTAAGCGAGAACCTTGGCTCTGGTGGATGTACTCATAGGGATAGGGTCAATAGTACCCTAGAATGAGTTGAGTGTATATATATATATATGAGAGCGTATTTGTTATTTTCTTATATAAAGAATTTAAATTATTTTATATAAGAATATATTTTGATATATATAAAGCAATATTTCTTACTAATAAATGTTAAGGTAATTGGTTGTTAAAAAATTATTGGAATTAAATTAAGAGGTAATAGAAATACAACCAAATTGAAATTAAATAAAGGTAAGTTTGAAATGGATTCAAACTGAAATTAAATCTTGAATTTGGGGAAAAGTTTCAGAATAAGATAATAATGAATTGGTTTCCAGATTTGATAATCTTGGTTATTATCATAAATGATTGTTATGTTTAATAATAAGATGAATTAAAATGGTTTCAAACCAGAAAATAAATGGTTATTGAGTTTAAATAGGATGATTGTATTCCAATAAACAAATAAATGTTTTAAGGAAGTAACCGTTAGATGTGAATAACTTGTAAATTAGAAAGGATGTAAATTAAAAAGTTTTGAAATTGTTTCAAATGTTAATAGAAATAATAAAGAGTATTATTCAGAATATTTTGAATAAAATAAGAGTTGTTTGAAAGCATTAAAGGAAACTGTTTGAACTAAAACCAAAAGTGGTTTAAAATTTAAGGATAACTTAGAGTGTAAAGGAAATAATATGTATATATGAGGAATATTCATAATATCAAAAATGGGTTGAAATAAACTCTAAATGTTGAGTTTTAAATTTGGAATGAGATGTGAAACCCAAGGTGATAAGTTTTTGAACTTATAAGATTATTAATATGAAGTTTAAATTTTGAAGCAGGAATTCAAATTGGGTAAGGTTAATGAAATTAAAATGAATTTAACTTTGGGAAAGTTAAATAGGTTAACAAGCAACCTGAATTGGAAATTTCAAGATGAAATTGAGATTTAACTTGGGGAGTTAAATGGTTAATTTGAATTGGGAGTTTGTGTGATCTCAAAATGGGTTTGAGATCTGGAAATTGGAAATGGGTGGATGTTTTAAAATAAATTGGATGATATCATCCTATTGTTATTAATAATCTTTAAATTGTGAATTGGATTTGTTTAAATGAATAAGGAATGAAGTGTGGTAATATATCCATTATTGTGATAAATGGATGTTATGTTGAACTGCTAGTGTGTAGTCTATCAATGTATGAAATATTTTGTGGCAATATGATCTAATAAAATCACCTTCTTTTGAAATGGAATTTGAAATCAAGGATATTGAATTACTTTGAACTGAAAATTTGAATGTTAAGAATTGAATTTGTAAATTAAAATCGTTTAAGAACTGGTTTCAAAACTGGAAGATAAAATTGGGTAATAAATTGAATTTTTAAGATAAAATTGTTTTGAACTCTTATTTGAACTTTGAAATAAGTTAAGTAAAGATAATTTAAAATGAAATTTTGAGAATTGGACACAGAATTAAATTGTTTAAAGATTTGGATTATTGATTTAAAAATAAAGGTTAATTTGATTTAAGGGGTTAAATCAACATTTGAAAATTTAACTCGAATTTATATAATTCAAGATGGTTTAAAGTCGAGATTCAGATTTCATTAGTTTAAATCGAATTTAGTTTGAATTAACTAGAATTGAAGATGGATAAGTATAAAATTCAAATGGGAATTGGGATTAATTCATATAGAAATTGAAATGATTTGAAATTGAAGTGGATTCAATTTGAAATTAGTCTAAATTAATTTGAATAATTTGAAATTGTAATTAAAGTTAATATGTTTAAAATCAAATGGAATTTGATTTGAATTTGGAAAGAAATTGAGGTTAATTCAACTTGAATTGGGGATAAATCAAGTTCAAGGGAAATTGAAGTTATTCAAATTAGAAGTGAGTCAATTTAAATGGAAGTGGAAATTTAAATTGAATTGATGGGGAATTGAACAGTTTGACTCTGGACTATTTTCAAAATAAATTGTTTTAATATAAATCTATTTTTCCAAACTATTTACTATACAACTTTTCTTTTTAAACCTAAAACTATCTTAAGCTTGTTTTACAATTACTTTTGGAACTATTTAACAATTTTACAACTGATTTATAAACTAATTACTATCTTTCAATTTTTTTATAAATAATTACTATTTTTTTACTATTTATAATTACTTAACTATTTTACAGCTATTTTACAAACTAATAATTATTTTTCAACTATTTATTTATTTTAAACAAATTTCAAGCTATTTTCTAAATATAAACTGGTCGGAGTTCAAACTGTTATTGATTAAATACCCAACTGAGATAAGAATTGAAGTGATAATCCAAATGGGGATTAAGGCAAATGTGAATAAGTGAATAAAATCAAAGTGAGGATGAATAGAAAGGGAATTGATTTAACTGATAATCAATGAAGATAAATATGTAGGATGTACGCATATTATTCTATTCGCATAGTGATTTGATCCAGATTCGATCATAGAATTTCGAGATAGTATTATCAATCCAAATTGGGATTTTTCGCTCGATTTTCGACGGCGAACCTGGATATGGATTTTTGATTGGTTTTGGAAATTCTCTATCATAGTTGTGACCTATGCAAGGAGAATAACGGTTTCTGATCAAGAAACCAGACCTGAGTCCGCACTAGAAAGTCGGGTGGACGATACTAGTTCGGAAGTGGAATTGTGTGATCGAGTGAGCGATCAAATTGGTATGGCGTACGGATGATATGTGTACATCGTACGGGTTTGTATGAGATTGATATTGAAATTGGAGATAAGAACTGTAATATGGTTTTTGAAATGGAAAGTATATGTTGTGAAATATGTGATGAAATAAAGTGGGAATTGAATATTCCTATGATTAAAATTTACTTTATGGAAGTAAGCAATATGGTAAATGACTTTACAAAAGGGTAATCAAAATTTGAATATTTGATTTGGGATAAACAAAGTTATATATCTTTGTTATATATGGTAAACTCCCCTTGTTGAATCTATTGCCAGAAGAAAAGGGTTTTGAAAGTATTTGAAGTATAAAAGTGAATTTATACAAGTATGAAGTGATTCAAAAATTTCCCAAGGTTATTATATATATATATATGTATATATAAAGGATTTTGTGAAAATGATTTTGAGGAAAAGTTTTGGGAACCTTTGAATTTGAAAAAGCTTTGATTTTTGAAGAAAATCAAATTTGGAATTTGGAAAGCCTAGTTTGTGGATTATCGATTTTGGGATAATCGATTTTGAGAAAGGAGATTTATATGAAATTCATACTCAATGTATGATTTGAAAAATACTATATGTGTATAGTATAAAGTGTTTTGAAGTGGCTCTAGGGAAAAAGGCGCTCCCTTGAATGAACTTCTCAGGAGTGCCACAAGGTGGTACTGCCTTGAGCCCTAAGGGGGGTTCTAAAGTTGATCCTGTGAGGAGTCCGGACAAACTAGTTCCTAAGGATTATTGGGTAGCGAAAGTCGAGGGCGTTGATGCCTACAGGGACATTTGGGTTATGCTGTGATGACAGTGTAACTCGATGTCGCTGCGATCTACCGTGTGGACCATAGCGAAAATCGTGTGGAGGATGAGTGGCAACAGTCTACACTTGATTTTGCCGGGATGGGAACGTAACATCGGTAGGCTGCGATTTATGGTCGAGTGGAGGAGTTTCATTCTTTTGGCAACGAAATTCGAGGGCGCTGATGCCTACGGTTATATGGGTTTTTGCTGTGATAGCAACGTAAAGTCCGGGTATAACTGTGATCTGTAACGGGTTCCATGGTGTAATCGAGGGGCGCGGAGGCCTACAGTTATCTATGGATTTTGCCGGGATGGCAATGTAACCATCGGGTTAACTGCGACCATGGATGGGAGTGATGATTTCCGGAGCATTCTCACCAAAGATATTTCCTCTATTTTCAAAAACTGTTTTCTATATTTTCAATAAAATTATTTTCCAAGTATTTTCACTGGGTGTTGAAAATGGGTTTACTAAGTATTTATAGATTTTCAGTCCTATGCCTGATCAACGTATGACCGAATTTCTGTAAGAACAAGGATGGACTTGTCGAAACATCGAGTTATAAAAGTATTTTTTTAAAAACTATTTTAGTAATATTATGTAGATTTTTAAAGTATTTTAAAAATGATCAAAGAAAATTTATTTGATTTTGAGCATTTTAATAATTCTGGCTCCGTTTCTTTTCGAGGACGAAAAGTTCTAAAGGGGGGAGGAATGTGACGACCCAGATTTTTAACGGTTGTTAATTGGTAATTAACTAATTTAAATTATTGGAATATTAATGGATCAGACAAAGGAATTTCTGGTCATTTAAAAATAAAAATAAAAATATATATATACCTGAATATATATAAATTGGTATTGGATTATAAAATCTCAGGATATGATAAATCCTATAGAAAATATATATATATACACACACACACACACTTCACCATTTGGATTAAGATGAAACATCCCTAAATAAATAAATATATATCTATAGGTATGTACACGCTTTATAATGTTAATAATATGGACTTAAGTATATAGGTATACGAGTATGTATGTATACCCATAGAAAGCAAATATATAGGTAAATGGGAAATAATGTGATATATATATATATGAGGAAAATAATGGTAAAATATGTATAAGTATATGTTAAGGGGTTAGATATAAATATGTATAGGATGACAAACCCATGTAGATGTACATGTATATAGGTGTGTGGAATAGTACATACAGGATATGTATATATATAAATATACATGTAGAAGTTTTATAGGCATGAGCTAACATGTATATAAAATTTGTTAATAGAGAAATGTAGAAACATATATTAAATGAAATATATAGGAATATATATGGTAACTTAAAATAAATGTACACATAACTATATATATGTACAAACAAGGCAAGATATTTTTTATACATATGTATGATATATATACACATAAGAATGAATATATGATTGTATACACAAGAGGGAGACAACATCAACTCAAGCATTTAATGCACGTTTCAACTCTAGCCTACAAAACATTTAATCAAGGTCAAAACAAAATCAAAATCAAAATCTTGTCATGTAAAAATCAAATCACTTTTTACCAAATCATACATTTCAAATGAAAAATTAAATAAATGAAAGAAGGAGAATGCAAGCCTGTACACAAAGGGTTCAGCCCCTTTAGCTTTCCCTGTACGCCTCCATATATATATATACATATATACCATGCCTGCCATTGTTGGTGGCTTTCACATATGCATCCTACTTCATAACAAAATAAAGAAACAGAACTACTAAACAGAGAAGATCAAAAACCAAAACAATTCGTCTTCAACCCAAGCAAGCTAGCAGCAGTTCTTTAAAAAAAAAGAGCAAATACTGCTCTGTCCAAAGGAAGAAAGGTGAGTAAACTAAGTCTTTTATGCTAATCAATGGGTAAGCTTGGTTATATAAGTAGCAGTGTTCTTGTTCAACATTATCTGTGAGTAACATCACTATTTTTAAAAGTTTAAGTTTATGAATAAGGTTGCATGTTAAATCTCTATGATAAATATGTATTGTATGGGTATAAGTGTGAAATCTGCTGTGAATATAATGGATGTATTGGTGTGCATATGTGACTATGTACTCTGTTCTTGTTTTGTTTTCCCAGGCTCAAGATTCCATTTAAATCCCTTACCACTTGATCTAGTTTTTGTTAGGACTTAATTTACAAACAAAAGTTGTTTGATTTATCATAGACTAATGTTTAAAAATTTAATTAAGTCAAATTTCAAGCCTGAGTGTCTCTGCAAACCAAAAACAACAGTGCATGTATATAAAAGTGAAAACTCAAACTTTGTAATTCATAAATTCAGGATTATAAATTGAATACATAAACTATAACATGATTTTTAACACTAAAATCATAATTTTTAGTTTGGGAACGAAGGTGCAGTTCTGGTTTGAACTGAAAATGAAATTTTGGGTAACTCTGGTGATCTCGATGATTTGGAATGTTGTATTCTTCAGTAATGGTAGTGGGATGATCAGTGATGATATGAAAATTGTCAGGAAGATGTTTAATTCATTGAGGAGTCAACAGCAGTTGATTCTTTTCTGGAACCCTAGTTTTAACTAGGCTTGATAAATTGATCACCACGGTTTCTCTATTTGATCGAGTGCAAAGGGGTTTTGAGAGATGGAAGCTTGGTCGTTGACGAGGACATGGCCGGAGTTGCAGAATTTACGGTGGTCGGAGTTTCGTGGTCGAGGCAGTTTCCAGGTTTGAAGATGGTTCAGTTTTGGTTGCGATCTCGAATTCTATTTCGAGAATTGGAGTTCGATCTGATGATCGTATTAGGGTGTTTGAGGAATTGTTGGTATGGGACGATCATCGTTGATGATCAAAGATGATCAGCGTCACCGTGCATGTGCACGGTGCACTGTTGTTTCTGGTGAGTTTGAGTTTGGTTTGGGGTTTTGTATACTCGAGTTTTTCTCGAGTAATCTGATAGTTTGCTCGAGGCAGTTTGGTTTGGACTCGAAGTCAGTTTCCAGGTTTGAAGATGGTTCCAGTTTTGGTTGCGATCTCGAATTCGATTTCGAGAATTGGAGTTCGATCTGATGATCGTATTAGGGTGTTTGAGGAATTGTTGGTATGGGAAGATCATCGTTGATGATCAAAGATGATCAGCGTCACCGTGCATGTGCATGGTGCACTATTGTTTCTGGTGAGTTTGAGTTTGGTTTGGGGTTTTGTATACTCGAGTTTTTCTCGAGTAATCTGATAGTTTGCTCGAGGCAGTTTGGTTTGGACTCGAAGTCATTTGATGGTGGCTCGGGTTAATGTTGCATTCCAGGTTTTAAAGAAAACATGTAGTGTTTTTTAAAACTTTAAAACTGAAGTTTAAAAATGAAAAGCAAGGTTTTTTAATAAAGGTTTAAATAAAAATTAAAGTAAATGATTAAGATAATGGTTTATCTTAGATTAATTATGGACTTAAGTAATTAAGGGTTAATTAAATTATAGGATAATTAATTAATGTAATTAAAGGTTAATTACTTAATGAAATTAATTAAAGGATAATTAATTAATGTAAGTAATTAAAGGTTAATTAATTAATGTGAATGATTAAATGGTTAAAGAATAATTAATTTATGCAATTAATTGAAGGTTAATTACTTAATGTAATTAAATAATAATTAATCAAGGATGATTAATTAAGATGGATAGTTAAGGGATGATTAATTAATTGGTTTGTAATTAATTAATGTTAAGTATGCATGATTTAAAAGTAATTAAAGTAATTAATTTAATTCATTGGTGGTAAATTAAATTAATTAGAGATGGTGTGGTTGATAAATCTTGCTTATGAGTTATGGATGATTAAATGCCTTGAATTATGTGATATCTCCGATATGTGATATGTGTTGCTTTGTGATTTGAGATGAATTGTTGTGTATAAATTGTATTGTTTAAACTTAAACATTTTGGCTTAAAAAGATGGTATTGAATTCGAAGAGACAGGGATCGGATATCAGCGATATCCGGAACCACTTCGATTAGTAATCTAAAATTCTTTATAGATTTGATTATGGAATCAAATGGGCTGGAATGGAATAAATTAAGTAAACTGGACCATTGAAACTAATTAAGGGTACTTAGTGATTGTTTGTGAAATAAGTGTTGACTACAAAAAGTTAAGAACCCGTAGAGAAGTACGAGTTACCCGGGTTTTTAAATAAGTTTTATGTATTGGTATTTCGTGTTAGATGGGTTTACTCACGCTGGTTTTCAACCTGACCCGGGTGTTACTTTGTTGTAATGCTCGGGTCAGACCGAGTATTACAGATTTTCAGGTAAGGACGTTCTGGAATTCAGGTGGCGAGCTGGATGGCTGGAACGTATGGAGTATTTTCCGCTGTGTATTGGTGTTATATTGGTGTAGACTGGGACAAGTTATTTATAACTATCCAGTTTATTTGTGAATGGTTGTAACTCTGATATATTGTATGTAAATTGACATTTACAACTTTTCTTTGTGTAAATGCTATTATTTGTATATTATATTTTGATCCGCTGCGAATGTGAGATTCTGTGTTGTTTCTGTTTCTACTTCTATCTCTTTTCTTCTTTTTCCTAACTATCTGGAATTTTCGGGATCGAAAATTCCGGGTCGTTACAGTAACAGTCTCGGTTATGATTCATAAGTTTATTTGAAAAGTAATTTCAAAAGAATGTCATTAAAAATTATATATCCAGCTTTTGCATAGCAAATGTTTTGGTTATCATAAGGTAAAAACCGTTCTGTGTTTATGTATGGCGTGTTCTTATGAGATAACTTTATTTTTCAAATACTCGTATTTTGAGTTTCTCACACCAATCTCATAACTGATCCGGAGTTTATTTTCTTTGCCCTTAAACTCTGGGTGCTCTATTTTTTCGGTCAGCCTAGTAGTCAGTTTTATCCGGATGAGCTCGAAGCATGGAGTTAGAAGATTCTTCAGTAGGCTGTTACCTCTTTTTCACTACACTTGCGTACTGTTGTAGTTCGCATTTCTAAAGACAGATATTTATAACCGTTCATGTTTAACTCTGATAAAATGTATTTAAAAAATTTCGCTGTAAAGATTATATGTTGAAATAATATATGTTATTCCATTCATGAGAGATTTTTTTTGTCTTTATTTTCTTTCATACCCTTAAAGAACCGTCTCTCCGACGTTTGGATTTGTGGCACATGAATACAGATAATTTATTAGTGTCGATTTTTCAAAGTCAAAGAAACGGGTCTTTACAACGCATTAATACATGTGATGTTTTTTCTTCAGTCCATCTTCATTGTCAGTGTGTTTTAAATTGATCAACATTTTATTCCAGTATTTATATACTATGTGTACCAACTGGTATACATTTTCTTTCTTTCATGACATTTTGCGTTATGTCTAAAAATATAAATGTTTTTTTTTCAACATGATTTTTTTTATCAGGTTCATAAATCGTATGAATTAATTATATGCTGCCATCTTGCCACATATCAATCTTAAATCTACTTGACTTGTCTTGCTTTCTGTTCTTTTCTTCTGCCTTGCCATGCCAACGAGCTGGTCCACATCAATTTTACAACTACTGGTCTTTAGGTTCACCTGGATTATCACAATCACGTACACAACAATTAGTTGATGCTGGGATTAACCTAGACATCTCAATATTTTAAGCTCTTATATCAAAGCAGGGCCGATCCTAGGAGTTTTGCAACCTAAAGCCAAATGTAAAACTAAGGCCTTTATGCAAAAGCTAATGCTATTATCATTAATTAAATCATCAAAATGCTATAAAGCATTGAAAAATATTATATATTAATAAGTGTTAAAAAATGAAAAATCAATAAATTAAAGAATATTTTGCACTAAATTGTGTATTTTTCCATCCATAAACAATTTTTTTTCCACAAACAACACTACAAAATGAACCTCAAACCCATTAACTCTTGTTCTTAATCGCTCCTTATTCTACGTTATTCCAAAATAACAGACAATTATAGATCCTCCTAAGCTAACATTTTCCCAATTAATAATTTTGGTTGCATTATCGCAAAATAACAATTAAACTTATGAATTATCCTAAAATTATGATATGGCATAGCTTATAAATGCTTTGCTGCCACTATACGAGTGCATCTAATTATCAAATATAAATTTTATAAGTATTTTGCTCCATTTTAAGAGTACCTTTTCTGTTGTCAATAAAGAGATTGTTGATTGAGCATTTCAACAAACCAAATCAAATTTCAATCATCAAACAACTGAACAAAATTAAGTTGAAGACTCGATGCAAATCCAAGAATCAACTAACATAATTTCATAGCATACATAAGTGTTTCGAGACCAAAGAAAAAAAATCAACTTTTACAAAACAGCAAAACACTACAACTAATCAAAATTTTATATAATATGAGACAGAAAAATCTATAGAAATAGAAACAATAATAGATCTAATGACAAGAAAAGGTTACTGCCATTCATAACTTAGTAACTTACAAACATTGGAATTCAAAATTTTATGCCCAATTGGTAAAAGAAGAAAAAATAATTTCACACCTTTTCAAGATGCACCTATGTTGATGCTAGTGATGGAGCCGCTGCCTTGCAGAGTCTTGAGTAGTTGCCTTGCGAAATCTAAAGACGTCGCCTTGGAATTAGAGTCGTCGCTTCTTGCTGAGTCATCGTCGTTGCCATCGAGTAGCGGTTTTGCCACTGGAGTCTTGGAGTTGCGTGATGCGCTTGCTCCTGAGATACAAAATGGATGCGAAATTTTTTTTGGCTGTTTGCTTCTACGTTTCAATAGAGATGAACCAGTGCCCTAAAATTTTTTGTGGCCCAAAGCAATTTCCTCTGTTGCTTTACCTAAAGGCCGACCCTGTATCAAAGATTTCCCTAACTCAAATTCTTTCGCCATCTTGCCATACATATACTTACAGGTGTGGAAATTTTTACCCATGATATAGTGAGCTGATAACTTTTACTAGAATCAACACATAATGACCTTTAATGTTAATCTCTAATGTCGACGGACTGCATTTGGATTTTGGAAGCCTACTAGTTTTATTGTGTTACATAATTCAATTTTGTACAAATGTTAACGAACTTGCAAGCCGATCGCTTTTGGTTTGTTACATCATATGCAATGTTGCATTTTTGTTTATACATGAATGCAAAGGCTATTAAATTTTTACATGGGAGACAAGTCTTTAATTTGAGTTGAGACTATGTACAGGCTTGTTGGACTAAATTTTGCCACATATTTGTATATAAATTAAGCGAACTCGTTAGAAACCCTAAACTAGGTGTATTTTACGTATATATGCATCGATATATATGCTATTGTATTATATGTTGTTAATTCGATCTTGATTTGATCCTGCATATACTTATGTATCTATTTTTTTAATTATTCAAAAGTCTCTTTGTAGAAAAAGTGACTTTAATGAATTTTTATTTAAGATTTTCGACATTTAAATTTTTTTATAAAAATTTATACTTTTTGAAATTTAAGGAATTTCAAAAGAATTATCGAAAGCTATACATATATTGATCGCTATATTTATAATATTGTTTAATTTATTTGGATGAAATGTGAGAATATGTAGAGAGAGACATTATTCTTCAACGGATTTTTCGTCTACCTGAAAATTAAAGTGCGAATTTAAGCGGGATTAATCCCTGCCATCAAATTTAAAGTGCTCTCCACTGTTCAATTTGAGAACCCTATATTCGTACACCCTACACAGTAGCGGAGCTTAGCTCGTTATTTCACGTGGAGCCATAGATGATAATCAAAGAGTAAAATGGGCCAAAGCTATAACTTTGATTTGATGTAGATCAAAAATTTGTTAAACAAACGTTTTATAAAAGAAAGACTCAAATTAAGGTAGGGTTAGGCCTGTCAACGGATGCTTTCGGATGCAGATAGTGTCGCATCCGCATCTGAAACCATTTTCGGATATCGGATATCCGCATCCATGGATACGGACGGATATCGGATAATTATCCTATCCGCTAACAACCAATCAATCAAGAATTATAGAAGGGAAATTTTAGTTTAACATAAAAATATTTCAATCTCATTGATTATAATAGTTCAAAATTAACAAATATGATGATAATATATAGTTTCTAACAGTTAATAAGCATTAACTGCATATAATATAAACTACCAACTTAATGAAATAATAAACGAATATCTTTCACTCCACTAAAATACACATAATTTGAACTATAATCTTAACAAAAACCGGACAGATAATTTTCGGATGCGGATGTCTTCGTATCCGCATCCGCATCTGTTTTTTCGGATATTGGATATTTATCCGCTTTTCGAATGCGGATGCGGACAGATTTCTGATTTTTTGAGTATCCATTGTTAGCCCTAGGTAGGGTCATTGCCCCATCTGGCCGACACTTTATCCGTCCCTAACCCTACATGCATTCTAGCACTACTCTTCCGAGGCAGACGTATCAAAATATAACTACAACATCTGCGTTTTTTTATAAACTAATCCATTTCAAAACTTGAAACATCATCGGTATGGCATTACCGGGATTACAAAATTACCTCTTGATGGAAATTTTTAACGAGGCTTAAAAATGTTGTACTCTGATTATGCAGCATGGGAGTTGATCAAAACAAAACTGTGGTATTGCGAGAGCATCGTTGAAGTTGATATATTATGCTTTATATGCATTACATTTTTGAATTTTTGTTTGAATTAGCATTTAGTTTTGAAATATTAGCTTAAATATTAAATATTAATCGGTATTGAATATTAATTATTAACTATTAATTAATAACAATTGCAAATAAAAAATAAACACATAATATTACACAATATTTCCTATCTAACTTATAATCAAGTTTTTGTCCAAGAACGTCACAACCTGCAATCTGTAACCTCTAATCCAATTTGTTCATAAATACAGCATTTAAGATTACCTTCTTCCCTGCATTTTGACTAGAGGTATATAATTAGAGTGAAAAATTAGATTTCTTTTGTATAATTATGTATTAGTGTTTATGGATGTAAGTGTAGTGTGAGAAGATGTGTTCAGTGCAATAGGCGTGACACGTTCTCATTCCAGCGAAGAGCATGATCATGTATGTTCAGTTGACATGTTCTCGTTCTAATGAAGAGCATGATCATGTATGTTCAGTTGTTTGAAAAGAATTACGTTTAGCTTGATGCTGTAAGTACTATATGCGGGTATGTAAACAGTCACAATGGTAGTGACAAGCTATTTATTTTCCACAATTTTCGGTTTATACTATATTCATTTATACTACAAAAGAATTTCAGATTGCCTACGCCAATTTGGCGTAGGGAAAGTAATTCCCTACGCCATCCCTACGCCGCATAAAACGTTGGAAAACACAGCGTCACAAATAATTTCCTACGCTTTTCCTACGCAATTTCCCTATGCCTTCCCCACGTATATTTCTTTACGCCTTCCCTACGCCTTCTTCCGTATGTCTTCCCTACGCCTTGCCCATGTCTCTTGAAAGTGCAAAATCAAGGTTTCCTTACGAATTCCCTATGCCTTCCCTACGCCACCGTAAAGAAAATTCAATATAATTCTTTTATATTTACCTTCAGTCAATAAATATCACAACAAAATAAAATATAAGCCAAACCGATTATGCCAACAGCAGTAAACACTATATACCATAAGAGTATATACCATCATAACATTAAAGCACAATGAATATCATGTTCAAATTACAATAAACTTGTTACAAATGTATTTAAGCCACATCATGTCCAACACAAACATTAAAATATAATCTCTAAATAACTTCAACACAGTTGCTTCGTCAAGTTCAAACATCATAGAAACTACATACCAAAACATAATATCAAACACAAGCAGAATATGAATAACTCACGAAGTAGGTCTTATCCCCGATCCTCGCTCCTGCCTCAACCCTCGTATGAACTCCTGCATAGAACTCATCTCCTCCCGCATGGAACATAAATCCTCTTGTAACTTGTTTACCGAGCCATCCAATTCTTGATTTTTACTCCTTAGCTTTTGTACCTCCTCTACAAATCTCTTTCTGTCTTGTGAAAGCCCAGACCTAGCACTATAAGTATTGTCTCCATGTATCTGCATATAAATTATACTATCAAATTAGCACTGTTTTCTATTGGATTATGACATGTATTTTGACTACTACTCTTTAATTAAACTTTAATGGATAGTCATGGGTGTTTCAAGCCAAAGCATCACATTAGACAAGGTGGTCCCATTTGCAAATCACATTATACCTATTGCTGGATTGGATTGGGAAGCATATAGCAAATAATAGTTCTACTTCCATAAAACCAATTAACCTTTTGATAGTCAATGCATTGGCTAATATATAGCATACAACAAAATTACACTAGAAGTATCATAATCTACATATCATTACAATATAAAAATCATTCAACCAATGAAAACGCCTTTTCTAAAAAATAAATTATATCAAAAAAGTTATGCAATGCAGATTATTTCAAATATTAAAACTGACAAATAACAGCCAAGAAGTTCACCCCAACCCACAAAAACTCAATTCCAAGTCGAGGTAGTTTTTTTTTTCAAACTCAAAAAGAATAATAGTATACTTTGGCTAATATATAGAAGACAAGAGCACAGATTCACATGCATGCAATGTGACTCATGAAAAATGCTATACACCCAAGACATGCTTGGAATTGAAAAAGTATAGTAGAAGTAGAGGCAAAAAACATTAAGGGTAAGAATCTAAAGTCTGCGACTCCAATGTAACACATTTTTGTACTGAAGATGTCTGATTGTATATTAATTCAAGATAACTGAAAATGCTAAAAGGCAAAAAAGTATTCAGACACGAATTGATTATATAGCAAAAACATAAAAGATTTTAATCTTATTCATATTTCCACCTTGTTAAGGACACTATTGTCGTATTTCAACTTATTTCAGCACTTAAACAGAGTAACAACAATATTTCGTGTGTATTTTTTTCTTTCTATATGCTATATGCAATAAACAGTAACTTGCATAGAGTATATAAAGTGGCCTAACTTTAATACAGGGTTCAGCGAATGATTTAATTGAACTTGCAGGTTGAGACATGGGTTATGATAATTTATCTTATTATTTGTGAATTGCTAAATATAAGCTTTTGAGCAAATGCCCAATTATAAGTTTGATCTAGGAACATCATTCGTTAAGCTTCTTGTCATCCACAAAACCACAAGCATCTGAAAATAAAAGGAAAATAAAACACTCATACTGTTTGGATTTTTTTTCTTCATATTGCATGGTGAAAACAACAAAAAAATGCATACCCTAAATACAGCCAACACTATTTTTTTCTACGAAGGCCATTGGACCTACCAAACAAATAGCACATGATAAATATATACGTTTATTTTCATATTCCTGAGTTAAATGTTAATATAACTCCAGATGAAACTAGAATATTGACATAATGCTCAACTGTATTGAATATAATTAACTACCTACCTAATAATTTAAGTTCCCTTTTCAAACGTGCACTATCAAAATAGGAAGATAACACTTTGTCAGAGCCTTTTGGGCAATACAAATGGCACAAAATCCCCCACAATGCAAAAAATATAACTAGAAAGGAAACGCAAACAGAAACCATAAAAAGAAAAGAAAAAAGGCTTTTCAAACACAAACCATATCTTATCATCCATGAGGAATTCTATGTATCAAACACAAACTTATACCTAAAATAGTTTGAAAAATTATAAAAAGATGGAAAAGAAGCTCACGTTAGAGCAAGGCAGTGATGAATATTGTAATGCTCGACAGCCAATGCCAATATAAAGCTACCAAGCACCAAAGCAATAATATCATCCACGTAAGCTTTTGCGACATCATTGCTATCAGCGATTCAAAATAGCAGAAATAAAAACAAAGGCGCCAGTGATGCAATAGCCGTTGGTACAACTCAGTTAACCACCACAAAAAAGACCCACGCAAGCCAACGACGACAGTATGAAGAAAGCGGCGATAGATAACAAAAGCGACGGTAGAGACATTGGTGGTTCGGCGGAAGCCGCGCATTTTCGATGGTGATTTTTTGAATTAGGGGTTTAATTTCGAAGAGGAGGCACTGAAGGAAGGAATGGCGGTGAGGAATCAGAGTATGGTTCTTTTTTTTGGTAAAGTATGAAATGGGAAAATTTGCTGCGCGTTGAAATTTAGCAGGGGCTAGGCGTAGGGATGACATTTGCAATACGTAGAGAGATTCCTACCCATTCCCTACACTAAGCTGGAAATAAAAAAAATAATTAAGGCGTAGGGACAGCGTAGAGGCTACCCTCGAATTCCGTACGCGTATGGTTTTACCTACACCGTGCCTACATGGCGTAGGAAATTTCGAGTTGGAAAACTGGTCATTTTCTAGTAGTATAATTAATTAATTATATATGTATCGAGTTACTGGAAAATTTTGTGTTTGCGTGGCTTTTGGCTGGAGGTGGCTTTTACCTACCTTAGTTTGGAATATTTTTCACTACATTGTTATATGTTGTTGAAATAGTGTTTGTGTACATGGAGACAGTTGGCCAATGATCAATGCCATACCGCAATGATTTTCCAGAACTAATTCGTACATGTTGCCCATAAAAAACACAACACGTCTAATGGAAAGCAAAGGCTCGTTTGCCACCCGTATTCTCTTTGATGGTTGCTATGGGTAGGCGCGAGTGGTAGGACTAATGGCTTATTTCCCCAGCTCTCTTGTTAGATGCCTCAAAATTTGGTTAAGGACTTTTAACACCATCACATGTAAGGCGTGTCTTTTCTTAAGGTATCTTACCAACCTTGTCTAAGCATAGTGCATTCTAAATCAGGGGCTTCCTCTTTGTTATACTCAAAGAGGGTAGAAGTAAATTTTTATGTGGATATTCCCTTAATAGGGTTCTTGAGAAAATTCTTTTTGAGAAATCAGTCTTGGAAACTATTTTTGTGTATCTCCTTTTAAGCCTGCCTCTGATATGTATACCGAGGAAAGTTTGGTGATTTTAAACATTGAATTTCGAAAATTTAATTTGGAAAGCCTTCTGAAAATTTGTTTCTCGAGGATCTTCCCCTAGTTTAGGAGCACTCTTATTATTCCAAAATCCTTTCTAGGCTGTCAAATATGAAACTGATTTATCATATACCATTTCTCTTTATTCATCTAATGTTGTAAAATATGGTCTTATATGCTCGGCATTCATGTTCTTGCTATGACATTTTCATTTGGTTTGCTTAACCTATAAGATCCTTGTGATATAACTTCATGGATAACTAAGGGCCCTTCCTAATTTATCCCCAAATTAAAGTCCATTTTCTAGGTTTTTAGCATTTGCTCTTACCCTTCTAAGCCCTAAATCCCCCTTTTGGAATGCTCTTCCTCTTACTATTAAGTTATAATATTTAGAGATTCTCTGTTGATACTTTGTAGTTTGTAAGGCATGTTATCAACTAAGCCATTGATCAAATCTATGGATTCCTCTTTTAATTCCAACTTACAACTACACGTGTACGTGATTCTTTAATGTGATGGAATTTCAACTTCAACTAGCAACATAGCCTTAAATCCATATGTCAAAAAATATGCATATGCCCAATTGCCATTTCCATTAAAATTCTATAAGGCCATAGAACAAGAGGAAGTTATCTACCCAATTCCCCTTTACCTCTATTCAATCGTTTCTTAAAGATAATCTTAATAGTCTTTTTCATAGCTTCCACTACTCCATTGGTCTTTGAGTGAGCCACTGAGGAAAGCTCATTGTTATTTCATTCTTTGCAAAAATGGGTGAATTTTCCTGTAACGATCCGTATTTTTATTAGTTTAAATTTTTGAATTTAAGATGATTATTGGGTAAAATGGTTAGAAATAAATATTTAATGATTATAAATGTAAGTTATTGGATAATTAAATTGTTTAAATTTATTATTGGGAATTATTTGGATGATTGAATTCTGTATTAAGTATGAATGAAAATGGCATCGAAAATTTGATTTAAATTTTATTTAAATATGAATGAAGATGGTTAACATTTAAAAGTGGATTTAAATGCGAATAATTTAAAAATTGAAATTTTATATTTTAATTAGCGTGTAAAAGTAGTCATTTTGGCCACTGTCTCGGATTTCGACGAAACTAGTTTCATCTGACCCGTAATTGTGAATTATTATAGGATTTCAAGTTTCGTAGTGATCAGACTTGTTGTTTGGCCGTACGAGCTTGAAACGCGTAGAAATTTATTTCGGAATTTAATTAAAATAATTGATTTTGAAAAGCTATCTTCTGCATACGATCAAATTAGGACTCGAGGCTAGTTCCATTATGTTCGGAATATGGGTAAAACATTATAAACGACAGACGGCACGCTTCGTTTGGAGCTCGAGAAATTTCGGATGTTAAACATCAGATATTTTCAAATTTATTAATAATATAAATATCTACATCACTCACACGTTTCAGCTGCTTACATTTTTCCCCCTTTCTCTTTTCATTTCAAATTATGACAGATCTAAAAAAAAAGGAATCTCGATCGAAAAAACCTAATCTAATCGAAATCGCGTAAAGGAACGCGACTTGGAAGTCGCGAGCAATAGACGGGCGCTGAATAGTTGCGGCCGGGGGGGATTAGGGTTGGTGCGCATCGATGTTCATGCGCTGGCGATGGCCGAGGTAGGCGAGGAGATGGACGCACGCACGCGTATCAGGCGGAGGAACGTTGGTGGTAGAGGAGGTCGCTGCGCACGATGTGATGCTTGGATCGATGGTCGACGATCTGTGGTTGTGCGCGCGCGAGGCTTTGTTACGTACGACGGGTTGAAGTGGCGTGCGTGCTATTGTTCGAGTGGAGAACGAAAGGTAAACAGGTATGTTTTTTTTATTTTGTAAATTTACATATTAATTAAACTTTTTATTATCGATATGATAATAAAATTGTAACTTTCTTGTACGAGGTCCAATCCAGGCGGGAAAAATTGCGTTGGGATCGTATCGAAGCCGTTTTCGACTTGGAGTGGAACTGGAAATTATTTAAAGCTGAAATTATTTTTAGTTTCAAATTAAGATGAGTGTTTTTACACTCACGTTTGACTAATATATTTTATGTTAGAGAAATTTATATCGTGAAGTAATTTGAATTTATTGATGGTTGTTGGATAAATTTAATTTGACATTTAATTGACATCTGAATAAATTAAGAATTTAGATTGACAGTTAAAATTGAATTATGATTTTAAACTGCTAGTAAAATCCCCGATTTATCGATAATTGGTTGACTGTTGTGAATATTAACTGTTTGGATGACTGATTGAGATGGATGCTATTGATTGATATTTTGGATGTTCGAATGTTTATTTATATACCATGTTATCATCCTGTATATTGTTTATAGTGTATATAATGTAGGATCGATTTCATCCTAGAGGGGGGGGGGGTGAATAGGGTGATACTAATAATTATAAAAATTAATGCGGAAATATATAAAATAATTGCAGCACAGATAATAGCAGAATAATAAAAGCAGAAATAGAACAACACAAATTTTCCTAGCTTCGGCAAAACCCTGCCTACGTGCTGCCCCCAAGGTTTCTACTAGAAATTAAGCAGTCAGACACTTACACACGTAAACTTGCGACACCCGCTTTTGACTAACCTAACTCTACGATCAAAACCCTACCACAACTCAGCCACTGAGTTGTGAATTCTCGAACTACACCACCGTAGTTCGTCCCCTAGTCACACGACTAGATTTTACAAACGTTTAAAAGAGAAATACAAAACAAAAACACTAAACAAAACTAGAAACCCTAATTTAAAATTAAAAGCCCAAAAGCAATTATTTGCCGGCCCAAAACAAAACACAGTGATAAAAAAATGTCCCCCTTTTCTTTTTATATTATCGGTCGTATCCTCTCCTTTGTGAAAATGGCTGCCTCGATGTTCCTCTTTCTTTCTGAAAATTAGGGCTTCTGTGAAATTGGAAACGTCGCCTATATTTGATCAATTGCAGTGATTATTTGCTCTGCTTGGCTTGGACAATCGATCCTCTAGCTGTGATATGATTTCGGTCGCTCCAATTTTATCGAGTTCGAACTAAATTGGTATGTGATTTTCTTTGTTACTCTCGTTGATATGCTTGAACTCGATGCTCTGTATGCCGATGATGTTAATGGTATTTATAGGGAATAAAACCCTAAATTATCGTTCACTTGAATTCGTCTGATAATTTTTCTCTGCCGTTCAATTTTGCTTGAATGCGTATGATTTGTTTAGACTGGTTCAATTCGTATATTTTCTGATGTGCTATGCTTGATTACCATGACTTTGATTCTGACTTGTACGATTCCTTGGTCACCACGGCTTTGACTTTGGTAATTAAAATTGCGATAATCTTTTGAGATGAGAACTTGACTTCGACTTGTTCAATTTTACTTTGGTCACCACGGATTTATTTCAAATTTTTTATTTAGTGCCGTTCTTTCGTTTTTGCTGGCAGTTTTTATTCGAACTGCTACCTGCTTTGTTACTTCGACTGCAAGCTTTTGTATAATTTAGTTTAAGTCTGGTTGCAGTGTTGTTTTGCTTGATATTGTACTCGGTTTCACTTGAGTCTTGTTGCATCCCTTGTTGTCACTGCATACATGATTTCACGTGTGTATATTTTGTTGAGGCTCCATGTTAACTGTTAGCTCGATCTGACTTTGTTCCTGTTGAATTCTGGTCTTTGGTTCATGTATGTTGTATGTTGAACTGAGTCAAGTTTCAATGTGTGTGCACACATCTCTGTTGCTTATTCACTTAAGTCTGTTGAGTTGCTTGTACTTTGGTTTCAAATGAACCTTTGAGCTTTGTACATGTTGAAAGTAGATTCTGAGTTGCTTCACATGTACATCATCTGGTTTTGTCCTCTTCACTTTCATACATTTGTCACTTTGGTTTGTGTACTTGATTGCACTATCAACTTTGCATTTTGATTTGGGTTGATAAAACTTGGATTTCTTTTGAAGTTTAGTTCATGTGTGGCATACAAGTCTGGTTCAATTAAGTTCACTATTGTCCATGTTTTATATGTGGTCAGTGTTGGTGACACTCCATGTATATGTGTATGTTAGCTTGCATTGTTTTCAGACTTGGTCTTGCACTTGTGTTCATCATGTAGTTTGCTTGGAGCTTGTTGACTGGTTGGGTTGCTCTGACTAGTTCATTGCATTCATGTTGCCAGGTTCATTTGTGTTCTGGTTATGTTCATTTGCTCTGATTTCTTGAATTTGAACACTTGAACTATTTGTATTGAGTTGTTGACTCTTTGTTTCACTGTTGGTCTTCACACTCACCCATGTTCACAATTGTTATGCTCTGTCCACTGTTTCATACATATCACTGTCTGGACTTGTGACTGCGCCTGATGTATGTGTATGTCACCACTGTTGCACTGCCCTGATGCCATTGATATTTGAGTCTGCACTTGTATTCAGTTGCACATTTCCTTGAGTCTGGTTGCTTATGTTTGCACTGTGTATATACATGTGCTAGTTGCTGTTTTTGGACTTGCTTTCTTGTACATTTGGTGTGATGCTTTCTGAACTATATACATGTATACATATATATATATATGTATACATGTATACATATATATGTATACATGTGTGACGACCCGGCTTTTTTTCTACAAAAAGCCGTATCATCAAGAAGAAAGAAAGGGATAGAAAAGAGATAAGATAGAGAAGAAAGAAAGAAACACATCAGAATCTAAACAGCGGAACGAATAAATTATATTAATCAAATAAGATATTACATTGTATCATATACATCAGAGATACACAGCTTATACAACACATACTAGACAATTATAAACATCTGTCTAGTCATTACAACTCAAATACACTCAACAAATGACTCATACAGACTAACACAGCGGAACACTATATCTACGAACGCTGAAGCCTCCTGCTCCATTGCTCCTCCAAAGATTCGTCAAAGCAAACCTGAATCCCTTGGCTACTCGTAAAAATTTGAGTACCCAAGAGTTTAATAAAACAGAAAATAAACACTTGGGTCAGACATGGGTCTGGTGTGAGTAAACGGTTTAAATTGCTTAACTTCAAAACCTTTTGAAAACAAAGGTATCACGTAAGACTCCCCACAAATAAACATGGGTAAGTTTTTACCTTACGCTAACCAAAACATTTGATAGGAAATCCAGTTATATTATAATAGGGTCTAGGGTTTTCAAGTAAAATACAGAAATAGCTGGAATGCTTACATCTCACGTTCCAACATAGTTGGGCACAACTAAATCGTACGGCACTTATTGGATTTTGGATTCCATACAATGGCAGAGCTACCGGGGTACCGCTCGTCACAGTACGTGGCCTAGATCAACGTACCGAGGATCACGCCCAATCCCCTGCAACACAAGGCCGGAACATCCCTTACTGGATAATTCCCGCATAAGAAACCCCGTGGTTGCGGCCAAACAACCACCCACACAGCCGAAATAAAAAGGGACTCTAGACAGGGGAATCTTATACTACTTGGGTGCTACCCACTAACCTTGCTGCACCTCCCCTGTTTTTAGCCATTCCCGGTTTGATGAGGCTTGAGGCTACGATTACCTTTAATCAGAACACATCACTTAGAATGCTCATCGTCCACCTGACGATGTGCTGAAAGCATTCAATCCATACAAGTTCGTTCCGGGTTCGAACGAAACCGAAGGCATTATCTCGTTACACTCATTTTGGAATCACCCTCAGAGTTAACGACAATAACCCTTGCACTCTGAATCTTCATCTTCACTTGAGATTCACGACCTATCGTTAATTTGGATCGATGTGGTATTCGGGTCTCCAGACCTGGAATATCCGGTATACGGAAACCCGATCCCGGTCTCATCGAAATCCAAAACGTATCTTTTAAGGCCAAGTTGTTTAAAGGTTTAAACAATTCAATTCAATTTAATACTTGAATTCACACAGCATTTAACAGATAAATATCACACATTTATCACAGATATATCCAATATCATATCACAGAACATCACAGCATATCATCCAATAGATATCATCCAATTTAGATATTCTATATTAACAATCAGCTATAAGCAACAATTATTAACCCTATGTTATAATTAATTTAATTAACTTAAATTAAATTAATTACTTAAGAATTAATTATCTAACCTTGCTTAATCAGTCATTAATTAATTACAAACCTTTAATTAATTAATTACTCATTAAATATTAATCATCCTTGATTAATTATTCATTAATTACATAAAGTAATTATCCTTTAATTTATTTCATAAATTAATTATTATTAACAGTAATTAACCTTTAATTACTTTCATTAATTACATTAATTAATAATCCTTAATTAATTACTTTCATTAATTAATTAACTATAATTAATTACATTGACCCTTAATTAATTACATTAATTAATTAAACTTTAATTAATCACTTCTATTAATCCACCTTAATTAATCATAAACAGTAATTACCATCCTATAATTACTTACCTTAATTAATTAACTCCTTAATTAATTATATTAATCCTTAAATTAATTACACCAAGTAATAAATCCTTAATTACTTCTCATTAAGTAATTATCCTTTAATTAATTACATCTTGAAATTATACATTAATTACTTATAGTAATTACACTTATAAATTTCATTAAGTATTTGTACTTAATCAGCATCAAGATTATCTTTAATTAATTTACAATTGAGTAATTCATTCCTTAATTATTCTTAAACAAATTAATTAACCTTAATTATAGATTAATTATTCTTTAATTATTATTTAATAAACCTTAATTATCAATTAATAAAACTTAATAACAAATTAATTAATCCTTAATTATCATTTAATTAATCCTTAATTACAAATTAATTTATCTTTAATTACTTAATTAATTAGTCACTAATTACAACTTAATTACTTAATTAATTAATCACTAATCATTAATTAATTACTAAATTAATTAACCACTGATTATTAATAAATTATCTCTAATTATCTAATTAATAATTCTTAATTACAAATTAATTAACCTCTTAATTAATTAATTTATAATCCTTAACAATTAATTAATTAATTACTTAATCAATAATTAATATAATTAATCATATGTTAATTACTTCATCTAATTATCAAAATCTTAATTACCTTTAAGATAAATCATCATCTTTATTAATTACCTAATCACATTATTTAAAAACATTTAACCTTTAATTAACATTAAATTGTATTTATAAAGAATTAAGTTTAAAAAAAATTTAAATTTTAACTTAACAAACATAAGTCAAACAATCCTATCATTTTCTTAATTAAAGATTAAAGAAACATTTATAATAGGAAGAAAAGTATTTAAGAAAAGTTTTAATACAATCATTTTTTTTTTCAAAACTTTTAAAAACATTATTAAAACTTGCATATCATCTACTTCGGGTTAAACCCGAACCTTACTCGAGATTGGCTTCGAGTTTCCTTCATCTTCTATATTTTTTTTAGCTTGAGGTTTAGTTTAAGTTTTAAAACCTGGAATCACAATTCACTCACGCCTACTCGAGTATAAACTCGAGTCAACATCTGCAAATCCCCGAGTTCCAATTTTCTTTTTAAAAACTTGTTTAAAATTTAAAAACTGGTATACTATATACACTCTCGCGTGCTACTCCGAGAAAATCAAACCAGCAACTCGAGAGATTCTCGTTCTTCCCCGATCACCCAACCTACCAACACAGACGTGCACACGACCAACTCCTCCGTGCACATGCACCCATCAACGCCAGCACTCCGACCATCGACAAAACATTCCACACATCGACGATCACCTGCAACTTCCAATTCCGATCCCCAGACTCCATCATGAATCCACAATTAAAATTGAGACATTTGGTCAAACTGGAACAGGCAAACTTCAACCAAAATCCTCCTCGTCTTCACTGCTCCGATCACCAGAAATCACGAGCTCCTGACCACCAGCTCCGCCGATGACCCACGCTACCATTCCCCAATCTCCGATCAACCCCGATGCACTAGAGACGATGCAACGACCAAGTTTCCAGCCTCGATCAAACTAGGGTTAAAAACCCATTCCTCCGATTCACCGAAACCACAGTGGTTAATAAAGCCACTAACCATTTTTTCCGACCTTCCCGAACCTTCCTCCATCTCCAATCGAAACCCAGACCACCAGAAATTCGACGATTCATCGGAAATTGCTCAAAACACAATTTCCATTCAACTATGAATTGCTTATTCGATCCCACACTAAAAATTGTGAATTAACCCTTAAAAATCATGATTTTAGATAGTGATTCAGATTATATACCTAAATCAAAGAATTTAGATATTCGAAATTTAACATATCTTAAGTTTTCACTGTTTTTCTTGGTTTTCTTGCAAATTAAAAATTTAAATTACTTAAATAAAAATTTAAACCATAATCTATGTTTAAACAAACAGATTTTGTTTGGAAACTACATCCTAACAAAGAATAGATAAAGAGATTAAGAATTTAGATTTAAAAATTTAAACTCTTTACTATAAAACAGGGATTACATAGATACACTAACATGCATACCTTTTATACATTCATATACACAGAAGCCTTACTAATATACACACATGCAAAGAAATCTTCATCACATATTTCGCATGAAATCAGATAATGGTTTACTTAAACTTTTAATTTAAATGTTTACTCTCAGGAAAATAACAGAGAATAATGAATATTCATATGCATAACAAACTCTTATGTAAACATCCATTCATACCCAACATTCAAGTAAACATTGCATATCATGTTATTATAACATTTATCAGACATAAGTAGCAGATTTTAGAACTGTTTTTAAAGTTAGGTTTACTCACCAGTTTGAAAAATGCAGAGAGTTTAAAACTGAAATTTGAAATCCTGAGAACTTGAAACTTGAAAAGCTTAATTGACTGAGATGATTCGAGAGTTGATTCCAGGTTGTAATTGAAACTTGTTACAGGCTTTTGATCTTGGTTTACAGATATTTAGACTACAGGCTTTAGAGAAATGACAGATTTTCATTTGAGTTTTGAGAGTTTGTTTTGAGGAATGTTTACAGGGTTTTGATTTGGATTTATTTCTGGTTTTGTATTTGTTTTTGAGGAGTGAATTCAGGTTTCGAACATAATGGTTACAGATTGTTTTCTTGCTAGCTTTTGAAAATGTGAAGATAAGAAAAAGAGAAATGAAGGAAGAAGGTGTATGTTTATATAGTGTTAATTTAGGATTTATTAAAATTAAAGAAAATTAAAATAAATGTGACACTTGTCTATTTGAATGCTAATTATCTTACACATGGTATTTAAGAGGTTTATAGATTAACACATGTAACTTTACATGCATAATTAAATTTTAAATGTTTTATAAAGCTTTTAAATTACATTTTCTAAATAGATAAATACATATCTTATTTTATGAATGCTTTTCTTAATTTATAAAAATAAAACCTTTAAAAGAAAATAAAAGAAAAACCAATCATATCTTAAATAAAATTATATATAATATATTTAGTTCATTTTTAAATGATAATATAAAACTTTTGTATTTATTACTATTTAATAAACACTATCTTAATTTATATAAATAAATTCCTTAAGGAAAATAAATCTTATTTTAAATAAACTTATTCATATATTTTAAATCCAAAATATTTTTAAGATATATATATTCTTTAATTTCAAGTTTAAATCCAAAATATTTAAAATCATTATCTTTAAAGATTCAAATTTAAATTCAATTTAAAAATCCAATTTAAAATCAACTCATACATATATAAAATTAAATAAACACATTATTACCTTGAAAATAATAATTCTATTTTAAAACCCACTTATATCTATATTTATAAACATTTCTTTATTATTATTTATTATTGTTTGAAAATAACAAACTTTACCAATATTCATTAATTAATTTAAAAGATTATCACATTTTAAATTCCTTGAAATTCCGGGATATCACATTCCTTCCCCCTTAAAAGAATTTCGTCCTCGAAATTTAAAACAAAAGATAATATAAAGTTTTTATTTTATTTTAACCAATTTTAAAACAATTCAAGCCTACTTATCAACCATACACTATCAACAAACAACTATTCATCCAAACAAACAATTTTATCCAAACAACTATACTAGCTACCCGGACACAGATCCGGATAAGCTTCCTAAAATTTCCTCGAGTTTCCCAAGTATATATATATACCGGGATACTCGCTCAACAGAATCCAAACAACCAATTCTACTGAGCTACAGAGCTCCTACACAACTAGATCTATAAAACTAAACAGAATATAGAAGAGATCTAAAACAACTCGGAGCTGACTTCCCAGACTTACCCAATCTTATAGCTCCCTTTTACCAGAGAAAACTTCAACAACAACGAAATCTCAAACTTCGAATTCCAAATTCCTCCGTCTCTAATCCATAGAACTCTTCTGACGATCCTGGGCTGCCTACATCCTTCTTGATCAGCTCATCCTTTGCCGCTGCTTCTCGAAACAAACAGGACCTAAAACAATCCAACAAATGAATTCTCTCAAAATCTACCCAAAATCCAGAACACAAACTCTATTACCATCAGTAGGCTATAATTTACTTCTCCTATCCGGAAAAGACAAAACAGATGCACTGCCAATCTGAACTCAAATCCAGAAAAATTTCCTGTAGCAACTCTTAATCCCAACACTGCAACTTCCAGGTTCTTCCAGCTGTCACCTTGCTTCCGCTGCACCACTCTGATCTGGAGAAAATAAAAATGTCGTCGATGAACTCGAGCACAAACTAGACAACACATTCTGGAGATAAGGTTCAATAGATCCATAAAAATAAAACTCAAAAGTTCCATGAAATACTGAGCTGCTTCACCAAATCCTTTCTCTAGGAGACATCCTTCTACTAAGCTGAACCACCGTTAGCAATCCTGAAATCAAGTCGATACAGAACTCAATCTCAAATGCAGACAAACTCCTGACTTTGCTGAAGACATCCAGAAAGTCTCAGATAACTCAAGAGAATACTCACTATCGCAAGTCACTTTTGCGATTCACCCAGCTTAATTCCAAATAAACTGTTCTCTCTTAACCACTCAGAACAGCTTATGCTTGACTAACCCATCCATCGAAGAACTGGATCCACTCTGCTGCTTCTGAACTCCAACTCTAGAAAACTGCTTAGCTAGAAAACTTCCTGCCGGCACACGAAACACTCCGAGCTGCACTGCTGACCCAGATGCCAAGACTCCCTATCCAAAGCTTCGAGAAACTCGGACTCCAAACCAAACAGAAAAGACTCTGCTGAACTCAGCCACAACACCGAAGCAGACACATTTCTTCAAACTTGCTCCAAAAGAAAACATCTTCAGAAACATCCAGTCACTGCGTCTCATCACGCAACTACTTCTTCCTGAGATTGTCAAGATACCATCACTCGCTTCTGCTCATTCGACAGATCCAAATTCTACTCAAAGATGGACTCTGAACCTTCATAGGTTTCCTTCAGAGATCAGAGAAATCCTCACACCATATCAAAGCTTACTCGAGACGGTATTAGGTCTACAGTCTCGACAGATACATTTCCAACCTCAACATTCAAACTCCAACCATTGGTAGTCGTGTTTCACACACCACCACCCTATCTACCTTTATATCTTATATTGGAAAACCCGAACAGGTAACCCAACAAATATGTAGAATAAAAATATATATATAGTTAAAAATTTACAAATACGCTCTCTCAAGAAAGAATTCACTCCAAAGCCTAGGTATTCACTCAACCTAGCGCTCTGATACCAACTGTGACGACCCGGCTTTTTTTCTACAAAAAGCCGTATCATCAAGAAGAAAGAAAGGGATAGAAAAGAGATAAGATAGAGAAGAAAGAAAGAAACACATCAGAATCTAAACAGCGGAACGAATAAATTATATTAATCAAATAAGATATTACATTGTATCATATACATCAGAGATACACAGCTTATACAACACATACTAGACAATTATAAACATCTGTCTAGTCATTACAACTCAAATACACTCAACAAATGACTCATACAGACTAACACAGCGGAACACTATATCTACGAACGCTGAAGCCTCCTGCTCCATTGCTCCTCCAAAGATTCGTCAAAGCAAACCTGAATCCCTTGGCTACTCGTAAAAATTTGAGTACCCAAGAGTTTAATAAAACAGAAAATAAACACTTGGGTCAGACATGGGTCTGGTGTGAGTAAACGGTTTAAATTGCTTAACTTCAAAACCTTTTGAAAACAAAGGTATCACGTAAGACTCCCCACAAATAAACATGGGTAAGTTTTTACCTTACGCTAACCAAAACATTTGATAGGAAATCCAGTTATATTATAATAGGGTCTAGGGTTTTCAAGTAAAATACAGAAATAGCTGGAATGCTTACATCTCACGTTCCAACATAGTTGGGCACAACTAAATCGTACGGCACTTATTGGATTTTGGATTCCATACAATGGCAGAGCTACCGGGGTACCGCTCGTCACAGTACGTGGCCTAGATCAACGTACCGAGGATCATGCCCAATCCCCTGCAACACAAGGCCGGAACATCCCTTACTGGATAATTCCCGCATAAGAAACCCCGTGGTTGCGGCCAAACAACCACCCACACAGCCGAAATAAAAAGGGACTCTAGACAGGGGAATCTTATACTACTTGGGTGCTACCCACTAACCTTGCTGCACCTCCCCTGTTTTTAGCCATTCCCGGTTTGATGAGGCTTGAGGCTACGATTACCTTTAATCAGAACACATCACTTAGAATGCTCATCGTCCACCTGACGATGTGCTGAAAGCATTCAATCCATACAAGTTCGTTCCGGGTTCGAACGAAACCGAAGGCATTATCTCGTTACACTCATTTTGGAATCACCCTCAGAGTTAACGACAATAACCCTTGCACTCTGAATCTTCATCTTCACTTGAGATTCACGACCTATCGTTAATTTGGATCGATGTGGTATTCGGGTCTCCAGACCTGGAATATCCGGTATACGGAAACCCGATCCCGGTCTCATCGAAATCCAAAACGTATCTTTTAAGGCCAAGTTGTTTAAAGGTTTAAACAATTCAATTCAATTTAATACTTGAATTCACACAGCATTTAACAGATAAATATCACACATTTATCACAGATATATCCAATATCATATCACAGAACATCACAGCATATCATCCAATAGATATCATCCAATTTAGATATTCTATATTAACAATCAGCTATAAGCAACAATTATTAACCCTATGTTATAATTAATTTAATTAACTTAAATTAAATTAATTACTTAAGAATTAATTATCTAACCTTGCTTAATCAGTCATTAATTAATTACAAACCTTTAATTAATTAATTACTCATTAAATATTAATCATCCTTGATTAATTATTCATTAATTACATAAAGTAATTATCCTTTAATTTATTTCATAAATTAATTATTATTAACAGTAATTAACCTTTAATTACTTTCATTAATTACATTAATTAATAATCCTTAATTAATTACTTTCATTAATTAATTAACTATAATTAATTACATTGACCCTTAATTAATTACATTAATTAATTAAACTTTAATTAATCACTTCTATTAATCCACCTTAATTAATCATAAACAGTAATTACCATCCTATAATTACTTACCTTAATTAATTAACTCCTTAATTAATTATATTAATCCTTAAATTAATTACACCAAGTAATAAATCCTTAATTACTTCTCATTAAGTAATTATCCTTTAATTAATTACATCTTGAAATTATACATTAATTACTTATAGTAATTACACTTATAAATTTCATTAAGTATTTGTACTTAATCAGCATCAAGATTATCTTTAATTAATTTACAATTGAGTAATTCATTCCTTAATTATTCTTAAACAAATTAATTAACCTTAATTATAGATTAATTATTCTTTAATTATTATTTAATAAACCTTAATTATCAATTAATAAAACTTAATAACAAATTAATTAATCCTTAATTATCATTTAATTAATCCTTAATTACAAATTAATTTATCTTTAATTACTTAATTAATTAGTCACTAATTACAACTTAATTACTTAATTAATTAATCACTAATCATTAATTAATTACTAAATTAATTAACCACTGATTATTAATAAATTATCTCTAATTATCTAATTAATAATTCTTAATTACAAATTAATTAACCTCTTAATTAATTAATTTATAATCCTTAACAATTAATTAATTAATTACTTAATCAATAATTAATATAATTAATCATATGTTAATTACTTCATCTAATTATCAAAATCTTAATTACCTTTAAGATAAATCATCATCTTTATTAATTACCTAATCACATTATTTAAAAACATTTAACCTTTAATTAACATTAAATTGTATTTATAAAGAATTAAGTTTAAAAAAATTTTAAATTTTAACTTAACAAACATAAGTCAAACAATCCTATCATTTTCTTAATTAAAGATTAAAGAAACATTTATAATAGGAAGAAAAGTATTTAAGAAAAGTTTTAATACAATCATTTTTTTTTTTCAAAACTTTTAAAAACATTATTAAAACTTGCATATCATCTACTTCGGGTTAAACCCGAACCTTACTCGAGATTGGCTTCGAGTTTCCTTCATCTTCTATATTTTTTTTTAGCTTGAGGTTTAGTTTAAGTTTTAAAACCTGGAATCACAATTCACTCACGCCTACTCGAGTATAAACTCGAGTCAACATCTGCAAATCCCCGAGTTCCAATTTTCTTTTTAAAAACTTGTTTAAAATTTAAAAACTGGTATACTATATACACTCTCGCGTGCTACTCCGAGAAAATCAAACCAGCAACTCGAGAGATTCTCGTTCTTCCCCGATCACCCAACCTACCAACACAGACGTGCACACGACCAACTCCTCCGTGCACATGCACCCATCAACGCCAGCACTCCGACCATCGACAAAACATTCCACACATCGACGATCACCTGCAACTTCCAATTCCGATCCCCAGACTCCATCATGAATCCACAATTAAAATTGAGACATTTGGTCGAACTGGAACAGGCAAACTTCAACCAAAATCCTCCTCGTCTTCACTGCTCCGATCACCAGAAATCACGAGCTCCTGACCACCAGCTCCGCCGATGACCCACGCTACCATTCCCCAATCTCCGATCAACCCCGATGCACTAGAGACGATGCAACGACCAAGTTTCCAGCCTCGATCAAACTAGGGTTAAAAACCCATTCCTCCGATTCACCGAAACCACAGTGGTTAATAAAGCCACTAACCATTTTTTCCGACCTTCCCGAACCTTCCTCCATCTCCAATCGAAACCCAGACCACCAGAAATTCGACGATTCATCGGAAATTGCTCAAAACACAATTTCCATTCAACTATGAATTGCTTATTCGATCCCACACTAAAAATTGTGAATTAACCCTTAAAAATCATGATTTTAGATAGTGATTCAGATTATATACCTAAATCAAAGAATTTAGATATTCGAAATTTAACATATCTTAAGTTTTCACTGTTTTTCTTGGTTTTCTTGCAAATTAAAAATTTAAATTACTTAAATAAAAATTTAAACCATAATCTATGTTTAAACAAACAGATTTTGTTTGGAAACTACATCCTAACAAAGAATAGATAAAGAGATTAAGAATTTAGATTTAAAAATTTAAACTCTTTACTATAAAACAGGGATTACATAGATACACTAACATGCATACCTTTTATACATTCATATACACAGAAGCCTTACTAATATACACACATGCAAAGAAATCTTCATCACATATTTCGCATGAAATCAGATAATGGTTTACTTAAACTTTTAATTTAAATGTTTACTCTCAGGAAAATAACAGAGAATAATGAATATTCATATGCATAACAAACTCTTATGTAAACATCCATTCATACCCAACATTCAAGTAAACATTGCATATCATGTTATTATAACATTTATCAGACATAAGTAGCAGATTTTAGAACTGTTTTTAAAGTTAGGTTTACTCACCAGTTTGAAAAATGCAGAGAGTTTAAAACTGAAATTTGAAATCCTGAGAACTTGAAACTTGAAAAGCTTAATTGACTGAGATGATTCGAGAGTTGATTCCAGGTTGTAATTGAAACTTGTTACAGGCTTTTGATCTTGGTTTACAGATATTTAGACTACAGGCTTTAGAGAAATGACAGATTTTCATTTGAGTTTTGAGAGTTTGTTTTGAGGAATGTTTACAGGGTTTTGATTTGGATTTATTTCTGGTTTTGTATTTGTTTTTGAGGAGTGAATTCAGGTTTCGAACATAATGGTTACAGATTGTTTTCTTGCTAGCTTTTGAAAATGTGAAGATAAGAAAAAGAGAAATGAAGGAAGAAGGTGTATGTTTATATAGTGTTAATTTAGGATTTATTAAAATTAAAGAAAATTAAAATAAATGTGACACTTGTCTATTTGAATGCTAATTATCTTACACATGGTATTTAAGAGGTTTATAGATTAACACATGTAACTTTACATGCATAATTAAATTTTAAATGTTTTATAAAGCTTTTAAATTACATTTTCTAAATAGATAAATACATATCTTATTTTATGAATGCTTTTCTTAATTTATAAAAATAAAACCTTTAAAAGAAAATAAAAGAAAAACCAATCATATCTTAAATAAAATTATATATAATATATTTAGTTCATTTTTAAATGATAATATAAAACTTTTGTATTTATTACTATTTAATAAACACTATCTTAATTTATATAAATAAATTCCTTAAGGAAAATAAATCTTATTTTAAATAAACTTATTCATATATTTTAAATCCAAAATATTTTTAAGATATATATATTCTTTAATTTCAAGTTTAAATCCAAAATATTTAAAATCATTATCTTTAAAGATTCAAATTTAAATTCAATTTAAAAATCCAATTTAAAATCAACTCATACATATATAAAATTAAATAAACACATTATTACCTTGAAAATAATAATTCTATTTTAAAACCCACTTATATCTATATTTATAAACATTTCTTTATTATTATTTATTATTGTTTGAAAATAACAAACTTTACCAATATTCATTAATTAATTTAAAAGATTATCACATTTTAAATTCCTTGAAATTCCGGGATATCACAACATGTGTATATGACACTGTATATATGTATGTGCATCACCGTTGTCTTTGTAGTCTGCACTGAAATGTTGTGCACTGCATATTTATTTGTTGCTCCATTGTTATGCACTTGAGTTGAACCTAGCTTTTGGTTGGGTTTGACCTTGTGCTCACCAGTCCCTGCAGTTTTATCAAGTGTATATCGGTGTGCACGGCCTTGTGGCATGTATAGTGATACACTGTGCATGTCACAAGTTGTTCGTGTATGATGAATTCAAAATAATGATGACGAACAACCCAAATAACTGAGGCAAAACACATTTTATTTTACACTGCAAAAATATTTCTTTTTCAATTTTACTGCATTAGTGTTTATTTTGCAGATAACTCAGATGCTTGATTCAGGCTGGAGCAAAGTCGAAGATAAAATATGAGTGAATGAGTGATATGTAGTGAGGTGAACAATGTAAAGTGAAATTTGTGATGTAATCGAAATTGTAATGTAATTGAAAAATGTATATACGTAGTGAAAGCTCAAATTTGTACTATTCAAAATTGTAATAAAATATTTGTTTGAATAAAATATCTATTTGATTTTAAATTCTGTGTTATTTATTTTATTCAGCCAATATTTATTTAATTATGTGAAAATAAAATAGTACAATAACAAATACATTTAAATGAATATATATATATATATATATGTTTATTTTCATCAAACAAAAATAATATACTAGCATATTCAACAATCTCCTCCTTTTGATGATAACTAACATATATTTAAGATTTTGAATTTATTAAATGTATTTGGTCATTGATGAACTCTATTTGCTCCCCCTATTTGAATGCTCCCCCTACATCAAAGCCCCCCCTTCATATATGCATAAAAATATGCAAATAAACCAAGATGAGAATAAGCAAATAAAAAATATGACTTGAATTATTTACCAACCAAAATCTTAACTTCTCTCTCCCCTTTTTGTTATCAGCAAAAGGATAATAGTGTTAGAAAATAGAGATAAAGTGATAGACATTAATACACCATTAATACCCAATAGAGTATAGATATTAAATTTCAATAAAAAATAAATCAAACAAAAATCATAAATACTTTGTTAGGCGCATATTCCACTTTAGAATGATAGGGGTGATGTCGATATATAAAACCATATAGTTGTGTCAATTTGTGGTATATTTATATCAGGAATTTGAATATCTACTAACCATGCATAAACGTTAGGACTTTTAAATGAAAGTGGTAGTATTCCCAATTTTTATTAAAAAAATTTCAAGCATCTTCTAACCACGCATAACCATGATGACTTTTAAATGGGATTAGAATCAACTCGTCTATTTAATAACCAATTTTGATATGTGTTCCATACATGCATAACCGTGAGGACTTTTAAATGAGCATGAAAGCACATAAACAAATATTCCAAGTAATTTACCCATGCATAACCGTGAGGACTTTTAAATAAGAGTGAATACTTTGGATGTTTTAAAAAATAAAAATAAAAATAAAAACGAATAATTTCCTGTTTAAACTACCACATTTTGACATACTATATTGGATTTTAATGAGTGATGGACGTTAGAAATATGATAGAAATAGAGATGGTCATGGAATTTTTACCAACAAAAGTTATTATAAATCTTGTTTAAATTTTTAAAGAAATTTACTAAATATACTATCTCAAGTCATAATATATGATTAATATCAACACTCATCACTTTTTTTCAATCACTATTTATCTTTTCGATAATTAGTTGGGAGTCATATTAGTCAATGTAGTCATTTAAGATCAAATCCAAAAATAAATATAAAATCAAATTTATAAAATGTCTAATATGAAACGAAGTCAACAAAACTATTTTCTGGAAGGGGTTTTATAAGAAAAATGTCTGCTAATCAGTTGAAATGAAAAATATGCAGATATTTTCTTTGAAAATGTGATGTCTCTACATAAAACACATTCTACTAGTAATTTTTCTATCAACTAGACTACCAGTGTAATCTTCATCTGAATTCCGCTTTGACTCAAAGTTATCATTAGATGGACATCATAGACCAAACCGTGGAGTGTGCAACAAATACCTAAAAATTCTTTTGAGTTTGAATTGAAACCGTGCACATTAACAACTAGTGAACATGGTGTCAGATCAAATATATCCACGTGTATCTTGAATAATCATCAACCAATAAAACACCATCATTAGTCCAAACAAATCTATATGAACTGGTTCAAGGATGAAAAGATGATTGGTCAACATTTAAGAATCAAAATCAACATTTATTTCATTATCACATAACTGGCTGAATTTAATCAAATTATGGTGCAGATTTTCACATTTAACATATCGTTCAAGATAAATGTATCGTTACCTATTTTACCTTCATGATAATTTTTCGTTGTTGCTCATTGTGATTCTTCCACCTTTGTACTAGGCTAAGGAACTAAGATTTGACGCCCGTCGTGTGCCTGGAATAGCCAGAATCCAGGTAACACTGTTGTTGTTCCTTAGCCTGTCACCACACCTACACGAGAGAAGATTTTTGTGACCTATTTGTTTTTATAGGTCTATGGTTGTTAGTGGCAAAAGGTTTTGAAAAATATGTTTGTGTAGACCCAAGACTATTTATATTAATTTGTTCCTTTTGGCATCCAGATTTGTTTAACTTTAAGGGATTTTATATTTGTGCCTTTAGGAACCCAAATTGGTATGATTTTCACGTGTTTGGATCTATACCAACAATTGTTTTGATTGTGTCCAATTTTTCTACAAATTGTGCACTCAGATTTGACTTGATTAATTTCGCTTCTAACAAGTTCAGATTGATTATACCCAAGTCCTTGTCTAACAGTATTAACAGTTTGTTTCCCTAATAGAATATTTAAAGATCTTTCTCCTTTGGAAAATTTTCCTAAAGTTGTAGACAATTGTTGGACTTGTGTTTTGAGAGATTCATTTTCAATCAATAATTGAGTGCACTTTTTAATAGAATTTTCTCTCCTCGTGTTTTCACTTTCTTTCAAAATCAGAATTTCATTTTCAAGTGATTTAATTTTAATTTCTGATTTTTTAATTTCTTCTTCGAATAATGGACACTTGTCACACTTAGGGCTTTTATTTCAATAGTTTTTGAGTAATTAGTCAAGTTGTTTATTTAATTCTATCAAAGTATCTCTTTGTAATTCAATTTTAGTGCATTTCTCCCTAAGTCGTTCAAAACAGCCATTTACTTCGTGAAAATATATGAGTAATTCTGAGTGAGTAAGTTTTGATACCTCGCTTGGCTCGTCATTATCACTGTCAGTTGTTTCACCTTGAAGGCACAGATTTCCTTTTTCACTCTCACTGCCAGTGCTTTTATCATCTTCATCGGTTTCATCCCAAGTGGCTGCAAAACTTCTCCTTTTTCTGTTTCTTTCCTTGGCTGAGTCGATTCTGAGGACAATTTGGCTTGATATGACCGGGTTTATTGCACTTGTGACAATTGATCTCCTGCTCTTCTGAGTTGTCTAGTGCTTTGACTATTCTGCTTTTCAATTGTTGATTTCGAGCTGGATTTCCGTATTTGCGGTTCCACTTTTTGAATCTCTTTATTAGTAGCGTCAGCTCAGCTGCTCCATCATCATCACTTTCCGTTGTTCCTTTAAGAGCTATCAATTTCTTTCGAGTATCACCTCCTTCACGTTCTTCCTTGAATTTGATTTCTAGCTCACAAGTGGTGAGATTTCCGATGAGTTCTTTGACTTTGATTTGTTTCAGATCTTTTGATTCTTGGATGGCTGTAACTTTCGCTTCAAAATTTCATGGAAGAACTCTGAGGATTTTTCGGACTATTTCCAATTCTATGTATGATTTTCCGAGAGCTTTTGATTTGTATACTAGATTAGAAAGTCTTCCATGCATCTCTTTGACATTTTCATCCTTGGCCATTGTGAAGTTCTGTATTCGCTATTAAGCATGGCAATGTGAGATTATTTGACTTGAGATGTTCCTTCGTGAGTCACATCAAGTGTGTGCTAGATTTCCTACGTAGTTAGACAATGTGAGACACGATTAAATTAAATTTGATCCAATGAACAGATAATAGAATTCATAGCTTTAGCATTGGCATTCTGTAGTTTATTTTCAAGATTTGTCCATTGATCCATCGGTTTTTCAATTTCTTGATTATCTACCACTATAGTTGGTGTCCTATATCCTATCTCAACAATATTCCAAGCATCAATGGTTTTTAGAAAAAAATTCATTCTATTTTTTCAATAAGCATATTCACCATTGAACATAGGTGGTCTAACTATGGACTGACCCTCAGCAAAAGCATTATTAAAAGAAGCCATTTAAAAAATTAAATTTTTAAAACAAAAGTTTGTTTTTGAAAAATCAAATTTTTAAAACAAAAATTGGTTTTTGTTCCTAGCTCTGATACCGCTTGTAGGATTGATTTCACCCTAGAGGGGGGGTGAATAGGGTGATACTAATAATTATAAAAATTAATGTGGAAATATATAAAATAATTGCAGCACAGATAATAGTAGAATAATAAAAGCAGAAATAGAACAACATAGATTTACCCAGCTTCGGCAAAACCCTGCCTACGGGCTGCCCCCAAGGTTTCTACTAGAAATTAAGTAGTCAGACGCTTACATACGTAAACTTGCGACACCTCCTATTGACTAACCTAACTCTACGCTCAAAGCCCTGCCACAACTCAGCACTGAGTTTCGAATTCTCGATCTACACCACCGTAGTTCGTCCCCTAGTCACACGACTAGAATTTACAAACGTTTAAAAGAGAAATAAAAAATAAAAACATTAAACAAAACTAGAAACCCTAATTTAAAATTAAAATCCCAAAAGCAATTATTTGCCGGCCCAAAACAAAACACAGTGATAAAAAAATGTCCCCCTTTTCTTTTTATATTATCGGTCGTATCCTCTCCTTTGTGAAAATGGCCGCCTCGATGTTCCTCTTTCTTTCTAAAAATTAGAGCTTCTATGAAATTGGAAATGCCGCCTGTATCTGATCAATTGCAGTGATTATTTGCTCAGTTTGGCTTGGACAATCGATCCTCTAGATATGATATGATTTTGGTCGCTCCAATTTTATCGAGTTCGAACTAAATTGGTATGTGATTTTCTTTGTTACTCTCGTTGATATGCTTGAACTCGATGCTCTGTATGCCGATGATGTTAATGGTATTTATAGGGAATAAAACCCTAAATTATCATTCACTTGAGTTCGTCTGATAATTTTTCTCTACCGTTCGATTTTGCTTGAATACATATGATTTGTTTAGATTGGTTCAATTCGTATATTTTCTGATGTGCTATGCTTGATTACCACGACTTTGATTCTGACTTGTCGATTCCTTGGTCACCACGGCTCTGACTTTGGTAATTAAAATTATGATAACCTTTTGAGATGAGAACTTGACTTCGACTTGTTCAATTTTACTTTGGTCACCACGGCTTTATTTCAAATTTTTTATTTAGTGTTGTTCTTTCATTTTTGCTGGCAGTTTTTATTCGAACTGCTACCTACTTTGTTACTTCGACTACAAGCTTTTGTATGATTTATTTTAAGTCTGGTTGTAGTGTTGTTTTGCTTGATATTGCACTCGGTTTCACTTGAGTCTTGTTGCAGCCCTTGTTGTCACTGCATACATGATTTCACGTGTGTATATTTTGTTGAGGCTCCATGTTAACTGTTAGCTCGATCTGAATTTGTTCCTCTTGAATTCTAGTCTTTGGTTCATGTCTGTTGTATGTTGAACTGAGTCTGGTTTCAATGTGTGTGCACACATCTCTGTTGCATATTCACTTAAGTCTGTTGAGTTGCTTGTAGTTTGGTTTCAAATGAACCTTTGAGCTTTGTACATATTGAAAGTAAATTCTATCATGTTGAGTTGCTTCATATGTACGTCATCTGGTTTTGTCCTCTTCACTTTCATATATTTGTCACTTTGGTTTGTGTACTTGATTGCACTGTCAACTTTGCATTTTGATTTGGGTTGATAAAACTTGGATTCCTTTTGAAGTTTGGTTCATGTGTGGCATACAAGTCTGGTTCAATTAAGTTCACCATTGTCCATGTTTTATATGTGGTCAGTGTTGGTGATACTCCATGTATATGTGTATGTTAGCTTGCATTGTTTTCAGACTTGGTCTTGCACTTGTGTTCATCATGTTGTTTGCTTGGAGCTTGTTGACAGGTTGGGTTTGTAATATCCCGGAAATTTTAACAATATCAATTTAATAATCTGTTGAATAATTAAATTGATATGGATAATCTTTGATAATAAAATTTGAATTTAATTTAATAATCTGATTAAATTAGTATTTAATTGATGATTTTATCTTTTAAAAAGTTAATAAGATATTTTCTATTTGAATATATATATTTATTTGTATATATTTTAAATAGAAGCTTTGGTAAATTGGAAATTTAGATTTAAATTAATATGGACTTTTCAAAGATATTTAAATAAGTAACTTTATAGTTTTAAAATACTTTAAGTAAATATTTAATTGTTTAAGAGATATTTTAACTTAAGTTTAAATAAATAAGATTTACAAAATTGGTTTGTTTTATTTCTTTTAAATATTTCTTGATAATATAATCTCTTGTTTAAATTATAAAATATGTTATTTTCAAATAACAAGTATAATGTATTATTTTTAATATGTATGAATTTTAATGCTAAAAGGAATTGTTATTTTAAATGGAATAAATAGTGTATGTATATATATATAACCTAACTTTTAAATTGAATCTTAGGATTTAATTTGATTTCAAATTGAATTTAAAGTTTAAAATTCAAAAGAATAAATATTTAAATTGTTTTGGATTTTAAAATATTTGTATAAACTTTTATTTATAAATATAATTAGCTTTTGTTTCTCTTTAAAAAGTAATATATATAGATAAGTGTTTAGATAAATAAGAAAAAGGCTTTTTAAATAACTTTTAAAGTAAATGAAATATGAGTAATTACTTATAAGACATGTGTCATTTATCTAAACCCTTTGTAAAACATGTGTAATTAAATAAACAAATGTATAGGACAAGTGTCCTTATTTATTTTCATTTTCTTTTATTTTATAAAATCAAAAATATACATGTATGTAAACATTTGCATTTTCTTCAATTCATTCTTTCTAAAACTCTTTTTCAAAGCCAAGAGAAAAACAAATTAGATCTTTCCTCTAATTCAATTCTGAAACAAATCAGAGATCTAAATGCCTCAAACCAAATCAATCCCTATAATCTCATCTTCAAATCAAAACCACTCAAGCTAAACAATCAAACCCCTGTAATTCTTTTCCAAATCAAAGAAACAGTCTGCATACTTTCTTCAATCTGGAATCATCTCAAAAGCCCTGTTGCATTCATTTGCAATCTGGAAACAACTCAAGCCAGTCTGCATTCATCTCAAAAAACTGCCTGCCGTCATTTTTCAATCTGGAATCAACTTTGAAAATCAAGAGCAAACATGCATGTAGTTTATTCAAGTCTGTAGCCTGCTTGCATTCAATTTTCAACATGGAAACCAGCAACTCAAGTTTTAAATCAAACTCAAAGGAACATGCAAGTTTACAGTTTCAAAAGCTTTTCAAAATAATAGGCCTCTGTTCATCTTTGTTTAAGGTGAGTAACATCATTTTTAAAAGCATAAGTATTGGTTATTTATTTGCATGTTGATTTCTGGAATGAGTATGCTTTACATGTATATATATTGGTGAATCCTCTGTGTGTATATGAATGTATATATGTGTGTTTGATGTGTATCTGTTCTTGACTGTTCTTGAGTTTAAAATTAGGAATTTGGTAAAAATTATATTATCACTTGATCCGATCTTATTTAGGATTTAAGATTAAAACAAAAATTGATTGTTTCATTTCAAACATTGGTTTAGAATTTTAAATTAAGTCAAAATAATATTTATTTGGCTCTGGAAACCATAAGTATTGGATTGCTTAAGATAAGTCAAAATTCAAATGTGTTAATTTAGCAATTCAGGAACACGAACTGAATCCTTATACCAAACAATGATTTTAGAAAGCAAGATTTTATTTTTTAGTTGAGCTTTGAACATCCATTTCTGGTTTGACTAGCTGGGGAATTTTTAGTTGCCTCTGGAAATCTAGATGATATGGAAGGCTGGAATTTTATCTGGAGTTAGGTGGATGATTGGGGTATCTGCGAAAAATAGGGAATGGATGGTCGGCGGCAAGTGGTGGCAGTGGTGGTCATTTTAATTTCCTAAACCTAGTTTATCTGGGTTGTGGGTTTTGGCTCTGTTTGTTTCCTCTGGAGCATCGATTTAAGCGAAGATTTGGGAATTGGTAGAGGTGTAGTAGTGGGTGCTATGGCCGGAGGCGCTGGAGTTCAAGTGGTCGGAATTTCGAGGAAGGGATGATGACAGGTCTGGTGATGGTGGGAATATGTTGTTCCAGGTTTCGAATTCGAGTTCGATTTCGAATTCGAGATGAAGACAAAGCTCTGGCGATCGGGGAGAGAAGTATGGGTGATCGCCGACCTGTTCGACGTCGAGGCAACGTCTGGAGTTGATCAGAGATGCCGTGCACGTTCACGTGCACGAGTTCTGGAACCTGGGAAAGTTTGGTAGCCTGGGTTGAAGCAGAAGACTCTCGAGTTATTTCGTGATTTACTCGAAGCAGAGGACGAAGGACTCGAAGCAAAAATCTGGTTGTCTCGAGTCAATTGTTTGGTTCAGGCAATTGTAAGCTTGTCTATTTCCAGGTTTTTAAATTTTATTCAAATTTGAAAGCAGGATTTAAACTATGATTTAAATATAAATTTAAAGTATGGATTCAAACGAATCTTTTGAATCTTAAGGTTTTAAAATGAATTTGGAGTTTAAATCAAGAATTAAAAATCAAGGTTAAAAGCAAGTAAATCGAATTTAAATCAAAGTTAAATTTATAGATTCAAGTTTTCTTGAATTCAAATCTGAAATCTTAAACCAGTTTTTAAATTTGAATGTTTTAAAATTAAGTAGTTTAAATTAAAAGGCTTTTCTTATATAAGTAATAAATGTTTTTACATTTCTTTTAAAACTTTATAAATTAATATTTAAATTTGGTTAATGTTAAATGGTAAATCATTTTGAATCTTAAATTCAAAATGGGATTCAAATTTAAATTCAAAAAGAGGTAATGTTTAAAATACACTTCAATAATTATTAAGTCATTAATAAAGGAATAATTTATCTTAGATAATTAAGATATTGAAGTGAATTAGTAAGATAATTAAGTGAGGACTTTTGTATTTAATTTATAAATTAATAATTTTAGATTAATTTATGATTAGAGATTAATTAAGGAATTGTTTTTAATAAATGAAGATAATTAACTAACGATTATTTAAATATTAAATTAATGTGATTAATTTTGATAATTAATTAGATTGATTAATTTAGATAATCTATTGTAAATTGTTAAATGTAATTACTTGATAAAAGTAATTAAGAGGTTAATTACTTATTGTAATTAATTTTGATAATATGATTAATTTAAGTTAATTAATTGAGTTTAATTAATTTTGATAAGTGAAATTACTTGGTGTAATTAATGGAGCATAATTACTTAGGGAAGTAATTAGATGGTAATTACTTAATGTAATTAATATAAGATGATTTGTAAGTAAGTAATTTGGGTAATTACTTTTGTAATTAATCAAAGGATTAATTAATGGAGATAATTAATTAAGGAATAATTAATTTATTTAAAGAAGTAATTAAGGGTAGTTAATTACTGAATATGATTAATCAAGAGAGATTAATAATTATGATTTAATTAAAGATAATTACTTAATGTAATTAATTTAAATAAAGTAATTAATAATAAAAAATGTAATTAGGGATCATTAATTAATATAATTAATGATGTAATTAAGTATTGATTAATTAAGAAATAATTAATAAATGAAGTGATTAATTAATGTAATTAATTAAGGAGTAATGTAATTAATTATAGTTAATTAATTAATGAAGTAATTAAAGGTAAATTACTATAAGTAGTTAAAGAATAATTAATTTGTGAAATTAATTTAATACTAATTACTTGAATGTAATTAAATGTAAATTAATCAAGGATGATTAATTAAAATGAATAAATGGATGATGATTTATTAATTGATTGATAATTAATTAATAGTGATTTAAGCAAGATTGAAAATGATGGAAGTAATTAATTTAATTTACTTTAAATTAATTAAGGATATAAGTAATTAATTTAATTCATTTTAAATTAATTATAGATTGTGAATAATAAATCATTGCTTATGGATGAATGATATTGATATCCCATTGGTTGATTTTGATCTCAGATATGAGATGAATAATATCTATTGTGATATAGATGCTTGTTTTAAGTAGGATAATATTGATTATCTGTTTGAATTGATAATATGGATTATCTGTTTATGATGATGATGTGATTATCTATTGTGATATGTGAATTATCTATCCATGTGTATATAGACAATAATTGAATTGAATTGTTTTAACCTTTAAAACAACTTGGCCTTAAAAGATACGCCTTGGATTTCGATGAGACCGGGATCGGGTTTCCGTATACCAGATTTCCAGGTCTGGAGACCCGAATACCACATCGATCCAAATTAACGATAGGTCGTGAATCAAGTAAAGATGAAGATTTAGAGTGCAAGGGTTATTGTCGTTAACTCTGAGGGTGATTCCAAAACGAGTGTAACGAGATAATGCCTTCGGTTTCGTTCGAACCCGGAACGAACTTGTATGGATTGAATGCTTTCAGCACATCGTCAGGCGGACGATGAGCATTCTAAGTGATATGTTCTGATTAAAGGTAATCGTGACCTCAAGCCTCACAAACCGGGAATGGCTAAAACAGGGGAGGTGCAGCAAGGTTAGTGGGTAGCACCCAAGTAGGACAAGGTTACCTCTGTCTAGATGTCCCTTTCTATTTTCGACTTAGTGGTGCGGTTGCTGATCCCAACCGTGAGGTATCTTGTGCGGGAATTATCCAGTAAGGGATGTTCCGACCTTGTGTTGCAGGGGATTGGGAGTGATCCTCGGTACGGTGATCTAGGCCACGTACTGTGACGGGCGGTACCCCGGTAGCCCTGCCATTGTATGGAATCCAAACTCCAATAAGTGTCGTACGTATTAGTTGTGCCCAACTATGTTGAAATGTGAGATGTAAGCATTTCAGCTATTTCTGTATTTTACTTGAAAACCCTAGACCCTATTATAATACAATCGAATTTCCTATCAAATGTTTTGGTTAGCGTAAGGTAAAAACTTACCCATGTTTATTTGTGGGAAGTCTTACGTGATACCTTTTCTTTCAAAAGGTTTTGAAGTTAAACAAGTTTAACCTGTTACTCACACCAGACCCATGTCTGACCCAAGTTGTTTATTTCTGTTTTATAAACTCTTGGGTACTCAAATTTTTACGAGTAGCCAAGGGATTCAGGTTAGCCTTGACGAATTGTGGAGGAGCAATGGAGCAGGAGGCTTTAGCGTTGTAGATATAGATAGTAGTTTCCGCTGTGTTGATCTTGTTTAGATCTTTGTTTGTATTGAGATGTAATAACTAGACAGATGTTTATAACTGTCTAGTATATGATGTGAATCTGTGTAACTCTGATAAGTGTTGTATATGATACTATGTAATATTTATGTGATATAATATATTTTGTTTCGTTTCGCTGTGAGATTCTGATATTGTTTAGTTCTTTCTTTCTCTTCTTTTCTCTTTCTATCCCTTTCTTTCTTATTAGCGATACGACTTTCTATGGAGAGAAAGTCGTGGTCGTTACAGTGGTGTCAGAGCATAGGTTGAGCGAATGCCTAAGCTTTTGGTTAAGTGAATATCAAAACACTAGGTTGAGTGAATACCTAGGTTCGGAAGGGTTGTTCATTAGAGATAGGATCTGTAGCAACCTGTTTGAGTGTATATATATATATATATACGAGAGCGCGTATTTGTTAGTTATATAAAATGGTTTTATATTGTGTTAATTGATCGGTTGAGTGGTATATGGATTCTGGTCAATACGAGTAGCTAACGTTATTGATAGGGATCTCTAAACACTTGAACCAGGCCAACGGACACAATATTGTTTTAAAGAGGTAAATGAAATAATTTTACCCAGAAATAATTTCTATATAAAAAGTATCATTTTAAATATATATATATTTCTACCTATTTGTTGGGTTACCTATTCGGGTTTTCCAATATAAGTTATAAAGGTAGATGGGGTAGTGGTGTGTGAAACACGACTACCAATGGTTGGAGTTTAAATGTTGAGGTTGGAAGTGTATTTGTCGAGACTGTAGACCCAATACCGTCTCGAGTAAGCTTTGCTGTGGTGAAGGATTTCATCGATCTCCGAAGGAAACTGTAATGGTTCGGAGTTTATCTCTGAAGTTTGGATGAGTAGAGTTGGATCTGTCGATGAGGCAGAAGCGAGTGATGGTACCTTGATACCTCAGGTAATAGTAGCTGTATGATGAGATACAGTGACGATGGATGTTCCCGAAGATGTTTTCTTTGGAACAAGATTAAGGAAGTGTGTATGCTTTGGTATTGTGGCTGAGTTCAGCATGGTGTTTCTGTTTGGTTTGGAGTTCGAGTTTCTCGAAGATCTTTGGAATAGGAAGTCCTTGGCATCAGTGTCAGCAGTGCAGTTCGGAGTATTCTGTGATGGCAGGAAGTTTTCTAGATGAGCAGTTTTTCTGGAAGTGAAGTTCAGAAGCAGCAGAGTGGATCCATTTCTTCGATAAATTGGATAAATAAGTGTAAGCTGTTCTGATTGGTAAAGAGAGAACAGTCTGTTTGGAATTAGGATGGGTTGATCGCAAAAGTGACTTGCGATTGCTGAGTGTTCTCTTGGGTTGTCAGAATTTTCTGGATGTCTTCAGAGAAGTCAGAAGTTTGTCCGCATCTGAAGGGTGAGTTTTCTTATCGACTGGATTCCAGGAGTGATACCGGTGGTTCAGTCTAGTGGAAGGATGTTTCCTAGAGATGGAATTGGTGAAGCAGCTCAAGTTTTGCTGGAATATCTGAGTTTTATGTATGGATCAGTGAACCTTATTTCTAGAAGTGAGTTGTCCAGTCTGTGCTTGTGTTCTACCTCAGATCAGAGTTGAGCAGCGAAAGTAGTTTGGAGTGTATCTCTGGATGGGAGAAGTAAGTTTAGAATCTACTGATGTTGTGAAGTAGAGTTGTGTTTGGACCTCGTCTGTGTTCTGATTTGGATAAGTATTTGGACTTCTGAATTGAATTGTCAGTTTGGATAACTGGAATTCATTGTGTTTTACGTATCTCTGAGAGAGTACGTATTTGATCTATCTCTGGTTTTAGAATCTGCAGTTTGGGAAGTTTGGTAGTTGAGTCAGACTCGTCTGTAGTCTGATATTCTGTTTAGTTCTGTAGATCTAGATGTGTAGGAGATCTATAGCTTAATAGTTTAGATTGTTTGTAGAGCGAGTATCCCGATATATATATATATATACTTGGGAAAACTCGAGGTATTTTATCTAGAATTTAGTCTAGATAGTTAGAATTGTTTGACTGGATGATTTGGTTGCTATGGTTGCTAGCATATGGATGATAGTAGATGCTTGTGTTTTGAATTTAAATCTTTAATAAGATTATTAAATTACCTTTGTTTAAATTTCGGGGACGAAATTATTTTAAGGGGGGAGGAATGTAATATCCTGGAAATTTTAACAATATCAATTTAATAATCTGTTGAATAATTAAATTGATATGGATAATCTTTGATAATAAAATTTGAATTTAATTTAATAATCTGATTAAATTAGTATTTAATTGATGATTTTATCTTTTAAAAAGTTAATAAGATATTTTCTATTTGAATATATATATTTATTTGTATATATTTTAAATAGAAGCTTTGGTAAATTGGAAATTTAGATTTAAATTAATATGGACTTTTCAAAGATATTTAAATAAGTAATTTTATAGTTTTAAAATACTTTAAGTAAATATTTAATTGTTTAAGAGATATTTTAACTTAAGTTTAAATAAATAAGATTTACAAAATTGGTTTGTTTTATTTCTTTTAAATATTTCTTGATAATATAATCTCTTGTTTAAATTATAAAATATGTTATTTTCAAATAACAAGTATAATGTATTATTTTTAATATGTATGAATTTTAATGCTAAAAGGAATTGTTATTTTAAATGGAATAAATAGTGTATGTATATATATATAACCTAACTTTTAAATTGAATCTTAGGATTTAATTTGATTTCAAATTGAATTTAAAGTTTAAAATTCAAAAGAATAAATATTTAAATTGTTTTGGATTTTAAAATATTTGTATAAACTTTTATTTATAAATATAATTAGCTTTTGTTTCTCTTTAAAAAGTAATATATATAGATAAGTGTTTAGATAAATAAGAAAAAGGCTTTTTAAATAACTTTTAAAGTAAATGAAATATGAGTAATTACTTATAAGACATGTGTCATTTATCTAAACCCTTTGTAAAACATGTGTAATTAAATAAACAAATGTATAGGACAAGTGTCCTTATTTATTTTCATTTTCTTTTATTTTATAAAATCAAAAATATACATGTATGTAAACATTTGCATTTTCTTCAATTCATTCTTTCTAAAACTCTTTTTCAAAGCCAAGAGAAAAACAAATTAGATCTTTCCTCTAATTCAATTCTGAAACAAATCAGAGATCTAAATGCCTCAAACCAAATCAATCCCTATAATCTCATCTTCAAATCAAAACCACTCAAGCTAAACAATCAAACCCCTGTAATTCTTTTCCAAATCAAAGAAACAGTCTGCATACTTTCTTCAATCTGGAATCATCTCAAAAGCCCTGTTGCATTCATTTGCAATCTGGAAACAACTCAAGCCAGTCTGCATTCATCTCAAAAAACTGCCTGCCGTCATTTTTCAATCTGGAATCAACTTTGAAAATCAAGAGCAAACATGCATGTAGTTTATTCAAGTCTGTAGCCTGCTTGCATTCAATTTTCAACATGGAAACCAGCAACTCAAGTTTTAAATCAAACTCAAAGGAACATGCAAGTTTACAGTTTCAAAAGCTTTTCAAAATAATAGGCCTCTGTTCATCTTTGTTTAAGGTGAGTAACATCATTTTTAAAAGCATAAGTATTGGTTATTTATTTGCATGTTGATTTCTGGAATGAGTATGCTTTACATGTATATATATTGGTGAATCCTCTGTGTGTATATGAATGTATATATGTGTGTTTGATGTGTATCTGTTCTTGACTGTTCTTGAGTTTAAAATTAGGAATTTGGTAAAAATTATATTATCACTTGATCCGATCTTATTTAGGATTTAAGATTAAAACAAAAATTGATTGTTTCATTTCAAACATTGGTTTAGAATTTTAAATTAAGTCAAAATAATATTTATTTGGCTCTGGAAACCATAAGTATTGGATTGCTTAAGATAAGTCAAAATTCAAATGTGTTAATTTAGCAATTCAGGAACACGAACTGAATCCTTATACCAAACAATGATTTTAGAAAGCAAGATTTTATTTTTTAGTTGAGCTTTGAACATCCATTTCTGGTTTGACTAGCTGGGGAATTTTTAGTTGCCTCTGGAAATCTAGATGATATGGAAGGCTGGAATTTTATCTGGAGTTAGGTGGATGATTGGGGTATCTGCGAAAAATAGGGAATGGATGGTCGGCGGCAAGTGGTGGCAGTGGTGGTCATTTTAATTTCCTAAACCTAGTTTATCTGGGTTGTGGGTTTTGGCTCTGTTTGTTTCCTCTGGAGCATCGATTTAAGCGAAGATTTGGGAATTGGTAGAGGTGTAGTAGTGGGTGCTATGGCCGGAGGCGCTGGAGTTCAAGTGGTCGGAATTTCGAGGAAGGGATGATGACAGGTCTGGTGATGGTGGGAATATGTTGTTCCAGGTTTCGAATTCGAGTTCGATTTCGAATTCGAGATGAAGACAAAGCTCTGGCGATCGGGGAGAGAAGTATGGGTGATCGCCGACCTGTTCGACGTCGAGGCAACGTCTGGAGTTGATCAGAGATGCCGTGCACGTTCACGTGCACGAGTTCTGGAACCTGGGAAAGTTTGGTAGCCTGGGTTGAAGCAGAAGACTCTCGAGTTATTTCGTGATTTACTCGAAGCAGAGGACGAAGGACTCGAAGCAAAAATCTGGTTGTCTCGAGTCAATTGTTTGGTTCAGGCAATTGTAAGCTTGTCTATTTCCAGGTTTTTAAATTTTATTCAAATTTGAAAGCAGGATTTAAACTATGATTTAAATATAAATTTAAAGTATGGATTCAAACGAATCTTTTGAATCTTAAGGTTTTAAAATGAATTTGGAGTTTAAATCAAGAATTAAAAATCAAGGTTAAAAGCAAGTAAATCGAATTTAAATCAAAGTTAAATTTATAGATTCAAGTTTTCTTGAATTCAAATCTGAAATCTTAAATCAGTTTTTAAATTTGAATGTTTTAAAATTAAGTAGTTTAAATTAAAAGGCTTTTCTTATATAAGTAATAAATGTTTTTACATTTCTTTTAAAACTTTATAAATTAATATTTAAATTTGGTTAATGTTAAATGGTAAATCATTTTGAATCTTAAATTCAAAATGGGATTCAAATTTAAATTCAAAAAGAGGTAATGTTTAAAATACACTTCAATAATTATTAAGTCATTAATAAAGGAATAATTTATCTTAGATAATTAAGATATTGAAGTGAATTAGTAAGATAATTAAGTGAGGACTTTTGTATTTAATTTATAAATTAATAATTTTAGATTAATTTATGATTAGAGATTAATTAAGGAATTGTTTTTAATAAATGAAGATAATTAACTAACGATTATTTAAATATTAAATTAATGTGATTAATTTTGATAATTAATTAGATTGATTAATTTAGATAATCTATTGTAAATTGTTAAATGTAATTACTTGATAAAAGTAATTAAGTGGTTAATTACTTATTGTAATTAATTTTGATAATATGATTAATTTAAGTTAATTAATTGAGTTTAATTAATTTTGATAAGTGAAATTACTTGGTGTAATTAATGGAGCATAATTACTTAGGGAAGTAATTAGATGGTAATTACTTAATGTAATTAATATAAGATGATTTGTAAGTAAGTAATTTGGGTAATTACTTTTGTAATTAATCAAAGGATTAATTAATGGAGATAATTAATTAAGGAATAATTAATTTATTTAAAGAAGTAATTAAGGGTAGTTAATTACTGAATATGATTAATCAAGAGAGATTAATAATTATGATTTAATTAAAGATAATTACTTAATGTAATTAATTTAAATAAAGTAATTAATAATAAAAAATGTAATTAGGGATCATTAATTAATATAATTAATGATGTAATTAAGTATTGATTAATTAAGAAATAATTAATAAATGAAGTGATTAATTAATGTAATTAATTAAGGAGTAATGTAATTAATTATAGTTAATTAATTAATGAAGTAATTAAAGGTAAATTACTATAAGTGGTTAAAGAATAATTAATTTGTGAAATTAATTTAATACTAATTACTTGAATGTAATTAAATGTAAATTAATCAAGGATGATTAATTAAAATGAATAAATGGATGATGATTTATTAATTGATTGATAATTAATTAATAGTGATTTAAGCAAGATTGAAAATGATGGAAGTAATTAATTTAATTTACTTTAAATTAATTAAGGATATAAGTAATTAATTTAATTCATTTTAAATTAATTATAGATTGTGAATAATAAATCATTGCTTATGGATGAATGATATTGATATCCCATTGGTTGATTTTGATCTCAGATATGAGATGAATAATATCTATTGTGATATAGATGCTTGTTTTAAGTAGGATAATATTGATTATCTGTTTGAATTGATAATATGGATTATCTGTTTATGATGATGATGTGATTATCTATTGTGATATGTGAATTATCTATCCATGTGTATATAGACAATAATTGAATTGAATTGTTTTAACCTTTAAAACAACTTGGCCTTAAAAGATACGCCTTGGATTTCGATGAGACCGGGATCGGGTTTCCGTATACCGGATTTCCAGGTTTGGAGACCCGAATACCACATCGATCCAAATTAACGATAGGTCGTGAATCAAGTAAAGATGAAGATTTAGAGTGCAAGGGTTATTGTCGTTAACTCTGAGGGTGATTCCAAAACGAGTGTAACGAGATAATGCCTTCGGTTTCGTTCGAACCCGGAACGAACTTGTATGGATTGAATGCTTTCAGCACATCGTCAGGCGGACGATGAGCATTCTAAGTGATATGTTCTGATTAAAGGTAATCGTGACCTCAAGCCTCACAAACCGGGAATGGCTAAAACAGGGGAGGTGCAGCAAGGTTAGTGGGTAGCACCCAAGTAGGACAAGGTTACCTCTGTCTAGATGTCCCTTTCTATTTTCGACTTAGTGGTGCGGTTGCTGATCCCAACCGTGAGGTATCTTGTGCGGGAATTATCCAGTAAGGGATGTTCCGACCTTGTGTTGCAGGGGATTGGGAGTGATCCTCGGTACGGTGATCTAGGCCACGTACTGTGACGGGCGGTACCCCGGTAGCCCTGCCATTGTATGGAATCCAAACTCCAATAAGTGCCGTACGTATTAGTTGTGCCCAACTATGTTGAAATGTGAGATGTAAGCATTTCAGCTATTTCTGTATTTTACTTGAAAACCCTAGACCCTATTATAATACAATCGAATTTCCTATCAAATGTTTTGGTTAGCGTAAGGTAAAAACTTACCCATGTTTATTTGTGGGAAGTCTTACGTGATACCTTTTCTTTCAAAAGGTTTTGAAGTTAAACAAGTTTAACCTGTTACTCACACCAGACCCATGTCTGACCCAAGTTGTTTATTTCTGTTTTATAAACTCTTGGGTACTCAAATTTTTACGAGTAGCCAAGGGATTCAGGTTAGCCTTGACGAATTGTGGAGGAGCAATGGAGCAGGAGGCTTCAGCGTTGTAGATATAGATAGTAGTTTCCGCTGTGTTGATCTTGTTTAGATCTTTGTTTGTATTGAGATGTAATAACTAGACAGATGTTTATAACTGTCTAGTATATGATGTGAATCTGTGTAACTCTGATAAGTGTTGTATATGATACTATGTAATATTTATGTGATATAATATATTTTGTTTCGTTTCGCTGTGAGATTCTGATATTGTTTAGTTCTTTCTTTCTCTTCTTTTCTCTTTCTATCCCTTTCTTTCTTATTAGCGATACGACTTTCTATGGAGAGAAAGTCGTGGTCGTTACAGTGGTGTCAGAGCATAGGTTGAGCGAATGCCTAAGCTTTTGGTTAAGTGAATATCAGAACACTAGGTTGAGTGAATACCTAGGTTCGGAAGGGTTGTTCATTAGAGATAGGATCTGTAGCAACCTGTTTGAGTGTATATATATATATATACGAGAGCGCGTATTTGTTAGTTATATAAAATGGTTTTATATTGTGTTAATTGATCGGTTGAGTGGTATATGGATTCTGGTCAATACGAGTAGCTAACGTTATTGATAGGGATCTCTAAACACTTGAACCAGGCCAACGGACACAATATTGTTTTAAAGAGGTAAATGAAATAATTTTACCCAGAAATAATTTCTATATAAAAAGTATCATTTTAAATATATATATATTTCTACCTATTTGTTGGGTTACCTATTCGGGTTTTCCAATATAAGTTATAAAGGTAGATGGGGTAGTGGTGTGTGAAACACGACTACCAATGGTTGGAGTTTAAATGTTGAGGTTGGAAGTGTATTTGTCGAGACTGTAGACCCAATACCGTCTCGAGTAAGCTTTGCTGTGGTGAAGGATTTCATCGATCTCCGAAGGAAACTGTAATGGTTCGGAGTTTATCTCTGAAGTTTGGATGAGTAGAGTTGGATCTGTCGATGAGGCAGAAGCGAGTGATGGTACCTTGATACCTCAGGTAATAGTAGCTGTATGATGAGATACAGTGACGATGGATGTTCCCGAAGATGTTTTCTTTGGAACAAGATTAAGGAAGTGTGTATGCTTTGGTATTGTGGCTGAGTTCAGCATGGTGTTTCTGTTTGGTTTGGAGTTCGAGTTTCTCGAAGATCTTTGGAATAGGAAGTCCTTGGCATCAGTGTCAGCAGTGCAGTTCGGAGTATTCTGTGATGGCAGGAAGTTTTCTAGATGAGCAGTTTTTCTGGAAGTGAAGTTCAGAAGCAGCAGAGTGGATCCATTTCTTCGATAAATTGGATAAATAAGTGTAAGCTGTTCTGATTGGTAAAGAGAGAACAGTCTGTTTGGAATTAGGATGGGTTGATCGCAAAAGTGACTTGCGATTGCTGAGTGTTCTCTTGGGTTGTCAGAATTTTCTGGATGTCTTCAGAGAAGTCAGAAGTTTGTCCGCATCTGAAGGGTGAGTTTTCTTATCGACTGGATTCCAGGAGTGATACCGGTGGTTCAGTCTAGTGGAAGGATGTTTCCTAGAGATGGAATTGGTGAAGCAGCTCAAGTTTTGCTGGAATATCTGAGTTTTATGTATGGATCAGTGAACCTTATTTCTAGAAGTGAGTTGTCCAGTCTGTGCTTGTGTTCTACCTCAGATCAGAGTTGAGCAGCGAAAGTAGTTTGGAGTGTATCTCTGGATGGGAGAAGTAAGTTTAGAATCTACTGATGTTGTGAAGTAGAGTTGTGTTTGGACCTCGTCTGTGTTCTGATTTGGATAAGTATTTGGACTTCTGAATTGAATTGTCAGTTTGGATAACTGGAATTCATTGTGTTTTACGTATCTCTGAGAGAGTACGTATTTGATCTATCTCTGGTTTTAGAATCTGCAGTTTGGGAAGTTTGGTAGTTGAGTCAGACTCGTCTGTAGTCTGATATTCTGTTTAGTTCTGTAGATCTAGATGTGTAGGAGATCTATAGCTTAATAGTTTAGATTGTTTGTAGAGCGAGTATCCCGATATATATATATATACTTGGGAAAACTCGAGGTATTTTATCTAGAATTTAGTCTAGATAGTTAGAATTGTTTGACTGGATGATTTGGTTGCTATGGTTGCTAGCATATGGATGATAGTAGATGCTTGTGTTTTGAATTTAAATCTTTAATAAGATTATTAAATTACCTTTGTTTAAATTTCGGGGACGAAATTATTTTAAGGGGGGAGGAATGTAATATCCCGGAAATTTTAACAATATCAATTTAATAATCTGTTGAATAATTAAATTGATATGGATAATCTTTGATAATAAAATTTGAATTTAATTTAATAATCTGATTAAATTAGTATTTAATTGATGATTTTATCTTTTAAAAAGTTAATAAGATATTTTCTATTTGAATATATATATTTATTTGTATATATTTTAAATAGAAGCTTTGGTAAATTGGAAATTTAGATTTAAATTAATATGGACTTTTCAAAGATATTTAAATAAGTAACTTTATAGTTTTAAAATACTTTAAGTAAATATTTAATTGTTTAAGAGATATTTTAACTTAAGTTTAAATAAATAAGATTTACAAAATTGGTTTGTTTTATTTCTTTTAAATATTTCTTGATAATATAATCTCTTGTTTAAATTATAAAATATGTTATTTTCAAATAACAAGTATAATGTATTATTTTTAATATGTATGAATTTTAATGCTAAAAGGAATTGTTATTTTAAATGGAATAAATAGTGTATGTATATATATATAACCTAACTTTTAAATTGAATCTTAGGATTTAATTTGATTTCAAATTGAATTTAAAGTTTAAAATTCAAAAGAATAAATATTTAAATTGTTTTGGATTTTAAAATATTTGTATAAACTTTTATTTATAAATATAATTAGCTTTTGTTTCTCTTTAAAAAGTAATATATATAGATAAGTGTTTAGATAAATAAGAAAAAGGCTTTTTGGACTATGTATATACACTATGTATATACACTATGTATATACATGTGATAGATAAGAATAAATATTTCCTTGAGTATGGTTGCTTATGTATGCACTATGTATATACATGTGCTAGTTGCTGTTTTTGGACTTGCATTCTTGTACATTTGGTGTGATGCTTTTTGAACTATGTACATGTATACATATATATGTACATATATATACATGTGTATATGACACTGTATATATGTATGTGCATCACTGTTGTTTTTGCAGTCTGCACTGAAATGCTGTGCACTGCATATTTATTTGTTGCTCCATTTTTTTGCACTTGAGTTGAACCCAGCTTTGGTTGGGTTTGACCTTGTGCTCACCTGTCCCTGTAGTTTTATCAAGTGTATATCGGTGTGCACGGCCTTGTGGCATGTATAGTGATACACTGTGCACGTCACAAGTTGTTCGTGTACGATGAATTCAAAATAATGGTGACGAACAACCCAAATAACTAAGGAAAAACACATTTTATTTTACACTGCAAAATATTTCTTTTTCAATTTTACTGTGTCAGTGTTTATTTTGCAGATAACTTAGATGCTGGATTCAGGCTGGAGCAAAGTCGAAGATAAAATACGAGTGAATGAGTGATATGTAGTGAGGTGAACAATGTAAAGTGAAATTTGTGATGTAATCGAAATTGTAATGTAATTGAAAAATGTATATATCTAGTGAGAGCTCAAATTTGTACTATTCAAAATTGTAATAAAATATTTGTTTGAATAAAATATTTGTTTGAATAAAATATCTGTTTGAATTTAAATTCTGTGTTATTTATTTTATTCAGCAAATATTTATTTAATTATGTGAAAATAAAATAGTACAATAATAAATACATTTAAATGAATATATATATATATATATGTTTATTATCTTCAAACAAAAATCATATACTAGCATATTCAACATAAAACTGTAAATTGAATTATTTTGATTAAATTAAGAAATAGGTTGAAGTGATATATACCTATGACTTTTATTTGTGATTGAAATGATATATATCTATCCTTGAAATTTAAATTGAAATAATTGATTCACTTGGCCATAGGATAGAGAATTATATACGAACACTGGATTGGTGAAATTAAATGATTTTAAAATTTTCGTTTTGAAATTATTTAAATGATTTGTTTTAAAGGAATAAAAATCGAATTTATGGAAACCAAATTATTTTTTGAACTGGAGCTCGAAATGATGAAATTTAAATTTGGTAAACGAAACTGTTTAAATAATCGAATTTGAGATTTTTAAGTGGTAATCGAAATATGATGTGAATTTCAGAAATTGATTTGTTTTAAAAGGTTGGACTTTTTATTTGAACTTTGAATATTGCTAAAAAAAGATGATATAAAACGATATTTTGAAATTTAGCTCGAATTTGAATTATATTTAAAGATTTGGATTTTAAATTGAATATTGAAGAAAAATTTGATTTAAGTGTGTTGAATCGATATTTGAAAATGGACTTGGAATTGATATAAATCGAAATGGTTTAAAATTTGGGATTGGAGTTGAAATTAATTTGAAATTGGAATTTAAATTAATTTGAAATTGGAATTTAAATTAATTTGGAATTGGAATTTAAATTAATTTGGAATTGAAATTAAAATTCGACTTGAAATCGGAATTGAATTGAGTAAATCGAAATGGAAATTGATTTGGATTGGAAATTTTGGAATTGAATCAGTTTGGCTTGGAAACTATTTTTAAATAAATTATTTTAGTATAAACTATTTCAAATCTATTTTCTTTAAATATTCAAACTATTTTAATTTTCCCAACTATTTTACTATATAAACCATTTTATTACTCAAACTATTTTCTATTAAACTATTTTAAAACTATTTTCTACAATTCAAACTGGTTAAAAGGTAGAATGTTTATATTTAAATCTTGGATTTAAATGCGAATTGGGTTAAAGTGAATTATACCAAAATTGTAATTCGAATCAAGTTTTGATGTGAAATCGATATACCGGATTGAATTAACATTTGAAGTAATATGGTTTTTGAAGCGAATATGATGATTTCGAAATGGATTTGATTTTTTAAGCGAATATGATGATTTCAAAATGGACATGGTATATTTTGAGTAAATACGATGATTTCGAAATGAGCTTGATTTTGAAGCGAATATGATATTTTGATATTAAGTTTGAACTGTTTTCGAAATGTAAAAGAATCAACCGGTGTGTAAAATGATGTTTGTTTGTTAAAGAAACCGGGGCCTCTTATTGGCATACTCTTTGTCAATATTGGAACCACTTTGACAACTGTGTACGCGGTGGATGATATCCATAATGTAGTGGTTGAATTGGCGACCTTTACTGGAATGAAGTAAGAGAACGATGATGGATAGCCTTGACATTCGTGTCATAATTAAAATGACTATACATGAGCCTATGTTTGGCCATTGAGGTTAGCTACCTCTAGCGACGTTGATCCCTCGTATTACTATTGTGATTTCGTATTCGATGGGTGCACCTTTTTGTCAGTTGGACTGATTGTCGCGGTCGGCCACGGATGGGTTACGACCAGCCAAAAAGGGTAAACTGGTAGAATCCTACCTTGGGCATTACCTCACGTGCCTTGTCATATTTATCCCTATACAAGCCCATTACGACTTTGGTTTAAACTGTACAAATATGTTAAGGTGGATCAATGTAAAGCCTTAACGCTATTTTGATATTTATTTTACTGATAGACATTATCTATTATAACGTATACTATTATATATAAATAGTTAAACGAATCCTTAGGAGACGGAAAATCCGGTAACATCTCTTAAGTTATTGCAGTCATATTTGTGATATTGATTTGACTTACATAAGAGTATTTTAGTCCCGACTCGAGTGTTTTGTCTTTTCATTACGTTTGGGTCAGTCTTGAGTTTTTTCAGCGTATTGAAGACTATTCTCTAGATGACGAAGACGGAGTTTTGGGTATATAACTATTATTATTATCCGCTGCTTCATACTATTCTGTTGTATTGATTATTTATCCCTGATGTATATATATAACTCTGATAAATGTGTATAGACTATAATCAAATGTATAGTAAACAACTTTTGAATTGTTTATTTGATTATTATATTTTATCGTTTCCGCTGTGAGATTCTGTGTTTTATTTTCTTCTTCTTTTCTTATTTTTCTTACTTAACCTCATTGATTATCTACATTCCGGATTGTTTAAGTCGGACATGTGTGGATTATTGTCAATTTAAACATTCCGAAATGTGGGTCGTCACATTTCCTCACTTTCAAATTGGGTTCCACTGTCGAAAATGATTTTTTTTGGAAGTCCAAATTGAGTTATGATATTTTTGATAATGAATTTTAGAACTTTACTCGCATTTATGTTGGATATTGCTTTGGCTTCTACCCACTTAGTAAAATAATCAATCACTACAAGCATTAATTTTGCTCCTCCCTTTGAAATGGGTAAAGGTCTGATCAAATCAATGCTCCATACACTAAAAGCCCAAGACTAGTTACGAACATCAACTCACTTAGAGGTAATCAAGGGATTCATGAGAATCTCTAGCATTTATCACATTTATTTACGCAAGCTAGAGCATCTTCGCTCATTCGGGCAAACAGTATCCTTGTCTCGTTACTTCCGTTGCCTGTTTTATCCTATTAGAATGGTCTTCATAGAACCGTTTGTGGGCTTCCTTTAGCAATTTCATCCCTTCCTCCTGTGTTATTAACAAAAAATATGGTATTAAATATCTTTTTTTATATAGTATCTCATTTATCATAGTATAGGATGGTACCTAGCTAATATCTTATCTTCTTAGACTCATTTCTATGTCTTGGCAATATTCCTCTTTCCAAATATTCGGTTATCGGTGTCATCCAACTGCTTCTATATTGATTATTACAAATGATTTATGCATGTGCCTATATCCATTGTTTGTCTTTTGATTGTTATTCTCCTTGGTATTTTCTTCATCATCCGACCACCATTGAACATGTAAGTGGATTAACACTAAGATTTCTTTGCTTGATTCTTCCTCATTTGATGTTAGGATGGGATCCTTTTGGAAACCCGTATCGATAATTTTTACTTTAGGTGCCCTCTATGAACATGCCAACTTTGCCAACTAATCTTCTTAAGCGTTCATTTCCCATTGCACTTGATAAATTGAAAAATCTTCGTATTGATCTAATATATCGTGAATTTTATTTACATACTAGGTCAATCGTCATCCATTGCTTGGCAGACCTTGTTTAGCTGATTCACCATTAACTGTGAGTCACCGAATACTTCAATCTTTGGGATCTTTAATTGTCATGGGAACGTTAGACTGCTATCATCGATTCATATGCAGTAATATTATTGGTTGTAAAAAAAAAATCCTAATTTCATTACATGATGAAGTCGATGAAGGAATTCCACTACAAGAAAACATATATATAATGGCAAATCAGCGTGGCGTTTTTATATCCCGTGCGGTTAAAAATAAAATTATTATGAACATAATTTCGTGAAACGCCATCTGATAGCCAAATGCAGTAGAATTTCGCTTTCCCTCTCTCCACTGAACCTAAACTAAATAAAATTTCACCATAGAAATTTATGTGAAATTTCAATCCCCACATGTTATAAATTTTTTTTCCAAAATTGTTAACCCTAATTAAAATTCATCGCTCCCCTTAACCTCTTTGCCGCTGGCACTTTTCAATCTGTCTTCATCGTTGCCAAATATCTCTTAATCTTAGCCATTGCTGCATCTTTTTCACCATTGTTGCTAGCCCTCTTCGTCGCCACAAGTCCTTTTTACCACTTTGGCTCGTCAGCTAAATCGTTCCAAATCAGCCACTAGAAGTCGTATTGTAAGTATGATAACCATATTTTATATGTTTTCCTTCTTATTTGTAATCACCTGCACGCACTGTGCTACGGTTGTTGCTTGCATTGCATAATTCCAAAAAGGGGTTATTGGCTTTACTAGCCGATGTTTAATAAATTTGCCACTCTTGTTTTCTGTTCAGTTTTGTTTAGCCATTGGCTGATGAATGGATAATACTGATTTTTATCATTTTAAGCTTATTTTCGCTACTAGTACCTAGAATACTAGATCAGGTTTCATTTTAATTATGACAGTTTGAAATTGGAACACGAATCCAATTATTGAGAATGAGATCTGGGTTTTCTTTGATAAGTTATTCTTTTTCTCATTTGAATCAAGTTCTTGATGAAGTCAGTGGAAAGAAGGAGCAAAAATATATAGAATTGGTTCTCATATCAGTGTTATTTTAGAGGTCAAAGTAATCGGTTACCTTCTTGATACAGTCAGTTTTTAAACCTGATCAATTATCAAAATTCTTGAGTTGTAATTTAAGTTTAACCTTTTAGTTTCTAATTAAGGTATATTTTAACTATTTCAATTCAATTAAAAAAACTACCTGGAAGTTTAAATTTAACCTTTTGTACGCATCCAAGGATGCAAAATTGAAGAGATTTTTGGGAAAAAGCACAAATTACAGGGATATACATTTTCATACATGTTGCTTGATATTCATTCAGGCATATTTTTTATTTGGATAACCAAATTACATATTGATGCAGCACGAGCTACAAAGTTACAAGACTTAAGTCGCCCACGACTTAAGGAAGCAGCTTTGCGACCTAACGAAGAAGTTATAGGTCCTCCACGACCTAAGGAGTCACGTAAGGGGGAGCTGTGACTTAACTGGAAACCAGGGGAAGAAGTTATCTCGAGTTTGCGACCTAAGGAAGTGATAGGTCGCGAACGACCTAACTTGGCAGTGCAACATGGAGACAGTTTAAGTCGCAAACGACCTAACTTGTTTTTAGGTCGCATACGACCTAACGAGCTAAGGCATAGGTCGTGGGAACGACCTAACAAATCACCAGGAAAAGAGCTACGACCTAACGGGTTTGAGAATGGCGAGCTAAAGCAAAGAGATAGGTCGCTGGAACGACCTAACATGTTTTTAGGTCGTGTACGACCTAACGAGATAAGAAAGAGGTTGCTGGAACGAGCTAACGGGGTGCTACGACCTAAAAAGTCACGACCTATGTTAGGTCGCAAGAAACAGTCACGACCTATGATAGGTCGCAGGAAACAGGAACGACTTAAGATAGGTCGCTGGGTGATCTGGGAAGATAAGTCGCGAAGTCTTAAGTCGCAAGGCTTAGGTCGCACAGTTCTATGAAGTACCCTTTTAAGTCGCTGAAGCTTGTTGCCGTTGATTCTTCTGCCGAGTTAATCTCTGCCGCTGATGGAAGCTGGAGCATTGAAGTAAGGTCGCGAGAATTGTATGTTGAGTCGTGGTCACTCTATATGTTGTATTGTTTCCTTTGTACATTTTGTTAAGTCGTAAGTCGTGTATCGAGTTATTGTGTTGTAACTGTTTTGCTGTTAGGTCGCTGCCGACCTATACTAAGTCGCGTCTGTTCTTAGGTCGCACCATTTTAGGTCGTAGGTCGTTCACGACCTAAGTGTTGTGAAATTTGTTCTGTTTTGGGCGTGTTGAGTTGTAGCCTATAAATAGGCAAGTGGTGTCATTTTGTAAAGTTTAGTTGATTTGAAATAAAACTCTTGTTTTGTTAGCTTTGTGCTTTCGCCAAATTGGTAGTTGAGTGTAATCTCCTATCTCCTCTTTCGGATAATCGAGTGCGCTCGATTCAACGACTGCAGAAGCCGATTCACGGAATCTAGTGCGCTAGATCAACGTGTGAAGAATCGCAGATCTTTGAACCCGGTATCGTGCGCGATCAACGAGTTCGGGATAGCTAGAATTCGGTATCTTCGGATCAACGAATTCGGGCATTTCAGTATCTTACAATCCATCGATTGCTACTCTCATCGATCGACGTTGTTTTGATTAATCTGCTGCGTCAGTTTTGGTATCAGAGCCTGTTTTAGCCAATCATAGCTAAATCGAGTCTTGGAGCCAAGTCTTTTGAAGAATTTTGAAGTTGAAGTGATAGCCGAGCTTGAAGAGAGAAGCCGAGCTAAGTAGAAGTGTTAGAGATCAAATTTGCCTCATTTGGAGAAGTTGTGTTCATCGTGTTCATTACAATTTGCAACACGTGTGAAGTTTCCGATCCATTTCATTTTGGATCTAAGTTCGAATTGTGTTTGAATTTTGAAGTGTTGAAGAGTTTTGTGAAGTTTTCAAGTATGCCGCCGAGAAGAGCTAATCGTCACCAAAACGTAGAAGCTTTGTATCGAAGAGAAGAAGCTGATGAAATGGAGCAACGAATCAATGAAAACTTTAGTGAAAAGCTTAACGAAGGAATTGGACGATTAGAGAAGATGATGTTAGAGATGAATCAGAATCGGAGAAGGGTATCACCTGAATCTAATCATGGGGGAAGTAGAGTCTCACCACATTCCAATCGAGACAGAAGTGTTGATGATGATCAAAGGCGTGGGAGGAACGTGAATGATCGAGAACGGAGGAATGTCGATAGAAGGGATGTTGGAGGAAGACGCGAAGGGAGTAGAGATGTTGGTGGTCAGGATCGACATCGATATACATCTGATTTTGAAGAGGAGTATGATGGTGGAAGTGTTTGAGGACAAGGACGAGGACAAGGAAGAAATCACTCTGATTATGATCACAAGTGGGAGTCGGGGATGAAGACTGAAATTCCTGAATTCAAAGGTGGTATGCAAGCGGAGGAGTTTCTAGATTGGGTGGCTAATGTTGAAGAGATTTTTGACTTCAAAGAAGTTCCAGAGCATCGTAGAGTGAAGTTGGTTGCTACAAGGTTGAGGGGTAGAGCTTTGGCATGGTGGCAGCAAACCAAACTTACACGTGAACGAATGGGGAAGTCAAAGGTTGAATCATGGGAAAAGATGAGGAAAATGATGAAAGCCACATTCTTACCTTATAACTATCAGTCGCTTATGTATCAGAGATTGCAAAACTTGAGACAAGGGATGAAATCTGTGAATGACTATGCTGACGAATTTTATCAACTAATTGCAAGGAATGATATTATGGAAACGGAAGAACAACTGACATCTAGATTTGTTGGGGGGTTGCGAATGCAAATTCAGGATATGGTTAACATGTTTGATCCTAGATCTGTAGCGGAAGCACATCAGAAAGTGTTGGCTTGGGAGAAACATGGAAGACGAGGAGGTGGTGTGTTTACAAATTCCAACAGTCAAGTGAAGGGTGTTAGTGGAAGTTCTAATGTTTCAAAAGCTGTTGCGAAACCAGTTGTGAATGAGGTTGGGAAGATGAAAGTCAGTAATGGTTTCAAGTGTTATAATTGCCAAGAAATGGGCCACAAAAGTAGCGAATGTCCAAAGCCGAAGAAGAGAGATATGATAGCGGAGGTTGAGGATGAAGAAGCTGAATGTTCCAATTCACCACCTGATGAGGAGGAAGAAGAAGTGTCGGGAGACGAAGGTTATAATCTAATGATGAAGAGGTCCTGTTTAACACCAAAGCAAGAGGAGGATTGTAGTTGGTTAAGGAGCAATATTTTTCAGTCAACATGTACCATTCTGGAGAAGGTTTGCAAATTTGTTATTGATGCTGGAAGCTGTGATAATATAATTTCTTTAGAAGCTGTGAGGAAGTTGGCGTTGAAGACTGAGAAACATCCGAAACCGTACAAGCTAGCTTGGTTGAGGAAAGGCGGGGAGGTGAAGGTTGGACGAAGAGCTTGTGTGAAGTTTTCAATTGGAAAGAAATACAAGGATGAAATCTGGTGCGATGTGGTAGATATGGATGTCTGTCATTTGTTGCTGGGAAGACTGTGGCAGTATGATAGGGCGGTGCAACATGATGGGCGTACCAACAGTTACAGTTTCATGTTTGAAGGCACAAAGATTACTCTAGTTCCAAAGAAGCGACAACAGGAGGAAAACAAGTTGGAGGAGATTGAAGAGCTTAAAACTTTGTTATCTTTGAAGGAGTTTGTGGAGGAAGTAGAGGAGGAGCCTGAAGTGTTTTTGTTGATTGGGCGAGAGAGCAGTGAAGAGGTTGAAATTCCAGAAGAAGTGAAACCAGTTTTGAAAGAATTTGACGATGTATTTCCAGAGGAGTTACCAACGGAGTTGCCACCGTTGAGAGATATACAACATCAGATAGATCTTGTTCCAGGTGCTGTGTTGCCACACAAACCACATTATCGAATGAGTCCAAAGGAACATGAAGAATTGAGGAGGCAAGTGGAAGAATTGCTTGAACAGGGGCGTGTGCAGGAGAGTTTAAGTCCTTGTGCTGTACCAGCTTTATTGGTACCCAAAAAGGATGGAACGTGGAGGATGTGCACAGATAGTAGAGCATTGAATAAGATCACAGTCAGATACAGATTTACGATGCCGAGGCTTGATGATCTATTGGATCAAATCAGTGGGTCCGTAATCTTTTCTAAGATTGACTTGAAGAGCGGTTATCTGTTGATACACGAAGATTTTGATCAATGACAATGAGCTTCAACAAAAAGGAAGAAATACATTTAAAATCAGAGGAAGATCAATGAAGACCAAAGTGAAAACATGAGTATGATTTTTATGGGTCCAAGTCTAGATTATTTGTTAAAATCTATCCTCAAGAGATTTGCACGAACACTAAAACACTTCCTTTAAACTTCATTTTTATAAATACTTTTAGTGTGCAAATTTTCACAGTTCAGTCGACTGAACAGGCATGGCCAGTCGACTGAAACTGGCACAGAAATAAAAACATACACAGTTTCAGTCGACTGAACTCCCTGAACAGTCGACTGAACACAGACCTGAAAATTTCCTTTATATTTTCATTCGACTGGATCTCCTGCTCAGTCGACTGAATCTGTAACTGCGAATTTTCTATGAATAGACACCTTCTTCCTCCCAAGAGTTGCAACCATTCTCCAATGGAAACAGAAGCATCTCTTCCCTGCATCTCTAGCAAACAAATGCAACTCTTCTACAAGTATAAATACATTGTTTTAACAATTACAAATCACCAATTCTACTTGCTTTAATCTCTCTATTTACTTAAACATACTTTCATATTCTTTTAAGTTTTCAAAAGCAAACCAATTGCTTGAATCTCTGTTTTAACTATAACATCTCTTGATTCATAGCAATTCATATTTCCTAAATCTTCATAAACACTTTGTATACTCTCGAGGATAAGATTATAGGAAAGTTGTACTAAAATTGACTCATTAGTGTTATCAAGAACACAACAAGTCAGAAATATTTTTTGTATCCAAGTTGAAGTCCTCTTCGGTAGTTGAGGCAAGAAATCCCGTTCGGTTGTTCGGGTAAGTTGTAAACCTATTCCTTCGGGTTAAGTGAGGGTTGTTGGTTAGTTGAATTCCTAAGAGGAGCTTAGGGACTGGACGTAGGACAAGAGGTCCGAACCAGTATAAAGTCTTGGTGTCTACTTTACTTACTGCTTACTACTATCTACCTAGACTATTTCACTATTCCATATTATACGATCCTACTGCATAGACTCTTTCAATTGGTATCAAAGCAAGGCCGTCCTATAACCATAACACCGTTATTTGACATATTGATAATATGGAAAATAACACAAGCACAACATCTACCTATAACTCTACATTTGCGGAAGGGCAATCTACTCAAAGACCACCTCTATTCAATGGACTAAACTATAATTATTGGGCTACAAGGATGAGGATTTATATGCAAGCAACAAGTTTTGAAGCCTGGAACGCAACTCAAGCAGAACTCATTGTACCCACAACGGATTATTCTACATGGACGCAAGCTCAGAAGAATGAAGTTAGTGCAAATGCCAAAGATATGAATATGCTATTTTGTGCTTTGGATAGAAATGAGTTCAACCGTGTAAGCATCTGTACTACTGCACATCAAATATGGAGTACACTTAAAACCATACATGAAGGCACAAACAAGGTGAAGCAAACTAAGATCTCCATGCTAAAGAACCAGTTCCAAAACTTTAGAATGCGACAAAATGAATCCATCAATGACATGTACTCAAGGTTTCAAGATATTCATCATGCCTTAATAGGACTAGGAGAAAAATACACGGATTTTGATATTGTATCTAAAGTTCTAAATTCACTCACTGATGAATGGGAGAGAAAAGTCTTAGCAATCGAAGAAGCAAATGATCTATCTACAATGAAACCGGAAGAATTAATTGGAAATCTTATGTCATATGAAGTTAATATGCAAGCTAAGAAAGATCAAGCACAAGAAAGAAAAAATGTAGCTTTTCATGCGGAAAAGGAAGAATCAGAGTCTGAAGATGAGGATTTAGCATTTATAGCCAAAAATTTCAAGAAATTTTTAAGATTGAGAAAAGAAAATAAAAACGGATTCAAAAATAATTTCTTGAACAAACCTTCATCCTCAAATATAGAATGTTTCAACTGTCACAAGAAAGGTCACATGTAGAAAGATTGTCCAGAGCAAAAGAAGGAGAATCAGAACAAAAACAAGAAAGAAAAATTCAAAAAGAAGGCATTCTCTGTAACAAGGGACGATTCAGATTCATCTTCATCTGATAGTGAAAATGATAGCGACAATGAACAAGCAAATGTATGCTTTATGGCTCAGGAATCTGAGGTTAGTACTTTAACTTTCGACGATTTAATTGATGTAAACACTGAACTTTTGAGTACAATAAAAATTCTTAAAAAGAAACTTAAAGAGACACGTGAAAATCAGAACAAGGCTGAGTTTGAAAGGGATATGTTAAAAGATGAAAAGAAGATTTTAGAAGAAGAACTTGAAAAAGTTCAAGAATCTCATTCAAATTCGGAAACTCAACTATCACTTTTAAGTCAAGAAATTGAAACTCAAAAAACAAAAAATGATATAATTATTTCTGAAAATCATGAATTAAAAACTCAGATTAAACAAGTTAAGTTAGATAACAATAGTCTTCAAGTTAGATTAGATAACATAACTAAAAATGTCTCTAACTTTAACAAAGGAAGAGAAAATTTATCTAAGATTTTAGAAAATTCTCAATCTTCCTCAAATAAACAAGGATTAGGATATAAAAAGGAGCCAAAAATTTCTAAAAAGACAAAAACAAATTTTAAGAGGAATATTGACTCTAAACAACAAGTGTTATTAAGAGAACCTATTAGAACAAGAAAAGAAACTAAGTTTGTTAAAATCTGGGTTCCAAAGACTAATAATATTTTAATTAGAAATAAATATATTAAAACATTTATGGATAGTGTTCATAATAATAAAAATTATATTTATAAAAAGGATACTGAACCAAATTGGGTTTGGTTTCCTAAGTTCTAACTTATTAGGACCCTATTGAAAAGTGCGTACCAATAATTTTATATTTATTTTCAGGTCCCACACAAAAAGAAAAAATGGATATTAGATAGTGGTTGCTCAAAACACATGACCGGTGACAAAGATATGCTTACAAACATCACATACTTTGATGGTGGCTCGGTTACCTTCGGAGACAACTCAAAAGGCTATATCATTGGCAAAGGAGATGTGAGCAATTACTGTACATCAAATTTACCTTTTATTACAAATGTTTCATTAGTTAAAAATCTAAAACATAATCTACTAAGCATAAGTCAACTTTGTGACAAAGGTTTTAGAATAACGTTTTCAGAAAATAAATGTAGTATTTCTGATCAAAACCAAAATCTTGTTTTTGAAGGAAATAGAGATAGGAATATTTATGTTTTAAATATGAAAAGAAATCATAATATACACAGCTCAATCGACTGAATTCACCTGCACAGTCGACTGAATAATTAACAGAAAATTTCAGCACAAAATTCAGTCGACTAAAATTACTGTTCAGTAGACTGAATCTAACACAGAAATATTTCGTACTATATTTTAGTCGACTGAACAGACTATTCAGTCGACTGAACGTGAATTTCCAGGCAACCTTTTTCCTTTTAACCATAGTTTTACCCCTATTCCTTCACTTTTTACCTCAAGCTCCATCTTCTTCCCCAAAAATACTCAAAACCCTAGAACTTAAATTGCTCCTACCAAAATCAAATTAGACACAAAATGCCTCCAAAGCGATCTAGAGCTTCTTCTTCATCCTCCGAGCCAATTGATGCTCAAATAGCACAATGGCTATACGATGGAATAGCCGTCACAAGATGGAACAAGATGAAGAATTCAAGGATTTTCGAGCATTCTTTTGTTGATTTTCAGAGTCTTCAATCCTACAATATCCAAGCATTCACGGATCAAGCAGGTCTAACATCTCTTTTAGATTTAAAAAGAAATGATCATGCCATAAATCACATTATGGTGAAATTATTTTATGCTAATCTTAATCTCGGACACCAAACTCCAAGAAATCCAAATGATAGTGTTTGGAGTATGGTATGTGGTAAGAAAGTTTGGTTTTCTTTTGACCGCATTTCACACATCTTAGGCTCGCCAAACTTTGGTAGCAAACTTGAGGAGATTGACTTTAACCCTCACATTAGTGACAACATAAACCACCAATTTTTGGATGACAATGCCAACATTGGGATCTTAAGTCCACCTCCTTACGTCCTAGAGCAAGAATTCTCCATAAAGCTCTAATGAGAACAATCACGCCAAGGACGGGCTCATATGAACTTTTATACCCTAACAACTATCGCGCTCTCTATGCAATTTGGGGTAACTATCAAGTTAATTGGGTTCAATTAATTCTCGACGAATTCCTCACATTTAACAATGGCAAAATGAGGACAATTTATTTCGGTGAATATATCATGTGTTTACTTCTAAACGTTGACACACCATTACCCGAATCCGAGAATACTATGGTCCACCAAATAAACCATCGGACCATAAGCCTAATGCAACTTCCAGCGAGACCACCTCGAATCATATCTCTCGCCGAATGGAAAGCTAGGCATCAAGGACCACAACATCCTCCACAAGCTCCACATGAAGATCCTTCCAACCGAGAAGATGAAATTCGTGTTATTGAGCCAAGCTTTACTACCAACCAATCTTTAGGAATTTTATCAAGAAATCAACAAATTCTTGATAATCGTCTCAAGAAGGTAGACCACAAGCTTGACAAGATTAAAGGATTCTTCAACACACCAACAGGAGGACCATTCATTCGAGAACCTAGAGAGAGAGAAGGTTCTTATGATTGGGATAAAGACGAGTAACTTTTTATGGTTTGTTGTTCTATGCATTTTTAATTTGATAAATCTCTGTATTTATGATGCAAACTCTGTTTTATTTAACTATGCTAATCGTAGAATTCTATTGTTCAGTGACTGTTTTCTATATATCTATGATTATTACTTCCATTTTGTCGATGACAAAGGGGGAGAAATCTGTGTAGCTAACTCTGTTTTGTAGGAAAGATAGGTGCATTCATTCAGGGGGAGAAAAATAGCATTAATGTTGTCATCAATCAAAAAGGGGGAGAATGTTGATACACGAAGATTTTGATCAATGACAATGAGCTTCAACAAAAAGGAAGAAATACATTTAAAATCAGAGGAAGATCAATGAAGACCAAAGTGAAACCATGAGTATGATTTTTATGGGTCCAAGTCTAGATTATTTGTTAAAATCTATCCTCAAGAGATTTGCACGAACACTTAAACTTCATTTTTATAAATACTTTTAGTGTGCAAATTTTCACAGTTCAATCGACTGAACAGGCATGGCCAGTCGACTGAAACTGGCACAGAAATAAAAACATACACAGTTTCAGTCGACTGAACTCCCTGAACAGTCGACTGAACACAGACCTGAAAATTTCCTTTATATTTTCAGTCGACTGGATCTCCTGCTCAGTCGACTGAATCTGTAACTGCGAATTTTCTATGAATAGACACCTTCTTCCTCCCAAGAGTTGCAACCATTCTCCAATGGAAACAGAAGCATCTCTTCCCTGCATCTCTAGCAAACAAATGCAACTCTTCTACAAGTATAAATACATTGTTTTAACAATTACAAATCACCAATTCTACTTGCTTTAATCTCTCTATTTACTTAAACATACTTTCATATTCTTTTAAGTTTTCAAAAGCAAACCAATTGCTTGAATCTCTGTTTTAACTATAACATCTCTTGATTCATAGCAATTCATATTTCCTAAATCTTCATAAACACTTTGTATACTCTTGAGGATAAGATTATAGAAAAGTTGTACTAAAATTGACTCATTAGTGTTATCAAGAACACAACAAGTCAGAAATATTTTTTGTATCCAAGTTGAAGTCCTCTTCGGTAGTTGAGGCAAGAAATCCCGTTCGGTTGTTCGGGTAAGTTGTAAACCTATTCCTCTGGGTTAAGTGAGGGTTGTTGGTTAGTTGAATTCCTAAGAGGAGCTTAGAGACTGGACGTAGGACAAGTGGTCCGAACCAGTATAAAGTCTTGGTGTCTACTTTACTTACTGCTTACTACTATCTACCTAGACTATTTCACTATTCCATATTATACGATCCTACCGCATAGACTCTTTCATTATCATCAGATTCGCATTAGACCAGGGGATGAATGGAAGACAACATTCAAGACGAGGGAAGGATTGTATGAATGGCTGGTAATGCCGTTTGGTCTATCAAATGCACCAAGTACATTCATGAGGGTGATGAACCAAATTTTCAGGCCATACATTAGGAAATTTGTGGTGGTTTACTTTGACGATATTCTGATCTACAATGCTAGTACAGAAGAGCATGTTCAGCATTTGAAGAAAGTGCTAATTATTCTTCGTGAAGAACAATTCTATGCTGCTACAAAGAAGTGTGTTTTTATGGCGAGAAGTGTTTTATTTTTGGGGTATGTTGTGTCGAAAGAAGGAATACAGGTTGACCAAAGTAAAGTCGAAGCTATCAGAGATTGGCCGCAACCCAAGACGATAACGGAAGTTCGTAGTTTTCACGGGTTGGCTTCATTTTATCGAAGGTTTATTCCACACTTTAGTAGTGTGATGGCGCCTGTGACTGATTGTATGAAGGGTAAACAGTTTGCATGGACGGAGGAAGCCGGGGTTGCTTTTGATCGAATCAAAGGACTCTTGACGTCTGCACCAATTCTAATATTACCAGATTTCCAGCTAGTGTTTGAACTACATACTGATGCATCCAAGGTTGGGATTGGAGGAGTATTGAGTCAGAGGGGACGTCCGATTGCATATTTTAGTGAGAAATTATCAGGGGCGAAGATGAGATATAGTACGTATGATGTGGAATTTTATGCTGTCGTGCAATCTATTAACCACTGGAGACACTATCTATTTCAGAAAGAGTTTGTTCTTTACACTGATCATGAGGCATTAAAGCATTTACAAGGGCAAGACAAGTTTTCAGCGAGACATGCATCATGGATTGCATATCTGCAACAGTTTACATTTGTTGTGAAACACAAATCGGGAGTGACGAATCGTGTTGCGGATGCTTTGAGTAGAAGGAATCATTTGTTAACAACAATGAAGATTGAAGTAACGGGATTCGATGTGTTACCAGAGTTATTCGACGAAGATCCTTATTTTGCAAAGTTTGTTGATAAAGTCGAAAATGGGGAGACGGATGAGTTCGTGATGGCAGACGGTTTTCTGTTCAAAGGAAATCGATTGTGCATACCTGATTGTAGTTTGAGAATGAAGATTGTAAAAGAGCTACATGAAGAAGGACATGTTGGGAGAGACCGTACATTACAGTTGATTTCACAATCTTACTTTTGGCCATCAATGAGGAAAGAGGTGGAGAGGTTTGTGGAGCGATGTCATATCTGTCAGGTTTCGAAAGGAACTGCGACTAATGCTAGATTATATATGCCGTTACCTGTACCAACTAAACCGTGGGTTGATGTGAGTATGGACTTTGTGTTGGGGTTGCCGAGAACACAGCGTGGTAACGATTCCATTTATGTGGTGGTTGACCGATTTTCGAAAATGGCACATTTTATTGCTTGTAAGAAGACGGGGGATGCTGTTCATGTTGCTCAGTTGTTTTTCAAAGAGATATATCGACTTCACGGATTTCCAGAATCGATTGTGTCGGATAGGGATACTCGTTTTCTAAGTCATTTTTGGCTAAGTTTGTGGAAGATGGTGGGAACGAAGTTGAAATTTAGTAGTGCTTATCACCCGCAAACGGATGGACAGACCGAGGTTGTGAACAGATCATTGGGTAATTTGTTGAGATGTCCGGTAAAAGATAATCTGAAGAGTTGGGATATGAAGTTATGTCAGGAAGAGTTTGCTCATAATCATGTAGTGAATCGTAGTACGGGATTCAGCCCATTTCAGATTGTTTATTCTAGTATGCCAAAAGGACCGTTGGATTTAACTGTAATACCACACTCGAAGGGGACAGTTAAGAAAGCTGCTGATTTTGTTGAAGGGTTGACGGAATGTCATAAAATCGTTCAGGAACGATTAGAAAAGGCAAATGAAAAGTATAAAAAATCTGCAGATCTGAAGCGAAGAAGTGTTGAGTTTAATAAAGGAGATATGGTGTATGTTGTGTTAACAAAGGACCGTTTTTCAGTGGGCGCTTATAACAAATTGAAAGCCAGAAAAATTGGTCCTATGGAAGTTGTGAGACGGATTAATGAAAATGCTTATAAATTGAAGCTACCGGAAGATGTGTACACTTCTGACGTGTTCAATGTTACGCATCTCGTACCATATTATGGGAATGACCAATCTGATATGGAAGAATTTACAAATTCGAGGACGAATTTTTCTCAACCTGGGGAGGATGATGCAGCACGAGCTACAAAGTTACAAGACTTAAGTCGCCCACGACTTAAGGAAGCAGCTTTGCGACCTAACGAAGAAGTTATAGGTCGTCCACGACCTAAGGAGTCACGTGAGGGGGAGCTGCGACTTAACCAGAAACCAGGGGAAGAAGTTATCTCGAGTTTGCGACCTAAGGAAGTGATAGGTCGCGAACGACCTAACTTGGCAGTGCAACATGGAGACAGTTTAAGTCGCAAACGACCTAACTTGTTTTTAGGTCGCATACGACCTAACGAGCTAGGGCATAGGTCGTGGGAACGACCTAACAAATCACCAGGAAAAGAGCTACGACCTAACGGGTTTGAGAATGGCGAGCTAAAGCAAAGAGATAGGTCCCTGGAACGACCTAACATGTTTTTAGGTCGTGTACGACCTAACAAGATAAGAAAGAGGTTGCTGGAACGAGCTAACGGGGTGCTACGACCTAACAAGTCACGACCTATGTTAGGTCGCAAGAAACAGTCACGACCTATGATAGGTCGCAGGAAACAGGAACGACTTAAGATAGGTCGCTGGGTGATCTGGGAAGATAAGTCGCGAAGTCTTAAGTCGCAAGGCTTAGGTCGCGCAGTTCTATGAAGTACCCTTTTAAGTCGCTGAAGCTTGTTGCCGTTGATTCTTCTGCCGAGTTAATCTCTGCCGCTGATGGAAGCTGGAGCATTGAAGTAAGGTCGCGAGAATTGTATGTTGAGTCGTAGTCACTCTATATGTTGTATTGTTTCCTTTGTACATTTTGTTAAGTCGTAAGTCGTGTATCGAGTTATTGTGTTGTAACTGTTTTGCTGTTAGGTCGCTGCCGACCTATACTAAGTCGCGTCTGTTCTTAGGTCGCACCATTTTAGGTCGTAGGTCGTTCACGACCTAAGTGTTGTGAAATTTGTTCTGTTTTGGGCGTGTTGAGTTGTAGCCTATAAATAGGCAAGTGGTGTCATTTTGTAAAGTTTAGTTGATTTGAAATAAAACTCTTGTTTTGTTAGCTTTGTGCTTTCGCCAAATTGGTAGTTGAGTGTAATCTCCTATCTCCTCTTTCGGATAATCGAGTGCGCTCGATTCAACGACTGCAGAAGCCGATTCACGGAATCTAGTGCGCTAGATCAACGTGTGAAGAATCGTAGATCTTTGAACCCGGTATCGTGCGCGATCAACGAATTCGGGATAGCTAGAATTCGGTATCTTCGGATCAACGAATTCGGGTATTTCAGTATCTTCCAATCCATCGATTGCTACTCTCATCGATCGACATTGTTTTGATTAATCCGCTGCGTCACATATGCATGTTCTATTAATGCTTAAGAACCATAATAGTAAAATAACTTAAGTTTGCTACCCATTTAGTGATCGAGGACGGTGACTATTAGCTTAAATGGGTTAAAAATCTAGGACGGTGACCTTTTTAATATATATTTCTTTTCTACATTTACTGTATTTCTTTTAAGTCATCATTAACAGTGTGAAGTTTTGATTATTTCACTCAACTCATAAATGCATCACATTCATTTAATCCTATGCATGTGTATGGTAATGTGACAAGTAACCTTGTTTCATAATTAAAACTACTACTAGACATAATCTTTGCATCACACTCATTTTACCCTATTTGACAATCTTTGCTGCAGTTGCTTCATGTTTTAATTTTTACTACATGCTGCGTGACAGTGAAATATTAAGGCAATTTGTTCACCTTGGTACATTTGAATTCTCTAGATATTTATCAGGTCCTTTTAGGGGTTTTTATTACTTCTTTTCCACTAAATGATATATAGCCGAGCTTCATTTATATGTTCAAACTGAATTTTGCTTGAATACGAACTTTCAACTTTTTTCTTCTGTTAATTAATTGCATGGCTAGAAAAATTTGAACATGTATGTAACTACCATCTTAAAGTCCATGTCACTGCACCATGCACTAAATCTCTGAAATCAAGTAGGGTTAATATGTATACTTTCATGCTATAACACAGGTTAACCAACTTTGAAATCTATCCATGTTGTTCTGCAATGTAGATGTGAATATACACCTATTTGTTTATACAAGCACTCTATATATTTTTTCATGCGTGAGTTTAATACAATCTCATTGACAATATTAAACTTTTGTGATTGCCATTACTTCTAAATATATGTATCTTCCATTGTGTTATATGCTTGTATCGTTATATTTATATATGATACTTTACTCTACCCTTTGTATGCTCCGCTCTTCCTTCTAAGTGCTGTTTAGGATTTTTTATGAAAATATTGAATATTGATTCTTTTTTCTGTGTATATTTAGTTACGTTGCTATCTAAAAGAACTTTGCTAGCTTATTATTCCAATGCATCATAGTTGTAGCTTTTTAAAGGAATGTAGCTTGCTTCTTCAACCCCTTTCTCCTAAGGACATTGTATTAGCTTAGAAGAAAGTTTCGTTGATTGTTATGTATGTTACAATGATGCAAGCTACACAATGTGGTATAAAGTTGTTTTATATATGTTACACTGATGTAGGCTACACAATGTATGAAGTGAGCTATTGACACATTATGAATATTTTTTAAATTATGGAAAAAAGAAAAGAAAAAAGAGAGCTAAGAATGAGATTTGGTAGACCATTTTGAGCCAACATTTCATTTCCACTTCTTATTTAATGTCTACTATATTAGGAAGCCTGGCAGGAATTCTGAACCGGCATCAGATTTACTTGGCAGACCCAAAGCCCGCATGCAGCTCACGTAATTTTCTTCTAGCTAGTGAACCAGTACCAGCGTTTCACAATGTGCCTTTTTGCCTAGTTCAGTTGGAATGTGGAGCGATAGATGGCTGAAGATAGGTAATATATTTGATTTTTATCCATGTATATTGAACTTTGTTCTGTTCATAAGCAACGCTCTTCTGCATTTTATGGAGTAGAATATATTATATCCAAAAGGACAAAAAATATGGAACAATGTATTTGGTCCTTTTCTACTTATTCATTTTCTTAATTTTGGTAAATTATTGTTTCATATGCTTAGGTTGTCTATTAGTAGATTGTAGTATAGCCTTTCTTTTGCATGCATGCACTACCATAGATCAATATGATATAAGCATGAATTGGCTACCATAGATCAATATGATATAAGCATGAATTGGATGCTAGCTTATCCGTAGGTTGTTACTTAATGGTTATCATTAAAACCTCTAAATGATTTGTTCTTAGCCACCTGAATGGTGGGAAAATGATAGTTCCTATAATTACCACTAGTATGTTGTTATGCCATATTCAATAGTGAGAATTTCATTTATTATCATCTTAAATACTTACTCATAATCCATATATTGGTCAATGTATATGTTACTAATGCCTAAACCATTCAACTATATAATTGAATAGCCTAACCTCAGGTTTCTTGACTTGGTCGTTAGACAGACTCAATATCTCACTGTCTCATTTTCAAGTATCTCTTCTCATGAACTTCTCACTGTCTCATTCATCATCTACAAGACAATATAAGCAAGTACTATCGTACGTTGAGCACATACACCATTTTGAATTAAACTTGCGATATGAAGTATTTTCAAGTAGCTCTTCTCATGAACTTCTCACTACAAATTTTTTACAACTTTCGTATTCTAAACTTTGTAATAGGGTCAATATGTTGTAGTGACTGAAATATCCTTTGTTAGATATTTTTATAGTGAGTTATCACCCTATGTTGTCAAAGGCGCCATGGAGTGCCGTTTAGGCTAGTTATCACCTTATACTTTGACTTTATATTTTTTGCAATTTGCAGGACTCTTTTTACCTTAGAGGGTTGACTGAAAAATCAAAAGACGTCAGGATACAAGTTATTGAAGCATCCTAGAATCACTTAATGGTTTGTTTTGCAGCTTACTCAGTTGTATCTTCTGATGAATGTTTATAATGACTCATGTTTTTATCTTCTGATGCGTGTAGAATTGGATAAAACTCAAATTTTAATGTTAAATACATATCCATACATATAATCTAAATATTTAAAATTTAAAGTAGGTAATTAAGATAAGGTTGGTTCGATAAGGTTGGTTCGGTCTGTTTAAAACGTTTACTTTGTCAACAACATTAAGCATTTCATTTAATTCACATTTACACAAAAAAGTGTGAATACCTATTATTAAAGATTATCTGAAGTAATTTTATTTTATTTTATTACTTTAAAGATTAACTGAAGTAATTTTTTATAAAAATTAAATAAGTTTCAAAAGATGAAATGATTTTATAAAAATTAACCGAGTTAAAAATTTTAAAAAATAACAACTAAGTTAACTGTTTTTTTATAAAATTTAACTAAGCCGACTAAGTTTTATAAAAATTAACCAAACTTATAAAAATTAACTAAGTTAACTAAGTTTTATAAAAATTAAATATGTTTATAAAAATAAGTAACACTATACAAGGAGAAACGGCAATTGCGTCGGCAGAAAACCGACGCTGGCCGACGTAAGCCGACTCTAAAAGCCGACGCAAAACAAGACGTCACCACCAAGCATTCGAGTCGGGGTTTGCGTCGGCCTCGTCGCCGCTTTAGTGTCGGGTAGTGATGGCATTATCCACGTGGCTTTTTTTTCGAAATTCTGTTGGGCGTAACTTGCCGTAACTTGCCGACGCAAGCTTGAAACCAAACAGCCGATTCGCACTATAATATCAGGTTTAGCGACGGCTAGCGACGGCCGCCTTTTTTAGCCGTCACCAACCGTCGCTAGCTTCCACCACTAAACGAAGCATGTTTTGTAGTGTAAGTTTATAAAAATTAATCAAGTTTATAAAAATAACTAAATTTACAAAATTTAACTAAGTTTTATAAAAGTTAACTATGTTCTTTAAACAACTAACTAAGTTAGGTAAGTTTGTAAAATTTAACTAAGTTAACCATGTTCTATAAAAACTAAATAAGTTAATAAAAATTAACTATATTCTACAAAAATTAAAAAATTAACCAAGTTTCTAAAATTTACTAAATTTTATATATGTTTAACTTAGTTTCTAAAAGATAACTAAGTTTTATAAAATTTAAGTAAGTTTATAAAAAGAAGCAAAACATAACCACCTGTGTGCAAAACTTAATTGACATTTCTAAATAATCTCGATAGTCTAAAGTTAGTACTAATGACAATTAATGATTTGACGCACACGAGCTCACTATACACCTCCAATATACAACATCGTTGTTATATTTGTAAAATTAAGTATTCAGTCAGGTTTTAGACATTTACTAAAGCAAATATTTTTTTTTCTCTTGCACTAAACGTTTAGGTATTCTACTGGTCTTGGTCTCAGGAGGCACAGGCTATTCAAGGGAAGTAGCACAGGCTATTCATCTAACTGTAGATACAAGATTTACAAATTGAAAGAGGCTTCAATAAAAGCTTATATCTCTTCAACATTATCACGTGGTGCCAACAAATTGCAGCAAACTTCCATGAAATACCTGTCTACCTTGGGATGACAGAAGCTGAGAAAGTTGGATGTAAGAACGAATCATATCTTTGTTTTACTACTACTTATCTGTCTACAAATTAATACTTTATACATGAACTAGCATATAGTTGATACATTGTATTGTTCAAGTAACATATAATCTAACAACTACCTTAATAGCCAGCAGTTATCATAATAATTAGCAAATATATAACACAGAACATCCAGATATAATTCAAATAACATAAATAGCATCACAAACCCAGTGTTTCCCAAAGTTAACAAAAATTTTGCAAAATAAATAACCAAAAACATACTACGTGATCTTGACATTTTCCCATAGTTAACACAAACTTTACAAAATAAATAACCTAAAACATACTACTGCCATGTCTAAGCTTTAAATCATATTTTGAATTATCTAATTAGGTAACTTATTTATTTCATAAAGAAACTGTATATACTAATTCTACTTTCAATTTGATTACTATCTTTGTTGTTTTCTAAGTTCACAATAAACTTCTTCAAAAAAAAAAAGTTCACAATAATAGTTTAGTTAAGTTGTAATTTCATATTTTATTGTAGCAGATCTCATCAGGAAGATTTATTATCAATACCAACTTTTAGTTATGACCTTTTGTTGCCGTGAGCATGTAATGTTAATTTTCGTAGGTGTGGTCAAACAAGGGAACGATTAGTTCAGTTGGATTGGAGGAGAGTGTGGTATTAATGAAGGTTTATATTTTGTCCACTTAAGGGTTGTTCTCTCTAAATTCTTCAAGAAGTGAGCATGTAATCCAAGGAGATCCATGGTGCTAAGCCTAGTACTCTGGCTTAATGGAAGTTGGTATTTAAACTTTTCATACTTATTTTCAACATCATGTAGGCTAGCATAAATTTCAGAAAAAAACACTAGATTTTTCTTCACCTTTCCATGTTTAATTTACAAGGAAATGAATCTTGATTTTAGAAAGAAAAAAAAACACTACTTTTTCCTTTCTTTCATTTTTTTGCTTTGATCCCTTTTTGGAGGATATTTCCAAATGAATGCAGGCTTTTTGCTAGCTTTGTCATTTCAATTTTTGTTGCTATCTGCTCAAGTTTTGATTTTTGAGTTTTGTTAGTTGATTGTTATTCTCTTGGAATTAGCAGCTGTTCTGTTCATTTAGGACCTATTTGCTTATAATAACTGCAAAAAAATAAATATCAATAGGGTATTTACTGGTTGAATATTTGTGTTATAAATGCAGAACCTTGATGGTTTACCATTTATTCACTTGCTAGTGAATGCTGAGAAATTAGTTTTGCTTGAGCTAAAGAAATGTGAGGTATTTTTGTTAATTTATTAGCATCTTTGATGTTGTTCAGTTTAAGAGGCAAGATGTACGTCTACATAAATATAATCGCATAGATGGCAGGAACTAAATTTCTCGCTAATAAAAGAGGTATGTTTGTCAGTATATTGATTAATATTACTATTGTTTTATGGTTACATTAAATTGCTTTTATTCACCAGCATTGTTATCTTAAACGTTATTGTTGGGATTTCATAAGTCAAACCTCTTTTCAGCCATTTTTACTTCATCAGATTGGATATGAGCAAAGAATACTTCTTTTCTTCAGCTTTGCAAAGTCATAGTAATTACTTTGGTATTAAGAAATGTGTGGATCACACCGAAGAAAAACATTTAAATTTAACTTCATATCGATTTACTTCTTAATCATGTAATAGTTGATGATATTGATATACAATTTGTTTCTCTTCTTGATCACCACAAATAATCATTGATTCATATAAAAAAATCAAGAAGCCTTAAAAATTTCTTGGCATCTTACCAATAATCTGAATCTTTGTTACTTCCTCTGAAAAACATATATGCTTAGAATAATTTATTGCCACTCAGCATATTCATCACTTTGATTCCTTGACATCTTACCAACAATCAAATCTTTGTTACTTCCTCTGAAAAACATATATGCTTAGAATAATTTATTGACACTTATAACTTCATATTGATTTACTTCTTACTGATGTAATAGTTGATGATATTGCTATACAATTTGTTTTGCTTCTTGATCACCACAGATGATCAGTGTCGGCCCAATCAAATACGTTGCCCTTGTCGAAAATCAAAGGGGAAAAATATAATATCATTAAATTGAGATTCCAGGATTCGAACTTGGGCGGGCGGAAATAGAATAAATCAACAAGAAACCAGTGCACCACACTTCCATTTTCAACCTACTTTTCCCTTCAACTTTTACTAACTCAATCATATTTAACAGTGGCCAGAAAATTTTGTTGCCCCTTGGCCATTTTCGATGGTGTTGCCCTAGGCGAAAGTCTCGCTCGCCTACCCCTTGGGCCGGGTCTGCAGATGATCATTGATTCATATAAAAGAAAACCAAGAACTCCTAAAAATTTCTTGACATCTTACCCAACAATCTGAATCTTTGTTACTTCCTCTGAAAAACATACATGCTTTGAATAATTTATTGCCACTCAGTATATTCATCACTTTGATTTCCCAAGTACTTCAAAAAAAAAGAGGGCTTCCGCACGATAGCGGGCTTTAAGGAGGTTGATAATGTACGCAGGTTTTTCCTCACATTGCGAAGAGGCGGTTTCCGAACTCGAACCTCATGAGGGTGACCTAACCATTGCGCCAAGGCTTCACCTCTTCCTAAGTACATTTTTGAAATTATATTCGAAAGTTTCTGCATTTATCTAATTTTACTGATTTAATTAACTTGTAGGTTAATGGGAATCTCTTGGACATTTCAAGCCATTAGAGGAAGATTACGAACTGAAGTTATTTAAGTTTGATAGCAATGAAGGACATGATACTTTTTGACATTCTAGTGCTCATATTCTTTGGACAGTTGCACTACTGTGTTTTTTTGGCTACAGAGTTTTTTGAATTACTTTTTAGCTACAAACTTATTATCTAAATATATATTTTTTATTTGCATCAACATATGATATGTAGTTGGCAGGCTCTGGAGGTGGAATATGGATGAAGGCTTTGTTTTATAGACCATACGCAACAAGAGGCGAGGTAATATTATATGATTATAACAGTTTCAAATTTCACATTTTACTTTTCTAACTACCGTATCAAAATTTGTTGTCTTTACCTATTTCCTCAAGTCAGTTTAATTTATGAAAAGTTCTCTACATGGATAAATACAGTATCACTTTCCATCACAAGTTAAATAAAGTTGTAATAAAGAACATCCATTATGGTTTTGGGTGGGATGGTCTCAGTCTGTAGTCAACTTTATTCCTGTTTGAAAAGTGACAAGTGCTTTCAAAATATTATGTCTATTGAACCTTCCTATATAGAATAATGTATACAACCTTATTTTCAAAAGTAACATAGACACTGGTCCAAGATTAAGCAAAAACTCATGTTCTGGTGAGAACATCAAAAATAAGTAAAATCCATGTCACTGCAACAGATGTAGAGAATATCAACTTATCAGGCTAAATCTAGCTTAGATACATTGATTCTGAATAATCTATCGCATAGAATCATCAAATAGAGCAAGAGTAGAATAATTTAAAGAAAAGAGAAATCAATTTCATAACGTTAATCAAAGTTATTGTCTAAAATATAATGTATTTTTTTAAAAGCATTAAACCATTAAAAACATCTTCTCTTCATGAAATAACGTGCGAACGAGATGGTGTACACAGTTGTGTGTTGCTGTAATTTTTTGACACAGATTGCTGTAATTTCCTAACGTACTATAAGAAGAGTGTTGCTATCATTTGATACATATTGTCCTTAAAACCTAGAACAATATTAGTGGTTCCTTTAAACATAAACAAGTACATAGTGAAGCCCATGGACATTATTATTTCATCTGATCTCTAACGTCTCTAGCAATTCGATAAGCTTTGTGATCAGCCGACTTGGTTTATCTTTTCCCCTCACACTCTTACCGAAAAATAAATATCAATCCAAATCTGATGTTCTCCCCATGCTCAGTTTGATATGTGTGCTAAACTGTGACAACCCGAAATTTAAGCTATAGTAATTAATTAAATAATAAAATAACTTTGTGAAATTATCAGAATTGAGTCACGGGAGTTACACTATTGTGTCCGTGGTAATTTTCTGGTCAATTTTCATATATAGATTTTCAAAATTGGAGCTAGAACGAAGAAGTTATGAAATAAACAAGAAATTAGAAAAAATAAATAAACATAGGTAGGTCGACCCTAGGGTCGACCCCTAATGTGTCTGGGTCGACCTAACACATGCAAGGGTCAACCTGCATGTCGAGCCGCCTCAGAATATAGACGTTGTTTCATCCAGATTTCAATATGACGTGTTTTTCTACTTTAATTCGATCATGTGCATCCGTGCTTCCATCCGACGATTCCCAGCGAGCCTATGACATGGTTGCACCAGATTTAATCTTCAAATCCAAAGTCTGAGATCCACAAGTGATACTATAAATAAGACACTAGGCCTAGCTATTTTTCTCATTCAGATTTCTCCATCTGGGTTTATTGTTTAAGGCTGGATCCTGAAAAGAATATTTTTTCAAGGAAAAGATCTTTTTAGTTAAAATATTTTATACCCTATAAGTGGATCCGGGAAGGCCAAGGAAAAGAGCTAAGGACCACCGGTGGGTGTTTAAGTAATTATTTTAGATTTTTAAGTAATTTAAAATAATAGGATTTTTAATAGTTGTAGTTTTTCTACAATTTTGGGATAACCTTTATGCAAGTTTATTACAGTTTATTTTAAGTAAATTTTAGACTTGTTTTCCAGTCTATTTTCTTTTAGCTATTCTATTTTAGTTATTTGCAATTATTTATTGTCAATTATAGCTTTTCCAATTATTTATAGTTATTTGTGGTATTTATAGTTATTTACTGTTATTTACATTTTATTTACGTCTATTCTACGTTGAGATTTCTTCTGTAAATGTTAGTTTCTTTTTAATTCCCTTTTTATGTGAATGGAATAAATAGAAGAAAATAATTCGTTAATATGAAATAAAATATAAGAAAGATGAATTTACAGAAAATAGGATGTAAAATAAGAAAGACCGTAGTAAATTGGACTTAGACCGAAATAGACAAATTTAAGACATTTGCAAGCATAGTTATAACATGTAATTATAACTAAAAAAATTGAAGAAATAGCAGAAGAAGCTTGTTTTTAAACTTAGACCTTGGGTTAAGTAAATAAGCAAAGTTATAACACACAGGTTATAATAAGAGACAAAACAGAAGAGGCTTATTTTAAAGACTTACGCTAAGTTAATAAGCAAATAAAGCAGAGATAATAGAAGAGGCTTATTTTAAAGACTTAGAAAAAGTTAATAAACAAAGCTCATAGTGGCACAACAGAGATAGAAGGCCGATCAAAAGGGTAGAATTAGGATTTCAGCCTAATTAAAGTAGGATTGGGATTTTAGCCTAATCAAAGCAGTTTTAGAAAAGTGCAAACAATCGAATCGAACTATCTAAGCAAAGCAAACAGTTAAACTATATTTTATTTCAGCTTTATTTCCTTTGTTTCTTTTTATACTAGAATTGTTGCAAAGTCTATTATCTTTATCTTGCTTAAAATACTAGTAGTTACTTTCACTCATAGGACTTTTAGTCCGACCCACTCCTCTATTTTCTCTTTTTCCCCAATAGGCCAGTAGAGGTAGGGACAGTAGATTTCAGCTTTCTTGGAGAGACATTCTTGGAGACTCTTTATGTATTCTTCTTCTTCTTTTCCAGTTTTCTTTTTATTGGAGTTCGGATGTACTGGTACTAATGAGAGGGATGGTTTTATTTATGTACTCTGATAATGTGACTGAGATGGTATTTTCCTTTCATGAAACATGTATTTGGTATTTTGAGGCATCTTATATATTTGTTTTTATGACTCTATTTTATGAAGTTTGATTTTGAATAATGAGATTACTATTTAAATGTTTCCGCTGTTTTATTTATTTTGTCTTGTGAATCTTAGTCTCTGTAAGTTTTTAGTTATACCTATAACACACCATATTCTTTAGTGTGCCCTTTTTGGGTATACTAAAGGGTGTGGGGTGTTTCACTTGGTATCAGAACCTAAGGTTACAGGATTCCTAAAAATTTGTTTTAAAAAGTAAAGTATTTTTCAAAACAACTTGCTTTAAAAGTATTTTTCAGAAAGAAACTCTTAGAAATAGTTTTCAAGTATAAAAAAGTTCTTATAAAAATCCCCTCAAAGTCATGTTCAACCTTCTTTCGATTCCTTCGAGCCTAAATTCTCTTTTCTTTGCATAATATGGTTGACTGGTTCTGTAGAGCTACGGTACCAGAGGTGCAAGGGCAAGCGCCCAATACATCATCGGTAGGTGGAGATCCCTTTAATCCACCTATAACAGCCAAATTTTCTAAGCTATGCAAGGACTTCGCTAGTCTAGGAGGCAAAACCTTTTTTGGCACAAAGGATTTCGAGAAGGCACGAGCTAGGTTGAAGGACACAGAGCGAATGTTTGGGCTGTTAGGATTAGAAGACCGACTGAGAGTTCAGACTACATCTTGGCAGCTTAAGGGAGAGCTTAAAGAGGTTCCTAAGTCAAAAAGCTCTAAGAAGCTGCGGTGGAAGAGTAAGAAGGAAAAGGGCAAGAGGAAAAAGGAGGATCTCAGAAGCAGATCCAGAAAAGTAGGAAATGCAATTGTTGTGGACTGGTTGGTCATTACGTAAGGGACTGTAAGAATAAGATGATGAAGGGAAGGTGTTATAGTTGTGGACAGCTTGGTCACCTTTGTAGAGCTTGTCCTTAGAGAACGGGGCAGAGAGCAGGCGCACCTACAGTGCAAGTACAGGCTTTGGATGCAGCACCTTTTAATAATGGACCAGACCGAGGTAGGAAAATCTCTGTAGAAGGTTTGATTTCTATTTCTAATTTTCCTATTCGGACTCTTTTCGATTTTGGAGCATCACACTCTTTCATTTTGAGTTCTATGGTTGATTGTTTTCACTTAGATATCTCCTTAGTAATAGACCACATAGTTGTTTCAAACCCCATAGGAGGATCAGCACATTTATCTATGGTTTGTAGGGGTTTGAAAATTTTTATCCTAAACGTAGAGTTTGATTGTGACGCATATGTATTGGGATTTTCGGGGTATGGGATGATTTTGGGGATGGATTGGCTATCCACATATGGAGCGATATTGGACTTCGAGAGGAGAGTCATTAGACTAGAGACATGCAGCGGTAGGACTCTCATGGTTTCTTACGACCCACAGGGGTCTCTCATGTTGAGCTTCCTTTATTCCCTTGATTCATCATCAATAGAGTTAGATTTAGTTCCAGTCGTCAGAGATTTTCCAGACATCTTTTAGGAGGTTAGGGGACTACCCCCTAAGAGAGAGATCAACTTCAGGATCTATTTGAATGAGAGTCATAAGCCAGTGGCATTGCTCGTGAGACATATGGCACCTAGGGAGAGGAAGGAGTTAAGTAAGCAGAATCATGAGCTATTGGAGAAAGGCTTCATCAGAAGGAGCATATCTGAGTGGGGAGCACCAGCCGTCTTTGCTACAAAGGCGGATGGTTCCCTTCGACTTTGCGTAGACTATAGAGAGTTGAATAAGCTCACTAAAAAGAACCGTTATCCACTTCCTAGGATAGATGATCTTTTCAATCAGTTGGTTGGCTCTTCAGTATTTTATCAGCTTGATTTAGCAAGTGGATTTCATCAGTTTGGAGTCGCTGACGATAGCATTGATAAGATGACATTTAGGACACCCGATGGATTCTTTGAGTGGTTGGTTATGCCATTTGGGCTAACCAATGCTCCAACCTATTTTGTAGATTTGACGAGCCGTGTTTTTTTTGAGATGTCCTAAATAAGTTCGTAGTAGAGTTCGTGGATGACATTTTTGTGTTTTCCAAGAATATGGAAGAGCATGTTATTCATCTAGACGAGGTTCTTTGTACACTTCGCATTAATCAATGGAAGGCAAAATTCTTGAAGTGTCACTTTTGGCTTAAGGAAGTGTGTTTCTTGGGGCATAGAGAAGGTCAAGACATGGAAAGAGTTTGAGAAACGGTTTCGTACATTTAGGTTCGGATTGTGGAAATCCAAAAAGTGGTAGGAAAATATTGGAGATGTACAATGGATTTAGTTAGAAAGCCCATGTGTAGATAATTGCAAAAATTATAATTGTTTCAGATAAGTGGATTTAATGGTAGTGCCTTGGAATAAATATATGCATAAAAGAGGAATAGGAGCAAAAGACTTTAGTAAGGAAATGAGATTACCAAAGTTTAGGAAGGGTACTCCTAGGGTAGTAAGAAGAAAATCCATTTTATGTTTAGCCCAATAAAATGAAATTGTTAGAATTGAAAAGTTGAAAAATATAATTGTCAGTATTTTTGAAAAAGTAAATATTGGGTTTTTGAAGAAAAAAGAGTGGTATGAGATTTAAATTGGTTTTTATATGATTTTGTTAAAAGTGAATTTTTTTTGGAAGAATTATAGAGCATATATAGCTCACTAGTTTCTTTGTAGGTAAACAAAGATTTTAAATATAAAAACCTAGAGTGTATTAAGTATCGAAGACGTAGATTCCAACATTTATTGTTGTAATAGATGTTTTCGTAAAAAATAAGAGGAGCATAGACTATAACACTATTGTTATAGTAGGTGACTCCAAAAGGAAATGTTTTTACACAGTATATGAGGTTCATTAGTATTTATCCATACACTAGTATTTTTAGGTTGTAGTAATGGTGTTTTACGCAACATCTATTTTGACCTAAATAAAAATGTCTTTTGAAAGTAATATCTAAGTATAATAAAAAAGTGGTTTGTAAGTACACTTATTATTTAAATAAGTATGAGGAAATATTTTCTAGTTATGGATATATTAAAATAGTTTTGAAAATGAGTTTTCCTAAAAAGAAAAGTGTAAGTTAAATATTAGGAAATTAATAAATTTCATAGAAATTGTCTATTTTGAATATAGATTAAACATACTTTAATCTATTGGAGTAAAATGAATAATGATAAAATTTTCTATGAAACCAAATCACAAATAAAAATGTTTTGTGCAAGTTATAAGGAATACGTGAAAGAGATATACACGGTATGGGAAGCACCATATTTTATATAGCATATTTCGAAAAATATAAAATAAGTTCCTTGTAATTTCACATAAACATGAAATCCTCTTTTAAAGGATTCATAGAAGGTTTTAGTGTTAATAGTTTCTTAAGAAAGTAGTTCCAATATATTAAGGTATAAAACCCTTAGGTGTAATAATTAGAGACAGAGTTGGTTAGGAGAGATATTATAGAGGGCCTTTGTAGAAAGTCCCGATTTGTAATTAGGAACTCCTCCAAGGTTAAGTAATTGGAAAGTTAAGGAGTTTTTAATAAAATAATTTTTCTTATCTACTCCATTTTTTGCAAAATTGAAAATCTATTAAAAGAAAATGTTTTGAAAACATGTAAGAACATTTTAAAGATATTGTAAAGAAAAACTGTTTGATGGAAAAGTAAATAAGTTTTTGGAAGTGAAAAACTTAGTAATAGTTAAATTTAAATATCCCAATTTTTATAAAAAGCTTTAAGGATGCAAGTCTAGAGAGATAAAATGTTAAGTAACCAAGAACATTTGAATTTAATGGAAATTTGAAAATAACACTTTTAAAGGAATTTTTTTGGGATTTGATGTTTTAAAAAAAATTAGAAGCTTTAGTTTTTGAAATGATAAGTACCAAACCAAACTTTTAAATATGGAGTAGAAAGGAATCATTTCCTAGGTATGACGAAAAAAGTGTAAGGCGATGAAGGAGATAGTAGTGATTACTTTAGAAGTAATAATAGAAGTTTCTGTAAAGTGTATAGGACACAAGTGAGAACCTAGGATTGTTGCTTCATGTGTGTAGACTAAAGAAGAATAGTAAAGTGATATTAGTAAGATGGTAAGACACACATGATTGATGATGTATATTCTTGATTTTGGAGGAACTTGGGAGGAGCATCTTCCCTTAGTAGAGTTTGCTTATAATAATAGCTTTCAGACTAGCATTGGAATGACATCTTTCGAAGCTCTTTATGGAAGACCGTGGAGTCGCCTTCGTATTGGTTAGAGTCTATAGAGAGATTGCTAGTTGGTCCCGACATGGTTAGAGAGACTTCGAAGAAGATTGATTTGATTAGGAAAGAATAAATACCTCTTATCCACATCTCTTTGATAATAAATTTTGAAATTCCGTTTCCATCTTTAGTTTTGAATAGGTTCTTTCCTTTATTATCCTTTGGGAGGGTAGATCATAGGACTTAACCTATGGATAGGATTTGATATAAACATGTTATTAGAACATGTTATGTATGACGGACGCTAGTGGTTGCAAGTGGTTGCTAGTGGATGCTAATGGACGCATATTGTAACGATCACGATCTTTTGACGCTCAAAAGTCGACATTAATACGTCCACTGTATCAAATGCCGCGCAATCAAATGCCGGAAAACCGAACCATTAGGGTTAAAAAGAAGAGGTAGAAGAAGACAGAAGAAAAGAAAGAACAGAAAAAAAACAGAAACAGAAACAATATCAGAATCTCACATTCGCAGCGGAACAATATATAATAGATGAATCAATAATCTTTAAAACAAAAGACTATATCAGTTTATACATACATCAACCAGAGTCAATATACAACTCAATACAACAATGGACAGTTATATAAACTTGTCCTCACACAGAATACACAGCGGAATAAATAAACAAGTACGGTAGTACGCCTCGCCATCCAGCTCATCTCCAAAGCTTCAGAATATCCTGATAACATAACTCTAGGCTGCCCGTGTGGAAAATTATGGGCACCCAGAATTTAGAAAGGGAACAATAAACTCTGAGTCAGTCATGGTGACTGGTGTGAGATCGTAAAACAGTTATTTTCACAAAGAAAATAAATCAAATTCGCAATGCTTTTGAAAAATGAAACTACCATAAGGCCTCCCGCCATACACACAATGCAAACGCAGAATTGAAGGAGATTTCCCCTTATGATAGTCAAATATGCTTACTACGAAAAATCAGTTGATATCATTATTAATGTCTAGTGTGGAAAACATTTCGAAAGTATAATATTAATCTTAGCCAGCATAGGCATTTCACACTTATGCCTACTATAGCTACCATGTTCAATAGCAGGTTACCGCCACATTCCATGGCAGGTAATACAACTAAAACCGTACATGGCTCGTATTGTTTCTTTGGATTTCCAATAAATGGTCAGGCAAAGGAACTTCCTTACACCGAAATGGAAACGCCTTTGGAAAGACGCCCCGAGAACCTAACTGGATCTCTGCAAACACAAGGCCGACGCTACCTTACGCTGTACAGCTGTAACTAGGTAGCTAACACACAAGCTATGCCATCCCCCGGTCGTTACCGAACTTTATCCGAGGATCCTCAACCACAAAGCAACAACCACAAAGTATAATAAATTTGCAGCATCAACATAGGTAAAATATCTGGGCTCCATACCATGATATCACCTTTTATCCAGAAGGAAATGACATATCCTAGGGGCGCGACCCCTAAAAACCTTGCCGTACCATTCCTGTTTCGACCATTACCGGGTTGTGAGGCTCGACGAAGTCTCGTCCACAAAGCTACGCTTTCTCACAAAGCCATGCTTTGATCAACAAATGATCAGCAAATGACCATCAACACACAGCAACACTCAGCATGCCACACTACCAAATTGGGAGTATATCACTGATAACCTTCAACTACATAACCTCTGAGCTCGTACGTCTCAGAGAAGGGTGTTAAGCTAAGAGAATAAATTCTCCGCCACCAACAGAAATGTATTTGAAAGAAATCAGCTTTATATCTCAAAGTGTAATGTCATACATACAACCATACAAGTCTGTTCCAGGTTCGAATAGAACCGAAGGCACTTCCGAAGAAGCCCTTGCAATCCGGGTATTCACTAATCACGTCCGGACTTCCCATCACAAGAAGAGTGATATAAATCTCTATACCGGAGCAACTCAGTGCAGAGACATTCGACAGGTTGTCCTTTCATTTTTGAAAATACCCGGTCTTCACACCGGTCTTCAAATGTTATCTATTCACGACGTATCACTATTCAGAATGGGTTATATGACACAAAGTCCTCTCCCGGCTTAACCGAATAATGAGCGTTTTTTTAAAAAACAAATTCAAGTGCCATTTCAAAGGCAAATATTGATAGTCGGTTATTTAACTATCACAACATTCACAACAATCAACCAATTTAAATAATTTTCCCAAATTATTAAATTTCAAATATCTTTGCAAGATATATATTTTCCACACTTCATCACTTTGAAAACCAATTTCAAATCATATTTTCACACTTTAAAAATAAATCAGTGTTTATTTTTAAAACAAATTTCCCTTTCCTTTATAAATTCCATTGTGAATTTAAATTTCCAAATATTCACTTATACACGATTTTCAAATCGTTTTTCAAATATTCACTTTCCACTCCAAATCAACTTTCAAATGGATTTCCAGATTTATTTTTCAAACACCAAATCAATTTCAAATTGATTCCCAAACGATTTATTTCAAATCCCAAATTAAATTCTGAATTTGATTTCGAAATTTATCTCAACACCCAATAAATTTTCATATCGATTTCCCAAAGATTTATTTTCAAATGCCAAATCAATTATCAAATTTATTTCTAAATTTTATCACCTTTTAAATAAGTCCCTTTATTCCTTCCAAATTATTTAAAATTCCATTTTCAATAAATTCTTAATCTTTTAAACAATATTACTTAAAACCCTTTTATTAAAATCTTTTCCCATATTTTGGAATTTATTCGATAAGATTACGAAATCAATTTTAATACTTTAATTCCTTCTTTTAAATTCACCTAATTTTTTTCAAAAGGATTTACTTTAAATTTCCTATTTTAATTTCAAAAATCCAATTTCATTTATTTATTTCTAGTATCCAACGATACCAAAAATACATTCGGCTAAATTATAGCCTTCAACAAATTCAATCATCAATATAATCATTTCCAGATTATAAATAAATTATCACACAGCATATGAAACAAATTCATACAACATATGAAACAAATTCATATAATTTGAGAAATTCAGTTGGATCCCTCCAACCTGTTTCCCTACATTCAAAGATGTTAGCACAATACCAATTCCACTTCGAGGTGGAATATCGCGGTATATGAGATTTATAAAATATCATCCGCTATTATGCAGCGCATAGGGTCTCATCCGCTATATAATGCGGGAAATCAACAACTCCAATATATATATTCCAATATATATATATATTGCTATATACTACTATATATACTATTACCCAAACAATCAATCAATCAATAACTAAATTTCCAATTTTAATTTGAGTGAGAAGATCTCACCTTTGATTTTATTTTGCAATCCAATCCAATTCCGATTTGATTTCACGGTTTTAGACCTTGTATCAAACATTTATACAGTCTGTTAATATTCGAAATAATCGAATAATTTATTCCATTTGACAATTTTAATTAACTATTGATTTTATTTAACTTAATGATTTAATTTTAATCAAAGGATTAAATTTTAAACAAATTTCCTTTTTAAAGAAAATATTTTTTAGTTACAAAAATAATTCCATTTAATAGATTTACTTAACTAACTTTTATATAAACCTTTATATATTTTCTTCCAAAATCTTATGAAAATTTCTTGTACATATATTTATTAAAATATTTGTTTTCCTTTTTTGTAAATAACAGAAATTCCCTTTACTGTATCCATATATATATATAAATCTATAAGTTGAAGAAGAAAATAAATTGCTTTATAAACATATTGTTATCATATATTTTTTCCTGTAATATATATATATTCTTATACTAAATTAAATTAGAACAAGACTAGATTTACCTCACTGCCCAGAAAACATGATCTTCCTTGATTCTGATTTCCTATATATGAATCGAGAAACCCCGGCTCCCCCACTCGCGTGCGCTCGAACCATCACGTCGCTGCTCCACCTTCAAGCTTTAGATTGCCTCGACTCAGCCCATTGTGATATGAACCCCCAACGCGAACCAGAGGTCGTCAACTCCAATCACACTTTGCCTTCATCTGCCAACACGCACCGCGGCGACAACCCAAACTACACTTGCCCTGGAATTCGCCCAGCATCACAATCTATTCTCGATTAAACTCCAATCGATACCCCATTCCCTCGATACGATTTGATTTCGAGATGTACGTGCGTTTGTCGAACGAGATTTCGTTCGTTAAATTTTTCTTATCTCGGCATTTTTTGTTTGTTGAACGAATTTGAAGAGGAAAGGGAAAAGTATCAGTCATTATTTGTTTTAGAAGAAGAATTCGATTTTTATTTTCGAACTGGATTTATTTTGACAAGAGGAAGGACGGCCATTGCTTTATTTTTGAACGAAAGATAGTTTCCTTTTTTTTCTTCGTTTTGAAATGAACTGAAAGGAAATAAAGAAGATGGATGCGATTTTGATTTGGCCTTTGCGTGAGAATCCTGTAGAGCTCGAGTAATAGAAAAGAAGAAAAAGGTTTGATGTGGATGGAAATACGACTGTTGATTAGAGTGTATAAATTTATATTTAAATTAAATCGATTAATTATTGTCTAGGCGTTTATATCTCGTACGATCACACGATAGCTCCGAAAGCTACGAGATTTGAAATCCGATAATAATTCAATATTACAGGTCCAATGAAACTGGTTTCGTCGAATTCCGAGACTGTGCCTCGGAAGCTATTTTTAAATATCGATTTAACCGATAAAATTCAAAACTGAACAAAACAGTTTCAAATCCAATTCTGAAGCTTTTATTATCTTCAGTATTATCAATATGAATTTTCTAAGCCTTGAAAATATTTTTAATCAGCTTAAAAACTGAAGATACAATATTTTATCCAATTTCAATAAATTAAATTCAAAAATTGAATTGCCAAATTCATCCTGATATTTGAATTTCAAATTAAATTATCATTCGAATATTTAAACTCAATCAAATATTCACATTTCAAATGTCAAAAAAATTCAGGGTCGTTACAATCTTCCCCCCCTTAAAAGAATTTCGTCCCGAAATTACAAGTTAAGAAGGATGATCCAATCCCCGTTAACTATTTTCTCAAATCCAAATAGTTTTAAACAACTTTCCAGAATAATCTTTTATTCATAAACTAATCTTTTTCTAACTTTCCAAACTTATTCATAAGTTCAAACAACTTTATTTTACTTCACAATTCAAATTTAAATTTAAATTCAAATTTTAAATTATCAAAAATTTCTCAAAATTTTCTAACTCTCGAAATTTCCGAGAAATTTCGCCAGCGTCTCCTTTGCACGGCTAGCTCGGTACTACTATAAAATGTCCCTACGGACTCCCAAATTCTAATAGAAAACAAAATGCCAAGTGACAAAATCAAAAACCCAATCAAATTTCATACTGAAATTCAAATTCATACCTTTTGTTGAGAAATTCAAATTCATCTTCGAAATCTAAATCCAATTCCATTTCCCTATAGCCTTTATAATTCCTGTATACTTTACTTAACAACAATGTCCAAATTTACTTATTTGATTCCAAATACCCATTTTACATAAGAATTTCATTCTTTATTTCTCAAGTTCAATAAGTATTTACATACTTCTTATATTTATTTTCACTTTACTAACAAAGTTATATATCCATTTCCATTCAACTTTGTATTTTCAATTCCATTTGAATTCAATTTACTTCATTTTAAATATTGAATTCTATTTACCTTATCTCAAATTCAATTTGAAATCACTTGTCATTAGTGAAAATTTTCAAAAAATTTCTAACTCCCAAAATTTTCAGAAAATTTTGGCGGAGTCTCCTTTGTACGGAGGAGCTTTTGCAATTTGACAAAAGATATAAATATATATACATCGACCCACACGGTCGAAAAAGCAAAAACAGTTCATATTTCCTATTTTTGTATTGCGTAGGTGTACCTTATTAGCATTTTAAGCAAAGCGGCTTATTTATTTAGCATTTGCGCAACCCAAAATGCAGCCAAACGGCCCCCGGTACCTGTACTTACTCAGTTTAAACATGTAAGTGAAAAATATAGGAAATTCATTTACATTTCACTTATTCTCAACAGTAAACATATAGTTTTCATAAGCAATGCATTCAAAATAAATTCCATTAACAATTTATATAGGTTCAATACAATTTTCAATCGCTTTCATCTAATTTACATTCAATTCAATGGTTTACAATGCAATTCCTTATATTCAATTCATTTTTTAAATGAATCTAACTCATTTCCCTTTCAATTGATTCCAAAATCAATTTTTATTTTCTTTTAATAACTCATAGAATTCTACATAACCTCGTTTACGTCAAACGACAACCATTTATATGCAAATTCAACGATATTCACTTAATAGAATTTCCATTCTAGTTTATAAGTAATTTAAATTGATACCAACTCAATTTAACTTTATACTATTTCATTTCCAATTAATTTTGTTCAATTCATTTTACATTCCATATCCACATTCATTTCATTTGAAACCATTTCACAATTTTACTTAAGTCGAGCATTTATCCAAATATTGCTTGAGTTATTTCAACTCAAAACTCAAGTTATATTTTCCTTGTAACAATTTCTAATTTAATTCTTTGATTTGATTTTACATTTATCAAATCCATTCCATCTACTAATTTAATTCAATTAGTTTATTCACTTATCCCTTTTAAATTTCAAATTTCCATATTCAATTCATTTCGAATTTATTTTATCTATAACAAGGAAATTTTCAATTTATTTTTTACTACTTACTTGAATTTATATGCACATTCAAACCATTTTTATTCAGCTCACAATTCAATTTTTTTATTTTAACTAATTCAACTTCCAATTCATTATTTCATGAATTAATAAATTATCAAGTTAGTTTAGTTGAATTCAATCCATTTTATTTTATTTTTTCCAAGTTTGGATTTTTATTCAACTTGATTCAAATCAAATCTCATTTTTCAATTTCAATTCATTTATTTACAAATGTAACCTCATTTGTTAATGAATTTTTCTCCAAATCTTTGGTTATACCATTATTTCTTATTCAATTTCCATACAACAATAACAATTCAATATTATCACTTCCTAACACCCAAGCATCCATATACTATAATAATTCATAGAAAATGATTTCTTTTCCATACAAAAATAGTTTTGGGCAAAATTATTTCATTTACTCTATTCAAAACAATATTGTGTCAGTTTATCTTATTTAAGAGTTTAGAAACCTCTATCGATTACAGTTGGCCAGACTGCACCGACCAGAATCTATAAACAATCAACCGATAAGTCAACACAATACAAAACTAATTTTTATATTCACTAACAAACACACACTCATATCTATTATTACACTCACACTCATTCTAGAGTACTACTGACTCTATCTCTAATGAGTAACACCCAACAGAGCCAGGGTTATCGCTTAACCGGTTGCTCTGTACCACATGTAACGATCACGATCTTTCGACACTCAAAAGTCGACATTAATACGTCCACTGTATCGAATGCCGCGCAATCGAATGCCGGAAAACCGAACCATTAGGGTTAAAAAGAAGAGGTAGAAGAAGACAGAAGAAAAGAAAGAACAGAAAAAAAACAGAAACGGAAACAATATCAGAATCTCACATTCGCAGCGGAATAATATATAATAGATGAATCAATAATCTTTAAAACAAAAGACTATATCAGTTTATACATACATCAACCAGAGTCAATATACAACTCAATACAACAATGGACAGTTATATAAACTTGTCCTCACACAGAATACACAGCGGAATAAATAAACAAGTACGGTAGTACGCCTCGCCATCCAGTTCATCTCCAAAGCTCCAGAATATCCTGATAACATAACTCTAGGCTGCCCGTGTGGAAAATTATGGGCACCCAGAGTTTAGAAAGGGAACAATAAACTCCGAGTCAGACATGGTGACTGGTGTGAGATCGTAAAACAGTTATTTTCACAAAGAAAATAAAACAAATTCGCAATGCTTTTGGAAAATGAAACTACCATAAGGCCTCCCGCCATACACACAATGCAAACACAGAATTGGAGGAGATTTCCCCTTATGATAGTCAAATATGCTTACTACGAAAAATCAGTTGATATCATTATTAATGTCTAGTGTGGAAAACATTTCGAAAGTATAATATTAATCTTAGCCAACATAGGCATTTCGCACTTATGCCTACTATAGCTACCATGTTCAATAGCAGGTTACCGCCACATTCCATGGAAGGTAATACAACTAAAACCGTACAGGGCTCGTATTATTTCTTCGGAGTTCCAACAAATGGTCAGGAAAAGGAACTTCCTTACACCGAAATGGAAACGCCTCTGGAAAGACGCCCCGAGAACCTAAACGGATCTCTGCAAACAAAAGGCCGACGCTACCTCACGCTGTACAACTGTAACTAGGTAGCTAACACACAAGCTATGCCATCCCCGGTCGTTACCGACCTTTATCCGAGGATCCTCAACCACAAAGCAACAACCACAAAGTATAATAAATTTGCAGCATCAACATAGGTATCTCCATACCATGATATCACCTTTTTTCCAGAAGGAAATGACATATCCTAGGGGCGCGACCCTTAAAAACCTTGCCGTAACATTCCTGTTTCGACCATTACCGGGTTGTGAGGCTCGACGAAGTCTCGTCCACAAAGCTACACTTTCTCACAAAGCCATGCTTTGATCAACAAATGATCAGCAAATGACCATCAACACACAGCAACACTCAGCATGCCACACTACCAAATTGGGAGTATATCACTGATAACCTTCAACTACATAACCTTTGAGCTCGTACGTCTCAGAGAAGGGTGTTAAGCTAAGAGAATAAATTCTCCGCCACCAACAGAAATGTATTTGAAAGAAATCAGCTTTATATCTCAAAGTGTAATGTCATACATACAATAATACAAGTCTGTTTTGGGTTCGAACAGAACCGAAGGCACTTCCGAAGAAGCCCTTGCAATCCGGGTATTCACTAATCACGTCCGGACTTCCCATCACAAGAAGAGTGATATAAATCTCTATACCGGAGCAACTCGGTGCAGAGACATTCGACAGGTTGTCCTTTCATTTTCGAAAATACCCGATCTTCACACCGGTCTTCAAATGTTATCTATTCACGACGTATCACTATTCGGAATGGGTTATATGACACAAAGTCCTCTCCCGACTTAACCGAATAATGAGCGTTTATTTTAAAAACAAATTCAAGTGCCATTTCAAAGGAAAATATTGATAGTCGGTTATTTAACTATCAACAGCATTCACAACAATCAACCAATTTAAATAATTTTCCCAAATTATTAAATTTCAAATATCTTTGCAAGATATATATTTTCCACACTTCATCACTTTGAAAACCAATTTCAAATCATATTTTCACACTTTAAAAATAAATCAGTATTTATTTTTAAAACAAATTTCCCTTTCCTTTATAAATTCCATTGTGAATTTAAATTTCCAAATATTCACTTATACACGATTTTCAAATCGTTTTCCAAATATTCACTTTCCACTCCAAATCAACTTTCAAATGGATTTCTAGATTTATTTTTCAAACACCAAATCAATTTCAAATTGTTTCCCAAATGATTTATTTCAAATCCAAAATTAAATTCCAAATTTGATTTCGAAATTTATCTCAACACCCAATAAATTTTCATATCGATTTCCCAAAGATTTATTTTCAAATGCCAATTCAATTATCAAATTTATTTCTAAATTTTATCACCTTTTAAAGAAGTCCCTTTATTCCTTCCAAATTATTTAAAATTCGATTTTCAATAAATTCTTTATCTTTTAAACAATATTACTTAAAACCCTTTTATTAAAATCCTTTCCCATATTTTGGAATTTATTCGATAAGATTATGAAATCAATTTTAATACTTTAATTCCTTCTTTTAAATTCACTAATTTTTTTCAAAAGGATTTACATCAAATTTCCTATTTTAATTTCAAAAATCCAATTTCATTTATTTATTTCTGGTATCCAACGATACCAAAAATACATTCGACTAAATTATAGCCTTCAACAAATTCAATCATCAATATAATCATTTCCAGATTATAAATAAATTATCACACAACATATGAAACAAATTCATACAACATATGAAACAAATTCATATAATTTGAGGAATCCAGTTGGATCCCTCCAACCTGTTTCCCTGCATCCACAGATGTTAGCACAATACCAATTCCACTTCGAGGTGGAATATCGCGGTATATGGGATTTATAAAATATCATCCGCTATTATGCGGCGCATAGGGTCTCATCCACTATATAATGTGGGAAATCAACAACTCCAATATATATATATTCCAATATATATATTGCTATATGCTACTATATATACTATCACCCAAACAATCAATCAATCAATAACTGAATTTCCAATTTTAATTTGAGTGAGAAGATCTCACCTTTGCTTTTATTTTGCAATCCAATCCAATTCCGATTTGATTTCACGGTTTTAGACCTTGTATCAAACATTTATACAGTTTGTTAATTTTCGAAATAATCGAATAATTTATTCCATTTGACAATTTTAATTAACAAGAAAAGAGTCACAGGTCCCTGTTTTTGATGTTGTCATAGGAAAAGTCCCTGCAGAAATGAATACGTAAATTTAGTCCCTATTTTTGAAAAATAAAAAACGCAAGATGCCTTGCACTTATCTGACAGAAAATGCAAGGTAACTTGCACTTTTCTGTTTCTGAAATCTTTTCAAATTTTCAAAATTTTGAAAAGCGCAAGTTATCTTGCATTTTCTATCAGGAAAGCGCAAGCTAGTTTGCGCTTTTTGATTTTGATTTTTTTTTTGAAATTTTTGAATAGCGCAAGGAAACTTGCGCTTTCTGATTTTAAAATTTTTCTAAAATTTTTGAAATTTTGAAATTTTTAAAAAGCGCAAGGTAATTTTCACTTTCTAATTAAAAAAAAAACAGGGACCTAATTTACAAACTTATTTCTACAGGGACTTTTCTTGTAACAACATTAGAAATAGGGACCTTTCGTGCAAAACCCCTTTAATTAACTATTGATTTTATTTAACTTAATGATTTAATTTTAATCAAAGGATTAAATTTTAAACAAATTTCCTTTTTAAAGAAAATATTTTTTAGTTACAAAAATAATTCCATTTAATAGATTTACTTAACTAACTTTTATATAAACCTTTATATATTTTCTTCCAAAATCTTATGAAAATTTCTTATACATATATTTATTAAAATATTTGTTTTCCTTTCCTATAAATAACAGAAATTCCCTTTACTGTATCCATATATATATAAATCTATAAGTTGAAGAAGAAAATAAATTGCTTTATAAACATACTGTTATCATATATTTTTTCCCGTAATATATATATATATATATATATATATATATATTCTTATACTAAATTAAATTAGAACAAGACTAGATTTACCTCACTGCCCAGAAAACAAGATCTTCCTCGAATCTGATTTCCTATATACGAAACGAGAAAACCCAGCTCCCCCACTCGTGTGCCCTCGAACCATCACGTCGCTGCTCCACCTTTAAGCTCGAGATTGCCTCGACTCGGCCCATTGTGATATGAACCCCAACGCGAACCAGAGGTCGTCAACTCCAATCACACTTTGCCTTCATCTGCCAACACGCACCGCGGCGACAACCCTAACTACACTTGCCCTGGAATTCGCCCAACATCGCAATCTATTCTCGATTAAACTCCAATCGATACCCCATTCCCTTGATACGATTTGATTTCGAGATGTACGTGCGTTAGTCGAACGAGATTTCGTTCGTTAAATTTTTCTTATCTCGGCATTTTTTGTTTGTTGAACGAATTTGAAGAGGAAAGGGAAAAGTATCAGTCATTATTTGTTTAGAACAAGAATTCGATTTTTATTTTCGAATTGGATTTATTTTGACAAGAGGAAGGACGACCATTGCTTTATTTTTGAACGAAAGATAGTTTCCTTCTTTTTTTCGTTTTGAAATGAACTAAAAGGAAATAAAGAAGATGGATGCGATTTTGATTGGCCTTTGCGTGAGAATCCTGTAGAGCTCCAGTAATAGAAAAGAAGAAAAAGGTTTGATGTGGATGGAATTACGGCTGTTGATTAGAGTGTATATATTTATATTTAAATTAAATCGATTAATTATTGTCTAGGCGTTTATATCTCGTACGATCACACGATAGCTCCGAAAGCTACGAGATTTGAAATCCGATAATAATTCAATATTACGGATCCAATGAAATTAGTTTCGTCGAATTCCGAGACTGTGCCTCGGAAGCTATTTTTAAATATCGATTTAACCGATAAAATTCAAAACTGAACAAAACAGTTTCAAATCCAATTTTGAAGCTTTTATTACCTTCAGTATTATCAATATGAATTTTCTAAGCCTTGAAAATATTTTTAATCAGCTTAAAAATTGAAGATACAATATTTTATCCAATTTCAATAAATTAAATTCAAAAATTGAATTGCCAAATTCATCCTGATATTTGAATTTCAAATTAAACTATCATTCGAATATTTAAACCCAATCAAATATTCACATTTCAAATGTCAAAAAAATTCAGGGTCATTACACATATACTTACACTAGGCACTATTATCTCTTAAGGATTGGCCTAACTAGGACACTAGAGCATATGCATATGGATGTGTGCGCATTTGCATTTTAATTTTTACTTTATTCCATGGTTGCTATAAATGGATGATTATCACATGATTGTTGCATTTGGATGATGATTGTAGCACGCATATAGAACTATCAGTTATCATTAGGGAATTTGTATTTATTTGGATACTTGTCACGGACATGATTGCATAAAAGGAGGTCGACTGAATCAGTAAACCGCCTAATCATTTGCATAAGTTAGGGACATTGACACTACACTATTACATATGTATCATAAATTGCATTAGAAAACTTAAGGACAATGGATGTAATGGATGATTGTTGAGTAGTTGGTTGTAAAACTTTGATGAAAATATTTATTTCATTCTTCTATCCTTAGAGATTTCGGGGATGAAATCCCTTAAGGAGGCGAGAATGTAACAACCCGAAATTTAAGCTATAGTAACTAATTAATGAATTAATTAAATAATAAAAAACTTTATGAATTATTAGAATTGAGCCACGGGAGTTGCACCATTGTGTCCGTGGTAATTTTTTGGTCAATTTCCATATATAGATTGTAAAAATTGGAGCTTGAATGAAGAAATTACGGAATAAACAAGAAATCGAAAAATAAAAAAACATAGGTAGGTCGATCCTAGGGTCGACCCCTAATGTGTCTGGGTCGACCTATAAGTCGACCTAACACATGTAAGGGTCGACCTGCATGTCGACCCGCCTCAGTATATGGACGTTGTTTCGTCTAGATTTCAATCTGACGTGTTTTTCTATTTTAATTCGATCTTGTGCGTCCGTGCTTTCATCCGACGTTTGCCAGCGAGCCTATGACATGGTTGCACCAGATTTAATCTTCAAATCCAATAGTCTGAGATCCACAAGTGATACTATAAATAAGACCCTAGGCCTAGCTATTTTTGTCATTCAGATTTTCTCCATATGGGTTTATTGCCTAAGGCTGGACCCTGAAAGTAATATTTTTCCAAGGAAAAGATCTTTTTAATTAAAAAATTTTATACCCTATAAGTGGATCCGGGAAGGCCAAGGAAAAGAGCTAAGGACCAAAGGTGAGTGTTTATGTAATTATTTAAGATTTTTAAGTAATTTAAAATAATAGGGTTTTCAATAGTTGTAGTTTTTCTACAATTTTGGGATAACCTTTATGCAAGTTTATTTTAAGTAAATTTTAGACTTGTTTTCTAGTCTATTTTCTTTTAGCTATTCTATTTCAGTTATTTGCAATTATTTACTGTCAATTATAGCTTTTCAATTATTTATAGTTATTTACGATATTTACTGTTATTTACTGTTATTTATGTTTTATTTACATCTATTATACATTGGGATTTCTTCTGTAAATGTTAGTTTCTTTTTAATTCCCTTTTTATGTGAATGGAATAAATAGAAGAAAATAATTCGATAATATAGACTAAAATATAAGAAAGCTGAATTTACATAAAATGGGATGTAAAATAAGAAAGACTGTAATAAATTGGACTTAGACTGAAATAGGCAAATTTAAGACATTTGCAAGCATAGTTATAACATGTAATTATTACTAAAAAATAGAAGAAATAGCAGAAGAAGCTTGTTTTTAAACTTAGACCTTGGGTTAAGTAAATAAGCAAAGTTATAACACACAGGTTATAATTAGAGACAAAACAGAAGAGGCTTATTTTAAAGACTTAGAAAATATAGCAGAGATAATAGAAGAGGCTTATTTTAAAGACTTAGAATAAGTTAATAAGCAAATAGAGCAGAATTAACAGAAGAGACTTATTTAAAAGACTTATACTAAGTTAATAAGCAAAGATAGTAACCAATAGCATTCCCTTTCAGTCAGGAACTGATGGTCTCACAACAGATTAGGTGAGGCTGGGGCACGCTTATGCTAACTAGGGTAACTAAGGGGCCAATAGATAAAAGCTCAAATCAGGGGATTTGGGCAAGGGGCGCAACTAGATTTTATTTGTCAGGACCCATATCGGCAGTATTCCCCTTTCATACTAGGACTGATAATCTCACAACACACTTAGGTAAGGCTGGGCAGGACCCTTTCAGACTAGGACTGATGGTCTCACAACAGATCAGGTGAGGCTGGGCACGCTTATGCTGTTTAGAGTAGATAAGAGGGAGCAACAGATAGTGCGAGCCTAACGGTGGTCGAGCATGCAGCCTCGGTGCAGGGATATAAGTCGCTATTGAGTTCCAAAGGTAAATAAGAGGTCAAAAAGAGGGAGCAACAGATAGTGCGAGCCTAACGGTGGCTGAGCATGTGGCCTCGGTGCAGGGATATAAGTCGCTATTGAGTTCCAAAGCGCTAAACAGGTGTCTTTTGCTATGGGACCCATAGTATGGGACTAGCTCATAGTGGCACAACAGAGATAGAAGGCTGATTAAAAGGGTAGAATTAGGATTTCAGCCTAATTAAAGTAGGATTAGGATTTTAGCCTAATCATAGCAGTTTTAAAAAAGTGCAAACAATCGAATCGAACTATCTAAGCAAAGCAAACAGTTAAACCATATTTTATTCCAGCTTTATTTCCTTTGTTTCTTTTTATACTAAAACTGTTGCAAAGTCTATTATCTTTATATTGCTTAAAAATACTGGTAGTTACTTTCACTCACCAGACTTTTAGTCTGACCCACTCCTCTATTTTCCCCTTTTCCCCCCATATGCCAGTAGAGGCAGGGACAGTAAATTTCAGCTTTCTTGGAGGGACATTCTTGGAGACTCTTCATGTTTTCTTCTTGTTCTTTTCCAGTTTTCTTTTTATTTGAGTTCGGATGTACTGGTACTGATGCGGGGGATGGTTTTATTTATGTACTCTGATAATGTGACTGAGATGATATTTTCCTTTTCATAAGACATGTATTTGGTATTTTGAGGCATCTTATGTATTTGGTTTATGACTCTATTTTATGAAGTTTGATTTTGAATAATGAGATTACTATTTAAATGTTTCCGCTGTTTTATTTATTTTGTCTTGTGAATCTTAGTCTCTATAAGTTTTTAGCTATACCTATAACGCACCATATTCTTCAGTGTACCATTTTTGGGTATACTAAGTGGTGTGGGGGTGTTTCATAAATAATTGGATGATGTGGTTCTGTCCCCATGCTCAATCTGACCCGATTCTTTCCAACTTTGGCTGCAGGAATAGGCGAATGCAGCTGACAGTTCAAACAACTTCTTTTAGTAAGTTATCCTCTACGACGTGTTCTTCGCCAGACTAGTTGATTTTCTTGTGTTTAACTAGCCAAATATATCAAGCATCTTGTTTCAATTCTCCTGGTCAATCTGAATTTCCTATAGCCCATCTATATTAGTTGATTATTGTTAAATGCTAATTTATATTTTGATAACTCATAATATAGTTCGACCCTAAATGAATGCATATACCTAGGTTTAATCAGATAGCTTGAGAGTTTCAAAATCGCATCATATTTGTGCATTCGACTAATGAAATGTCACATATTCGTAGTCCTATGGCTTTGTTCTATTTCAATGGTTGTTGTTTGTCTTTTAGCATATAGGTTTCCACGTAATCAGTTGTTTGCTAATCCTGTAACATCTACTTTTTGGTCAGTTTTGTAGTCTTGGACTTCTTTTAGGACTAATTTTAAAACACATGATTCTTGAGTGCTCTCTCCGAAATGACTATCATTGTTATTCTAAAAAAATGATGTAATATTTATATCTAATTTAAAATTACTATTATATAATTAATAACTTTAAGTTTTACCTTGTTTTTGTTTTATAGTTAAATATATTCACATGCTTTAAATGCTCTCCTTATCTTGTAGGGTATTGGATGTTTGAAGGTGGCAAACATGGACATTCTACGATCATGGTATTTTTGGTATTTTCTTTTGTAGAGTCCTAATGGTACTATTATCATGTATGTTTAAAAATATCAACTATGAAATATTATATACAATATTGAATTTGGTGTAATTCTGATTAGGTATAATATATAATATGCTTTGATTATCAAAATTTTCATATTATTGTTGTTTTGAGTTGATTGAATTGTTTATGAATTAAGGCAAATATATCTTGTTGTTAGATGTTCTAATGTATAGAATGACTATTGTAAACTCAAATCGGGGATTTAAAAAAAGCGTTATTGGTATGCTATAGAAATCCTACAACAGCGTTTATGATATGATGTGGAAAATATACAATAGCGTTTATTAAATGCTCTCTAGCTTTTCACAGTGTTTTCTGTGCTATAATAGGCCATGGATCCATTGTTACACAACGTATATAAAAATTCTGTTAAATCCTTTAACAACATTCTTCAAAGGCTATTAAAAATGAGTTAGAAACGCTATAAAAGGTATTCACGGTATTGAACAAAATGCTATAAAAAAATACTCTTAGCATTGTTAAAACGCTATGAAAAATGTTTTACGGGAAAAACAGTATAAAAAGTGTTCAATAGCATAAACTGAAGGCTGTTAAAACCTAGCTTTTCATAGCGTTTCGTCTAATGCTATGGAAGGTCCCTGACTTTTTATGGTATGTTGTTATACAGCGCATGAAAAACGCTATTAAAGCCTTTTATAGCGTATTTTGAACGTTGTTAAAAGTCCTGAACGTTGTAGTGTTCGAACCATTTTGTAATGGGTAAAAATGATAGATTTCAAAAAATATTCCTAGTTAGATCTTAGTGGCCGGTCAAATCTAATGTCTGAGACCGGATCTAATCCAATTGTTTTTATAAAATCATATTTTATTTATATTGTCTTATTTTTAATTAATTAAATCAATGTTTATTAAGTATGATATTTGAATAAATATGAAAATATTAAACATAATCATATTTTCGTAATTGCTTGGTGTTTATAGATGGGAACGAACATCGTATTAGATCAAGATATAATCACGTCAAGATCTAAAGAAGAGAGATAGATGTGACATCATTAATTGATTCCACCTTCGTCTTTTGCAAACATTAAACTGATACAACACCTAATCTTTATACAACAGATGATGTAGATAATAATATGTTTAACATGACATATAACAACATGGTCAATATATACATTTTGGGGTTTATATCTACGATGTATATATTCGCTATATATATATTGCCTCGGTTTAGTTAATTAATGTAAGATGTATTTATGGTTACAAAATATTATGAGATATGAATATTAATAACGAAGATCAATTTGACCAAATTTAATATAAATTAACAAGCTGATATTTCAAAATTCAAATTTGAAATTAAATAGATAAACCAAATTTGATTTGGCAATGTTTATTCAAAATTTAGATCTAGATTACATTTGATTAACGTAAAATACCCTCAACAAATTAAGTACTAATATTAAAATTGTGTATATGTGTGTGTATAATTATGAAGCTAACAATAATTTCAGTTAATTCAAAGTATATTTATATATACACACATACATACTATATCAAAAAAATTTAATATAAACATAAGATTCACATATTTCTTAATACTTCTAATATATGTATATATAACAAATATATATTATTTTATTTTATCACCTAAATTTAATTCTATGTACAAAGGAAAAATCAAAATGAATTTTAAAATCAAAATATATACATTAAGTTTGAACAAGATGTTAATGAATTTCTTGTTTCAAAATTGACTCAAATCAAAATTATTTAACTCGTTGAAATTATATATTACCCTAGAAAATCATTACATGCATATTAAATCATCTTTATGGTTGGAATCAAAATTTTACACATATATTTACATTTTTAGTTTTAAAACACTGAATTAAATCACATTAACGGGTTAATTTTTCAGATTATGATGTTAATTATAAATCATAGTGAGGCAATGGTACACACACACACATATATATATATATACACATACATATATGTATGTATGCATGTATGTATGTATGTATAATCATTATAAAATGATATGGCTAAAACATATAAATATGAAAAAGGAATTATACCTTATAAATTTCGCCAATTAGCGACACCTTGATATATGAATTCTCCTTAGATATCTAAAATCAACACCTAGTCCTTGCAAGAGTCAAACGAACCACGTAGCTATTAATTTTATTTTATGTTTTTGATTTGTTTTGGAGTTTATTTTATTTATAAGAGGAAAAAGAAAATTACAGCCATGGATGGAAAAAAGAGAGAAAGGAAAACAACCGAAGTAAATTAGATCAGAGGATTTGCTTTAATTGGGAGAATGGAACCTTTCTAGTTCTTTTAGTTAAAACTTCCCTAATTAATTCTGCCTTAATTTTCAATTACTCCACCCAGTTCTCTTCCTTTTGTATGGCCAAACAATGTTTCCATATACATGGTGCAAAATTTCCAAAAACTCTTCATATAATTATCTTTCATTTAAACCCCATTTAAAAGTTTACGGATATTGTATATCGTTACGTGCAAATATAATATTTATATATATTTTCAAATAATTACAAACAATACCCAAAAGATTGAAAAAAATTAATACTTCTCAAATATTAACTAAATTTAATCAATTTATGACATTTTATAATCTAATTAAAGCATATGGTTTTTTGGTTGATTTATAAATACAGTTGTGAGACTTAGAGGTGTGAGTTTAGTCGGTGCTTAATTTTGAACAATTCAAAAATCAATGTTCACACATCACCTTAGCTAGTAGCGTAACAGTTTGGCTAAACAATCATTTACAGATCTTTTCGGTAAATCCCAGTTTCACATTATTTAAGCGTTACCTTTGATAACTATTATTTACACACATTCTCAAAACTACATTACTATAGGATATATGGAATTTCATATTGGTAAAAATTTCAATATTATCCACGTTCAACTCAGTTAGTCCAAAAACAAAGTCCTTAGTTCAATAATAACATTTACCATTAATCATACTATTATGGCAAGAAATATTGATTTTGAGTTGACTATAGTTGACCTCGATACTAACCTCGTACAACTGAAGAGACAAATTCTCTATTGAATGGTGCTTCACTTCCAAAGCTTCAACTCAGATTCAGCTGTAGTCGCTCAATGGATCTCCATGCCATGATTTAACTATAATCAAAGTGGAGTATTCACACTGAAGTTCTAAAGTATTATCCAATTGAGATAATCTTGTAACACCATCACACCGAGGTTTCCTATTTGACCTAATTATTACCAACCAATAGGAAACTCTCGAACGAGTCATTCCATTGTTATCCAATAACTATAAATTTGTAAGCCCTCGGCTATGACTAATATTCTGCCAATATGTGGAGAGCATTACACACATCTTAAACAATGACTTGATATCCTTTTTTCTAAACATCTCGACTAGGAATTTTTAAAACAAAATGTCATTTTCTTTTTTCATTAAGTACTCAAGGTTACAACTATTTGCAACTACCACCACATGACATTTCATTTAAAGATTTTCTTATTATATACTTTAAATTAATTGCTTAATTATTTATACCACAATATGACAAAGTATGTAATGGAAAACAAACATCATTACTACGTATAAGATTGACTATAGAGTTAGATATATGTAACAGTTTAAATAATTTCTCCTAAGGCATACCACTAATTCTTTCATTTGATGACCATCCGGGTGATTAGCACATACCCCATCCTAGCTCCTTGCTCATTTGAGGCTTCGTCTATGAATAATTTCCCTTTGGTTCAAGTTTCCATTCCATTTTATCTTTGATAAATCAAATTCATTTAGTTGCAAAAATCAGCCTAAACTTGTCTTGTTATTGCCACATGGGGTAAGTAAGTAATATCATATTTATTTAACTCCATTCTGTAGGAAATGCAGATTACGGATCTTAAGGCAGAGTTAACACTAGAGGGGGGGTGAATAGTGTTTAATTAATTTTATGAATCTTTTTGAAATCTTTTCAAATTAAATCCAAACAGATGCAATACACAAACACAGAAACAATCATAGAATCAGACACATATGTAAATAGTAAATAAAAGTAGCAAAGGAAAGAACACACCAGAATTTTATACTGGTTCGGAGTTACCCTACATCCAGTCCTACACAATTTGTTGTGCAGATTTCTTTTCAAATATAATATCGATATTACAACTTCGATTTCAAGGCCACGAGATACACCCTCCTGTCTCCAAGTCCAGGGCAAACTCTCTTGATTTAACCAGGCTACAAGATCACCTAATTGATTTATGTGCTACAATCACACCCAATTGATTTACGGCCCACAATCACACCGTTTCCAATCACACTTTGATAGAGAGAGACTCGATACACTTTGATCTTTCGATCTTTGATTACAAATGATCCTATAACTCTGAATAGCACTGAGATCTTTGAGAGAGAGTGGCAGAGAATCAAACTAGAGATGATCGAGTTTGATTCAGTTAGAATTTTGGCAGAGTCTTGTTAAGAATGTTTGAAAATAAGAATGGAAGAGAAAGAGGAGAGAAAACAAAGAAAACTTGTGTAAAAATTCGTTGAAAACTAGTGGTATATATAGGAGAATAACGGTCATGTCCATTCGTGAAAGGTTATGACGAATAGACACTTCTTTTGAAAATTTGAATTTTAAATTCTACGGCTACCATGTCGACATGGGGGGATGAGGGATGTCGACATGCCTATGTTATTTTTGAAAATAGATTTTTCTTTAAAATGATTTCTATTCCAAAACTTGTCAAAACAATTTCTAAACTTTGTGAACCATTTTGAAAATAGTTTAAACTTATAAAAGAGTTTTAGAAAGTAATCTTAAAATATATTTTCTATAATATAATATAAAAGTAATATTAAAAACTAAGTATAGATTTCTTTAAAATATATTAAAGCTAAAATATTAAAATCAAGAGATAGTTTAAAAAACAAGAGATGATTTTGAAATTAATACGATTAAAAATAGTTTCTGAATTAAGGCTAAAATATTTAAACAGAGAGAGAGATGTATTTTTAAAAGATAGTTTTGAAAAAAATCTAAAAGTAAGTCATTTTGAAAATTTCATGGATTCCATTCAACTAGAGAAGGTCGTGGGTTCCATCCCACTATTAAAGCGAGAAGGTGGATTCCATTCTACAATTAAAATCCGAATAAAGATTTTAGTGCTATTATGAAGTTTTAACATAAATCTAGACTTTATTACTTATCTTGATATCTTGAACTCTTGAACTCTTGATACTACGGAGTCTTCAGTCTTGATATCTTCAATCTTGAATTCGTCAGTCTTGAATCTCTATACTCGGTCTTGAATCTTTATACTCAGTCTTAAATCTTTATACTATACAGTCTTCATTCTCAGTACCTGGATATATATATATATATATCCTGCATATACATATATATATCTAGACAAGAATATTAGTATTTATATTCTATAACAAGTCTTAAGGTTGTTGTTTTCAAAACCATCATCTCAGGAACTAACACATTCCCCATTTTATTAATTGTTCAGATGTTTCGAGTTACTAAAGACTTGTTTGAGTGGATAATTAGACAAAATCTTGGTTGGATGCGCTTGGAAATTAGATCTCAGTTTTTGGGATGTTAGCACCAAACAGTTAGCTAGTTTCTCCATGATAGGATTTATGACCTTTACATCCTTTGATCTTTTACTTTTGCAATACAAAAGTATTGGGTTCCATTTTAATCTCTTCTCAGAACTGAACTTATAACATACTCTGACACTGCCATGTCTAAGAACAAATCTTCACCTTCCACCAGACTAGAAAGTATCGGGTTTTTTTATAGATGGTCCTTTATTCTTTTTAGACTTTTCAACATCCATTAGTCCATTCAAAAGTTCTACGTTTCTTGATTACATCAAAAAATGAGATACAATTATCGGTTTCCATTGATACGAATCGACTGGGTGCAGCTACTCGTCTGTTTAAACTCATCATATCCTTGCTTGTCTTAGGATCTGCCATATCCCTAGTTGCTTTTATTTTGTCAGGATTATCTTTTATTCCACTTGCACTTACTATGTATCCAAATAATTTTCGTAATTGTATTCTAAAGGAGCTTTTCTAAGGATTCAACTTCATATTATATTTGTGCAGAAATCCAAACATCTCATCCAAATCATTTATGTGATCAACTTCCTCGTTTGATTTTACTAACATGTCTTTCACATAGACTTCTATGCTTTACTCAATCTGGTTTTTGAGAGTTTTATTTGTCAACCATTAGTAAGTAGCCTCTGCATTCTTTAGCCCAAAGGGCATCACTTTTTACCCAATATATTCACTAGTCTATCATGAAACTTGTATGTTCTTCTTTAGGTTTGAAGATGAGGACTTAATTATATCATAAATGTGGACCATAAAAGATAGCAACTTATAACCACTAATTGCATCTACCAATTGATCAATTCTTGGAAGGGGATAACAATCTTTTTGACATGCCTTATTTAAATCTATGTAATCGATAGATGTCCACTATGTTTCAAGAAACTTCTTAACTAGTGCTAGGTTTTCATACCATTAGGGGTAATAGACTTCTCGAATGAACCTATTTTCCAATAATCTTTTTTACTTCTTGCAACGCAATGTCCATGCTTATCCAATTGTCATTCTTTTACATTATAAGAATAAAATTAGGTTCTATATTCAGCGCATGGCACAGTATTACGGGGTCAATTCCGACCATATCTACAAGGGTCCAAGCGTAGACATCCTTACTTGATCAAAGAAACAAGATTTGCTTTTCTCTTATATCAACATCCAACTCCTTTCCTATTTTCACCACTTTAGCTAAATCATGGGGATCTATACTAATTTCTTTCTTTTCCTAGATTTATTAATAGATTTTCTCCATCCATCTCATCATGTTTTCTCTTCTTCTCATGCTCTTTAGCTTTTCCACACCAATTCCACATCAACCCACTCTCTTATTAATTGAAAATTTATGTTTTCTACATTAAACATTAATTTTTGATGATTGATATCCAAGGTTTCGAGATTTTAGTTTCTTTGGGCTTACTTAATCCATGACCATAAAAGGATTCTTATTCATTTGCTATAAGGTAGCAAAGCACATTTCCCCAGTGCTAAAGTGTTCCACTTATATAGTCCTCCATAATGCCTTGGAGAGAATCTTCAGAATAAGGTGTTTATTGAGACAAACATGTTCATTTCGTCCACAGTTGGCCTTCCAAAGAAAGCATTATAATTATATGGTTGATCCATGACCACAAATAAGGTTTCAAAAGTTTCTGTGCATGGTGGAAGTCCCACTTGAGTGTATAGCCTAATTGGGCCTATTGGAGATGATCATTTATTGTTAAACGCGAAAATAGGTTCCAGGCTTGGCTCAAGCTTCCCTTTAGGATTGTCCTTTTGTTCAAAGGCATGCTTGAAGATTACATTTACATCACTTTCTGTATCCACTAAGATTTTGGAAACCATTGATAGTCTGGTTTATGTTGTAATCATTAAAGGATCATTGTGCGGGTGCCTTACTCCTCTCAAATATTTAGCAGTTGTCACCAAGTCTGGTAATGGCATAACACATTAATAAGCCTTCATCAGTGGTTCCTTACCTCCTGAACAGATCCCTTCTCTTGTCTCCAGATATACATTTTTCTTGCCCCTTTGCTAGCCCTATGACAAGTGGGTCACTGTGGATTACATCGATACGGTTTATCGATAGTAGTAATTCTCTTTAGGGGTCATTCTCTAAGATATTGTCACTGTTTATTGGTGGATTCTCATTACACTTAGTCACCTCCTTTGTTAGGCTTTAGATTAGTCTTATTTTTCATTGGAGCAGGATATTCCATTTCTTCTTTGGTTACAGCATAGATGTATGAGATTGGTTGGGTTAAGGAGACATAGCTTACCTTTGGGTTTTCTTCACACGTCCCCCTCTTGTTTGGGACAGAGAATCCAGTCCTTTTACCCTATCTTCCCTTTTGCTGTGATTTCATCTTTTCATGAAAAATTTCAACCATGTGGATTAATTTTTCAGCTTGAAATCGAAAGTATTGAAGATCCCTATAGCCACATATAACTCCTTCCAAAATGAAGTGTTTTCAATTAATCAAGATTTTACGGCCATAAGTTTCTCTATATCACTTACTTTTTCAACCTTAGTGGCCTTAGCATTGAACCTTTTTAATTAATCCATCGACAACTCCTCAGGTCAATGTTTAATGTTAGGTAAAACACTCACGTCGATTGTTGGCTCCTTCAAAGTACAAAAATCAGCTAAGAACTCATAAGCAAACCGGCTCCATGAGCAAATTGTTTTTTGTCGGTATTACTTATACCATTTGCTTATAACTCCTAAGAAAGTTGTTGGCAATAGTCAAAATCACACTACTCTTGGCGCATCATATATATCCTTCTGGCTTTCAAATGTCAAAACATGGTCATTGATGTCAGTTGAGCCATCATACTTTATAATGGAAAATTTAATATATGAAGATAATTGAACTTCCATTATCTCCTCAGTGAACAAAGCTTGTCTAAAGTTATTATTAACTCTTATATCCATAGTTCTTTTCCCCTTTAGATCCATCATGTCTTTGAACATCTTGCGGGCTAGATCCCTCAAATAGGTTTCATTATCCTCATAATTCTTCCTATTTGGTTTGTATTCTCTTTCATAACGAGGCCATGTGGACTATACTATGGACAGTCTATGAAGATTCACTAGTTCTTTAGTCATCTTTTGAGTTGAATGGTCATTTATCTCGACTCTCTATATTACAATAAGATTATGAGGAGTTCTCTTTGGCATAGTAGCTTCAGCCACCTCTTTCCCTTTAAGTTCCAAGGTGCTAATTCCTAGATTGTTATTCCCTAAAAAGAAACATTGATGTCTCTATGAGGAGATTCTACTTCTCCATCACCCTTCATACTCTTTGTTGTCCTTGAAGATTTTTACGAGAAAAGCATCTCAATTAGCTCATCCTACTTCAATGTTATCCAAGGGTGGCATGGCCTTAATAGTCACACTTTCATTTCCCGTGGCCACGGGTACTGAAGCTTATCCTACTTCAATGTTATCCACATTGAAGTTAAGTGTTACATTCTCATTGAGGTTGGTATTATGCACAACCTCTTGCTCTTGGACGCTTACTTTCTTAATCCTTGCCATTTTTAGTTAAACTTAGTAAAACATGATTGTTTGAGTTATAAAGAAAACTTTTGATAGCTTTCCACTAAAATTTTAAGCTTGGAATTAGGCCAAATTTATATGTTTATGTCAAAGAAGTCACATGATACTTAGGCAAGAGAATCGACTCTTGAATAAGCATGCATGGATGCAAGTAGTCAAATACACAAGTCATTTGTTACAAAGTCCTAATTTAAGTTTGACCTAAACGACCATTAAAGTCCCAAATTGAGTTCTTTATTTATAATTTGAGTACAAATGAAAAATGAGGAGGAAGATAAATTAGGAATTTGCCCCTTCTTAAAGGGGGAGTGCATGCATATTTATATAAAATTTAAACTGTTAGTTTCTTAACATATAGTAGGTACCAACCTTAGATGGTTGAAATCTTCTTGGCTAGTTGTTGGCGTAGCATGCTGTTGAGATGACACATGGCATGATTTGCTTCTTTCACCATTTTATGCCAGTGTGGCATAATTGGACTAATACGAGACTGACTCATGGATAATCAAGATAGTTTTGAGAGCATATTTAGATATGCGATAGCACTTTTAGACATGCGATAGCACCTCAGAATTTAAGCATGTGATAGCTCTTTGGCTTTAGAAATGCGATAGCTCCCAACTTTAAATATGCAATAACTCCTTAACTGTAATGACTCGACTTTTCGATTCTTGACTGTCGACATTAATACATCCACATTATTCGTGTGCCGAATACCCAAGTGTCGGAAAGATAGAAAGTTAGGGTAAAATAAAAGAAAAAGAATAGAATAAGAAAAGAAGAACACAATATCAGAATCTCATAATGAAACGATAATATACAATACCAAGGGAACTAAGGGTTACTCTGAATACAGAAATATCAGAGTTAATAAAACCTAAGTGCTATCATCAGCCTGGATAGTTATAATTGTTTGTCCTTATAATGCTGATATATACAATACAGAAATGCACTAGAAATAAGAATACAATAGAAGGTAATCATCCAGCTCTTCGATAATAAGCTCTAAAGCGTCCGTAGATAAATCTTGAAACAAACACGGGGCTGACCCGAGTATTATAAGAAAATAACACCCGGATCAGTCTGGTAAACCAGCGTGAGAAACTCAAGAAATATGAGACAAGTAATAGTAACCATTGAGACCATATGGATTTTCGTAAAGGTCTTCCCTCAAATGAAACGAACCATTCATTAAATTTAACATATAGTGATATGATAGATAATGCCTAGAGTATAACACATAAATCATATCAAATAGTTGTTGTATCAATGCCACAATAATAATAGGTATACAATCAATACCACTAGGGTGCGTTCGCATAGTGGATTTCCCATGGAGATTTCTTTGGATCTAGCTGTATTCAAAGTCATACACAAGGATCAGGGATATCCTTCCAAGCAACGTACACCTCTAGGGAATGTACTATAGGTTATGCATAACTGGCACATGCCTAAAACACTCATGGTTGTGAATGCATCGCTCCTACATGCATGTCCGTAAGTAATACTAGATGGAGTCGCCTACACCCTTAAGATTGCTAAAATGCTATATTCCCTTTAGCAATGTATCATATTCTAGTTTTAGTCATTTCCAATGTCGAGGCTACGTTCGGCTTCTCTTACTGGAGTCTTCATCGCTCGAGTAGAACACGAATCCCCAATTGGATTCCCATATCTCGAACAGATCACGAATCACTGCATGGATTCAAGCATCTCGAATAGATCTCGAATCTCCACATGGATTCCCCGCATAAGCCCTCTGATGCTAATGTTGTCCTCCCTCTTGGAATACTCCTCAAGATAGACGGTCCCACATGATAGCATCATTTGAAATGTTAACGCTAACCTCTCCCTTGGGCTTTAACCTTAGGATTGACAGTTTAACTCTATAACATTTCACTTCACATCTGCTTCCTCTAGCATACTAGTTTTGAAGTGGTATTCATAAGTAAAACACTTACCGATCATGGCCTCTTCAAAAATAATTCAACGAATTTCCAACTAACTCAATTTCAGTTCTTTCAAAAGTAAGCGAAAGCTAGAGATGTTTTGTACCAATGCTCCTCCTTGGGGGTTCTCATTGATATGAAATCACGAAGCCTTTCAATAACTTCATAAGTCATATTTGGTAAAGTTCGATAATCGACTAATCAATTACCTAGTCAAAAAAATTGCTGATACAAATCACGATTCGTAAGCTTAACTCGTTTCCAACATTCCAACTTAAATATTCCTCGTTCAAGAGTGAAGCCAAGTAAGTTAAAGCACTTGTTGCATCAAAGCCTTGCCAAGACACCTCATTTTTGAATCTCACAAATAGACAAGTCTATCTCATTGGCTTTTAGTGCTAAGTATAGTATTAATGATTTCTATGAACAATAATAAATCAAAGAAATCAACAAGATTAACACATTTTCGCCATTTTCCCACTTACTATTCCTTGATCAAGAGGGAAGCCCGCTAGGTTAGAGCTCTATTGCTCCATTCGTTCTCAACATCAATCTTAACTCTCACAAATAGATAAGCCTTACTTTATCGACTTTTAGTGTTAAGCATACTTAATTACTTTTCAAACAAGTAATCAAATAATTAACCATTTTGCCACTAAGCAATCTAACCCCTTTTTAAAAGCATTTTTATATACTTTTAAAATACTATCAAATACTTATAATAGGTTTTAAAACATTTATCCAAAATATTACTTGAAAACAACAACTTTGAAAGTTTCCTCAAAACTTGAAAACGATATGTTTTCAATAAAATATATCTTCTTTAAAATTCACAAATAATTCTTAAAAATTCATAAATATCACAAACTATTTTTGAAATACTATAATATGAGTTAGTAAACACTTGTAAAAAGAAGGAAACAAAATACTTAAATCTAAGTATCTTTTCAAACCTTTTAAAGTCCAAAATCAAGGCCAAACGGGACAGTTTTCCACTAGTGGTGTTTTGGCCACTTTTCGAGATGTTACTTAACATTTTGCTGTTCAAGCTTTGATAGCAACAAATATATATATAAGACATTATAAATATGGCAAGAAATCCTTAAGGATCCCACTACAAAGTTTCATTAAATTCGCCAAAAGCAAGGCAATTCACAACTGCATCTATAGTGACTATCGCTATAAGTGCACTTTCAAATCCGAGTCCAATCTAAACCAAAATCTATTTATAATATATATGCTTTGTTCAAGGTCTTGTCACAAATCCATTCCAAGTTTGTTCAAGTCTATATACATGGATCACATATGTCACTTACTTTCAAAGCAAGAATCCAAACCAATGTTTTAACATAAGTTAACAACAATTCAAACAACTTAAACACAGTTAAACACAAATATATATGTGTTATATTTTCATTCAAGGTGAGGTGTTAACTCACCTTTAACCTAACAACAACCAAGATACAAGCTAACTAAGTCCAAGCCTAACCTTGCAATCACCTTCTTCCTCCTCCTGCTTGCCTTGCACTTACTCTTGCCTTTCCTCCCCTCACCTATAGCTCACGGCCTTCAAGGATTGTGAGAGCTTAGCTTCAATTCAAACTTTGGCTTGGTAGAAGTTGTTCTAATATTGTGCTAAGTCTTGTGGCAAATTTTGAAGTGATTTGGAGTTGATTTGCAACTATTTTCTTTAGTACATAAGAGTTGAAGAAGGAAAAGAAGCAATTGATTTTCAATTCTAAGATTTGTAAATTATTCTATATGATAACTAAGGGTATGCCGCTCCTTATATAGGGTTTGGAATGATTTATCTTAAGGTCTCACTCACCCCCCTCCTCCCCACCATGACATGGAAACTTCACCTCCCATCACTTCTCCTTTACATCACTTCTCCTTCATACTAATTACCATTATACCCCTCTCGTGACAATATCTCTTATCCATATGGAAGCTTCCAGAATATTCCAAGCTTTATGAAGAGGTGTGTGTTAATTAGTTGCTAGTGTGTTCATTTAATCATTAATCAAGTGCATAAGAGTTCTAACAACTTATATCGATCAAAAAGTTGTTTACTGATAAACTGATTTTCAATCACATTATCGATTTTTTTTCGAAGAATATATTTTTGTAAACGAATTTCAAAAAAAAGTTTCTTATCATTACTTATCAATTAAATGATGTCTAACTAGATTATAAAACACTTAACTATATTTCAAAACATTAAGATATTCGAAGACGAAGTGTTTGAATTTCCAAGTCGCTACATTTTCCTCACTTAGAACATTTCGTCCTCGAAATTCAAACAAGAACAATAATAAAATAAGATAGGAGGACAAGGTGTATATATAGCATACCATTGAAACTATATACAAACTAAATTGTAACAAAATGCATGCTAAGCAGCTCCACCTCAATCTGTGAGTATACCACAAAAGATATACGATACTAAGATAAGAAGAAACCCTTAGTCTATAAGCACTTTGGGTGGATCTCCTTCAATCTGCCATCACTTTTCCTTATATTACCCCGAGCATCCTTGCTCCTCAGCACTTCTAAACTTAACAAAGGAACAAGCACACAAATACTTAAATAGTATTCACAATGACTAGTAACCAATGCTCATGGTTTTCTCAGGTTCAAACTCACCTATCTTCCAAGGACGATAAACAATCTACTAAGCATACCTTATGCTCAACAGCCTTAGGTTCTTACTTAGATGATTATTCATGCTACCTCATAACAAATCGACAAGTCATTCCCCAAACACTTCAATAGTCAACATACATTATAAAAATGTACTAAAGCCCATATGATGTACATATATCATCTGTACGCAATATCTGATCTGATCACTTACTCGATCATATGGATTTCACTTCCCAACTAGTATAATCACTTGACCTCTTTAGTGTAGACTCCTATTTGGTTCCTTGATTAGAATCTATGTTCTCCTTGCATATCCATATCTATGATAGAAAACATCGATTTTGTACCATGAACCCGTATCAAGTGTTCGTCGTTAAGAACTGAGTGGAAAATCCTTATTCGGTCTGGTATAAACCACCTTTAAAACACATACTCGAATACTGGATCAAGAAAAGTCATTCGAATACAACGATCTTATACAACTTACGTATTTATCGTATTGGTTTCTTAACTACACCAATTCATTTTTAATCACATTCATTTATACAAATAGTATACCATTTAATACTAAAACCATTTATGAATCCTTTTATAGAACAAAACTTCAAGTTTATACACCTTTTATAACTTAAATTCATACTCGTATAATACTCCATATCATCCTAAGAGTATATATAAAAACGTTAAATTTGTAACAAGTATGATTAACAAATTAAAAACTTGTTTCAACTTGCTAATTCAAGTATTATATAAACTCAACTTTATATTTTCGAAAACACTTACCTATAAGTTCTATAACAACTTGGATGTTTCTGGCTATCCAAAATCGCCGAAAATTGCATTTCATTTTTAACAAATGTACCAAACCACATATAAATCATGATGCACATACCATACTTCCCTAATGCATAGGCTATATGTGTCTATGAAATAACTTAACTAAGAAAAATATAGAACTAAACATCGGTTCTCATTTCAAACCATTTTGAAATAATATATGCATATAACTTTTGTATATCAAATCATACTTTCGAGACTTAAATTAAAATCCATTTTACCAAAAAAACTTTGTAGCATCCTGCACTTAGAAACCTAAAAATGAACGCTAATGATGCTGCAGTCATCACCAATTGTTTTTTCAAGTGACAGAAGTGAGTTTGGTACAGCCAAACCGTACTTTTGGTACTTAACCAAAATCATTCCAAAGCGGTATCAAATACTTTATATGATAATACTAAGTATCATGTTCTCAATTTCTTAAATCTATTTTCCAAATATTTACTTTCAAATTATACTATTATTATTTTTGCAAAAATTTTGAAAAACATTTTCAAAGATACTGGGATTTAGGTTCTCAAATTCTCTATTTAAATCCTTTTCGTTTATAACCACATTTTATAAACCATACTTATATAGAATTACTTTCTTATATAAATCTTTTCACAAATATTTATTTTCAAAATATTATATCTTTCCTTTTTGATTATAGTAAACATCTTTTACTAAATTTTAACTTCTAACCCAACATTATCATCGAACATCTAATAGTTATACCGCGAAACTTAATTCACAAAGTTTTAGTTCAATGTACCCACAATCACTATCCACCTACCCCATGATGTAAAAAGGTAAAGCTGCTCATAAGTTGGTTGAGCACAAATCAATAACAAAAAATACCAAATGTTTCTAACATGGCGAGTGTAACAAACAATATGGAGTTATTGGTTGAATTCGGGAAATAGCGCTTAATTTCAAAATATAATGATTTATCGTAATACGGAAAGGTGAATAATTGAAATATTGTATTGAATATGAATCGAAAACTATTTCTAATGTGGATATAAATTCTATTTGAATTAGAATTGAGTTAATAAGTTTTAAAAACTGGAATTTCAAGTGATTTTGGAAATTCTGGAAATCATCGATTTAATCGATGCGTTAAAATAGCGATCCGGGGTACAATCTCGGAATTCGATGAAACAAATTCCATTGGATCCGTAATAGTGTATTATTATCGGATTTCAAATTTCGTAGCGTTTGGATTTACCGTTGAGTCGTGTGATCTGCAACTGCCTAGAAATAATTTAATTTAAACAGTCGATTTAAAAAGCTATTTTCCATATACGATCGAATTAGGTTCCGAAACTTGTTCCTTGGAATAGCAGTATAAAATTAGTAATGCCAGACGGCGCGCCTCGGTTGGAGTCCGTAATTTTCAGCTAGATATCTTGAAATTTTAATTAATATATTTCTATCCAGATTTGACCTCAACCACCGTTCCATCACTATCAGCTGCACCCTACCTATCTATTACTGTACCACTTTCCTTTTTAAATATGCTTCCCTCTTTCTTGTTGAATGAATTCCATCAAAAGAAAAGAAATGCCGATTGAATACATATAAAAAAATCAAATCAGTCAACTCGATCAAAATCGCGATGGCACTCGAGAATTCACGGCGTCGTCGTTAGTGAGATGGAGTCGATCGAAGTCGAACACGCTTCAATCCTAGAGGCGAGATTGGCGAGTTGACGTTGGGAGTAGTGATGGAAATCGCGACTGCAAGGGAGGAGCACGTGACTTTGAGGAGGTAGGCGATCTAGAGGGGTTGTTGAGTTGGAGGCGTGCGTGCTTTATTGAAGTCGCGCGATTGGAGTTATCGCGTTTCAGGGAGGAGATAGCAGCGTTTGTTAGAAGAGAAAAAAAAAGTAGAGGTGGACGCGAACGAAGGAAGGGAAGTGAAGTGCGACCTGGGCTGAGTTCTGAAGCAGTAGCAACGACCAAGATTCATGGTAAATTATTTTTATAAATTTAGTAGTTAATTAAACTAATTTTAGTTGCAAACCGATAATTAAAAAAATTCAATAACCTTGTTATACGAGGTCCAAAATGAATAAAACAGTCGTGTGGAATTCATAGTTGGAAAATCTACGCGATGGAATTAAAATTGGAATGGATTGCAAATAAAATCAAGGTGAGTACAATCTCACTCATTTGGGTAGCTAATTATAATTTAAAAATGTTAAATTTAAATTATTGGTTGATTTGATGAATTTATAAATTATTTTTAGTTGGATGTTATTATATATATAGTAGTATATATACTAGTAGTTGGATTTATTTCCCGTCGATTAGAGCGGATGAGACCCTATGCGCCCCGCATAATAGCGGATGATCCTATATTATCCCCCTCGAAGTGGGATTGGTATTTTATGTTATCTAACATCTGTGGGTGCAGGGAAAACATGTTGGAGGGATCCAACTAGATTCCTCAAAAATGTTGATTTTAATTTTATAAATAATGATATATGATGTGTGTGAATAATCTGTTATAGATTATTGTTGTGATTTGAATTATTGGATGCTATAGTAGCACTAGCCTTAATTTTGGTATTTTAAATACCATAAATATTATTTTTGAATTTGAAAGAATTTAAAAAGGAGATTTTGAATATAAAAATATTTATATCGAAATTTGGATTATTTTAAAAGAAATTGATTTGGATAAAATAATAATTTGATTTGGAGTTGTACTTAACTATTCGTAAAATATTTTAATTAGAGATTTTAAAAATAAGTTATATAAAGATTTTTAACAGTGGAATTTTTAAGTGGTATTCTGGATTTATGGGAAAGAAGTTGAAATCGATATTAAAAATAGATTTGTAAAATAAATGGAATTTATAAGGAAATGAATTTATAAAAATGGAATTTTATAAATGAGATTATATTTGAAGACAAGTAAAACCCAAAGGAGTTATAAAATTTATAAACAGGGTTTATAAATAATGGAAATGATATCAGTGGATAAATTGGGAATATAATTTCATAGTGTGAATTTATATTGAAATATGGAAATCGGTTTTGGGAAAAATAGTGGATTCTATTTTTGAAATGTGAGGATGGTTAGGGAATCGGAATGAAATCAATGTGTTATAAATCGAGAGGGTTTTACGAAGTGAATTGGTTATTGAGATTTAAAAATATATTTTTATTTATTAAGAAGTTAAGTTTGTTTTTTTTTTGAAAAGGAAATTTTATTTATTATACCGTGTAAATTTAAATTAATTAGTATTGAAATACTTCGGTAGGTGGATTTTCAAATGTTTAATATTTATTGTGATAAATTCTAATTTTTTTAATCAACTTTGAAATTTGATTTGTTTATTTAAAAATGAATTTGAAACGAATTATTGATGTTTTAATTAAAGAGTTTTTGATATTTTAAATAGTTACTTAAACTTGTTTTAAAAATAAATTATTATTCTTTTTAAACACCTATCATATATATATATATATATGTATATAGAGTTTTGAAGTGATTAAAAATTTTAGTTATAAATTCTCTCGAGATTCGTAAACGGTGCTTATAAATGGATATGATTTTGAGGGGAGGAATTTTATAAGGGATTTGGAGGAAATGGAATTTCAAAAATGTTGAATATGGGAACTTTGAAAATGAAATCTTAGTTCATAAAAGAAGTTATAAATTGTTGAATGGGGTTATAAATAAGTATACTGGGTTTTGGAAATTGTAAAAGGGAATTTATTAATGAGTTTGGAGACTTATGAGATAGGTTACGAAATATTCTCCTAAGCATTGATATTTGAAATGATTTTGGAAAATAAGACTTATAATGTTTCCTAAGTATTAAAATGGAAATTTGGAAATATTTCTAAGTGTTGAGATGGTTCGGAAATATCCTGTTATGGATTTAAATATTTGAAATTGTTTTCAAATATTGGATTATGGAAAGGAATTTGAATATATATCTTTGTAAAGGTATTTTGAAATGAATACTTTGGAAAAAATTATAATATGGGCCTAGTGACTGCTTATGGATGTTATTTGATAGTTAAATAACCGACTATCAAATATTGGCCAAATTCATTGATTGTTTCGAAAAGACCGGGATTGGATTTAATTATCTGAAAACCACTTTGATCTGATTTGAGCGTTATGAATGGATATCATGAAGATAGCAAAGATGGTGATTCGGTTTGTCCAGACCCAGGACAACTTGTATGGATGAATGCTATCATTGCATCGTTGCTTGGAAGGTAGTGTTAGCATTCCAAGAATGAATGCTATTCTAAAAGGTATACGTTAGCCTCAAGCCTCATCAACCGGGAATGACTAAAATAGGGGAGAGCAATAAGGCTAAGTGGGTCGCACCCAATTAGGGTATGTTTATCACCTTTCTAGATACCTTCGGATATTATAAATTATGGATATGGTTGTGCATGGAAAAGTGAGTGCTCGATTTTAAGGGTGGGAAACCCGGGATGATAACATATTCGGTACTATCTAGGTTAGGGTTAGGCCGTTCTTGTGTGGTAGCGGATCCCGGCGAGGTCCTCGGTACATTTTTCTAGAGATGTACTGTGACGGGCGGTACCCCAGTAGCCTAGTCATTGTATGGAATCCATTCTCCAATACGAGCCTTTACGGTTTTGTTTGTAGAGCCCAGTATGCTGGAATTTAATTAATGTAACAATTTCATCTATTTGAATAAGTATTTGTACTTAGACACTATTATAATATCACTGGATTTTCTATAAAATGTTTTGGTTATCGTAAGGGAAAAATCCGTCGTGTTTATGTGTGATGCGGTCTTACGAGATACCTTTGTTTTTCAAAGGATTTTGATAACTTTAATAATTCAAATTGAGTGTGTTTTCTCACGCTAGTTTTCCTGACTGACTTGGGTGTTATTTTATTATAATGCTCGAGTCAGACTGAGTATACAGATTCAGGATAGGATGCTATGGAGCTCAGGAGACGAGCTGGATGACAGAGACGTATCTCCGTACTTGGTTTATATTTCCGCTGTGTGAGGACAAGTTATTATAACTGTCCAGATTGATGTTGATTGTTGTACT